>JANRFK010001234.1:29974086-30020523 GCA_030068395.1 Apalone spinifera | reverse complement strand
GTCAGACTAGATGATCAAAATGGTCCCTTCTGACCTTGGAGTCTGAGTCTAAGAGAGGAATGGAAATAGAGCCCTCTGTCTACTCAATTTGCTGGGACAAGGGGCCTGATTGAGGGAAGCTGGGGATCAGCCTGTTGGAGCTAACAAGCAAGTTAACCAATTAACTGAAAGAGGAGAAAGGTGCATAAGGTGGGTAGTGCACAGTGGAAATGAATGGGTGAATTGAGAGAGAGGATAGGAAGGCTAAGATAAAGGGAGATTTAGTGGCAAAAGTGGATGTTGTTTGGATGTCACTGAGCATAGTTGCTTTATTGAACTGTAAAGGGATAACGCACACAAACAAAACTAAACATCATTGTTTTATAAACAGGAGGCGCTAGAGCCATTTGTATGGGAAGATCGGCGTAGAGGGCCATGTCCTGTCACACGTTAATATGGTAAAATGGAGGGTGTGTTTTAGTCTGTTCAAGAAATGTGTCTTCAACTTTGAAATGTACCAGCACCATTATACACGACTATAGCAAGAAAACAAAAATACTATACTGTACAATGATTTTGTTTTCTTGCTATAGTCGTGTATAATGGTGCTGGTACTATAGCAAGAAAACAAAATCATTGTACAGTATAGTATTTTTGTTTTCTTGCTATAGTAGTTTATAATGGTGCTGGTACATTTCAAAGTTGAGGACACATTTCTTGTACAGACTAAAACACACCCTCCATTTTAGTTAATGTGATCATAAACATCCAAAGGGACTCTCTAATGTAGATTAATACAGCTGTTGGGGGAGGGGGGAACCTATTTTTTTTATATACAGTTACACTTTAGATTACATTAAAAGCATACCCATTATTGAGCTAAAAGCCCCCAAAGGACTTGTGCCATTTAATGTATGTTACATTTTCAGTTGTTGCATATGCCAGTGATTCCAATTTTGGAGGAGAATAGGACTTGTAGCAGAAATTCTGAAAGGAGAATAAGCCTCTTAATAATAAATACCTTTTATGTTTGTTTTCTGGTCTTTAACCTTCCAGTAAGTGCTGAATTCACAATGCTTGCTTAGCAATCAGAGAGCTCAAATCCTGCTGTGCTCTCTGATTGCTAATCTGCAACTCCTGAAATTTTCTGCTTTAACACTATGCTGGTACTCAATTCTTTGTTTCTTTTGGTGGTAACTTAGAATTGTGTGGTTCCCTTAATTATTTAGAAGTCTCTTCACCCTTTCCAGCTATCTTTAGTTTCTATAAGGCTAGCTTACACATCACAGTAACTAGTTGCAGCACAGAACCAGTTAAATGCTTCATGAGGATAGATGAAAAATGTTTTTTCCCCTCACCTCACTACATCTCTTGGATTGTGAATATGAAATGTTAACCTGTTGGTTTTTTTTGAGACACAGCCCTTTAATTTTAAATTCAGAATGTCTATGGCTACAGTTTGCATGAAATTATGCATTAGCCTACCGGTTAACCAGAATGACTGAACATCACCCGGAAAGGGTGATGCTTCTGGTGAACCATTCACACCCCTGCTGGTTGTGTCCACATTCATGCATACGCAAGTTATTTTTATTTACTTTAAATGTCACATTTCCTTATTTTTCCACTTCATTACAAATAAAACAATACAGACGTCAGGAATCATATGCGTTATTACATTCAAATACACCTTGGTAATGTACAATAAATGTTACCGATTTTGTAAGCCCTACAGAGACTGATAGAAAATACTGGACGGAGATTGACTTAAAAATTTATTCTGATTTTATACTAGCATAAAGTAGGAGTAGCTTGACCAACATCAATAAATCCTGTGTAAAACTGATATGACATATAAATCAGGCTGTGTGTTATGGATGTAAAATCCCATTTAATTAGTTAACCAATTACATCGGGACAGGTGATGGGGGGGTAGGAAGGACTGGCTGGAGTACCCCTGTCTGCAGCATGGCTGGGAAAGGGGATGCTGTGGCTGGGTTGATGCTTCCCTGCTTGTACCAGGCCTTGTGGATTGGAGAAGCCCCCTGCCTGAGGCAGGTTTGAAGGCTGATCCAGAGCCTACCGGTTAACCAGAATGACTGAACATCACCCGGAAAGGGTGATGCTTCTGGTGAACCATTCACACCCCTGCTGGTTGTGTCCACATTCATGCACACGCAAGTTATTTTTATTTACTTTAAATGTCACATTTCCTTATTTTTCCACTTCATTACAAATAAAACAATACAGACGTCAGGAATCATATGCGTTATTCTCTTTTTTTCCCCCCCTCTTCATAAAAAAGAAGTCATCTAGATAGCTATATGCTGGTCCCAAGAATATGTAGGACCATTTATTCTTTTACGTAGCAGTCCTAAACCATGCACTTTGGGCATCCATGAGATATAGTTTAACTTCCAATTGCCTCCTCTTAATACCTACAGCAGTAGGATGGGATGGTTATTTTAGTTATTCTAGATTGCTTTCATTCCAGTAAGCTAAGATGCTGTAGTTTCTTTGAGAAATAAAAGGATCATTTTCTTCTGGTGATTTTTTTTTTAAATTAATGCAACATGTTAAATTTCCTAGTTAATTGAAAAGCAATTTAAATGTGTGGCTCAGAAGAGAGGAACTGGTGTTTGAGTCTGTTACAGGATGCTATTTAATAGTATAGTGTAATAAAAATGAATAAATAAAATGACAAGCAGCTGCGAGAGATTATCCATGAACTTAGACACAATGTGCTGTGACTGACAAGAAGATACAAGGGTATATAATGTGGCTCTTCTGCTAGTACATGAATGGGGTATCATATTCTTTTTATTATCTATACCTTAAATACAGGCTTCTTCATAAACTGATTGTGTGTTTGAGTTATTATTCATAAAAGTTGCTAGTTAAGGGGTGGAGAACAGGAGGATTTAAGAAGGGGATTTGACTTCAGAGGCTTCAGCCCAGGAAGTTAATTTGGAGAAATGAATTAAACGTTAGGTGAGCTCTTCTCCTTATGTAATAGCAGCCTTCTAGAGATGGTGGTAGAGAGAGAAATCAGGAAAACAATGAATTCAGTATCTTCAACAGTTTTGTGCTAGCCAATTTGTGGCTTTCATCACCGTCCCACCCAAGTGTATGTAGTTGTATAACAATAATGGTGTGCTCTGCCATCCTCTAATGTGTAGTGTCCACAATACAGTAATATGTAGACATTAAAGAAAAGCAGTGGACTCATTTTTCATTTCAGTTTGGGGCTTTAGATTGTATTCCAAAATGGATATTCATTCTTGCGGGAGGGAAGGGGATTATCTAGGAGAGAGACACGACCCAGAAACCATTTATAGCCTCTCTTGGGTAGAGAGAAGGTGTGCGCAAAAAGGAGCACCCTTCGTGTAAATCCTAAAAAGACTAGGGATGGTATAATGTGGTAAACTTTTCTGCATTTACATGTTTACATGTGGGAAGGAAGCAGCTCCCTGGGAGCCAGTGTGTGCGGGGAGCTGACTTTTAAGCAGGCTCCCCATGAGCACCAGCTCCCCCCACTCCCCACGCTGCTGCTGCCTCTCTATCAGATAGACGGAAGCATGGGTATGGGGAGCCTGCATATAACTCTGAAGGTTAACCAGCGAGCCTAGGCTCGTCGAGTAACTGTTTACGTGTTTACACGATCACATACCTAATGTGGGATACATAAGATTTCACTCCAGCAGTTGAGTACCAATCTGATATTGCACTCAGAACCTTCTGCTCCAAAAACATAACCCATTACACCAATAAGTTGAAAGAAAAATCCCATTTTAGTTGGAGTAATAGAGACTTTTGTTGTTGTAGGAAAAGGTCCAAAGGAAAACTGCATGTTTGTGGTTTATCGAGGAGCCATGATGTCTACGTGTTCGTATAACATGTGGTCATAGATTCACTGTGAACCATTTTCCAATAAGATTTTATACAAGGTTTTAGAAGTAAAGATTTATTTCTTGTATGTTAAAGTATATAATTAACATTAAAAATGTAGTCTGTCATTCTCAAATCTGCAATGCAATTGCCAGTGAGGGCTTTGTTTTTTTAAAGGGTATACACCAGGTAAACAAAACAATAAATCAAATTATAAGTGGAATGCAACAGTTTTTCAAAGTCTACTGATCTTAAGTAACTGCAGCAAGGTCTTCAAGATAGTTATGTAAATTGGATTAGTCTATTTTATATTTTAAATCAGTAGCTATAAAAATAGTTTCATTCTGACTTTATGGAAAGAAAAAATGTGCAGAAGGTAGAAATAAAAATGTTATGAAAACAGTTTCTAAAATTAAAGACTCTACGGTAGGTAGCTACAAGTAGGCTGTGTAAACCCTCTAAAGTTTTGGTATGGGGGTTTATATTTTATCATGAGCTATATATGCCCACCGAGCCAAGGCTTATCAGCTCTCTTCATAAGTGTTAATGTAGTTGCACAATTTTATTGCATTGGCTCAAAGAAATAAGTAGAAAAGGAAAAGAAAAACATGCTTATGTGTAGTAGCATTACCAACCCTTCCACTGCTTGCTGAGCTCTTAGAAGACATGTATGGATAAATTAGAGCTAAATAATAGCACAGAACACTGAGAGCTAGGACTGGCAGCTGTAAGCAAACTTTACAGGAGTGTTGGGAAACTTGGCCGTACCCAGGAAAAACGAACATCTGGCTACCTAAAATCTTGCCAGACCACGGATGTTGCCAGACTAGAAAGTGCCAGACTAGAGATATTTAACTTGTACTTGTGATCTCCAGGGATATTGTGGCTGATAATTAACAAGCGTTGTGAGGTCAGGTTAAACTATTTTATTTTTTCTAGAGAGCTTCAAGGGCCTCCATAGTCTCTATACTAATAAAGACAACATAGGGATGTTACAGTATAACTGAATAACTGTTTAACCAATAAGCAGATGAGATTATCAGTTAATAGTGTTGGTTGCATTCAACTGACTCCCGGGCAGGCAGATTTTCTGCACCAGGGCAGGGCAAGAGCTGCAGGCTCCACTCCTGGGGAGGAGGCTTTACTACGGCAGCGAAGCCACCTCCCTGGGAGTGGACTGGTCAGCCCCTGCCAACCTGGCTCTTGGGAAGGGTGCTTCCCTGTGACGGGGAAATCTTCTTACTGGGAGTGGAGTTGGCAGAGGCTGGCAGGCCCCGCTCTGTGAGGCTTCACTGTGGGCTCTGCTTATTTAACTTTTATATTGCAGATCCCATAGCGTGTAACTGTTGAGTCTTTCAGTGGTTACACAGTTGCCTATTTAACCGACTTTTAACATCCCGAGTATGTATCATTTCATGACTTATGTACGTTTTGTTTTAGCTTTCAGTGGTCCTACTGAAAACAGTGAAGGCCCATAAAATCTAGTGAGAAGGCATTTCAGGTACTGCTTTACCTGCACGGAATTTTTGCTGAGCAATTCTAGGTTTCTTCATGCAGTGGGACAACTTGTTTAGCACTTAAGATTGAGTGTTATGAACAGATAATTAATGGCATTCATTATTTTCAGTGCAGAAATTATGGGTTATGGCAAGGTGGTGTTTGTGTGCCATGAATTACAAATTTGAAAAGTAAATTTCCTGCATCTGTCATTTGTCAGAAAAGATATCCCTGTATCTACTGCTGCAGTTATAAATAATTTTGAATGCTGCAGGTCTAAGTAATTTTGAATTGGTTGATTATAATATACTTTCCTTAAAACATGCACAATGGCATTCTTACAATAACAGTACATCAGAATCCAAATAATTTTGAGGCATTTTGTTTAGCACAGTTTCCTTTTTGCTAATCAGTGGAAAAGGAAGGGGGAAGTAGAATCATTGAACACTAGAATTGGGAGGAACCTCGAGAGGTCATCGAGTCCAGTCCCCCGCCCTCATGGCAGGACCCAATATCATCTAGACCATCACTGATAGATGACACTCTAACCTGCTCTTAAATATCTCCAGAGATAGAGATTCCACAACCTCCCTAGGCAACTTATTCCAGTGTTTAACTACCCTGACAGTTAGGAAGTTTTTCCTGATGTCCACCCAAATCCTCCCTTGCTGCAGTTTAAGCCCATTGCTGCTTGTCCTAGCCTCAGAGGCAAAGGAGAACAATTTTTCTCCCTGCCCCCCCTTTTAGATACCTGGAAAAAAAAACCAATGAAATAGTGTCTTAAGTACATTTGTAGCATTGCAGCATTCTTTTCTTTGTCATTGGTAATTGATGATAAAATAATGTGACATTACAAATTCTAATTTAATTAAGCTTCTAGCAAGAATTAAACAGAATGCCTGGCATCTCTGAATGTACTTTCCAACTGATTGACAAATGGCATTTTTAAAGTGTAGAACCTGTGGACTAACTTGATTTTGGTTTGTACCTTGCACAGAACTCCCTTCTGTTCTTTTTAATTAAAATTACCCTTTCATTTAGGCTTTCTGTCCCACAGAGTACATATCTCATAAGAGAAATTCATTCGGGACTCCAGTGTATTTGGGAGCCAGCATATGAAATGGTGACTTCTGGATAGGAGAAAAAAAATTTACACGTCAATTAGTGAATAAAAAAATGTTTTTACCATTATGAAAGTGGAAAAAATATTTTGTGGGAGGGAACATTTCTCCTGCCATATTTTCCCTCTTTCTCCCCTTCTCTAAAAACTGGGAAATGCATTTTATGAGGCAACATACAAAAGTAAGTGGAGCTTTTGTTTTAGTTTCTTAAAAGATTTTTTTTTGCACTCTTGGATTTGCATTAGACTCTATCAAATGCAAAATAATCTAACTCTTTTATCTTTGTTTTCAGCTCTACTATACTCTAGGCTTTTAAGTACAAGCCTCCCAATGCCACATAATTATTGGTAGCAATTTTCTGCATACTAAACACATACTTTAGTGGGAATTTTATCTCTATCAGTCACAAGTAAATTATAATCTACTTCCTTTTTCTTATTTTGAAAAGCTCATCTCACTCATTTGAGGGTAATTGGGTTCAGGGAAAACTACTGGAAGAAATTTCATTTTGGTATTTAGCAAATATCAGTGAAACATATGCCGATTCTTGAATTCGGTAGGACTGAGGACATGTTGGAACACTGGGACTTGGTTTAAAAATCTTGAACAAGCATCAAGACACAAATGTCAATATTTGCCATTTAATAATGTGCTACAGCTGCTAACCTACAGCTCTGATTGTACAGAAATACATAGAAATATAGTACTACCAGTTTTCAGTAGCAGGAATAACTCACTTCCTATTATTGGGGTGAGTGAGTCCTGCTCAAAACTTTCAATATTTCCAGATTCCTTTCAAAAAGAGGATGCCATGGAAGCTAACTCTGGAAGCATTTCCTTGGTCATATAGGTTGGTTAGTTTCAAATATTCTAATTTTCTGGTTTTCCTGTATTTCTGTCCAAGAGCTGTTGATTTAATGCTGTAAACGATGATTGATGTCTTTTATAAGAAAATAGCTAGATAGTATACTTTGTGACATTTCTCTTCAGATTGTTACATTAGAGTTTCAAGATGGATTTTTTTAGTGTCTGAAAATTTCCAAATGGGAAAGTTCCGAAGACCAGAATTTACTTCTGTATACAAAAGTAATCTTACAAGCAGTGGCAGTACAAGCTTCACCTCAATGGTGTACCCCAGGTCGTTTTCTGGATGGTCCACCTCTGGGGAGAAAAAGCATAGTATGATTTCCATCTAGTCAGTCTGTGACACGTGTGGTGATGGCTTTGTGATATAGACACCTACCTACTAGAAACTACAGTACATTTCAAAAGAGTCATCAAGCAGTTAGGGATGTGACTGTTTAACTGGTTAACCAGAAAACCTCACTGTTAATGGCTGAGACTTACAAGTTGAGGTTAATTGGTGGGGTTTTAACTAGTTAATCTGGACTTTAAATCCCTACAAGCAGCATTGGATTTGTAATATCTCCATATCCAAGTCTACATTCACTCAGCAGCAACCTTCCTCAGGCTATTATTTTTAATAACTAAAAGAAAATCATTGGCATTACTTAGGGATGTGTTAAAGCAGGTAACCATGTAACTGCTGAAAGTCTCAGAGGTTACATGTACCTGCCACACAGGGCAGCCACTGGCTCCTGCCTGCTGCCCTGTTCTTGGGGAGCCACTTGCTGCCCCATGCTGCTGTCTCTAATACAGAGACAGCAGTGCAGAGCAGCAGTCGGCTCCCCAGGAACCGGTGTGCACTGGCTTCTGCCTGCAGTCCCACTCATATGGAGCTGGCTGCTGTCCCCGTGCTACCGGTTGCATGCAGTGGCAGCCAGCTCCCCAGGAGCAGGGCAGGAGCCTGCATATAACCATGAACAGTAACAGATAAGCCCAGGCTTATCCATTAATCATTTAAACAGTTAAATAATAATGGATATTGCCTATCTACTAGAACTGGAAGGGACCTTGAAGGTCATCTAGTCCAGTCCCCTGCCTTCACAGCAGGACCAAGTACTGCCGCTGACAAATTTTTGCCCTGAATCCCTAAATGGCCTCCACAAGGATTGAACTCACAACCCTGGGTTTAGCAGGCCAATGCTCAAACCACTGAGCTATCCCTCCCCCTGATATAGACTTTTACATCCCTAATTGACACATGGATGTAACCCCATCCCAAACTACTTCTGAAGGAATATATGATCTTTCTCATTCTGTGTGGAAGTTGTGCTGGTATAGTAAGTGTTCATATTCCTGTGCTCAGTGACAACATTTTTTTGTGGCTGAGTTTATTTCATATATCACATTAGGGTAATAAGGACTCCATGCTTGTAAAAATGAACAGACTCTTTGAGACTGGCTAATGAGTTAAATAAGCTGCATCTGTTTCTAACTCCACTTTGCCCTCTCGCTGTCCCTCTCCTTGCAATGTGCCCATACATATTGTGTGGATAGAATGCTGGACAGCGTTCAAGTGACTAGCATTTTTTATGTTGAGGATATTCTGGTGTTTTACTGTTTCCATGGCAGCAGGTTCCACATTCCAGCTGGAATCAAACTGTTTATCGATCCAAGAGCCTAGTGATAAATCTGGCAGTGTGTATAGCTGGCAGTCTTTTACAATGCATGAATATTTTGGGTCTTTGGATATGCCAAAATCCCATTGGAGATATCCTTCTCCTCACTGGAAGCTTCTATGCCCTCTGTCCTACGCCCTCCGTCCTTGAATGTACCACTGCATTTTTCTTCTTGGGGAAGCTTCGGCATTGGGATATAAGGTGGCTATGCTGGCTACATTTCTTGCATGACAGCTCATTGGATGTATGTTTTTCTTTGTCTTTCACACTGCACACTTGATCATGTATGCCTACATTTTTGGTCAATCTATCTCTGTCCTATTTCCTGGATTCCTTGAGCTTGAGCTTGTGAACTTGCTTTATGCTAATAGCGGTCATTGTTCTGATACATTCCCTGGCTCAGTTGTCCTTCATATTTGGAGGACTTTCTCTAGGGTTAGATCTGTTCTCTCTATAATCTCTTTAATAAATTGAAATCACTGGATCCTTTGTGAGCTGCATCTTTAATTAGGAATTAAATTCTCAGCTCTATCATATAAGTGTCTCTCCTTTTTTCTGCTTCTTGGTTTTGGGTTTTAAAAAAGTCTAATTCTGTCTGGGACCATAGTACACATCAGACTTCATCTGGTGTTCCAATGTTTTGGGAATTATACTTGGCAACAGTAACACATTCACTTCTTATCCCTTTTTACCAAAGATATAAAGGTAAAGCTTTTTTATTATATATCTTATTCCCTTTGATAAGCTCCATATACTACCTGAAGTCTTGCTTCTACTGTTCTCATGCTCATGCCAAGTATTTTCATCTGTAAATCCAACATTTTCAAGAATTTAAGTCCTTCCATGCTTCCTGTTTGCTCTGTTTCTGAGTACTACTAGGGTTGCCAGGTGTCTGGTTTTCGCCCGGACTGTCCGTTATTCGGGTCCCCCGTCCAGTTAAAAAAAAACAAACAAACCCCAGAAAATACTGGACACGTGAAATGTCTGGTATTTCCTATTTCCCTTGGATGGAAGTCTGGCGGGGACAATTTTCCTCTGCTGCATCTGGCGGGGGAGTGAGGAGTGCAGGGCCATTTAAAGGCACAGCGGGGGTGTGGGATGGTTTTTTGGGGGGGGGGTTGTTTTTTGTTTTTGTGATTAACAACTTTTGTCTTCCTTCCCTCCTCTCCCTCCCTCCCCCAGTGTGGTGGGTTTTTTTTTGGGGGGGGGGAGGGGGCGCGGCGTGTTTGGTATTTTTTGTTAAACCATCCGGCAACCCTAAGTACTACTTTATTAGTCTGTGAGTCACACTCTCCCTTGTTGTCTCATATTACTGACCACTGCCACTATATTTTGTGAAACATTTCTGGGTAATATGAAAGGACCCATGTTTCTAAAACTAAACGGTCTATTAAGAAATAATCTGTATGCAGAGATTCTGAAGCTGCAGCTTGCATTTAGGCCTTGTGCTCTTCCTGGTGCTCTTCTTACCTGTAGGTTCTTTCCCTACAACTTCTATGTAGGTTGCTACAGAGCTAATTAATTTCCACCCCCCAGAGTGAGCAGAAGTTGAAGTATGATAATTTTTCATCACAAGCCGGCAGTTTGTCAGCTGTTAGTTTAATATCCCTTTCCTGGCCTCATTTAAACTTTTTCAGTCATATGGAATCATCACTCTTTTGCACAGTACCATGCCATACAAATCAAGTTATTTATAGTTGTCTAAGGTTCTGGACAACAGTGGCAGAAAATGTCTATGATAGTTCATTGATAGAGAGGGAAGCATGCTGACTCAGGAACTTACACAGAATGGCTGGTGTTCGAGCCCAATAGGCAGTGCTAGAATGACACCATTATGGAAATATTCCAGCTGACTGCAGCACTTCATAACCCTCAATCTTACGCTTTATTAAGTTATTGGAAAAATCCTGCTGCTTAGATGTCATTTTGATTGATTCTAGGAACATTTAGTTATCTAGGTTAGTGGAAATTTTCTGTTCGCTATTCTTGACCTTGACTGGAACTTGATGGCCAGGAAGCCTCCTTGGAAGAAGGGGAACAAATATAGAAACTATTTATAAGGTGTGGGGTTTGGGGTTTTTTGGTCTCTTAAATCTTTCAGATAGGCATCCTACTGCCTTCAAGGATGTATAGACTCTGCATAAGATTCTGAGAAATATCACACTGAAAGGACTATGAAGTAAACCGTTTATTGGCTGCTCTAGTCACTAAAGGGAAGGGGAAACAGAGAAATTCTTTCCCATGCAATCTCTGTGAAAACTCAGGCTGGGTAAAGCCACTAATCTTTGCATTAGTTAGTGCCTAGTTACTAGTGTTATCTAGAACCACTTCCTTGTACAGTTCTGACTGCCGTGCAGAGATTTTATCCTGCTGCTTGTACAAAGGAAAGAGGCTCCCTATTTTCCCATCACTTTTCCTGAATCCCTTTGTTCACTAATGACACAGAGCTGGATTCTGAAAGCCCTGTGTATTTCTGGTGGTTTGAATATTAAAATATGAAACTTCATAATGATGTTTATCTTCAAAGAAATATTTGGAATCTGTTTACACCCACACTACTTGTGTATGGAAGAGTTTTATTAAGCAGTCACAAATATTAGGGACGCAAAATCCCATTTAAACAGTTAACTTGATAAAAGTATGCTTCAGCCCCTGCTGGTTAACCATAATTTGGTTAACTGGTAAACCATTCACATCCCAAATACATGCTACTGTTAATTGACTAGAAGCCATCCTAAAGGACAACCACATTGGTCATGTGTACACACACAGAGAAAATGACAGTTCCGGCCTCCAAGACTTGACAGTATAGTATGCTAATAAGGATAAGCATGCTTACATAAACATATATGACATTGAAGAGAGTAAAGCTTTGAGTTCTAAACATACTTTTTGAATGAAAAGGACCTTTGAATATAAAGTTTATGGTAGACTTCAGTACCTACAAAGCACGCCTTATAAAGAAGAAAAACAGTTTGTTTTGAGGCAAGTATAAAGATAAGAACATAACTGAAATTCGTGTCCCAACAAATATAGATTGCAAGGACCTTTATGTAATCAGATATAGTTAGTCTGAAATTGCTATCTCTTGCAGGGTACAAGCTCGGACCGAAACTACAACATAGTTTTGTGATTAAAGTCTGATGCTTTGCTCATATGAGCTAGTTTTTTGTTGTTTCAAGCCACCAGTCTCTGAACATTCACATTTAAAAATCAGCAGGCGTTGTGCTCTAGAGGACAAGTCTGTCTATTAAGAATTATTTTTCCAGCTCCGTTATTTATTTAGACTACATTAGTGCCTGAGTTGCCCAATTATTGATTAGGATCCCATTGGACAATACAAACAAAGAGACAGACCTGCCTAGAAGAATTGACAGTGTAAATATAAAATAATATACAAGTTGAACCGCTCTAGCCCGACATCCTCTGGACTTAACCAGTACTGAACTAGAAAATTTGTCGAACCAGGGGAGGTGGGTATTGTCTAGCAACATTATCAGAGCTTAAACTGTTTAATGGACTCTTAGAAGACATTTAGGAGTAAAGTAGAGCTAAATAACAGCACAGCGCCAGGACTGGTGGCTGTAAATAAACTTTATGGGACCACGGGACACTTGACCACACCCATAAGTGTGCATCCAGCTAACTAAAATCATGCCAGGCCAGAGAGTGCTGGACCAGAGAGGTTCAGCTTGTACCTGTATTAAGAATGGTGCATTATAGAATACGTGGTTGTGAGCTCATAGGTTACTTTGGACACAATACAAAAGCCAAGTACTTTCAGATTCCAAGAAATGTAGTTGTCTCACAACCACAATCTCTGCTTTACCTTCCTCCTCCCCATTTTGAAAGTGATATACTGTATTTTGGCTTTCAGTGAAAATTTAGAAAGGCTAAGTAGTTTTAAGGTGTGGTGGTGTACTACAGACATATGGATCTGGAATGTGACTAATCAAGTGAATAATTGCTTACCAATGTGAGAGAGAGATTCCTAATCTCACTTTTAACAAAAGAAAGTTCTCAGAACATAGGCTATAATTAAGGCTGTGATGATAGTATACCCAATTCATAATTTTGTCATGAAACTATGTGGAGTCACAACTAAGTTAAAGATTTAAAGGAGAGTCTTCTCTTTATTTTTTTAAAGGTACGTTTCTAGCCAGTGTAGTTGCAGAAGAAAGCTTCAAAATGTGACCAATCGAATGTAAAAACTTAAAGAACCCACACCAACCCTAGTGATTTTCGAATGCTTGGGGACTACACCAATAAAATTGATGAAAGAACTTCAAAGATTCAGGTCTACGTTCCAGTTCAGCAAGTTGTTTAAGCAAGTGCCTGTCTATAAACATTTGAGTAGTCCCACTATGCTTAAAATTAGGCATATGCTTAAGCACTTGGCTAAAATTGACCATAATAATTTGGAAGAAATGTAACTGTCCATGTAATAATTTTAATCCCCTCCTTTATCAAATATGTTTCTTGCAAAGTGATAGTTAAATGCAGAAGACATTCAAACATTCAACAATCTATTCTAATATTTGATAATCAGGATATATGTTGCTTTCAGAAGCTTGACAAATACTCAAATGACTGGCAAGATTCCAGTTTAGGAAGCTACTTTTCTGGCTATTGTGTTCATTGCAATAGTATATTTAGCTGTAAAAATTCTCACATATAATGACAAAGCAACAATTAACTATCAGACACAACTATGCCTATAACAGACTTTAATTGCTCTTATAAAACTTGGGTATAGTTGATGCTTTCTAAAACCAAGCACTCTGAGCCTTGAAAATTACAATTTTTAAATCTGACTATGATGTATGTACTACACAAGAAAGGCAAAGAACTTCATTGTTTTCTCTTTCTCTGTTCCCATTTCTGGAATTGATTTTTAATAATGTAACTATAGGCTCTAGAGCTCAATAATATTGCTTTAGTAGTTGTGCTCCAGGAACAGAATTTTTTTTTTAAATCCTATTTTACCTTTCATTTCTCTCTGCTTTCCAAGTAAAAGAATTTCCCCTTGTGTGGCTGATACAGAAAAAAAAATCTGATTTACTCTTCCCTACACCTGCACAGAATCTATTTGGATAGTTGCTTTTTTCCAGTTTTGCATCAGATTATTGCTTCCTACCTAGACAACTTCCCTGAAGCTCCTGACTCCCCTTTATGTTCTTCTTCCAGCTGATGTTTATCTCACCTTCCTGTATGTTGAGGCCCCTGTCCAAAAAAAACCCCAACAAACCCCCCCAAGATCTCACCTAATACTGTATTTAGAAATGGGCATGAACCAAAATTTCCATTCTGGTGCACTGGAAACTTAATTCTAGATCTGAATGCTATAGCTTAGCCCATTGCTGCCTTTGTAATTCTATACAGGTCAGCCAAGCAGGTCTGGCTGACTTTGGAATTATTTATCTAATTATGAAACATGTACATTTCAAGATAGCCAGTATTGTAAGATGTGTTACAACAGGAGTGTATGATATGTGAAAGTTATGGCATCAAAGCCCAGCATATAGACACCCAGATTTCTTAGGGTTTTCCTCAGATATACTTTATAAGCCCAGTATTTTCAAAAGAGACACTCATTTTGGGTGCCTATTTTTTAATTGCCCATTGAGAAACCTAATTTTCAGTGGTGCTGTATGCCCTGGGCTCTTATTGGATTCAGCATATTTCTCTATATAAGAAATATTATCCCTTCCCCCATCAGTTGATACATCTTTATATAAGTAGAATTTATTTTCTCATGTGTGCTGCATATTCAGTTACCCTATAGTAATCCTACTCTTACCTCATATGGTTTTATGTATTTTTCATCTCTGTACCCAAGGAAAAAATTACTATGGTCTAATGAAGAGCCTTTTAGTAAAACTTAGTGTTTTGCTGAAAGTTTGTAGTTGCATGGTATTATCAAAGCATACGGTAATGTTTGCAAATGTACTGGTTGCTGCAGTACAAGTGCTACAGTATTTTTATAGTCCACTCTTTTATTTATATATATAATATATATAAGCTTTGTTATATTCTAGTTTCTATAGTACCCTTAGTAACATAAGGCAATGCAATACCTATTATAGAGTGTCTGAGAATGTGTCCTTTAAAACTCTGATGCCACAATGAGAAGGCTTCTTAGCAATAGATAAATGTGGTCATAGGCAGAAAAATGCTATGATTTTACTCTAGTTTTCATAATGAAGTTTCTAATGGTAATTATACTATATATCATTGTAACTGCTTTAATCAATGTTTTAGTTTTATATTGTTTCATAGACTCAGAGGATTAGAAAGGAACACAAGGATCATCTAGTCTATCTCTCTGCCAAGGTTCTGATTTATTTAAATTCTCCAAGATAGATGTCTATCCGCCTCTCTCTGATAATCTTCAGTTTACTAATAAATCATTCTGATAAATAATAAGTATTGCAAGTTACTGGAGGGTTAATCATTTTTCTGTTATTTTAATCCTATTCCTGAGGGACAGTGTAGGTCAAGTGATTAACTGAAGGTCACAGTAAGACTTTGGCAGAGCTTTGTGAATTGAACTCCATTGTTCTGAGTCCTTGCCTCTAGACCAGGGATGGGGAACCTCAGGCCTTGGGGATGGATGTGGCCCTTGAGTTGCCTGGATTCCGCTTCTGAGGCTCAGGGACCCTCCCCCAGCATTAGGGAGCCTGCACAACTACTCCAGGCCCCCCTGTATACACACACACTGCCGCACCATGTGACTGGAGGACACAGTCTATTAGCCTGGGGCCCCCTCTTGGCTCTGGTATGAGAGAGAAATGAGGGGAGCATCTTTCTCCTTGTCAGAGGCAATGTCAATTAGGGTGGTTTATTTTTTTCCCCTTTTTCACTTCTCACTTGTGTGTGGCCTACAACTGATTTTTCTGTGGGTCAGTGGCCCCCGAACCAAAAAAGGTTCCCTACCCCTGCTCTTAGACTATCCCTACTAACTCGGAAAATTGCAAAATGAATACAGCAGAATCCTGCTGAGTGATACCTGAATGCATGCTCTATGAGCTGTTGTGATTTTACAATATGTTTTGTAGCCTTCCAGCCTGGGCCAGCCAGCCCATGCATGCCTTAAGCAGTTCTTATTCAGAGTTGTTACATAATAGCATTCTATCCAGTTTATCGACTTGGTACATTTTACTGTACCTCACTATGAAAAGTGAGGTCTTAGGGCTTGTCTGCATAACAATTACTTTGAACTTCTCACACACCTTTAGTTAAACCAACCAGTGCAAAAAGTTGTGTGAACGCTTATTTCTGTTGAAGCCAAACTTAGGCTATGTATACGCTGCAAGGTTTTTGCGCAAACACCGGCGTAGCGTTCACACCTCAAGTGTGTTTTTGCCCCCCAAAAATAAAGTAAATCGACAGGACAGAAGGCTTTTGCTGGTAGAGTTTTTCCTCTCCCTACAAGCAATAACTCCTTTTTGTGCTACTGCTCTTGAGCAGAAAGGCAATTGTGGATGCTCCGCAGGAGTTTCTTGCGCAAAAACAGCCTATCAGAAAAAGCACAAGTGCTCTGATGGCCATTCTGTTAATGGCAATCAGCTTTCTTGTGCAAGAGCATCTGTGCAGTGTGGATGCTCTCTTGCGCAGAAGCACATCACTTTTGTGATGCGCTTTTGAGGTGTGGATGCACTTTTGCACAAGAAGTTTTTGTGGGAAACCCTGTAGTGTAGACAGTCTGATTTTCATTTAGTTTAAGTTGATAGGGAATTTAAGATAAAAACTAAAATAAGGCACTGTGACAGGGTAAGGCCAGGGAGCTGCTGCAGAGAGGGGAAAAAAGCAGCCCAAAAGGGAAAAACCCCTGTGAGAGAAGCAGAGAACTGCAGCCCAGTTGGATGCAGCTGGGAGGGAGTTGGCTTAGGCTAATTGGGGCCAGCTGACTTCTCTGCTGTCTGTCTGAAGGCCTTTAAAAGCCTCAGCAGTTGGAGGCTGGAGGGGAGAGGCAGAGGAAGAAACCGGAGAGAACAATTTTGACCAGCATTAGGTAAAGGCAGTTAAGGAGGGAGCCTGTAGGCACCTGGCCCGGGCTCCCTACTATTGAGACCTGCTGCAAAACCCCTAACTCAGGAGCTAAGGGGAGGAGGTCTACCCAGTGGTGGCTTGGGGAAGAGGGGCCTTTGCCACAGTGCTCTTAAATCAAAATTAGTGTGCCTAATTGCACTGGTTTAACAAGGGCAACTTTCTTAAGTAGGCACAGCTTGAGTAATAAATCACACTGCAACAAGCTGAAGCTTTGCTGACAAGTGAGAGATAAGTGACCTTTGTTGTGCAAATGATAGTGTTGGTATTAGTCGAGAACAGACTGACATTATTCAGCTGTGTATTTTTAAAATTCTAGGTAAAACCTTTTTCCCTCTGATTTTTTTCATTCCAAAGTTCCTCATTTTATAAATGATACACATTTATTGAGTTTTTTCATGATAATTGAACAAGCAAGTCCTAAAGTATGATGTGTTATTTCTTAATATGGAGTAGAGTATTGCTATTTCTGAAATGGAATTGTTTGGAATGTAGAGACCTACCCTCTATATCATTTCTTGTTCCAAGATATTCTCTATGGAGTATCTCACTAAGAAAAAAAAATGCAGGAAAAAGGAAATAACAGAATTAGTCATTTTGTGCTATATATAGATACAGAAACTTACAAGGACAGCTTCACCTCTGTGTTTTATTTTGGTTACCCAGAGTAATCCCCAGGAAGTGATTGTTTCCAACTCTACTTTACAATGGGGAGTTGCTGCTATCTGAGTTCTATTAGACTAAGCTCACAAACCACATTGGGGTGGGGGAAGCTGGCAGGACACTGATGGGGAGGGCAGGGTAGGCCTACCTATCATCTTTCTGCAGAAACCAGGCCCAAGACAACTAACAGTTCACTCTTTGGCTGTTTGTTTTGAAACTGCAGTAAGTGATGATCAAACTTTACATTCTCTCACAGGCTAGAGCAGTGACTGACGTCAGTGGCCCTCCTTCTCATTGGACTGCAAGGTTGAAATCCAGTGGTGGGAAGCCTGTGGCCCATTGGATTTCCATCTGCAGCTCATGCACACACTGCCATCCCCTTCCCCCAAGCCCAACCCCTAACTCCACCCTTAGCCCCTGAGTTAGGGGTTTTGCAGCAGGTCTCAATGGTAGGGAGCCTGGGCCAGGTGCCTTTACCTAATGCTGGTCAAAATTGTTCTCTCCAGTTTCTTCCTCTCTGCCTCTCCACCTCCTTCCTTTCACACACTGGTGCACTAGAGCCCCACACTCAACTTCTCATCCCTTCCCTCTCAGCACTTTGGAAGCACCACGAATCGGCTGTTTCATGCTCCATCCCTGCATCTTCTCCTCTGTCCCAGACCTTGAATATCATGAATCAGGCAATGCATAGTACTCAGTGCTGGGAGGAAGGGAAGGGTAGGTAAGTGTGGGGCTATAGTGCCCCAGTGCATGAGAGGCCTGGGGTAAAGAGGCAGAGGGGGTGTGCAAGCCTCAGATGGTATCCTCATGGAAGTTGCCCACCAAGTTGCTAAAGCCTACTGTGACCTCTTTGGTCCTACTGATCAGCTGGCATGCTGCTTACCTGGAGACTGTCCCCTCCCATCTACCTGCCTGTCCTGGCATTGCAGACCTTGCTGCACCCCAGAAGCAGCCAGCAGCAGGTTCCTGTCCAAATGGAGTGCAGAGCTAGTGCTCAGACCAGGGGAAAGTGCAGAGAGCCCTCTTTCCCCTAGGAGCCGATCTTGTTGCCAGCCGCTTGTGTGGCACAGTGCAGCCTGCCTTTGCGACCCCATTGGTCACGAGATCATCCTTCAGCAATGAGACCCAGTGCCGGCCATTCCACAACCCAGTTCTAGGCTGCGACCCATTCAGCTAGAGTTTCTCTCTTTTGATCTGTTCCTTAAAAAATTACAACCCCCATGTTGGTTTAAGTCCTTCATGGTAATGACACTTATTAATATATTGCCTTATTTCAAGCAAGTCTAAGGAAATTCTATTCCAAGCCATCAAAAATGATTGGTGTGTGTAATGGGTGTTTGGTTAAGTGGAACAGTTTTGAGAGTTCATATTTAGCTCCTGAGTTACCATACCTTGTGTGGGCAAAGTTTTCCTATAAAATAGCTTTCTCTTTACCAAGAGTCTTCAAATACAATTTTAGAAATTAAACATATTAGGGATGTTTAAGCTTTATCGGATAGTTGACTAGTGATGCAACTAATCACTTCCCCGCCCTCTCCTTGCTGCCTCCATCAAAAGGAGAATAGGGGCCCTTGCTGGGGGGAGCCAGCTTAAACGCCAGTTCCACCGAGCACCATCTTTGCGGGGGGTAGAGGCACAGTGGGAAACAGTGCGAGTCTAGCAGGGCTCTTGTACATTTCAAAGGCTCAGGCGCTGCAGGGAGTGCAGGGCCTGCAGGAATCCTGCACTGGCCCCTGCAGGGCTTCTGCTTTTGAACTGTATCAAGAACCGGGCTCTTGCTACAGTTCAAAGGTGGAGGCGTCCTTATAGACTAATCGAAGAGTCAATGTAAATCCTTTTGACTATTCAATTAGTTAATTTAAATCTAACATTCCTAAAACATGTAAATCCTAGTTCTGTCACAATGTTTTCTCAGCAGGGTTGTTATTAAAGATCATGTATATTTTTTTTAATCATGCTAGATTATTAAAAGACTTTCAGTACTAAACATTTTTGGAACATTACTTACACTCGCTGTCTCAAATTTAGAAATAGAAACACAAATCCTGAATGATTCAGCCTGAATCATTCTCTTCTTTCAGCAGGCTTCTCTGCTCTGTAGAAATGTTTCTTTGTCTCGCCCCGTCACAGTATTATCTAAGCACATGCTTTTATAATCTGACTGATTTTTACTTGTAAAATGTCACTTGTAAATACATGTAGCAAATTCGGCAAAGGTAGGAGATTTCAAAATTGTTCATTGGGTTTAAAGTTCAGATGTGTTTTCTTAATTATATGGTCTGGGCACTAGAAATCCCAGGTAAGAGTATCAGGTTCTCTGATGGCTTAAAAAAAATGCTGCTTCTAGCTGATTCTTGAAAACAAGAATAAAATGTAATCTAATAGTTCTGATATAAGAAAATCATGCATTGCTTTGGAACCCCATATATGTAATGGCTTACCTATTACTTATGTAAATGTGTGAACATGGAGCAGACAGACAAGAAAAATGTAAAACATGGTTTTCATTGTTCATGCAAAGATCGCTGTTAGATACAGGTTAAAAGATGAAAATCATCTTTTGTGCAAGTCCATTTATTATTATGAGGTGTCCCTGCTATGTCACCCCAGTATAAATCGGTTCTGCACTAGTGTCATTGATGCTTGTAGGAACCGATGTCTTAAGTCTTCCCATTCCCCACTCTTACATTGTGAGGGGAAAAAAAAAATTGTGTAAATGGACGTCAGCTGCAGGGGAAAAAAATTCCCTGATTTATGTCATTTCAGTATACGTAATGTAACATTCAGTATATGTTCTTTGGAACATATCTTGGACATGTCGTGGGGACACCCTGTAATACTGTTTAGAATTTGTGCAATACATTCAATTGATGCTCTCAAAGCACTTCAGAAACCTCATAACATGTACAGGTTTTGGAATCCAGTATGTAACGAGTTAACAGTTTCTTGTTTCAAGGGTTAAAAGTTCAGTATTAGCTTCTAGAAAAACTTCAGATTTTGAAATTTTTTGATTTAAAAAAGACAATTTTTCTATGACATTTCCCCTATTTTCAAATGCCTTTGTAGGCCCCAGTCCTGCAATCACGTGATTAACTTTACACACAGAAATAGTTCTGTTGATGCCAATCGGACTTTTCAGATGATGAGTTGCATCTTATTTGTAAGGATTTGTTCTGGCATTTTCAGGATAAGAGTCTATGAAAGACAAGCCAAAGCAGATCTCCCTGACTGACTCTGCAGCTCCTCCTGCAGGCCACTTCTACCTTCTCCTAACTTTGCCATGCATAATGGCCAATTTGGTGCACTGGCTTATAATAAAATTTGCAAAAATACATCCAAATATCAAAACATTTTAGGGGCTTGTAGGATTTGATAATGTCTTTAGTAATTTGTTACACACTGATTTATCTGGTATAGTGGTTTTGTATTCCTGACTACTTAGTCTCTTCATGTACGTTTTGACACTGTTGTTCTGATGACTTAAAAGTGTATTTGCTCTCACTCTTAGAAAATTAAGATCTATATTGATTTTTGAGGCATACCTTGCTTATAGAATTCCACAGTCCATGACCTCTTCCACCACAGTTCTGGTTTTAAAGTCTGTTTTCTTCATACTGGATGAATAAAACTCTAGACTGATTTTTTTTTATTGCTTCATTAGTATTTTATTTATAATAAATGCAGAAGGTGTATGCATTATCTTTTCAAGAAGTAAATCACAAAAACAATTTCTTTCCTGAGCTGCTGTGCCCTCCAGGAGTGTGATAGTATGGTAATGAGGTTTCTGAGGGACCAGTGGAATACTGATGCTTCTGCTCAGGACAGTTTTTTACCTGGAATAATTACCTCATTTCCCACAAGAATCAGTGGAAGATGAGGGTCCTCAGCACCTTACGGGCAGTGTTCGGTATCTGTAGGACCTGGAAAATAACCCACCCTCTTCCTTTGAGAGGCTGCAACAGCAAGCTGCTCTGCCACTAATTGCTGCTAAAGTAGCTGTGGCTTTCCTCTTCTCACATCACTGATTTCTCTTTGATCCATTAAACGCTATGATTTGGAGGTCACAGGAGTATTTTCTTCCACCGGGCTAATTTCTTTTATATAGAATTTTCCTGATAACTTTAGACTACAGCCCTGTGGGATTCTACCCCTCCTTTTTTTTATACAGGTCAAAAATAAATACCACCTTAAGAAATAGGGCTGTGGCGGTGGAAAACAAAGTTCAAGGTCTTCCATGGCCAAAGAGCTGAGGAAGCTAACTTCCTTCTGGATTACATCCTAAACTAGGATTGTCAGCGGTCTAATCATACAAACCCAAACATTCAGCTCCTGCCTTGCACTTTCTCAAAGGACACGCCATGCTCATTTCATCCCCACTCCCTCTGTTGTTCACTCTCCCCCATTGTCACTCACTTTCCATCAGGATAGGGCAGAGGCGAGGGTGTAGCTGGGGTGGGGGAGGGTGGTGCAGGCTCTGGACTGCGGTTGAGGATTTCAGTGTAGGAGGGGCTCTGGGCTGAGCCTGGGGTAGGAAGGGGTGCTGGGCTAAGTTCCCTCTAGGGTGTGTGCCTGTGTGGGCATGCACAAAGAATTTAAGTCCCGCCCACTTCCTCAGCAGAGCCGTGCAGCAGCACTCGCCTTCCTTGAATGAGGCAGGTAAGCTGCTGGTGGTGGGAGAGTGTGGAACCAGAGCCACGTGGTGGCTGCCTAGATGCTCCCAAGGCAGGACCGCATGGCAGGCAGCTTCCCCATGTGCCAGGACTGGAGTCAGCACACAAGGCAGCTGCCCGCCATGCGGCCTTGCCCCACGAGCAACTGGGCAGTCACCATGTGGCCCTGGCTTCAGTTTCAACCCTGCCCCCCATCTGGAGCTGCAGCCAGGGTGGACTGTGTGGTGCCTGTTGGAGCTGGGGGCCATGGTGCAGCTGTTCCTGGGGCCGGGGAAGCAGCACTAAAAACAGCACAATGTCCACCACCCCAGGAGCAAGCTGCTCCAGCCTTGACCTGGGAGCAGCTGGGGCCATGTGGCAGCTGCTGGAGCCAGGATGTGGCTGCTCCTGGGGTCAAGGGTGTGGGACTAAAAATAGCGCCCTGGCCCCGGCACCTGGAACAGCTACACTGCGGTCCTGGCTCCAGCCTCCCACCACACAGCCCCACTCCAGGAGCAACCGGGGCTAGGGCCATATGGCAGCTGCTGGGGCTGGGGACATGGTACTAAAAATGGCACCTTGGCCTCAGGAACAGCTGCTCCTCAGCCCCGGTTCCAGCACCAGCACACAGGGGTGGCCTCCCAGAACATGGTCCCACCCCAGGAGCAGCTGGGGCCAGGGCTATGTGGAAGCTGACAGAGCTGGGGCCAGGGACATGTACTAAAAATAGCACCCCAGCTCCGCACGCAGGGCAGCTGCCTGCGACATGGCTCCACCCCGGGGAAGGGCTAGAGCTGGGGCCAGCACTACATGGTGGCTGCCCAATTGCTCCTGAGGTAGGATATGTGGCAGCTGCTGGAGTTGGGGCCAGGACTGCGGTGCAGCTGCTTCTGGGGCCAGAGCTGCAGTGCGGCTGTCTCCCCTGGGTTTTGGTAATTTGGTTTTGTTAGGGTTGGGGGGGTCTGTGGGTTTTTTTTAAGCTTATTCAAATTTACATTCCTGAAACGCTTGTGATTTTGGGAAATGTGAAATAATGGTTAGGGTGTGTTTCCCCTTGAACTTGTGTCTGAATTAATATCATGGTCTTAAAGATCATCTACTTTTAATACTAGCATTTATATTTAAAGGACATTCTCTTTGGATGATACCAAAGGCATTAAAGTAAAAAAAACTCAACCTGTATCTTAACAGTGAGATGATCCTTTAAAAAAAAAAAAAAAAGGCAACATAACACATCAGTTGGCTAATTTATTTAAAATGCTCTTTCCCTTGCTTCAAAAAATGGAATTGTGAATGTTTTTTCTTAATGGTTTTTGTGTCAGCTCTGCATTGTTTGAGCCCAGCTTGCAGTCACTGGGGATTCTTACATGTTTAAAAGTAAGCATGCGCTTAATTGCTTTGCTGGATTTGAGCCCTTGGAGGCACATCTTCCAACTTGCATCCTTACTGATACGTTTGGGTTCAAAGTCAAACTGGATCCTCTCCATCTTGTGTATAATCACCAATCAAGGATTTATTAGCCATATTTGCTACTCAGTGGCAGGTGTGCAACTCTCCCAGCTGTGACAGGTGAAGTATTAATTTTCTTTTGTTTGATTTCATATTAAAGAAACATTTAAAGTCCTGCACCTTGTTAATTATCCCTTGTTTTAGTATTTCTTCCGTAACATTTTAAAAATATATGAGAATTGTAGTTAACTTGGGTGCCACACAGGCATACATCTGAACAAGCGCACATGACCTCAAAATTAGTGCACAAGACAAAACTCATTCTGCTCGTGGATGGAAAATCTTAGCGGGAACACTGGTGAGGGATGCAGACTCTGAGAAGCAGTTTGGGTGCTGGAGGGGGCTTGTGGTCAGAGTGTGACCTCCGGGTTGGGATACAGTAGGGCGTGGGGATACGGGCTCTGGCTGGCTGGCTTTTACCTCAGGTGGCTCCGAGTCCTAGTTAATAGTTTAGCAGGACTTAGGTAGGCTTTCTGCCTGTCCTGGCCCTATGCCACTCCCAGAAGTAGGCAGCATGGTCTTAGGGCCATATGTTCCCAGCCACTGGGAGCTCTGGAGTTGTCACTCAGGCAGCGTCTGTTTTCCTCATGAATTGGGGAAGATGCACACACTAGCACTAATTCTCCATTACATTGCATCCCTTTGGAGATTTAAAGAAACAGCCCCCATGGAAAATATACTATGTTGGTGGAGGAGTCCATTTACATCCCCATGCCAGGAACATTATGTATTGGAGGCAAGTTGTAGAAAGAGGAGGGCAGACATTGGGCAAGGAACATAGTGCTGTCTTTCCCTCAGTCCATTATAGACTAGACTAAAAGAGAGTCCGAGCCATAGATTGGGCACAGGTTATTGTTATGGGTGGAAAATGGCATATGGTGGTCAGTCTAGTTTTATAAGTAAATTTGGATAATCATAGAATGGAACTGGAAGGAAACTGAAAAGGTCATGAAGTCCAGGTCCCTGCACTCATGTTAGGACCAAGCACCAGCTCAAGACCATCCCTGGCAGGTCTTTGTCTAACCTGCTGTTAGCACTCTCCAGTGATGGAGATTCCACAACCACCCTAGGTAATTTATTCCAGTGCTTTACCACCATGAGAGGAAGTTTTTTCCTAGGGTCTAATTTAAGCCTCCCTTGGTGATGCAGTTTAATCCCATTTCTTCTTGTCCTATCCTTACAGGTTAAGGAGAATAATTTTTTCCTTGTAACAACACTTTAGGTACCTGAAAGCTGTTACCTTGTCCCCTCTCAGTCTTTTCTTTTCTAGATAAATAAACCCAATTCTTTCAATCTTTGCTCATAGGTTATATTTTCTAGCCCTTTAATTGTTTTTGTTGCTCTTCTGTCTTTTTTTATAATGTGTCCACAGTTTTCCTGAAATGTGGCCAGCTGAAGCTTACTTAGTGCAGAAAAATTACATCTTGTGTCTTGCTTACAATATTTCAGCCATTACATCCCAGAATATTTGCTTATTTTTGTGACAGTGTTACCTTGTTGACTCTCATTTAAATTGTCATCCACTATGACCCCTAGATCCCCTACTGCAGTACTCCTTCCTAGGCAATCATTTCTCATTTTGTATGTGTGCAGTTGTTCCTTTGAGTGAAGTACTCTGCATTTATCCTTACTGAATTTCATCCTATTTACTTCAGACCATTTCTCCAGTTTATCCAGATGATTTTAAATTGTAATATCCTCCAAAGCACTTGCAACCCCTCCCGAATTGGTATCATCTGCAAATTTTATAAATGTACCCTCTATTCCATTATCGAATTCATTGATGAAAATGTTGAACAGAATTAATCCCAGAACTGATTCTATGGAACTTCATTCATGATACCCTTCTAGCATGACTTTCAACCATTGGTAACTATTCCCCGAAAGAGGGTTTTCCTTGGTTCTAACTGTTCTTTCCTTGCAGTACTGCAGACTGTAGTTGTGTCTATTACAAATCATGGTGTTTTGGTTTTTTTTTTTTTTAAACCTGTCTTTAACACGGAAATTGAATCCCCTTTTGGGTTTGTGTGTGTGTGTGTACAGAACCCGTGTTGAAAGGAAGTGCTGTATAAATGCAGAAATCTTGCTTTAGCTTTTGATATTTCAAAAAATCAAAGTTTACGGGCAAGATATTTTGCTTCTAATTTATAATTGCACTTCTTCCCTATTTGTGATAAGCTAATGTGAAAGAATCTAAATGATGAGATTGAATGGCTCTAAAAAGGAAAAGTCACCGCAAATATATTTATCTAATTGCTGATACTGGCTATCAATATACTTTGGCCAAGATTTTTCAAATGTGACTAGTGATTTAAGGTTTCTCAAATGTTGGGTTACTCACTTTTGAAAATATTGATCATTGGCTCTCAATTTATTTATCATTGTATGCAGCCCATAATGTATAACTATGGCATGGCAATGGCTACACGAATCTGATCCTATCCCCTACCTGTGTGGGGAAATCTGGCTGTCCCAGAGCTCATGGTGCCAGGTGGCAGCTCTGGACTTCAGACCCACCTTGGGCCCCCTCTGTGTGGGGCTGAGCATCACCCCTAGATCTCATGGGGCCATCTCTCCCCATGCCAATCCAGGACCCCCAGCCACTCTGTAGCTTATGGGCTTGAGTGGCTGCCGTGGACCCTGCAGAGCTAGCTGAGCCAGGCAATAGCCCTGGAACTTGGATAGCTGGACCAGCGACCCTGGGGGGCTTCATGACAGTGCTACACAGCCCTATATCCACTGTTGTGCTGGGCTAAGCAGCAGCCCCAGAGCTTGTGGGGAGGGGCAGCAGCCAGGGACTCCCTACCCTGTGGGGTCAGCCAGGAATCCATGGGCTGCCAACCCCAGCTGTGTGGCTGCCCTGGATACCCAGAGCTTGCTGACTGGGATGGCAGCCCTGGACCCAGGAGTGTGCAGGGTTGATCCCAGGACTAGCAGGGAGCCCATGACCTTGGAACCTGAAGGTCCCAGTAGCTTTGCTAGGCCTTAGCTAATTGGGCCGCATGGGGTCCATGGGTTGATAGGTGGTTTAACACCTGCCACATATCTTTTGAAAAGATCCAGTGGAATGGGGAACATTTCATTCTGAGTTGCATTTGCATTTAAACTATGGGGTGAAGACTAGCCGTTCTCTTTCTGAGAGTAATTAAATCCAAACTTTTCTTTTTTCGTGAGCTAGTGTTTTATGGTACCCTGGAACCTAGATCTCATGGATGTAGAACATCTGGTAAATTAGTAGAACACACTTATTAGTGCCAGTGATAGGTAAATAAAGCTATTTCTAAGATATTTGGAATGCCAAGAAAAGTCAAGAGGAAATGCCAACTGTGCTTTTTCTAGACTTAGAAGGTCATACACTTGATTATCAAAAATAGATCTGGATTTAGTGCTGAAACCTTCTACTTGCAAGCTTTAAAGTGTGGGGGAAGGTCCTTCTAGATAGGTAGGTAGGAAATAAAATCAGATTTTATTTTGTTGTCCTAAGGCCAGGATCTAGTTGAAGTCTGCTCTGGATTGCTCTCAGGAGTTCCTTGACAGAGTGCGCTATTAAATATATTTTAAGTATATATAACGTGAGATATATTTAATGGCTGGTATTTCCAGTCTTGGTTCCTTTGCTTTTGTTGTCCAGGTATTCCAAACTTCTTCATACCGTTTGGATGTGATAAGAGTGTATAGAGGGAGGAGAGAGAACCTTGTCTTTCTGCTGAAGTAGCTAATGGGTAGATTTGGTCTCTCTGAGCATCATGTGCAGGAGAGCTTATCCATTGCAATAGATTTCATCCAGTTTTTCATTCTGTCTATTGCACTCTTCTTCAGTGAGCTTTTTGTTGCCAGTTCTGTACTCTCACTCTTCATAACAGGTTTCTGTAGTTGACAAAACTTCCGATTATCGTAATTATACATTAACCAAACCAAGAAGCAAGGGTCATAAGGTTCCTTCCAAATCCATATTTTCTATACAGTAGAAAAAAGAGCTATCCAGCAGGTCACCAGGGGTATGTCTATACTTATGGGGAGATTGATGCTCCGGAGGTTGATCTTCTAGTGTTTGATTGAGGGGGTCTAGTATAGACTACCTAAATCAAATGCTGAGCCTGGCAGCATCTGGTGGTACTCCTTCTGTGAAGAGTAAGGGAAGCCAATGGGAGCATGTGTTCCCATCAGCCTCCTGCTGTGTGGACACTGCCCAAGACAAAATATTGCCCCTTTAATTACTGAAGGGCATAAAGTTTGTCCTTGCACATTGATTTTTAGATTTCACTATGTTAGTAGATTTTGTGTGGTTGGGGGGCTGGAGTACCAGCACCAGCTCCCCAATGCTGGGGGAACTCTGAATCTCAGGGGCCAGATACAGGCAAGCTGGGGGCTGCATCCAGCCCCCAAGCCTTAGGTTCCCCACCCCTGGTTTAAACCTTCATATTAAGAGACATCCTCTCTTTTCTTACATACTTTCATGAGCAATAAAATACTTTAAATGCCAACATTTTTAACTGGCATTTGAATAAGCAGTTTACACCTGTCAAAGTTATTGTTTCAGCCTCTGCAATCTCAGGCAGACCTTTGCTTTTGTTACACTCTTTTCAAATTTGAAGGTTTTGGTTTCAATTGTCACAGCTAGAGAATTACTTTCATTTTTGTGTGAGCACCAATCTTGCATTTAAATTACATTGAAATTTAAATTAAAAACATGTTTTTGAAATAAACCGAGAGTATTGCATCGTTTCAAATTCAGCAGCTTGTTACTTGGTCACTGATTGAAAGATAGTCATGTGTGATATGGTTTGAGCTTAAATTAACCATAAAAAATTAAAAAGGAATCATTATTAGTAGAAACCACCGAGGTTTGTTTTGTGTATGTGTGTTTTCCCTGACATGCTGTGGGGAATGGTGAAAAAGGAGAACATCACAATTCCTAGATACAGGCAGGAATGTGGAGCTAGCTTAGTTTCCATCCAGCATTCTTGGTCTTTTATAGCTCCATGTTCATTACTGATGAGCATGTTTCCTTTCTAGTAATAAACTAATTCAAGTCAGAGCTTTAATTTCACTGATCCACATTGGTGGCCAGTAAGCGACACACCCTGGTGTGGGCGATGGAGGGGAATCCTGGTTATTTTTTAGCTCCATATGTAAAATAAGGCTGGATGTATTGCAATGTAATCACATTCCTATTAATTCCTTGTCATAGTGTATCAATAATCAAGGTGACTGGAGAAGATTTAAAGCATCTTTAGTAGGATGGACTACAGGTGTTAAAGTGGGTAATCTCAGCAGTTACACCTGCAGTGACATAGCCAGCTCCCTTGGAGCTGGAAGCTAGTTGTTACAGATAGACACAGCAGTGTGAGGTGGCAGATGGCTCCTCAGGAGTGGGGCAGGAGTCTGCGTATAATCGTTAAACAGTTATACTTTTGCATCCTTAGGAGGGACATCTGCAATTTCACTCTCATCTTTTAATTGTCCATGACGTGGTTTATATTTAATGCAGTCTCAACAACTGTTGCTCCTCTGTGATGTGTGACAGATGGACAATATGCTGTAATATCCTGAATGTATTTATTTAATTACGTTAAATCTTACTGAATTAGGGTTAATGTTTTGGAGTATGTTGAATTACAAATGCAGCTGTTTATGTACTATTGAGAGTGTATGGAACTTCTTTAGCAGGAAGACAAGATTAATCCAGTCTCTAAGAGGTCTTCAGGGCTCTTTCTGGAACAATGAAATACCTTGGGGTAAGGAGAATGCAAATTTTAATCTCCAAAGTCAACCTTTTGAAGATAAGTTCTGGAGAGGGAAACCCATTGTGGACTGCTTCTGGAAACTCCAGATCAAAGACTCCCCGATCTGTATAAAAGAAACTAAACATGTTCTGGGTGTGATTGTTCTGAATTAAAGCTGTGACAAATTGGAAATCACCAAAGACCTCACTAGGGTGCACGATAAATGAATACTCTTGCCAGGAGTTAAGGTTAATGTAATTCTGTTAAGCTTATTAGCATGTGTGTAGGATATTTAATGTTTTTACTATTTTTCTCCGTAATTCTCTGTACCTTAAAAAAAATAAAGCAGGCTTGCATAGGAAGTCAGTCTGTGTGGTAATATTTTAATCTGTAGGAATTGCACCTGTTATATGCATCTTTGAAGAGAAGGGCAACCTGCCAATGCTGAGAAATAAACAGTGAGGGCAAAGAAGGGAACTGTGCAACCCGGAAATACTCAATTGGAAAGGAGAGACACACTTGTCTCTGCTCGAGAGAAGCAACAGCTGGGGTACTTAGTGGGTGCCCTATCTGGACCTCTTCTGGGGAAAATAGGCACAGGTTACCTGAACTGTGACAATGTGCGTGCAGTAGATCTATAATACATCTTTAATATCTGTGGATTGCACACACATGCATGTTGGAGTTCTTCAGATCTGAAGTCTGTTAGAGAACTAACTGTAGCACATACTAAGTTTAAAATAGTCAATCAGGCAAAGACTGAGTTCACATTTCTTTTCACGTTGGCTAGAAAGAATAGACTTTGATCAGCAGGTATCAGATCTGGCTTGGATATAGGAGATATATAGGAGATAGTTAGCTATGGATTTAAAATACAAGAAGACTGTGGCTCAAAAAGGGATGTAAAAACCCATTAAAATAGTTGACTGGTTAAACAATAAAAATTATATAATTTAACTGGTTAACCCCAATGTACCACGGACATGTTCACGGACATGGGGCTGCTCTAGCCACCTGCAAGCGGGGTCCTGCAGTTTTGGGCCAATACACCATGGCTGAGGGACTGCTTTGGCTGGGCCTGCTGTAGCATGGGCAGAATCCAGGTGGCTGCCGTGGGCTGGAGGCTGCTCTGATCAGGCCAGTTACCATTAAGCAGACAGATAATCCTTTTTTTTTTTTTTAAATGGAGATTGCCTATCTCCTAGAACTGGAAGGGACCTTGAAAGGTCATCGAGTCCAGTCCCCTGCCTTCACAGCAGGACCAAGTACCATCCCTTACAATTTTTTGCCCCACATCCCTAAACGGCCTCCACAAGGATTGAACTCACAACCCTGGGTTTAGCAGGCCAATGCTCAAACCACTGAGCCATCCCTCCCCCCAGTATTGCTTACTGGGTATCCAGTTGATCTCTTAGAGTACATCTAGACTGCGGCGCTATTTCGGGATACATCTGGTATCCCGAAATAGTGTTTTCTGCATCTTTACAACATGCCCATTATTTTGAAATGCAGTCGAAATAACGGGAGTGCTATTCTGACGTCCCAGTAAATCTCATTCCACAAGGATTAAGGGACTTGTTGGAATAGCGGTCTATTTAAAAATTTGGCACTGTGTGTAGACACACCCTGACATCCCTCTTCACAAAGCATCTTTTTAGCATCACAATGAGGCAAATCAAATATTTTTCATTGTTCTTGGTAAATCAGAAGCTAAAATACATGGCTTTTTTTTAAAGCAATGACTTTCAGATATGTTCTTCATCATTGTTCTCTGTTCTATGTACTGTGATTATTTTGTTTTATGGTAGAACGAAAAGAAATCTAGGCACCATATTTTGATGTGATTTATTTTTCTTTATACAAGGGAGATTGCAGGCAAATTAATTTAGTGTCTGACTTTATTGTTCCTATCAAATTCTGGATTCTTGAAGAATGTGATTATCCGTTGAAAGAACATAGAACTCTGTTGTTCTATTTTGAACTTTGTTTTCAAAAGCAACAGCAAAATAAAGAAAATAGAAATGCTATTCATTGATGATATAGCCAGCATCATTTTTCAGAATAACAAACATTGGCACTATATACAGGAGAGGTTGGACTCTGATAGGAGTTTGCCTCAATTAACATTGACTAAAGGTTTCGGGCTTTGGAGGTTAAATTATTCTGATTGGTAAGTAGTAACTGGTAGCCACTAATCCCAACTTGATAAGAAATACCAGGAGGAAAAGGGAAATGCATAAAGCCTCATGTGACATGAAGAATGCCTTTCTATTAGTGTTCTTCTAGTACCAGATTTTGTATAAAGGGGTTTCAGGTTGTTTTCTGAAGACTTTCCATCAATGATTGATTTAACTTCTCTCCAATCTGTTGAAGGTTAGCTATAGTAATATATGTGAAAGAAGAGGAGAAAGGGAACAGAGCTGTCTCACATCTCTTCCACCTTAAAAAGGTGCTAATTCATTATAGCACCCGAGAGATTTATAGATTACCCAGCTCCAATTAATAATAATAAAGTCCAAATATAGGTTTTTTTAAATAAAGATAGATGGCTCCATTTTACACTCTGAATGCCGCCTTTGTCTCTAAGAAGAGGGGAATGACAAAATGTGCTATTGATTTGAGGTCTTGTATCAGATGATTTATCTTTTTACTTGCTGCCATTCAGTCTACCTTGCCTGAGTCCTACCTGGTCTTTGCAATAAGGATTCTCTTTTTCCTAAATTTGCTCATATGGAAAAAATAGTTTAATCAAGTCGAAAAGTATCACTTTCATCCCGTCTCTCTCTTTTCCCCTCGCTCTCCTCCCCCCCACCTCAGCAAAACAACAAACAATGTGAGGTTAAGGTGCTACATCTTCCATTGAGGAACTCAGTTTTCCTCAGAGAATGAGTAAGAGAAAGAGATAAGAACTCAGCCATTTCAGACAGGCATTTAGGAGATAGGAGCCTCTCTCTATATCTCCACACATTGACCAGGCATGTAAAAGTTACCACTCTCCAAGCCACATTTTGAGTTTTGTAACAGTTTGCTTTAATATTGATTTGATATATGGGTTTGGGTCATTCATTTAATCCCCTTAATGTGAGGAGAATAGGCTACTTTTATTCATGGATGCTATTAGGAATAGATAGCTAATGTCTGCATGTAAATGGAAACATTATATAAAAGGGACAACTGAAGGGAGATATAATAGAGGTCTATAAAATCATGACAGGTATTGAAAAAGTCAATAAAATGAATTATTTACTTGTTCCCATAACACAAGAACAACTGGGTCACCAAATGAAATTAATATGTAGCAGGTTTAAAACAAACAAAAGGAAGTAATTCACACAACACAGTCAACCTGTGGAACTCCTTGCCAGAGGGTGTTGTGAAGTCCAAGACTACATAATAGGGTTTAGAGAAAAGCTAGATAAATTAATGCATAGGTCCATCAATGGCTATTAGCCAGGATGGCAGGAATGGTGTCTCTCACCTCTGTCAGTCAGATGCTGGGAATGGGCAACAGAAGATGGATCATTTGAGATTACCTGTCCTGTTCATTCCCTCTGGTGCACCTGGTATTGGCCACAGTCGGACAGGATACTGGGTAAGATGGACTTTTGGGCTGACCCAGTATGGCTGCTCTTACATATGGCAGCCTTAAGCATGGAATTGTTATTAAAAGGTTTCTTTATTAATGGTGCAGTGGGCTTGCTCCCTTTGCTTGCCAGAGACTGCAAGGCCTTGGATGGGTTTTCTTGTGGCTTTTCTGCTGTACGCCATCCTGATGGCAGCCCAGTGCCATACTGGCGATTAGGTCCTTAGTAAATGCATTCCCCCATAGGAGAGCACACCTCTCGTATGCATACACAAATGCTTATTTGCACAAAAATATTATGGCACTTTATAAGAGACTCTGTGAGGCATCCTGTAAAAGAATATTACTTCTTGGTTCAGTCAATTACCAGAGACTATGTTCAAAAGCCAGAGAGAGAGCGAGCCAGAAAGCCTGATGGTGTGTGAATGCTGAATCCATATCTGTATGGATAAATGCTATTAAGCATTCCCTAGATGCAGTCTCAAGCCAAGACACGATCCATTTTTAATAAGTAGTAACTCAAGATGAGCTTCATAGCTGTGGATGCAAATTTGGTATATAACATGTCTTTCAGGGCTTTTTAGGGAATTGGAACAACCTGTTGATTTTTTTTTTCAGAATAATCTCCCAGCTGTTATCACTGAGTGCTTGGCCCAGTAGTAGGTCTTCAATAGCTCTTTCAATATCTATGGATTGCATAAGCATCTGGTTTACTCACTTGGATTTCAGTCTGTCTTTTGAATAGCATACTCTTCATAAATACAGAAAAAAATCTTATGGATTAAATGATTAATGTCTGTCACTTCACTTGTTTTCAGTGTATTTAAATTCACCTTGATAAGATTCATGTGTCATGTCCAATAAAGATAAATTGCTTTCCTTTCTTCTTTGATATCCTAACACATCCTAAGGCCTAGCTCTTTGACTGGAAGTTGAAGATAAACAAATTCAATCAGGAAATAATATGTAAATAGTCCCTTCTAGTCTTATCAAAGAATAATGTTGGTTTAGCATTTACATTAAAAACAAATCTTCTGATATCTATATTTTGCTTATATTAAGGATGTGACTGGATAACTGGTTATCTGGTAAGCTCCCGGACCACCGGACTTTGGGCCGAGGTGGAAGCTGGCAGCTTCACATGAGGCTAAGGACTAGGAGCCTTGCAGGGGTGGGATCCTGCTTAATCAGTTAACTGGTTAAACCTAACATTGAACAGCATAATCGATTAAATGGGATTTTACATCCATAGTTCAAGATAGTTTGGATCACGTTTATACTTGTACAATTGTTCCACTTTTTAAAATAAGTTCCATCCATTTTGCAAAAGCACATTCCGTGTATTCAATGCTAATGTTTTGCATGCTTCCTAGACAATAACATCTAAGTTAGTAGTGTGACTATTTTCTTCTTTCATTTTTATTTGATAGCTTCCTTTGGTTTTGTCTTTTTTTAAATGTCACTTTCTAGCACTGAAAGAGAGGCTGTATCTGATAACTTCAAACCCAAGGTGTAAAATCACAGTCTTCTCCCAAATTCCTTCATTCTAAATTGGAACAAGAATACTTTAAACTTAAAGTTGAAATTCCTCACATTCATGAGTCTGAAATATATATGGCTGTTTGGGATGTTTGAGCCTACAGTCTTTCTTTCTTTCTTCCCCTACCCTCACCTGCATTAAAATGAAAACTTTTCCTGAAGCATGTAAGCTCGGTGTACTAAATGCCCTATCTTGACTACTGTTTAAGGTTAATGCTATCTTCGCCATAAAATAACAGTAGGTCTAGAATCATTCTCATTTTTCATCTCTCAACTATCTCTAATTCTTCAGTATTCTCTTTAAAATAGGCTGACTTGCTGCACATAACAGTTCAGATTAAACCATTGATCTATATATTGGAATTACAACATTTTCCATAGTATTGTCTATCCCATTCCTTACATTCATTGTAAACATTGTTTGCTTTTTTTTTTAACCACTGCTACACATCGAACCAGGGTTTTTGTTGAACAGAAACTGTTGTAGTGTTTAAGGTTGCATGAGTAATTTAATTTTTCCCTCTCCAGTATGCATTACTTTGTATTTATCAACACTGAATTTTATTTGCCATTGTATTGCCCATTCTCCTGATTCGGTCATCGTTCCAAAATTCCTCACAGTTCTCTGTGAACTTGATTAATTAAAGTAATTTTAAAAACAAGTGGTGCTATGGCACCTTCAAGACTAACAGAAACTAAGAGTAACTTAGTCTAACAGAGACAAACCTTTTGCCATGATGAAAATAAACTATTTATTCTGACTTTTTTTTCCTGTCTTAGACAGTTTTTGACTCTTGACACTATTTTTCTGCTCATCCATGGTGGGTTTTTTTTGTTCGTTTGTGGGATGTGTGGGGTTTTATGTTTTGTTTTGTTTATTAGAAGACTATACATTTTGTGCACTGGTATCTGAAGTTGGCTATCCAGAAAACAGGCCCCTTGTGCAAATGTCACATGATGTCCTGGCTCATAGTGCCCCCTGGTGACAAGACCCAGCGTTGCAGTGTTCTGCCTCAGTTTGCCCTCTCCAGCTTTCTTAGAGGGACTTCCCAAATTTCTCCTTTCAGAAACACACTTGTTTTGACTAATTTATTAAAAAAAGCATGTGCCTTTGAAGTCCAAAAATAAAGTATCCAAATTTGACAGTGTTGAGTGGATCGAAAATTATATACAGTGAATTGTTTTCCACTCTGGCTCCTCTTCTGTGCTGGTCTTCACCAGCAGTCACATCACGTTCTTACTAAATACATGAACATATATTCGGCCCCTTCCGGAATGCTTTTTGCTGCTTCTCCTGGCTCCGCTTGGCATTATCCCAGGAATTTGCAGTAGGATCCCACTGCCTCCCTTTACAGAGGACTCTGGAAATCTCTCAAAGGGAACTTCCTATTGCTCCTATTTTCTCTTTCCTTAGTGACAGCCCAGCTCTTTTTAAGGAACATTGTGTCTTCCTCAGTTGCTTTAGATAAATGAAGAGGGATGGCTGGTGCCAGGTCTCTAGCCCTTGAAGAAGCAGAGCATTGGATTGCAGTAAATTACAAACCAAAATAATTATAAGCCATAACATATATTGAGAAAGCCAAGCCAATATGAAGAATTGGAAGGTGCTGTTTTTCATATAAATTAGGTTTTATACGATACGCTATTTTTTGCACTTTGCTATTTTAGTTCTTATGTTCCCGCATTGCCTATGATGAATAGATGTGTACTACTGGGGCATCTTGTGTGTACCCTACTCATGTCAAACAATGCATCTGAAGCAAGAGAAACTTAATTTGCAGAACCAGCCAAACTACCCATTCATTCTGATTTGGACCTACAGACTTGGCTTTTCAGGAAAAATTCTGGGCAGAAAGTCAGCCAAGAATTGGTTTTCTCTTCAGCATTATATAAACACAAGGTGTTTCCTAAAACAGAATTTTACTAAGGAAAACGTCATGTTTGTTTGATTTCCCTCTTTTCAAATTTCATATATGCATGGAAATATATTAAGCTACCATCTGGGGAAATATAAAAATCTTCCTCCTCCATGCTTTCTTCATACACTGAGGGCAACATCCCTCTTTCGAAAGAGGGATGTAAATTAGACAGATTGAAATTCAAATCCCTGCTTCATTTGCAATTTCCCATGCTTCATTTGCATAATGGAGACTGCGCATTCTTTCGAAAACAGGTATTTCGAAAATAAACTGTCTAGACGCAGTTCTTTCAAAAAAAACAAAAAAAAACCCCACCCTTTTTCGAAAGATCCTGTACTCCTCAGTTTCTCCAGATTCAGTTGCCTTTTACACTCCTTCGCTATGAGGGCAACCACTCCTGAACTGCCCTCATGCATGTAAGTTATTCCCAGCTATACTGCAGGAGTGTTTGTCAGCTACCTTGAATTATAATACAGTGACACCAGAAAATTCTCAGTCCCAGGTTTTCCCCCAGAAATGTGCATCTTGTACTATCTCAAACACTCCTGGACAACACAAGCTCATCATTTCATTAATAGAAAATGATATACATATGCTTTAACTGAAATGGACTTCCCAAACACTTCAATCTAAAAACATAGTGGTTTAGATAAGCCAATAAAAGATTTATTAACTTAAAATCTATCTTTTTATAATTACAAGTAATGAGGCAGAGTTGGTTACAAAGACAAAAAGGTAAAATGCAAACTAAAACATAAGTGAAGTGAGTTCAGTACTAGTAATCTCTCTCACCCACATGCTGTAGCAATCTTACTGGCTGAAATACCTTTAGGTAGAATTTCTTCCTCCGTTCAATGTTGACTTTTGTCCTTCAGATATTAGTTATTTTCCTCTTTAAAAATTATTTCCAGATGAGGTTTGGGAGACACACAGTCTTTTGGCACAGGTGTTCCATTGCCAAGATATAAATTTCACAATCACGAAGTAGGGCTGCTTAACCAAGTAATAGTCCATTTGATTATGTTGACACTTAACTGCCGTGTTGGCTAGTCTTTTGACTCTGGGAAACTGGTTTGAAACTTTCTACAAAATTGAAATGTATTTTATATTGAAATTTTATCGTTTTACATACAGTGTTGCTGCACACTTTTTTTTTCAGGACAATAATGTTAAGCAGATGATGAGATTTCAAATGATACTGCACAAGGCATACTTTATACAAAATTTATAATCTCTTCGACAGGGTGAACATAAGGTATAGGCTGTAACATTAGTTCATTCTTGTAGAAATCTCTCAAGATATTTTGTCAGAAATGAATAAAAATAGCATTTGGTAGTCCCATGTGTATGTTTTTAAATTAATGGGAAATAAGGAAAATTGTGTTGGAAGGGTCCCTAGGCAGAAAAATAATATAAAATTTTACATGTACCTCCTAACTGGTAAAATACTGTGGATTAGTAAATAGGGACTAGCATGAAGGAAATCAGACGTATACTCTCATTCCTACATTCCTTATCCGTCCACTATTTTCTGGTCCTAACTAGCCCCCTCAAGCAGCTCACATTGTTGAAACTAATCCTGGGTGCCTGATCTGTGAATGTCTGCAAATATGGCTCAGTTCTGATGGCTACATTTGGTGGGTGCTCCCTACCCTTCTGCTCCCACTACTGCTACATTCCTCCACTGCTGCTATGGAACCCGCAAATAGATTTGAAGTCCATGATCTGTGAGTTCTGTATCCACTCACTTGCAGCCCTTTACCATTCATATGTCTGATGTGGAAAGAGGCAGGAGGAATAGACAGTATGAAAGAGAGAGAAGACTAAGGGGAATGTTAGGAGCCAGTGGAGGAATACAGACATTTTTAGGGGAGGCAGGAGATTGTCCTACGTTATATTCCTTATTTTACAGATTTAACGTCCATTATTGTCCTTTATTCTAGGTGCTTCTCGAAAGGTATGCCCCTAGTTACCTGTGCTTCTCCCTCCCCATACCAGAGACTCAATCCATTCTACTTTTGTTTTCTTCTTTAGTTCCTCCCTCTTTCTCCCCCCCCCCCCCCCCCCCCCCAACCGTTCAGAAATCCAGGGTGCCTCAGTCTAAAACTCTTTTGCTGGTTCCTTCAGTTATGCATTAACTCTCTCCTGACCCCCAATAGATAAGCACTCCTAGGTAACTTATCTCTGATAGTTTCCCGGTTTAACGTGTCTGACAACCTACTGATGGAGCCAGAGTGTGAAGGGGGCATGTCGGGGGGGGAAAAAAGAAGTATTGCAGAGGGGAGGAAAGGCAGGGTGGGTGGCACCCAGGTGAGAGCCCTAACTTGCTGTGCTTTTCTGCTGATAGAAGTCGTATCTAATCTTCATGCTACTGACTCTGCATGGAAAATCATGAGAACAGACAGTTTTGAGGGGTCTGGTGGACATTTTTATAATGGCTGATAGGTCACCAGTTTAGAATGAAAGGACCCAATATGCTGAATGTTGTAATTTTGATTATTTCATGTTGCAAAGGTAGTGAGATGTTTCTACAATCCTGCTCTATTTTAGTATTTAAAAAGGATTACGTATGACTTCAAAAATGTATTGGACTTGTTGGGGATTTCTTAATTTGTCTTTTGAGGTGAGTGTTTGACAATTAATGAAACAAACAGAGGATTGACCTGTGCAAATGTATAAGTAGCGATTGCAGTATGGGGGAAGGAAATATGTCAGTTCCCATACAGAGATTTCAACATGTTTTGTATCTGTCTCAGTGTACGTTGTTTCACACCTCTTCATGTTCCCTTTGAACAGTTGAGTTTGTAAAACATCCTTTCAAGGAAAATAAAGCAAATAAAAGATTCTTGGCATTTGGGAGGACTCTCAATGCATAAATATAATTGATTTTATGTTAGGGATATAAGCGAGTACTCTACTACCTGATAAGCCTAAGCTAAGTTGTGTAGAGTACTTGACTACTCGCACCCCTTTCCCCTGCTGCCTCTGTATCAGAGGCAGCAATGTGGGGTTGAAACAGGAGCTGGTGTTGGCAGGAGGTGGCTTAAAAGCTGGTTTCCCCCCAGCACAATCTCCATGGTGCCACCTGTCCCCTACCCCCGCTGCTGCCTCTATGGGATGGGTAGGGGAGGCTGCTGTGAAGCAGTCTCTGCCCACAGTGGGCAGAGGCTGCTCTGACAGCATCCTCTGTCTGCAGGGGCTCCCAGTGGGGAGCTGGGATGCACACATACATACACACCTGTGGAGATAGGGTGCTTCTGCGAAGAAGCCTCTGTCCGTGGTGGCCCAGGCTAGCCACAAGCAGAGGCTGGTCCCGGTAACTGCCTCTGCCTGCGGCCAGCCCGGGCCACTGTGAACCGGGGCTGCTGGACATAGTGTGAGTTGGGACTCACAGTCCTGGCTTGCTGTAGTCTGGGACCACTGTGGCTTTGCATTTTAAATGTCATAAGAGCAGCCTGGCTACCCATCCGTGAGCTATCCCTGCTTGTGGCTCTGCATTTAAAATGCAGAGGCTCCGCGGCCCTGGCTCGCGCCGGTCTAGCACCTACCCCCACTGCATCTCTGCAGTTTAAATGTAGTAGGAGCTGGACTGCCGGTGTACCTGGCTCCTACTACAGTTAAACTGCAGAGCCGCAGCAGGGGTAGCTCCTGGAACAGCGTGAGCTGGTATAGAGCACCTTCCCTTATCTAGTAATTGTGTAGTTGATACAATTTGTATCAACTAGGTGATCAGTCAGTTACCTGCTTCTTAACATCCTTATTTTATGTTTAATTAGACATTTTCAGAGGAAAAATTATCTAAATGAATATTCATGACTTTTAAAGGAACTATGAAGTATCACATTGGAGTAGATACAAATAGAAGTCAAGATATGCTTCAGATACATGCAACTAATTGCATGACCATATTGCTGTGATGTTTATGCATTTGCACTCCTACTTCCTACTCATTTCCCTTGCGAATTACAGCTAAGAATTCTGCAAATACTTTTGCACATCAATACCTTTGTATGTGTGTACGTACAGTTGTTAATCTGTGTAGGTGTTTGCCGGAACTTTAGGTTATCTGTGCCAAAAAACTATTTACATTCTATATCTCTTTGTCTGCTGTGAAGCACCTTGCACAATTTTGGATGTAGTAAAATAAATAAATAGTCGAATAGAGGAAAACATGAGAGAATAGGGTAATGCCCCCCAACATACAGAAAGATAGTTGGTCAGCAGATGTAGTATTGATTTCTATGACATCTGAGAACACATAGTTATATCCTTTATACCTATTTGGGCGCGGGGGGAGGGAGATGATATTATATTCAGATCATGTTATGGGTTCTACCAGTTACCTTTCTTTTCTGTATGCTTGTTCTGGTATTGTGCCTAACGTGTCTTTGTAGAATTTGTGAACTTAGCTTTGAACAGTGATGTATTTCTGAGAAACTACCACATATCTGCAGCTGCCTGGTTAGTTGCCACTAATTTGTTCTGCTTTCTGTCTGTTTAAAGGAGAAGAATGCACACATACAATTATAGCTTACGAGGACATCTACTGTTGTGCAGGACAGTTCTTAAATATAATTTTTTCACCCACTTTGTTCCCTAATCACTACTATAATAAAGGAATTTATTAGAGCCGAACATAATGTAATTGGTGAGTTCCATTAAACTGTATGTACTATAAGATTTCACAAAGGTCTACAACAGTTGATTTCCCCCCCAAACACAGACCAGTTTCACAGACAAGCTTCATTATAAAATCATAGAGCATTATGAAATTCAGGCCATTCCAAAGTCTGGAAAATATTAATTTAGCAGTGAGTTTCAGTCCTAAGTGTCTACTAAATGTAATTTTTTTGTATCTAATATTAGCAGTTTTTTATATGATTTGGGTTGTATTCTGAAAAATTCATACATCTCTAGGAATATAAGAAAATCGGAATTACCATACTCAATCAGATCAATGTTCCATCTAGTTCGGTATCCTACATCTAATATTGGCTCATACTGACTGCTTCAGAGGAAGGTTCAAGAAATCTTGTACTGGATAACTGGCGAGTGATGTCCTCAAAATGAAAAAATTATTCATAATCTAATTAGTTAGTTTGGTTTATACTCTGAAGCATCTGTACCTTTCAGCATTCTGTTTGTTTGTTTAAAAAACAGCAAATGGTCCTGTAGCACCATTGTTTGTTAATCTTTATCAATAATACTTTTGGGTATTCTGGTATCCATAGAAAGATCTAATTCATTTCTGAAGCCAGCAAAGCTCTTGTTCTGAACCATATTGGTTGGCAATGAGTTCTGAAGGTCAACTGTGCTACTTTATATAGGTTGGACCTCCCTGGTCCAGCACTGTCAGGACCTAACCGGTCCCGAACAAGAAAATTTGCCAGACCTGGGGAGGTCTCCTGTCTCAAGCACCCAAGCCCATTGCCCGCTGCTACTAGGCTACCCTCACAGGCAACCCTGCCTAGCCCTTCTCCTCCCTCCAATCTGGCTAGGCTGATTGCCAAGTTGCTTCTGGCTCCCTGAAGCAGCTGGAAGCAGCCATGGGGCTGGGGCTTCAGCCCCAACAGCTGGGGACATCCACAGGGCTTCGGCCCTGGCCCACACAACTGGGGCAGCTGCGGAATTCTGGCCCTGGCCACGTGTTCCTGGGGGTTGCTTCTGGAGGCTGCTGCAGGACTCCAGCTGCAGCCCTGAGCTCTCTGGGGGCTGATGGAGGCTGCTGCAGGGCTCTTGCCCTGGTCCTGTGTTGTCCCCAGCCAGGCTGGAAACCCTGATGCCTCTCCCAGCTAGCCCTCCTGCCCTTAGACTCGGGGCTTTCTGGTCCAGGAGCATCCATGGCCTTGCTGGACCACAGATGTTGCCGGACCAGAGTGTGCTGGTTTTTGGAGGTACAACCTGTCACTTGGGTTACTTCAGGGACAATGTATTTTAGGTGCTACTGTTCAGTTTGTGAAAATCTGCATTGCAATAAAAAAAGGCACCAAGTCTGTTTTTTCCCAGGTCAGCTGAGGCCAACTGATTTGCTTATTCTTGGAACCCCAAGTTTAAAGGTCTTCTACACTGCAATTTTATAGCCTCTCAGCCCAATCCCCATGAGCCTAAGTCAGCTAACCTGAGCCAGCTGCAGCCATGCCACGTGATTTTTATTGCAGTGTAAATGTCCCCAGTTTTGAAGAGGCTTCAGTGGTGATGGTGTTCTCGGTAGTTTCTTGATTTTTCTGTTTAGAAAGGTAGAGAGAAAATGGGTTCACACCAAGCCATATCCTTTTCAATCAGAAGTTTACTTACTCCATTAGTAACTCAAGGGCAAAAACACTTACACCGAACAGAAAAGTGGTCTTGAAAAGGAAAGTGTTATATTTCTATTTGGAAGGACTTGATTCATTGTGTTGGAAGAGTGCAGTGAATTATTTCTTGAGTCATCATTTGTTTGGACATTTTTTAAAAGAGGGTTGAGTTGAAACTGTTGGTAGTTAATTTAGCTAGACTTTGAGAAACTGACAGGAACAACACAATACATAATCTCCATAGTCAACAACAGTTTTGTTTTTAACATTGGCTACTTTCTACTTACTCAAAGCCAGAGTTTTGTAATATTAACTGAAGTATGTGGGTTTGAGTGATTGGTGGGTTGTTTTGGGTTTTTTAATTATTATTCTCTCACTTAGTCAAAGGCTTGTGGAATATAATGCTGGCTTGTTTCTCTGCCTGTTATAATCCCTTGCATATTTGTTTCTGCTTATTGAATGCTTTAGTTGTTAAAACAGTGCTTAGAATAGTTTGTTCTCCTGAAATTTAGCATTAATTGAAATAATTCTTTTTCTATTGTATTTCTAGTTAATGGTTTAGAAAAAATAACCATTATTGCTAATATTGTGTATCTAATACAGCTGAAACTCTGCAGTTGGCAATCTTTGTACACTCTTGTTTTCATTACTGGTCGTCAGAGAATCTTTGTTGAGGCAGAGGAATTAGTTGGCTGGCATTCATTTTCAGCTGGTGTTTGCAACAATGCTATCACACACTAGGTATAGGCTACTTATGCCAGCTGCTGCGTTTGTGTGTTGTGTGGAGGGAGGTTAGAAAGTGACCACAGAGTGCTCTTGTGGCATAACACAGCACCTCCAGAAATAAGTATGGTGTGAATCTGAGGTACAGTTTTGTCTTACCTCATCAAGAAGAAATGTCCTAAATAAAAAAGAACAACTTGAAAAAGGGCTGGATATAACAGAATATCAAACAACCAGAAAATCTGGGGTGGAGTGGAAGAAACAAAGCCATGAGATGGATAAATCTGTCTTTTTTTTTTTCCTTTTTTTTCTTTTTTGATAGTGCGACTTCATGACAGCATATCAGAAGAAGGATTCCATTACCTAGTCTTTGATTTGTAAGTATATCCTTTGTGCTTGTGTAACATATATACTCTGGGGACCTGATGTTCAAATGGTGTGCATACACATGGCAAGGGTGATCTGTTACTGATCAGTTCCAAGTACCTAGCTAGGGATGTAAAATTTCGATTAATTGGCTAATCGAATAGTCAATAAGGGCACCTCTGCCTTTGAAGTGTAGCAACAGCCCCAGGACTGTTGCTACACTTCAAAGGTGAAAATGCTGCAGGGAGCACGGGGCTAGTGGGGGATTCAGGCAGTTCCCCGCTGGCCCTGTGGTCCCTGCGGCATTTGAAAATGGCAGTGCTGCAGGAGCCCGGGGTCACCTGGGGACTTTGACTCCCCAGCTGACCCTGGGCTCCCTGCAGCACTGCCGCTTTCAAATGCTGAGGGAAGCCCAGTGTCAGGTTCCACATGGCATTCCAAAGCGGCAGCATCGCATGGAGCCCAAGGTCAAATGGCAGAGTTGGCAGTTGACCATGCGGCTCTGTTACTTTGAAATGTCACATGCAGCCTGGGGTCTGGCCCTGGGCTCCCCACACCACGGCTGCTTTGAAGCACTGCCTCCTCTGCCCTCCCCCTCACCCCGGTTGCCTCTTTCTGATGGAGGAAGCAAGGGTGGGGGAAGCAATTAGTGTGTCAACTGTCTGATATGCATTTGCTTATCGGATAGTTGACTAATCATTCACATCCTATACTCAGTTCTGACTTGTGGTTATCACAGTGACTTATACATGTGCAAAGCTTTGCATATCCAAATGTTGAAAACCCTATTCAGTGTATTTGGAACATCAGCTTAAACTACCCTCAAACTACTATATGTGTTGAAGTGATTAACCATTGTTGTGATATTTTCCCCATAGCTGTAACTGCTGAAAGTTCTGTTTGTTTTAAATTTGACTTTTAACAAGTTCAGTGTTAAATTTTTTCTTGAAATTTAGTAAACCGTTTTCTCAGAGCAAACTAGTCCATCCTGGAATTACTATCTGTGGATTTTACAATTAATATAAGTGTCTAAAGTGTAATATACAGGCCATAGAATAAATGGGGTTACAAGTGATTAAAATTGTGACTAATCATGCTGTTAAATTGTAATAAAATACCATTTAAATATTTTGGTAGTTTTCTAAATTTTCAAATACTGATTTCAGTAACAATACAATACGAAGTGCATGGTTCTCAGTTTATATTTTTATAAATATTTGCACTGTGAAAAAATTAATATTTTTCAATTAATCTAATACAAATACTGTAATGCAATCTCATCATGAAAGTTGAACGTAAAAATGTAGAATTGTGTACAAAAAACTCCATTAAAATAAAGCAATAGAAAACTTTAGTCTCTTTGAGACCACTCAGTTCTATTTTTTGTTCAGCCAGTCACTCGGGGGGGAAAAAATGGTGTTTAAATTTGTGGAAAGCACGGTTGCTTGCTGCTGCTTTTCATTGGTAAACTTGGTTCTTGTTTACAAGATAAATCCCAGGCAGACTGTGAAGAGCTATTTAAAAAAAAAAAACCTCTCTCAACTCCATGACTGGGCAACAGAATGGCAGATGAAATTTGATGTTGATAAATGCCAAGTAATGCACATTGGAAAGCATAATCCCAACTACACAATAAAATTGATGGGGTCTAAATTTAGCTATTAACACCAAAATCTCTTTCTGGAGTGGTATTGTGGACAGTTCTCTGAAAACATCCACTCAGTGTGCAGTGGCAATCAAAAAAACAGACAACAAACTAGAATATTGGAATTGTAAATGTGTGGAACACCCACATCATGTATTAAAATGGAAAAAGTTCAAAAAAGGGCAATAAAAATCATTAGGGATAATGGAACAGCTTCTGTATGAGGAGAGATTTGTAAGACCTGGGACTTGTCATCTTGGAGAAGAGACTAAGGGGGGATATGATTGAAGGCTATAAAGTCATGATCGGTATGGAGAAAGTAAATAAGAAAGTGCTATTTTATTCCTTGTCAAGCACAAGAACTGGAAGAGGGGGGTCACCAAATAAAATGAATATGCAGCAGGCTTAAAACAAACAAAAAGGAAGTATTTCATCACACAATGCACAGCAAACCTGTGGAATTCTTTGTCAGAGGATATTGTGAAAGCCAAGACTATATAACAAGGTTCAAAAAAGAACAAAGTAGTTCATGGAGGAGATAGGTCCATCAGTGGCAATTAGCCAGGATGGTCAAGAATGGGCTGGGAATGAGCAACAGGGAATGGGTCACTTGATGATGACCAGTTCTGTTGTTTCCCTGTGGGGCCCCTGGCATTGAACACTATTGAAAGACAGGATACTGGGTAGGGATGTTAAAATTAGATTAAGCAACTAATTGAAAAGTTGATAGAAATTCCATCGACTATTCGATTAGTTGATAAGAGCA
>JANRFK010001234.1:29950547-29973986 GCA_030068395.1 Apalone spinifera | reverse complement strand
AGCACTAGGCGGGCAGGCTCTTGCTACATTTCAAAGCAGAAGCGCTCTTATCAACTAATCGAATAGTCGATAGAAATTCCATCAACTTTTCAATTAGTTGCTTATCATTTTAACTTTTGTAGTGCAAATATTTGTAATAAAAATAACTGAAAGCGAACATTGTATACTTGATATTCTGTTATAATTATAATCTGTATATTTAAAAATGTAGAAAAACATCCAAAATATTTAATACATTTCAGTTGATATTCTATTATTTAACAGTGCGATTTAAAATGGTGTTTAATCTTTTTTTTTTAAATCATGATTAATTTTGAGTTAACCTGTAACTTAACTGGTCTTAATCAACAGCCCTAATAATAAAATGCTATTCATTGTGTACGTTGGATACTGTATTTTACTTCATTCAGCCGCGATGTGTGTTTATACTGTGATGTGGTGCTTAATTACATGACCATGTACTATTTTTCCCAGAAGATTATGGCCTCATTCAGTGCATGCTATGGACATGCTCTGGAGCAGGGCTGTGCAAGAGGCTGTTAGTGGGCTGGATTTGGCCTGCCTAGCTCTTTCATCCAGCCCGTGGCAGCTCCCTGGCCCCTAACGGGTTGCCTGGGAGCTGCTGGGGAGCCCTTTCAACTCCAGCTATTTAAAGCCCCCTCTCCCCTCTCCCTTCTGTACAAGGCCCTGCCCCCTCCAGGGTAGTCCGTGACCACTTCTGAAACTTATGAAGTGGCTCCTCTTGAAAAGTTATTGCCCACCCTGTTCTGGGGGCAACTCGGTGTTTAGTGAAGGACACTGAGGTCTATAGGATTCCAGCTGCATTTGTTGCAGAAGATTTATAGTCAGTGAGGCAGGGATTGCAAGCAGAGAGAGAATGGTCTCATGGTTAAAGCTGTTCAGTGCCACCCTGGAGAACTGAATTCTGTCCCTGCCTCTGCAGAGAGTTCCATTGTGTTGCTAGTCAAGTCTGCTGAAGCAGACTTTTCACATATGGACACTAATTGTGTTCCTTATTTTCTGGCTGCTTGTCTTGAGTCTGATTGACAGAACTGCTAAGCAATCTCTGCTGCATCTGAAGTTAATGGGAGCTATGCTTTGAAAATATGAAGTGGTATTGTGGCACTAAGCACTTGTTAAAATCAGGTCCCACGTGTCACAGGGCACCCAAAATTAAAGGAAACTTTTGAGTAAAGTTGGCCAGAAGTTTTCAGAGAACATTTTTCTATCAGAAAATACTGATTTGTTCTCAGAGAATATCTGTGCTTTTGACATGGTGCTTTTGAGTAAATTGACAGAAACCAGGGAGGCTTCTGAAACGTTGTTGGTTCTGTGCCAGTTTATCTGCCTCCACGTTTCCTTGGCAATCTACCTGAGAAGCTGCTGGGGAGATTGGGATTACAGGCTCTGGAATCAGAACAACAGAAATTTTGAAACTGTGTTTCCTGTGGGATAAAAATTCCAGATCCCATTCAGCTCTACTTTGTTCTTTATCTGTATAATAGGAATAAAAATGCCCACATGCCTCAGAGGGATGTTTTGAAAATAGGTTCATTGTTGTTTGTGAAACACTCAGATATTGTAATAACCACGATAGAACCATCTGAGGAAACCGAAAGTTCTGCCTTTAGAATAGGGTTTGAATAATGCACAGCAAATAAGGTCGCCCTGGGACCACACATTAGAGAGAAAATGAATGAGCACTGCCTACTCTGTGAATTTGAAGGGAGCTGGGGTCTTGTGGGGAGAAATAGCATATATTTGCATAGAATAACAGAACTGGAAGGAACCTTGGGTGGTCAAGTCCAGTCTCCTGCATAATTAAACACTGTCATAGTGTGTGTATATCTATATTTGTATCTATATCTATAAAAAGAGCATAAGATTGCACAGGAAAACTTCATTCCCGTATTTCCTAATTTTGGAGTTCTTGACTTACCTTCAGGTATTTTAACATACTTTATGTGGGGTATGGTCTAGATTCTTTGTATGTGATGCACAGCTAGTGCTTAAAAACCAATCACAAATGCAATAACAATCTAACGTGAATGCCAAGCATAAGTTCATAATGTTGTTTTTCTCCAGACTGATGCATTTTTTTTGTAAATTCTCATGACATGAGTTTCTACTGTGAAATGACTGAAAATCTGTTAAATACCCATTTTTACCCATATAAATATTTTGTGTTCCAAAATATTCATCATTGTGGAAAAAAAAATTTAAAGGAGGAATGTAATACTGTAGCAACTTACACAGAACAAGGCATTTTAATGCAATAAAATTACATTGCCATTAATTTTCTGCATTTCCCCTGTAACTCACGTAGGTATTTATATCCGAATAAGGATTTTCTCACTGTACTGTACACTCTTCCCTTTACTTAATCTCGGAATGAAATCAATATCCTGTGCTTATGACCAGGATACAGGTTTTATCCAAATAAAGTTTACCTCCATAATTTTGCTTTGGAAAAAGGCTCTGAAGGTTTCCTAAGTGCTGTGTCAAAACCAAACTTTATTCTAAAAGGGGTTTACCTTTTTTACCTGTTTAGGAACAGATGTATAATGCTGGTTTCAGTCTTGAACATTTTTCCCAACTTCCTCCTTTCTCAAGAGCAGACTAACTCCACTGAACCTCACTGCTGTTTATGCACATTTTTATTCACATTATTGTTGTTTAATTAACAGATGCACATTTTATACAAATGAGATCTTTAGGAAGCCAAATTAATATATGAAATATAAGTTTGCTGGGAGGAAATCATCAGCAAAAGGAGACATACTAAAAGCAAACAGGTACAGGTTTTTGCCTTTTGACAGTAAAGCACTGTGTTTGCTAGACTGAATGGTAAACCTGATTTTCCTGGAAAAGAAGAATTCTCTGCATATTTTATTCTTGATGTACTGCTTTTACAGGCTGGCAAAGCAGTTTAGTGTGGACATTGTTCCAGCCAGTGAATTCATGTATCAAAGAGCTCTCTTATTATAGCAACGTTGGTCCTTCCTGAGATTGCTATTTCATTTCAGTAATTGCAAAGCTGAAAATACTGTGCAGTGTGCACCTTTTGCAAATAAGGTTTACTCTTTGAGGCCATATGCCTCCCCGTCGATATTCTTTTACTGTTTGCATCTATTTATTTAGTTCATTATCACATATTGTACTGCTAAGAAATAAAGTAATTCTAAACCTGACAAATTGTACATATTACAAGTAGTAGAGACAAAAGCCATTGCCCAAAAGCTGCTGTCAAAGAGACTAAGGGTAACATTAGCAGAAAGCAGCTGCTGATATCCTCTACCCGTAATGATCCTATATTGTTCTCATAAATGCTGCTAGATTACTCCTAACTGGTAAACGGGCAGTGTTTGGTAACTTGATTTATATGTAACAAGTTCTCTGTGTGAAAACAAAATTAAAAACACTGATGTCACACATTTTGTCTCTTGGAAAGTCAGATTCAGTTTTTCCCACCCATGTGAAATGTTATTGCTGGCAGTTCATGGGCACAGTCAGAATGCTGGAGTACAGGTATAGAGGTTTTAGTTGCTTGGAGGCTTATCTCTTCTCTCAACTGACAGAAGTATTTTTTGGGAGGGGAGGGGTTAACCCTTTTATTAATGTATTTTTAGAAGCTTGTCTCTACTGTAATTGTACCTGCTGTGTTTGTGCAGTATATTGGGTGTATAATGGAAAGGGGGTATCAGAAAATTATAGGTACCAGGTAGAACCAGGACAGTTGATCATTATACACGTTAACTACTCTTTGCATTCCATAACTATAACTTGATAGGTATGGTACAAAAAGACAGTCCAATTCTGCTATTACATGAATGCAAATGCACATGAATTCTATTCACTTTAAAGTCAAAGACACTGTCTTACATAGACAAGCCTTCTGCAAAGTACAGAGTCTCTGTGTGTTATATAAGGGACCAGATAATAGCTTAAGGGGCCTGCAACTCATCTGAGAGAAATGGCTGGCTGTGCATGTTTTGGTTTATGGTCCTCTTTAAAAAGACTGGATTACAACATGTATTGATAGGTTTGTCTAGTTTCAAGATATGTTTTGTGAAATAGTGTGTCAGAGAATCAGAGTAACAAAAGAAAATAAATCCTGCAAGCTGAAGAGGCAGGTTGACTGTGAGGTCTCTTAGAAGCTGAGAGCAGCATGTTTCATTGTTGTTTTTAATGGGGATGGATTTATTTTTATTACTTTCAAACTAAATAACTTTTTTAGAAGTGCAATTAAATCTACTGATTACATGAAACATTACATCATTTGCAGCCATTATAATTCTAAATGCACTTTGGTGACTTGTTCACAAAAATAAAGGAAAGAAGATTTTGCAATATTTTAGATTCCACAAAAATGTTCCTTCTCTGTTTTAGTATGGAAACTATGTACTTGGCTTTTTTTTTAAATGATCTCAGATTGTGGTGTTAGAGTCATACTCCACCCCCTCCTTCCTTTTTCTGAATGGTTCTTTTTAGACTGTGGGATTAAATACTACTTTATCTTGATAAATTCCCTTAAGAGTATAGCCTGCCCTTGAAACTGACATGGGGTTGAGTAGGGCCATTTTTATGAATGGAAAAAAGTATCATTTTCACACAGTGATAATTTATTTAGAATTACTCTTACAGACAAATTCGCTATTTGGAAAGAGAGTATGCTGGTTCATTTGTATACCTTACTATGAGTCATGCTTTCATCTGAACCATTTTGGCATAAGCTTGCATGTGATGCTTTATTCTAGTTTTAAAAAATGAGAAGGAGCCTTTCTAATTTTATATTATAGCCTTTCTGTCTATAAAGCTACATATTTAAGCATGAAATTGTGTTTAAAAAAACAAACAAAAAAAAAACCCCTTTTATTCTACTACATGAAACAGTACCCCAGTAGCTACTTTACTGTAATTCACTAATTGAGATTTTAATTGAAAAAAAAAAAGCCATGAATTCAAAGGGACTACTCTCCCAAGCATATCTCCTCTTGTATTTATACAGAAATGTGAAGGACCCCTTGTAAATAGGGCTGCATCTCCTTGTTATATGCATTAATGTAACATAATAATGTGCCCCACTTATTTATTTACTTTTTTATGTTGACTGTTCAAGGATTTAGACATTTTGGTGGCAGTGTGTTTCTGGATATTTTTCTGTACCAGTATTGGTATAGGAATTGTCTTGTATCATGGATAAAGAATGGAATTTTTATTCCCTTCGCAGCATGTCAGAAAATAATATTGACTATTTTGTGATTGCTGCTAGTGGAGATACTGTTCCAAACCTGTTCCTCTCAATAGATACAGCTTTCAAGGGGAAGTGCGTCAACAAACCTAGGATTGAAGAGAAACACTTAAGAATGCATGCTTGCTATGACTACACAGGTATTCACTAGTGCATACTAACAGATTTAAGGTTGGAGACATGAGCGTCCTTCTCCTGAGTTCAGTTTTGTACCACTGAAACCCCATGATTTTACTGAAACTAGTCATTAATGATGTACTCTAATATAAGTCAGAGGAGGATCACGCTCTTGTGTGGTTAAGGTGCATATTATTTAAAACACTTGTCCTTCTCCGTCTCTGCATGCATTTCTATCCATGTACATGCACGCATGCAGGGTGTTCTAGATTGAATGTGATAGTTGCATGGGACAACATGCAAAGAAATACCAGGTCACTGAAATTACTTTTTTATTCCCTTCCACCTCATATATACATATGTTCACATGCATATACATGAACATTTATTTTGAAGTCATCCTACACGTACATAGCTCTTAAGTTTCCTTCAGCCTCCTCCTTTTTTTTTTTTTTTTCCAGGGCTGTGTGTACCCATATTCAGAATATGTAGTTGCATAGGACACCCCAGAATTTGGAACACCACTGGGTCTTAATGTCCACGTACCTGCCTCTTCCTATCCCTGTTGTTCTGTGGCTCTGCTTCCTCCAGAGAGGCTCTAATTAATTTAAAAGTGGAATAAGGCTGCCAGACCTATTACCATAACATTGAACCTGTGAAAGAGCTGTATTCATGTGGTAATGAAGCCAGTTAACAGGCATTTGTCAACCTATTATATACAGTCATTTTCTGAATTTACTGTATTAATCTATAGGACCCGAGTTTAAAATTTGCTTTTAAAATATTTCATTAGCATGTTGCTGAAGATTATAAAATCTCATCTCTAAAAACAGCCCTCATTAGATATAGGGGCACCAGTTTAATAGTACATCATAGGGCCCCATAAATCCTAAGGATAGCCCTGTGGTGTGTGTTGGGTTTTTTGAAGGTGCACAGTTTTCAATGTTTTTATGTTTATAGTATTCACATTATAGTTAATTTGAAGCAGCAAAGAGATCAGAGCTGGTAAAAAAATGGAGGAAAAGTATTTTCAACCAAGTCATTTTTCAAAATGATTTTTTTTTTAAATTAACATATTCAAAATGTTAACTTAATGAAAAATAATCTATTTTCAAAATTTACCAAAACCCTATTGTAGACATCATTAAAATGATTATAGAAAAGTTTCATTTACAGAAAACTGTTTCTAGTAAATTAAATTTCAGTAACCAATATGATATTTTTGAGAAATTTCCAAAAAAGTATTGAAAATTTTAAAAAACCTGAAACACTTCAGATCCTTCAAAATTAAAACTTGTTTTTTTCATTAAATTTGATTTTTGTATATATATTTTGATCATTTGTAATAGACAGATGATTACTTTTCTGTTGCATGTTGCCTCTGAGTGTGAGATGAGAGAGGTGGGTAGATGCAGAGAAACATTACATAGGGCAATCTTAATGGAAGGAGAAATCGAAGGGGAGTCTAGGGGAAGGGGAGTCAAGTCTTATCTGACTTTCTTATGACTTTTGTGTTAACAAGCAATTCCCCTATTTTATCAGTGCTTCCCAGATAAATAAAATCTGTGATGTCCTTAGTGGACTTAATGAAGTTTTCTGCTTTTCTATTCTTTTTTTCTTTTTAGTGAAGAGGCTCTACTAATGAAATAAGCATTAAGATCATTTAGCACCTGCATGTAACAATGGGGGGGGGGAAGCATGAACAAGCAAGCCATCTTTCCATATTAGTGAGGTAGATGAGTTCAAATCCTATTAACTCTGCCAGTGTCAATGAGGGTATGGTACCTGAATGGAAACAGTTGAATCACTTGAAGCTTTTTTTATATTCATCAATTAGATCCTTTTTCATAGAGTCCAGTGTGTGTTCTGTTGTAAAACAGAATGCACTTGTTGGAATGTAGTTGTTACATTGACAGACAACATAGCTGTAGAATTTCAAGAGGAAGAACTATTGTGTGAGTCTGTGGAAGACAGACAAATAGAAAAAAAAGACTGGCTTGCCTTGAAGTAAATGTCTAAACCTTCATGTTGCTGCAGTAAGAAAAAAAGGTAATGGACAAATGTAAAGCTATACAGCCATAGTGATTTGAAGGCTATTTTTTCCCCTTAGATCTGTCAATGAAAGCTATTTTCAAGTGTAAGCCAGGAGGGGAAAAAAGTGAATACTAATTTTATTAAGATTTTTATTGGTGTTAATAATTTGAGAGCCTGCCTTTTCCTATTAAAGACTTATTGATATGTATAGCTTTTCGAAGCAATGACATTCTGTACATGAGGTAAATGTGATCTCATAAATGATCACAACAAAAACAATATACAGTAAGTAGCTACTTTAATATTAGCAAATGTTAGGAATTTACTTACTGCTTATATAATTCATTGCACTGAATACAAATACCCTCAAACTGAAGAATGAAAAACTGCTATCTGCCATTGCTCTCTTAAGGTAAAATTGAAATAATTTGGCTTTATGTGCAAAGCCTTCCCTCTTGTTCCCACATGTGCATCTTTTCATGGGAGTGCATATGATGTGCATGCACACAACAACTTTGTATGATTCTAATACTGTTTTATTTTCAAAGTAAATGTTAACTTAATCATCATTGTAACATGCTCATCAGAAAGTTGTATGCGAAGGAAAGGAACAGAAAAGAGATCATTTGCATGTGCAGATTGCATTGGGAACAGAACAGTCAAATCAAACCCAGTGTAAAGAAGTAACTTGTGACAGATGCCTGCTTAGAAAGTAGATGCTGTCTACTGCCACAGCAGGATAGTGTTACATGTAGGATGCCTACATTGACCCTTCATTAGAAGGAAACAGACACAGCATTTCCATTTTTCAAGCCTGTATGTCTAAAAGAACCTTAAAGTATTTTCTGTATTATAGTAATATATTCATAGTCATTGACTTGTGTGTGTGTATGGTTTTTTTTTTTTAATCTAGAAGGTAATTTTCAATTGGTTTGCTACCACCAATCCCCTACTTTGTAAAGTTATTCGGGGAAAAGTGTTGAATCATTGACCTCCATGTTATCATGTTAAGCTCATCTCCTCTCCCTGGTTACTGATGTCCTTATGGTAATTATCAAATACACATCACAAGATTATGAAAATTAAGACAAATTTAGTACGTTTATTAACACTAGTGACTATTGTTAAAGTAAAAAAGGGGAGGAATAAGATTTATGTATTTTATATATACATGTATACTCTTAGAACAAGTACTTTTTTTATAAAGAAGTCAATGTCAATAAATAGTGTAGTCTTTCTCTAAATCAGTGGTTCTCAACCGGGGGTATGTGTACAGACAGGTTTTCCAAGGTGTACATCAGTTCATCTTGATATTTGCCTACATTTACAACAGGCTACATAAAAAGAACTAGTAGTCAATACAAACTAAAATGTCATACAATGACTTTATACTGTTCTACATGCTATACACTGAAATGTAAGTACAGTATTTATATTCCAATAGATTTTATTTTGTGTTTATCTGGTAAAGTAAAGTGAGCATTTTTTCAGGTATAGTGTGCTGTGACACTTGTATTTTTATGTCTGATTTCATAAGTTAAGTGAAACTTGGGGTGCACAAGACAGATCCAACACTTGAAGGGGGTGCAGTTGTCTGGAAAGGTCATGCTCTAAATGAACAATAAATATCTTAAATAATTTGGAAAGCCCAATGATTTGGAATTCCTCATAGTCAACTTACTTTTCTTGATATGACGGAGGAATTGTGGAAAGGTAACCGCGTTCTAACCGCACAGTATACATCCACAATAGCCAAGAAGCACGACTTTTTGGCTTTCAGCCATGTTAACTGTAGTGGTGCACATCAGCCCAGTTTGATATGCCATGCTATACTGAGCCTCATTAGTTATCTAAATAGAGAGCCCTGGATGCCAGGACTGCTGTTACTGAATGCCAGGGAGACTCAGCGGGATCACTGCTTTAATGTTACCAGCATGGAGCCAATGTTCCAAATCAATCACAGTGCCATTCTCTAATTTTGTATGGTTTCCACAAAATATAGGACCTGCTGCTGCTGCTCACTAAATCAATAATAAAAATGATCCCTGTGTTCAGGATTTGACTTACAGCATTGCATGTGATTACTCTGTTTTTCCTGCACTCACTGGCATTGGAGCAGTTTGTATAGTGGGGCTGCAGAATGCCATTGAATAAAACTGTAAATCCTCTATATGATGGAAGCCACTTTAAGACAGGGGGTGCCGCCACACCCCCAGTACTTCTGATTTCAGTTCCTCCGCTGGCATTTCATCCTGCTGCCCTGTGGAAGCCAGGCCACTGCACAGTCCTTCCGCACAAAGATTTAACATTAGAGAGAGTTCAGTTATGGGAGGCATGTGACCCACAATTTCTCAAGAAGAAACCGTTAACAAGCAGTATTTGAAATGGTTGTGACTGTATCTCATCAGCAACAACAATCTTCAACTCCCAGAACTAGTGATATCTACTAATTAGGGATGTGAACAGGTAACCAGTTAAACAGCACTCTGTCCGGAGCAACCCCCTGCCCATGAAACGCCACGGGCAATGAATACTCTAGCACAGCCAGGAGCTGGCAACTCTGCGGGTCTGGCAGCCGAGTCCCCCAGCTAACCATGTAACTTGTAGAAATTTGATCATTTACACAGTTCATTTTTTTTTTTAACATCCCTACTACTAATCTTCTCTAGGTGCATCTACACAGTAGGGCTTAACTCAATAAACTACACAAATTGAGCTACATCAATTGCTTATTTTGAAATTGGGAGTGTCTGCACAGCACTTACTTCGAAATAGAGCACTCTTTCTCTGAATTCCCTTGCGCCTCATACAGTGAGGGTTACAGGGGTTGGAGTAAAAAGTCTTCCCCTTTGACAGTATTTCGATATTTCAAAGTAACTGCCTGCTGTGTAGACGCCGACTAAGTTATTTCAAAATGATGCTGTGTAGACATACCCAAATTTACTGTGATACAGGGAGCACGTGGTACGAATTCAAAATGTTTGCCACAGTCTCGAGAGCCAGGTTCTCACAGTGGACAGTTCTTATCCCTGCATCTTTTAGCTGTTGTTTTCTCCCTGACTCTGCAACTTCCCCTTCGGGTGATGACTAATGGATACTTCCTGCCATTAAGGCATCTTACATAACTTTACAAAGGCGACTGAGAATGTTTAGCAACCTATGATCTCTGTCTCCTGCTAGGAGGGAGTATCCTGCCTTGCTCTGGTAAATATGTAGAGATAGAGTCCTTGAAACAAAAGCAAGAAATTGCATCCACTCTATTTTGTCATCCCTTCCCCAACTAAATCGGGCAAGGAATGCATGTGGGATAGTGTTCCACTTCCAAAGTGACTGAATAACCATTTATAGATTAATCATAGAGGAAAAGATAAATTATTTTAGCCCAATTCACTTCTTAAACAAAACTAATTTAGTAACAATAATAAATCAGAAAAGATAGCTGCTTCAGCATGAAAAGTGTACCCAGTTTTCAGAGAGCGAGCTTCCATAAAATCCCAATGTAGTAGGTATTCTTATCACAGCTTCTTTAATAAAAAGTGAGCATGGATTGGTTGGCTTATGATACAGGGAAAAGGAGTTTATTTCTTTCCATGAATGTTATGGGTTCAGCATTAGGGACAGAACTGGAACATTATCCTAGGAAACACTCCCACTCCTTCTGCCACATACTCACGACTAACTCCACCCTCTGCACCCTCCATGCCTCTGTCATTGTTATGGGAAGTGAAGAAACAAATCTCTCAATGTTGTATAAGCCTGGCTGCTGAAGTCCTTCTGTGCCTCCACAATGTGATGTTCAAAGTTATGTTTCCGTTTGAGTGCAGAGCAAATGAGTAAGGTGGAGGGCTACGCATAGTCCTCCACGCTGAAAGGTAATACAGTAGACTTCCGATAATTCGGAACCTATGGGACTTAGGTGGTGCCGGATTATCAGATATGCCGGACTATCAGGAGGTACTATAAGCAGGTTATATATATACTGTATACATTATATACTATATATAAAGTGTTCTTAACCCTTTTTATTGTACATACTGTATGCAGTATACTGTAATGTTTTAGGTTTTTTTAAGCCTTTTTTACCCTTTTTGCTCAGTTCAGCTGCTGCTGCTGTTACCTTGTGACTAATTTTTTGATGAAGCTCACTCACTAGGCTCTTGCCATTTTGATGCCGGACTATCAGGACTGCCGGACTATTGGAGTTTTACTGTAAATAAGTCTCAGCCCTCCAGCATCCCTTTATTTTCATCCACAAATAAGGATGAAATAAGAATTAGGAGGGGTATGTCTGAGGGGAGTGGTTTGTGTGAACTTTACTGTGGGGGCACTGATTATTATCAATAGGTGTAATATTGGGGTATTGCCTAGCTGTTCCTGGGATCAGGGCCTCCTTGAGCCGGGCTCTGTCTGCAACATAGATATGCAGTTCCTGCTCCCTAGCTATGTGTTTCCCTCCTAGATTTGGGAGGTCCAATCCATATCTGGAAGCTAGTTTCAACCTTACACATTTAACCTCATGCGGGGTATGTGGTGTATTTCCTTTCTTCATGGTGCTTTGTAGTAATTTGAGTTTTTCTGTATTGAAGTCCTAAGAAATCATTAAACAGAAGATCCTAATATTACTAATCTAATATTTTAGATGTGGGTTGCCTTAATTTTTCTCTGTATAAATTGATGTTAGAAATCAGCCTTAACTATTTCTGCAGTTGTTGATTGGCACTTTGGAGGGTTGATTTCACCAAGTATTCCTGTGTAAGACAGTTGGATGTTTTTTATAGTAACAAAAAAATTCAGTGAAGCAGCCAATATGTAAACAGAGGATCATGGTTCAAGTTTATGTAATTGCATTAGAAATGTAACCAGAACTTCATAACCATACACCCCTGATCGGACAGCTTATATCCGTGCGTGGCAAATCAGGCCCCTCTCAGCTATACATACTTGAGAGGAAAGAAGAAATTAATGTTAATTTTTCTGGTTTTTATTGTCCTATCAATGGTCAATTACACTGCTAATGATGATGGTTCTTTAAGGCTATGTCTACACTGTGGGTGTTTTGTGGAAGAGGAAATGCAAATGGAGCGCTCATTTGCATATATTCTTCCGATCCTTTTTGCGGAAGAGGTTTTTGTGATAAAAGCCCTGTGTAGACAGGTCCATTTGTCAGGGGGGGAAAAAACCCTTTTGCGCAAAAGGTTTTTTTTCTGACAAATGGCCCCATCTACACAGGCTTTTTATTGCAAAAAGGATCGAAAGATATGCAAATGAAAATGTGAGAGATGCAAATGAGTGCTCTATTTGCATTTCCATTTCCATTTCCACTTCCACAAAACACCCGCAGTGTAGACATAGCCTCATGAGTCTAATTCTTTTAAAGGGAAGGAATGCAGGAATTTTGGCTATTTGAGGTCATACAGTTTCATTTTTATTTTTCTTGCTTTTGTTTTTCTACTTCATGTCACTAGCTGTGGTTGCCTGTGTCAGCAATTATGTAGCCATTTCCCATTGGTGTACTTTTAAAATTAAAAGCTGCTTGATTAAAAGCTTTTTCTTTTATTTTTTTTGTTTGAATCTAAAAGAGTTGTTCTAGTGAGGCACAAGATCCAAGGATGTTTTGTTTTCATCTTCCAATGAAAATTAAACTTTTTTTCTTTGCCACCCCCCCTCCCCAGGAATATATGTAACAGGAACTACTGGAGCTAAAATATGACAAAATTATCAAATATCTTTGTGTCTTATCAACCAATACAAATATCTGGAGAGTAGGAGACTAAAAGAAATAAATACGCAAACTGCATGTGAATATAATGTGATTCCTGCAGTTTTTGCTGCAGTCTGTGATCTGGAATAATTCTGAATATGAAATAGATTGTGCTCCAGAATCCTTAATGTTACCCCCAGAAAATGGGGGCTTTATCCCAATCAGCAAATAGATACAGGAAATAAAAATACCATTTTCAACAACCTTCTCCTTCAAAGGGGATTTTACTACAGGGTACTGGCTGAGCAGTTGATTTCTGTGTCTCAACTAAGTGCTTTGTTGCACTGAATAAATAATGTACAGCTTAAAGCTGCTTAGCCACAAGTAAGTACTACAGTAATGTGGAAATAAATATTGCCATTTTGTGGAATTCAGCTCCCCCTACTTGTTTACTTTTTCACATAATAAAATACAGTTAGGCTGTGCAAATAAAAATGAAGTTCAGTGTGCTTAAAATAATGGATTCTAAACCAACTTAATACAAGTTCTTTATATTCCACTACTGCTTAAATAGGCTTGTCTCTGCAGTGCATTAGTCTGCACTAGAGGGGGTATGAATTGTAGTAAGCACTGCCTGTGTGGACACTGCTGGTGGACGTTAAAAGTTCCCAAAGTGCATTAATGTGGTTCTCAGGACTACATTAATGTATACTAGGGGAACTTTTAGTTTGTACTAGCAAGGTCCATGCAGATCAGGTAATGTGCACCATGCTATCGTGTACTGGAGTTTACTCCCTTCTAGTACAGTCTAATGCAACATGGAGACAAGCCCAGAGTGTATGCTATAAAGGCTTCACATGCTATAATGAAATATGACCTCTTAGGAGACTTGACATTGTGGAATCACCTTATAAGCATAGATCACTGGAGACAAGGCTTAAAAAAAAAATACATCTATAACTCGACTTCTTGCTAGGAGTCCTTTTAGGTTCTGTTCAGATGGGCAAACTGTGAGGTGATATTTTGTGATGGAATGGGCAGCAGCAAGTGAAAGTGAGTAGGCATCTTATAACATTTAAAACCAATTATTCTACTGTAGTGTGTAACAGAATATCAGTTGCTTCAAGATTTCTGTTGAATATGTTGGCAAGAGACCAATTAAGGAGACAGTGCGGCGAAGGCAGCATGTCTTAGGACTTCTGTTTCATTTAGCACTGCAACTGGCAGGAGTGGTGATGGGCAGAACTCAGCAAGAATGGGAGGGCTTGCCCAATTAGTAATTATGGCTTTGTGAGAAGCCAGTAAAGTCTCCTGATACAGTAAAACTTCAATTGTCCGGCATGCAATGGTCCGGCACTCCCGATAGTCTGGCATCAGCTGGAACCCGGAAGTGCTCCGGCCAGCCAGACAATTGGAACTGCTCCACGCTGCTTCCCCAAGTCTGCTGCTCGTCAGTTTCAGTAGCGGAAGTGGCAGAGCAGAGCAGCTGGGGTGCTGCCGGGTTGGTCCCGCAGTGCCACCCCTCATCCTCCTGCTCGGGGATAACTACAGCTGCTCTCCAAGTTACGAACAAGTTACGGACCAACAGTTAGTCCGTAACTCGGACCCCATTGACTTACACGCGACCGCGCTGTTCGTAAGCGCAGGTTGCGTTCGTAACTCAGGGACAGCCTTTACGACCGCTCCATAGGAGCTTTGGTCGTAAGTGCGAACGGTTGTAATTCGACCGTTCGTAACTTGGGGAGCGACTGTACTGGAGTCTGGGGGGGTGGGGAGCCTGCTCCCCTCCCCTCCTGGAAACTCTGTGTGGGTGCGGGGCTTCCCCCGCCTTCCTGAAAAATGGTGGAGGGTTCGCCCCTCGCTGCGCTGTTCCCCGCCCAGCCCCCGGACACAGTGCAGGTCCCGGCAGGCTTGTCACAGCCCCCCGCCCCGCCCCGCCCGAGTACCTCCCGATACTCAGGGATGGTCTAGACTGTATTTGGTCCTGCCATGAGGGCAGGACTCGATGACCTCTCGAGGTCCCTTCTAGTCCTAGGATTCTATGATATCCAATAATCTGGCACCACCTAGGTCCCAAAGGTGCCGGATTATTGGAAGTCTACTGTATTTAGGACTGTGATTCTGGAGTGCACTGCTGCTTCCCTTGCCCCCAGCTGGGGGAATGGCAGCTCAGAAAACTGCTCACCTGGAGACTTTCCCTGTTGCTCCTGTTAACCAGAATCCTGGCCAGATGCCCTCAGCCTGTTCTTGCACCCAATTCCTGACCAGATCTGAAACTCCTCCCCCTCTGCATCCCAACCTGTTTCTACACCCTATCTCCCATGCAGACCCTACACCTCTATCCTGTTCTGCACCCATTTTGTCATCTCGGGGGCTGGCTGATGGTCTGCAAAAGTTTTGTGTTAAGCAGAGTGATCTGTGGGCCAAAAAGTTTGACCACTGTCCTAGAACATACTTGACACATCATTGTTCGTGTGTGTGTTGGATGAATTTGTGTGTCCTTGGTCTAGTGGGTTTTTTGGTAAATGGTTGGATTTGAACTCTCTCTTTTAAATTTTTAAAGAACTCTGAAAAAAATTAAATATTTTATTTGTGCTTTTTCTTGAGAGAGAGAGAGAGAGATTAGATTATGAATATTTGTCCTGTCAGTTTCTACCACAAGTATGCAAATATTATTGCAGCCATTACATGTTCATAGTTTATGTATTTTCCAGAACAGCCATATTTATAGATTAGATTAATCCCTGATGTAAGCGGTTACAACTCCTTGAAATAAATAGGGTGTCATGTGCTTTGTATCACCTGTGAATTTAGCTGGGAAAGTATTGCATTGTAATAAGGATGGCAGCCTGTTCCACAAAAAAAGGGATAATGGTCATATCCATAACAATTTACTACTTTGCCACTTCTGATTGTTCTGGCCCTAATGAATCATTTGTTTTCACAGAGTTACTGGAGGTGAACTGTTTGAAGATATAGTTGCAAGGGAATATTACAGTGAAGCAGATGCCAGGTAAGTGCTTGATTTCTAGAATGTTAACTATTTTGTTACATTTTAACAATTACCTTTAATTATACTTGTATGTTTACTTGTTTTCATATTTACTTATGATGTTTGGCATCAGAACAGTGGAATTCAGTCTTCATCTATAATTCCCATTAAGGCTCTGTTAGATTTGAAAGATGGCTATGGTCTACTGGCTTAAGCTCAGTTTGGGTGATGGTAAATTTCCCACTTACTTCAATAGAGCCATGATGTCATCTCTGGTTTAATAATCTGATTGTGGCACCTACCATGTCTTTAGTGAAGATACTTTCTTCCTCAGTTTTCCCATCTGTAGAATGGAAATAAAACTTTAATGTGACATAATTCTGCTAACACATATCGATTTTTGAAAATACTACATATTAAATTAGTGTTCTAAATCCAAAAGACTTTTCCTTCTTTTGAGATGCATTTTTTCATTAACAAGCAATAGTAGCTACTGCGTATCTCTTAGTCAGTGCTCACACTGTGGAGTTGCAGTATTGTAACTACTTATTGGGGGGAAAAAAAGCTGAAATGTAACATGATTCTTTAGAGGTAGTGGTGTCCAGAGATACCATAGCCTTTTTTCCAATTCAGTGTTCTGCTGAACTCATAACTTTTATAAATCTGCAAACACTCTGGTCCACTAGGTTCCCAAATGCACCTTTTTCATATTTTTTCTGTTGCCAAACTGTGGGAAATCTCCTTTTCAAATAAATTTCACTAGATATTTTGCTTCTATATATTTATAATACCCAAATCACAATAGTATAGAGCTATGCCACATAGTAATATAGCATTCTGTCAGTCCTTTACAGTAGTCAGAGTTGTTCTTTTAGACCACCGTCATTCAATGTAAAATACATTTTTGGGAGTGTCTTAAATAACAGTTCAAACATTCTGTCCTTTCAATTTCACTTAACAGACAGAGAAAATATTAGCAGTGTCTTAAGTGTACATAACAAGTAGTAACCGGATGATTCAAAGGAAAATCTGGACTGGATGTTAAGAAACTTCCTGAAACTGAAATTGATTAGAATGAAAAATAATCTCCAAAGGAAAGTAATGGAAATCTGTTCACTTGAGACATTTAAAACTAAGCTGAACAAAACAGATGGCAGGGGAGAAAACTGGATTAGTAGTTGTGGAGGGCTGACTGAATAATTTTTGCATACTCTAATTTCCTTAGTTCTCAGGAAACAGTTACCTTTTCTAACGTAAATGCCAAATCCCACAAAATATTTATGCTGTGTTTTTAAAGAAAAGAAACTGAGGTGATTATTCTATTTTACAAGTTATTACATGATGCAAAGGATACATACAAATATATATTGTATTAAAAAAAGTGCAGTGTTTAGGCATGTTATGTATCTATGTATGTGTGCGTGTGTGTCCTTAGAAATAGCTAATGATCTTTATAGATGCATGATTTACCATGAAAATAGGTCTTGTTCCTGCAAACCCTTACCTAAGTAGTCCTTATTTGTGCAAGCTGTTTAATGTCAATACGACTACTTAAATGAGTTAGCGACTACTCACCTAAGAAAGGGTTTTCAGAACTGGGCTCTACTTGCTGATTTATGACTGTCCCTACCTACTGAATTTCATGGCAAAAAACATTTAAAATAATCAGCATCAAATCCGTGGCTCTTTGGCGAGTCCAGTGTGTATAGGCCCAGACTACTGAAACAATTAGAATTAAAAACTAGATCTTTTCATCAGCTCTAACTGTGATAAAATGTCTGAAAATCATTCCATTGCTATAGGAGACCAGTTTGGGAGGAGGGTGCATTTGAAGGGTATGGAGGCCATTGGCACTGTACATGGGCCAAAAATTAAAATTCCATGTACAAATCCATGCTGCTAATTCCATACGTGAAACACCTAAATAAAAGTGGTCTAATTTTTCCTGCAGTAACTTTCAGTGAGAATTATGGGTGCACTTATTAATTAGGAACCTATCTATATGCATACACTGATTTTTGAAAATTTTGGTTCATGGCATTTAATGCTGATTTTCATTTTACATGTGGCTACTAACCAAACCATTGCTGTTACCACTGCTGTTTTAAATGAAAATGTATACCTCCTTATTGAATAATTTACATTTATTTACAATTAATACTTTCTACAAGAAACTGTTACATTCAAAATGATAAATGTTTTGCTTTTCTTTGTTCATTTTTTAAAACTCTTTACTCTTGTTTCTTGTGTATCTTTTAATTTTTATTCATCTTATTTCAATGCTGGTGTGTTAATATTGATGTCAGACTATAAATTTTACATCAGAAACTACTAAAGATTTCACTGCCTTCCCAATTTTTTTCGTTTTTTATACTTTATACATACTTTAAATAAAAACCTCCATGCTGCCTGTTGAAAACGCTACACAAATCGTTCTGTCTGGTGATATCACACTTTAGATGTGAAATGTCTTTTTGGTTTGTTTTGGTTTGGTTTTGTTTTTGATCAGGAAATATTTTTATATTCAATATTATTTTGTTCCAGTTCTATGTGCAATTAAGATTTGTCAGGAAATGTAAATCTGTTTTTGTTCCTTATACATTTTTTAAATTTTATTTTGTATTTAATGTGATTATGTGCCTTTAAAATGTTTTCCCTTCCATTCTGCCCTTGTATCTTTGCAGTCATTGTATACAGCAGATTCTAGAAAGTGTTAATCATTGTCACCTAAATGGCATAGTTCACAGAGACCTGAAGGTCAGTATCTGGTGCCCATAAATTGGATAAGATTTTTTTTTTACTTTGAAAGGGCAGAGGGTGGGTTTGCTGAGATGAGATGTTCTCTTGCTTATCCTCCTCACCCTCAAAATGACTAAATGAATAAATAATGCATGATGCCTCTTTCCAGTTTGCAAGTCTACAGGCCTGACATACATCATGGTAAAAGGGGAAATAGTTGCTTTAAGATTGAAATTTGGAACCTTCCAAGGTGTTGGATTTATCCCAACTACTTGCACATAGTTGGTGTGATACATATATTTTGGAAGGGATTTCATTAATCATTCTGTATTCATCTGAAGTTGCACTTTGACTGTGATGTATGTCAGCCTGCAGATTTAAACACCACTTCTGTTCTGAGACCATGGGTTGCAGTAGCAGAACAACTGGTCGCACATTGCTCCATTAGAGTATGACGAACCCTCAGGCAAGAGATGATGATTTCCAACTAAAGCATGAGAAATTAATAATTTATCTAAAATGCATTGCTTATAGTAATCTTACATTAAGGGCTGCTATGATTTCTAATGTAACAGAGAGCTCTAAGGAAGTAAGGGAGGAAAAGGAACAAATAACACTAAATATTTAACTGATGATGTTATAAACACATTTCAAGTATCAGTACTTTGTTGCATATTTTAAATACAGTAATCTCCAAAATAGCATATCCCTGTTAACAGGACTTCTGCATTAAACCAAGTGGAGTCCACATTGACCTTCCTTCTTCCAAACTCCCTGTACAGTTCAAAATGGGTTAAAATAAGGTAAAGCCTTCACATTGCAAAATCCTGGTATTTCTGAGATAGTAGCTGCTCTTTGTGAGTGATGTGTGTACATTTCTGAAGGTTGTGAAAAACATCTTCAGTTGTTTGCTAGTTTTGCACTTTAACCCAGTCTCGCTGAGGGTATACAGACAGTGAGTGTAAGCTTGGAACTAACACACGCCCCCTGGTGTTTGCATGCAGTCATTGCATTCAGCAGATCCTGGAGGCTGTGCTACACTGTCATCAGATGGGCGTAGTCCATCGGGACTTGAAGGTGAGTAATACTGTTGGAGCAGCTCTCACACCACACAGCTCCTAATTACTGATCAGCTGTAGATGTGCATGTGAAGGCAAAAGAAATGAGCATGTCTTTTTTGCATAAATTTGCTTGTAGACTTTACCAAACTGGAGTATCTAATCTAATTGAACAGATTGTGGCTGTTTAATAGAAGTTCAATTTAGAAAAATAATTTCAGTTGCTAAATTTGTCTGGTGAAATTGTAAATATTTTCCTTTCCCTCCTCAGTGGCAAAAATAGGAGTGAACCTATAAAATCCTTTCAACCTGCTCAGGGATTGTCATTATCCATACACTTGCTCATGACAGACAATAAAGGGGGAAAGGTGGTTTGTTTGGTTTTTTTCAAGTATTTGAGCATGTCATGTAATGACCTAAACAGTATGTCACTGTCATCCCGCAGCTTGAGGGTGGTGGGGGGCAGCAGAACTAACATGATCACGACTTTCAAACCATTTTTAGAAAGAGCTACCAGAGAAGCTTGTTAATACATGCAAGCCACATGTCCTAGTAGTGAATGGCCATCCTGAAATCGGTGCTACCCAGGTCTGACCTAGTCTACTTCATGTTGTAGCTGATGACTGTGCTACAAGCCACTTTTGTTTAAAGCTGTGTTTGCTACAGTTTTCTGACCAGAATGTTCTTGACGGCTAGATTTCTTCCCAGAGTGGTTTTCGTATTTAGAATAGAATTTTGGGGAAGAAGTTCCCTTTGCTAAGAGGAATATTACCCTATCTTAATCACTTAGGGTGCATCTACACAGTACCCTAAATTCGAAATAAGATACACAATTTGTGCTATGCAAATTGCATATCTTATTTTGAATCTGTTTTGAAATGCCTTATTTTGAAATTTGGTGTGTCTATGCCAAATTTCAAAATAACATGGTATTTTGAGTCATCCTTTATCTCTCACGCAACAAGGTTTACTGGGATGGTGAATAGCACATCTGTTATTTCAAAAAATCATGGGGGAGCTATTCCGGGATACCTCCAGTATCTTGAAATAGCCGTGCAGTATAGACGTATCCTTAGATTTCTAAGGGTACGTCTAGACTACACGGTATTGTCGACAGAGGCTTTGTCAACAGATACTGTCGACAAAGCTTCCGTCAACAAAGAACATCTAGACTACATCCAGTTCTGTCAAGAAAGCAAGCCGCTTTGTCGACATGAGTGTAGACACAAAGGACCGTGTAGATGCAATAACACCTTTTGTTGACAGAACTCTGTCAAAAAAAGGCATTATTCCTTGTAGAATGAGGTTTACCGCCGTCAACAAAACTTCAGAGTTCTGTTGACGTTATGTTGACAGAACTCGGTGGTAGTGTAGATGCAGGTATAATTTTGTCAACAAAAGTCTACTTTTGTCGACAAAACCCTATAGTCAAGACACACCCTTGATGACTGCAGATAATTGCTACATCAAATACCTCTCACAATTGATGCAAGTTGGAGATGGAACTAAAGAGTTGATGTGCTCTTTCCCCTTCCTACTACTAGACTGCACATAGGGTATGTCTACACTGCTGTTAAATGGCTGGTTTATGCCAGCTTATTCGGGTTCATGGGGCTAGAGCTAATGCAGTGTAGATGCTTGGGCTGGAGCCCAGATTCTAGGAACCTGCATAGTGGCGTGGTCCCAGAGCTCAGGCTGTCAGCAGAGACAAAATGTCTACACTGCAGGTAAATAGCCATGTGAGCCTGAGTTAGCTTGCTTAGGTCAGCCACCAGTGTCTAATTGCAGTGATGATATACCCACGGAGACAAGTTAAATATCCTATACAAATGCAGTTATTGACTTCTCATTCTTCATACAAAAGAAGAGGAAAAACTAAACTCTCAGTGCTCAGTCTCCAAGATTCCAGGTGTAGTTAGTCTGTTTTTATAGACGGCTAGTAGAAACTATCTGACAAACGGGTTCCCTTAAAAAGTAGCATCTTTATAGTACAAGGCAGTTGTAGATCTCACCCCTGTCCTTTGTTTGAGCATGCTCACTCTGTGTCTGTTTCCTCCCATACTGCCAACTTCCTTCCCCTTTGGTCAGGGAATTTTATTATAAAGAGGTGGAATTTCCTTTTCAGATTGGGATTTTCCATCACTGATGGTAGAGCCATAATCTGAATGTTGTCTCCTCTCTCCTCATCTCTCACCACTAGGAAAGAGCTGTATAGTTACTTTATAGATTTCTGTGTTATGCTAGGTAAATCTAAATAGTTATAATGCAGGAAAAACAGGAATCAGAAAAAGTAAAGGACATGATGAATTTCAAAAGCATAGACCTATTTGCTTTTATGGAACTCTTGTATTTCATATTTTGGATAGTATTACAATAACAAGTCTCTATCCAGGCTTCAAATCCTGGTTAGCAGCTGAATAACACATGTTTCAGCACATGTGTTAAATGAAATTTGACCAACTGCTCTAAAGATGTCTGTTCCCACAGTGTATCAGAGCATGGTTAAAGAAACTGGAGTGCTGCTATATGCATTGAAAGGATAAGGAATGGTTTGTAATACCATTCATGAGTTCATATAAAGTGACATTTTCTTCAGAGGTGCATGACAAAAGAATGATTGCTTATGTAACCCAACTGCTGACTATATCCCAGTCTATTTGTGTGTTGGGTGGGGGAGTTATTTGGGCAAATCCTGGAAGTAGCAGAGAGACTTTGTGCCTATTGCACTTTAGTTCTTAATTTTAATATAAATTTGTTTTCTAAACGAAAACTTGAGGAAACTGAAAAATCAGCTCTCTTCCGCCCTCTGTGGGTGTGACTCAGTGAAGGGAATACATTGCAGGGCCATATTGTGTTTTCCACAATTCTTTCCACCCAAGGATCTGGCAAAACTCCAGAGACAGTATGTGGAACTGGAGCTGCAGGAGGTCAGACGTCTGGTTTTGGGGAGAAGGAAGGTCTTGGCATTGTATGAGTTAGGAGGTAACTTTTCCTCAAACCCTATAGTGACAGCGTGTTTGCAAAGTGTCCTTTCCTATTTGATGAGAGGGGGGTGATCTGACTTAATTTGGGGGAAATATCCTGTGTTTCTAGCTTTTTTTAATGCAGTTTAGCAGCTAGAAGTGGTGATCTGGCACTGTATGACCACCAGGAAGTGGTAAAATTCCATACACTATCAGTTCACAAACAGAAGTCCTAATTCAAACACATACCATTTCACAATGTGATCCCATTTGAAATAGGCTGCAAGTCTTTCCTCCCCCCTCTTTTTATATAATTAAATATATATTTCAAAATATATTTGGAAGCCCTAGTATATTAAAATGAGTCTAGAACCCAGTCCAGAAAAAAGTGCTCTCGTGGGATTTTTAAAATTATTCATAGAAATACTTATTAGAGGCTGCCTTCTTTCACATTGTTGACAACACTCTTGCATGTAGGAATTTCAAGATCTAAGTTATATTGATGCTAATAGCCAGCACAAATGTTTTTTTTGAGAAACTAAGATGATGAACAACCCCCACAGACTCCCATTGTGTGTGTGTGT
>JANRFK010001234.1:29914232-29950447 GCA_030068395.1 Apalone spinifera | reverse complement strand
GGGGGGGGGGGGAATCAAGATCATGCTCCAATCTCCAAATATATTAAAACCCACACACAACCTTTCTGAATAAAGACCTTTCCACACACCAGCCATAAGCTCAGCTCAGTTAATTTATTTACAAGTAATTGTTTTAATAATCCTGCTTTTCTACATGTATTACTGCAGCCAGACTTTCTTAGTGCAAGGTGCAATGTTAGTTAGCAATTTGTTAGTTCCATGGGTGATGCACAGCATTATGCTGTAAAAGCTCTGTTTCTCTTCAGTTATGCATAGATGTCTTAGTCATTTGAAGTTCATGCATGCAAAATATCTAGTGTGTTTCTTGTTATCCTAAACTGGTGGCTGTGTGTTCTTTAAGGGCACAGTCCTGCACTGCCTGGAAGGCTGTTGAAATTGTCAGAGGAATAAATGTGCTTCTGGCTTATTATCTTATGACCGTGATATTTGTTTACAGTACTCTATTCCTATTTAATAGGGTGACAATAGATTTTTAATTATATAAAAAGAGGGGGGAGGAAAGACTTGCAGCCTATTTCAAATGGGATCACATTGTGAAATGGTATGTGTTTGAATTAGGACTTCTGTTTGTGAACTGATAGTGTATGGAATTTCACTGTGTTGGATTGTTAAAGATCACCACAAATAGGATAATCAATTACTTTAAATTGGTTACATAAGCAATGTGTTCCAGGAATTTACAACTGCAAACCTCTGTCTGATTGAAAACCTCTAAGAATGTATTAGACCAGTGTTTCTTGAACTTTTTAAGACCAAGGAAGACCAAACAATAATTTTGGGGGGGGGGACACAAAGGATTTTTTGTTGGGGGGGGGAAGATCGGAGAGAAAAAGGGTCAGGGGGAAAGTTATTGAGCAAATAAACAAGGTTGCCTGCCCCTTTAAGGGTGGCCATTTTGAATTCTGTTGTTCTCCGTGGCGCATCTCCAACTGCCTCGCAGCACACCAGTGTGCCACGGAACACAGTTTAAGAAACACTGTATTAGACTGTACACTGAAATAGGTAGTGGAAAATGACAGTGTGACATTGATGTTTTATAAATATTAATATAAACAAAGTTAAACACTCCAAAATATTTTTAAATATTGGGGGCACTGATTTAAGTAGATGGAAATAATTCATGTGAAAAATAGATTAAATTTTACTCTGGAAAACCTTAACCTTTCTTTTAAATAAATGATCAATTATGTATTAATTTAATCTCATATGCGTCATGGTTTTTAATGTAATAATTGATATGATCTAGCAGATGTGGAGTGAACAATTACCTTGACTTGCTCATATGGAAATACTTAGCTTGCAAAAGAGATAACAAATATGGGGGGGGGAACCTGTTGCAAAACTACAGTTATATTATAGTTTTCATTATTACTACTCCAATTTTCACATCATCCCTTTTTTCAGTGCTCTAAAGCAGTTGGGGGTAAATGGCATTTAACAAAAAGATGATTCTTTGCTAGGTTCTTGATTAATAAAAGTTTTATGTAACAGGGAAAAAATAAACTTCTGAATAAGAATTTAGAGGAACCTATTAAGAAACCATTATTATTTATTAGCAGCAGCAGTATTTCAGTTCTTTAAAGGCCCTTTCCACGTTAGAGTCCCTTAGTGCTAGGCACTATACAAACATATGCTAAAAGACAGCCTCTAACACAAAAAGCCCGCCCCGTTCTTGCAAACATGTACACAATTAATTTTAAGCATGTGTATAGTGCCACTGAAACCAGTGTAGTTGCTCACATGCTTAAAATCGTGACTTTAACTGTTAGTACTATATGATGACAAAACACGTTTATAATGTTGCTGCAGACAATATGATGATCCTACAAAATCTCTTCATGCAGATCAAACCCAACCTATATTCCTTCAGCATTTTTGCAGGTAAATTGTGATTGCCAGCTGTTACACATTGTCACAAAAGCTGGTGCCAAACACTTATTTGATCACATAGGTCGCCATAATCTCTCCAGTAGATCTATACATCTCCTTTAGTCTTGCAGGATTGGAGAAGCAATTTGCAAGCCAAGAGGTCTTTTGGAATGCATAAATTTCTGTAATATTTGGGGGAAATAAATTTTTTTTCTTCACTCTATAAGATAGGTATAACTGAAGAGTACAAAACTACCATTGACTACTATACTGGAAAATATAAATGTTAAAAAAATTACTTACAGTGTGTTTTCATCTCATTTCCTCTTTCCTCCTTCCCCTGTCCCTTTTGTTCTCTCTTTCTCCCTCTCTCTGAATAAAGCCTGAGAACTTACTTTTAGCTAGCAAATCCAAGGGAGCAGCTGTAAAATTGGCAGACTTTGGATTGGCTATAGAAGTCCAAGGAGAACAACAGGCTTGGTTTGGTAAGTAAACCTTTTTTTAAATAATCTCACATATTTGTCCATCCTCCCAACCCTTCCTGTTTCCACCCTAATAATAATAATAATAATAATAATAAATAATAGACAATCATACATAGTAGTGTTGACTATATAGTGGTTGGCTATTTTGATTGTAATTCACTTTATACTTTTTACTTCACGTTGCGGTTTTTCCTGCACAGCTTTGAGCAGCCTGAATTCTTACAACCTCAGCTGAGTCTTGGAGCTCAGCATCTTGCTAAAATCTTGGCAGATAATATTGTTAAAAGCATTGATATGATACGGAAGCGTAAGTCCTTTCTGTGAGTCACAAAGCTATATTGGAGGGTGGAATCTAATGCATCCGTTATGCCTTCCAAAAGAGTAAAGTTTTCTTTTTGTCTCCTAAACACTTACGAAGGAAGAAACACAAAAAGTCATGCTGCACCAGAAGGTCTAGCAGAGCTTTTTACAGACATTCTCAGATGGTAGGGATAGTAGGTGGACATAAGGGGAAGGGAGTAGGATCCTTCCAGCTTCAGAAAAGATGGTACAGCCCCAAGATAATTACTCAGTTAGCTCATCCAGGCCTAATTTAATGTAGAAAACATCTACTGATTGCAAATTCGCAATTATCATGTCCAGAAGGTCAAAATAAATGAGAGAAAATGTTTATTCTCAGTCTTGTATTAAGGTATATATGAATAAGGTGTTTGTTACTCAAGAGATATCAAGCATAAGGCAAAAATATTTAGGACTCCAAAAGAACAATATAGCACAAATGGCTGTAGCAGATGCCCAGTCACATGCCTCATAGCTGGACAACTATATTTAAAAATTAAATGAAAAGTCTAGAGTTTGCTGTCAAAGCATAAGAATAGCAAAAGAATGACAGAACAAAAGCAGCAGGTTAACCAATACTGAATGTCTGAAGAGTTGGGTACATAGGTACACATTTGTACATATCAGTATCCTTATTAACTAGTCCAGTGTTTTAAATCATGCTCTGTTTTATAGTGGATTTCTAAAATTCAGAAGATAAACTGAACAAGCCAGCACAACACTTGATCAAAAATAATATAGAATGTATTAGGTGTGTGTTAACAGCAAAAAAAAAAGGGGGGGGGGGGAGCCAGGGAATAAAGAAAAAAAAAAGCAGTGTGATCATTAATCTGGAGTTACTTTAAATGGTATTTCAATCAAAGGATGGACTGACATTTTGCAGTTCCCCTGGGTCTATGTAAAAACAATCCTGTACTGATCCTATGATGCATTTACAGTAAATGTCCTGGGGTACAAGTAATTCAGCAGGGCTGCCACACACAACTTTAAGGGTATAATGTAAGAAATTATCTAAATTTTTGTGTAGGTTAGTGAAATTAAAATTATTATATAATTAAAAATAAATGACTCAGGGCTGTGACATGAAAGCATAAAAAATAGGATAGGCCCAGTGTTACTCTAATCAAACATCACTGTTCAAATAAGGGGAGGACACAGTGATTCTAAGAAACCAAAAAGAATCAATTCAAACCTTCACCCAGTTGTTTAAAAACTTCCCTATCTTGGTAAAGAAAGTGTGGGAGTTGTAGGGACGGTCACAAGGAGGAGTAAGACCGAGTAAATGGATTTGTTTTCAAAATATTTTTGTATGGATTCAGCTGTTAGCAGTGGAATGAGGAAAGCAGCATGTTGCAACAAAGTAGTTTCTGTGCCTCCTTGCTCCACGCATCTGAAGAAGTGGGTTATGCCCACGAAAGCTCATGATACTCTATATATCTATAGATATAGACAGAGAGAGAGAGAGTTAGGTTCTAAGGTAGTACAGGACCACTCGTTAATTTTTTTCAGTTTTTATTTGTTCTTCTGTTTAGGGATAAAGGGTTCTGTGCCTGTTTTGAAGCCCTAATTTTCTTCCCTAACCCTAGAACTTCAGAAGTTTGATCGTGGAAGCAACAATCTTCCCTGGAGTTGAAGACATGACCTCAGTGTATACCAGCAGTGCAAGAATGTACCCAGCATTCTGGGTGGCCTTGTACAGCCCATGCTAATGCCAGTGCTGCTACAGCTTCACTGCGTTTGGGCTATGTTAGGTTGATTACAGCTAGCACAGTTGAGTCTAAGGTGTACAGTCTCAGTTACTTTTGTTTTTAGGGTATATTTACATATAGCTTGCCCTACAGTAAAGAAGTTGAACTCCCATGTCCTGCATAGTAACGGCATGTTGACCTTTCTATCTCTTTCTTTCCAAGGATGATTTTATGTGGTGAATTGTCCAGTAGTTTGTGACTCTCAAATGCTATTTATAGCTCTGAGCCGATCAGAATCTTTTTTCTGCATATTATACTGTCCTGCAGAATTGTGGGAGACACGAATTATCTCCTGACAGAGTTGTGCCAAAGTGTGGATTTATGTCAGCAGGGAATTTGATCCAGAATTTATATCCTGGTTGGAGAATGCAAGAATCTTTTCACTTTTGCACATTTGTTAATCAAATAAGCTTAATTTCTGTGTAGCTGTTTGTATTATTTAAAAAAAAATCACTTGGCATTGTTTTCTCAATACACTCCACCCAGTTAGCAGGTGTTTAATGTACTGGAAACATGTCAAGTGGGCTCTGCTGATTTACTGAAGCAGGCGACTCATTACTCCCACATTAAAGTCTATGGAAAAACCCTATGAATTCATTGGTAGCTGGATTAAGTCCTAGTTGAACCTAGTCTAAAACTTAGTGTTACCGTGTTTCAGGTTCCCAAAACGGCTGTGGGGAAAAGGCGGGAGGGGAGCATATGGGAGAAAGAGGTGCATATCTTTGCAAATGTTATATATCTATATGTGCCTCTGAGACCCACACAAATCCTAGCCAAGGTGGTATAACACAACTGGATATGTACATATGAGGTATGGGACAGTGGATAGTGTCCCTCATGAAACTGACCAGAGAATTGATCTGGTGACTTTCAGGCAATCTTATAGGCAATGGTACTTCATGGCCACTGACAAACAAGACAGATTCCACTAAAACTGTGTTGGGGAAAAAAGTCTAAGATTCATTTCTTTTCTTAATTTAATTTTTCCATAATGCTTCGCATGTTACTAGAAAAATGGGGCAACAGATAATATTTGGTGTCAGTCTTCCATGTCTCCATTTTTGTATTTCTCTTATGAGGGGAAAAAAAAGCACCATTGTTCAGCGTTTAAAGAGTGAGGAGGAACTTGTAAATTCCATGTGCCAGATTGACTACAGAGTTTGGGCCAGCAAGTGTTCCCAGTCCTGGAAAATCCACAGGGGATCACGGGTCCAGTAGTAGAAAACTGCCACAATGTTAAGGGCTGGTACAGTCTGAAAAATGAATGGCACTGTTTGGAAAGAGATTGCAGCCTGGTTTGGTTTCTGCTGTGAGGAACTGCCACTATGTTGCTCTGGTTGGAGCAAGCACTTCTTCTCCCTCAGCGTATTTTCCAAAGGAGGGCAATAGTAGTACTACAACCTGGCACTGACTGAGATGAATCCCCATCGTGGCAGAAGGGATTTGGTCAGCATTTTGTACATGGCTCTACGCTAGCTTTCCAATTCTGAACCTCTGCATTGATTATCCATTGATGAATCTTCCCATGAGATCCAGCTGCATTTTATTCTTGCAGTATTTTCACTATTTTAATATGAACATGAGACTGTAGCTTTACTCTTACGGTATTCTCTTTGGACAGTAAGTGCACCTGAAATACCATTCAAGTATAAAATAGTGGTAACATTTGTCACAAATCTGGATAGATAGCTGAGTTAAAGAGTCCAAAGAATATGTTTTGAGATTCCTGGATGATTTTAGTGACATAGTTGCTACAGCTTAGGGGGCTCTCTTGTGCTATCCCTGATCAGTCTAGTAACAAACAATCAGCAAAAGTGTTCATAGGATCAGGTATGTGTACCTTTTTCCCCCTCTCTCTAATACATTCAGGGGCTAACTAGGTCACCTAGGAGCTGGCCTGGCTAAAATAGAAAAGGTACTGCATTTCCAGGAAGAGGGACTGGAAGTAGTTTTCCTCTCCGTAACTTTTATGTTTCAGGGACACTGAATAAATGTACTTGCTTGTGATTGTGGAAGGTCTAAAATAGATTTACTGTAGGACATAAATTATGAGAGAGGACTGCCTTGAATCTTTTTGTGAAACCTCCCACTGTTGCTCTATCACTGGTAACTCCAGCAGTAGTTGCATTGGAGGGATCAGGAGAGACAACAGGATTACTGGGCCCCTTGGCAATGTGTGAGGGTGGCTCTGTGCTCCCAGGGCCTTGGTTGGAAAGGAGGGCTTGGGGCATCCAGCCCCTCTGCCCTCCCTTCCCTCCTTCCCCCCCCCCCCTCCCCCAAGTGCTGCCTGGAAGGCATGGCTCCTGCCAGCCCTCAGAGCTGGCTGGAGCACCCAGTGTGGGGCTCTGGACCATGCAGTGCTGCAGTCCAGGGGCGATTCAAAAGAGCCCAGGGCTTCAGCTGTTGCTGCAGCAGTGGTGGTGGCAACTGGGAGCTCCGAGCTATTTAGAATCACCAGGCCCCCAGGCAGTTGTCCCGGTTGACAGCACCCTTTTTCCCCCTCTCCCCTTCCCATATACACACACCGACAGGCCTGAGCGGGATTGCAGATGGAGTCAAGTGGCTAATGTTGTTTTTATTCCCATGCCCCTAAATTGGACATGGTGGTATCCTGTCAACACCAGGAATCCTGTTGTCTCTTACTGCTTGATAGGATGAATTACAGGTGTCAACGATATTTAGTTTTAAAATCTCCTGTTTGTTTTTTTTTTTTAAATCTTGTCATTTAAGAAATACATCATTGGATATACTGTACATATAGATAGAGAGAAGAGAACTGTACTCATGACTGACTGGGTAACTTTCTCCTCATGCTTTCTTCCAGGTTTTGCTGGTACACCAGGGTATCTTTCACCAGAGGTCTTAAGAAAAGATCCCTATGGGAAGCCAGTGGACATGTGGGCATGTGGTAAGAAACAATTTTGAGGAACTATATTTAGCCCACTGCATTGACTTTGTCAACTGAGAATCTCTGTTTAAAGTATTTCTGTGCTAATTTTAAATCTTTCTACATCTCATATTTACTTTTTCAGTAGTTTATTTCAACAGCAGTAGTTATTTAAATGTTACAGTTAAGCAGATATGCTGTCAGGGCACTCTTGGCCCTGTCTAGACCACTGGAGCAACCACGTCAGAGAACCTAGATACAGCATGATTTTTCCTCAACATAGTTCCCATTTGTACTCTAGATTGCATTTTAATTATATTTAATTACCAAGCTAAATACCAATCTCTCTGTGACATTAGCAACCCAGTTAAAACCAGGTTAACAGTAGGGATGTTAGTGTTTAATTATAGAAATGTTTAACCAATAAGCCTGGGTTTCAGTTAATCTTAACTATATGCTCCCTCCCTTGCTGCCTCTGTATTAGAGGCAGCAAGTTGGGGGAAGCTGGAGCCGGTGTCCATGGGCAGCCAACTTTTAACCCAGCTCCCTTGCGCGTGCTGGTTGCCACAGAGCCACCTGCTCTCCTGCTACCTCCCAGAGAAGTAGCAGCACGGGGGGCAGGCAACTCTCCACGCATGCTGGTTCTGCAGAGCTAGCTGCCTGCCCCTCCCTTTGCTGCCTCCAAAGAGGCAGCACAGCGGGGGAGGGGAGAGGGGGAGCAGAGCATTTGGGAGCTGGTGTTCAGAAGGAGTCTGCTTAAAAGTGAGGTAGGAGCACAGAGGGTGAGGGAGGCCAATGGGAGCCGCCCCCTCGCAGACTGAGGCTGCTCCTGTACCTTAAGGTGTGAATCAGCTCATGTCCGTTGGGGCTAGCTGTATGGATGGATTAATTAGTGCTACTCTGGACTTTCTGCAGGTGTCATTCTCTATATTCTCCTTGTGGGATACCCTCCTTTCTGGGATGAAGACCAGCACAGACTCTATCAGCAAATCAAGGCTGGTGCTTATGATGTATGTGTTGTGAATACTCTTATAATTGTTTTTAGCTTTAATGAGGCTAAGAGGAGAATGAAAACTAAGTAGGAATTAGTTCCTAAATATTTGTTGATCAGCACCTTTATGATCCTCTCTTTGTGTGTAAACATCCTTTTGATCTGTGTTTTTGTTAGCATGTTGTCAGCATACAATATTTAATATATACCCTGATGCAATATATTTCTATCTGCCTATTTACAATAGTTCCTGTATTTCGACTACTGTGTGCCTTTGCTCACAATCCTATAGCTGTTGCTTTTTTATGGGTAGTATTCAGAGAACTCAAGTTTTCTCATTTTGATGCTCATTGTTGCCCATTTTACATTTCAGTTAGATGAGCTACAGAGTATCATTAATTTACTTACGTGTGTGTTTGTGTTTGTGTTTGTGTTTGTGTTTGTGTTTGTGTTTGTGTTTGTGTTTGTGTTTGTGTTTGTGGCTGGGGAAAATGTGTGCAGAAGGAGCCTTAACAAGTACACGTACTTTGGATGGTATCAAAAGTATTTTTATCATGTTCCTTTACTGCTCAAAGTCTGGTAGTTGCATTAGTCTAAAATCCTTTAAGAATGGTGGTTACTTTTGCCTTGTTCACAATATTTCCAAATTGACACAACTCTAAACTCTTCAATGTACCATTGCTACCAACCCAAAATCAGTGTTCTTGCACAAATACAAGCAGCCAGTGTAGACAGGCAGCAAGAATTTGCGCCAAAGCGGCTGCTTTTGCGCAAAATCATGCCAGTCTAGACGCAGCCCAGGGCTTTTAGACTTACAGACTTTAAGGCCAGAAGGGACTATTATGATAAATCTAGTCTGACCTCCTGAACACTGAAGGCCAAAGAACCTCACCTATGCACTTCTGTAATAGACTAACCAACCTCTGGCTGAGTTAATGAAGTTCTCAAATCGCGATTTAAAAACTTCAAGTTATAGAGAATCCACCATATTTACTAGTTGAAATCTGAAATCATGACCTAAGCTCAGTTTCCATAAACTCTAAATTAATTAATTTAAAAGATGAAAAACACAAGGAATTTAAGGCTGTGTTTCAGGAAAGCATTTAAGCACACACTTAAATCCAAATCCAGTGTGATTTAAGCACATTCTTAAATGTTTTGCTGATCAGGGATAGGATTAAATACCTGATTAAGTGGTTTCATAAATCAGGGCCTAAACATTATATGTCATATAAGCTATTTACATTCCAGGAAGACAATTGAGTGTATGCAGTAATTTTATTATTTGTATTGCCTATATCTTAGGCAGTACACAAAGACACAAAAAAGCACACTCCCTGAATTGAATTTATTTGCCTTGAATTTGTAATTTCATCCTCTGAGTGTCAGTTTGCATCATGTTGTACAACGTGTTCCTGCTAAAAGTCACCCCAGTATACATCTGTTCTGCACTAAGGTTGTTGACGCTTGTAGGAACTGATCCATTATAAGTCCTCCCATTCCCTGCTCTGAAGTCACGCAAAAAAAAAATTTGCACAAATGGAAGTTAGCTGCGAGGAAAAAAAATTCCCCACTTTAAGTTGCTTCGTTTGAAGTCCAAGTTTTTAGAATGTATCTTGGACTTATAGTGAAAATGGCCCGTACCCATTTCTATAAATGCTGCACTACAAAATAGGTTAACATCTGAAGTAAACCTTTTAGAAATCATTAAAACAATAAAAAAGAAAAACATATCTACAGAAATAGTTGTTTGAAATTGTTCTCTTTATAGAAGACTTCATTTACTCTTCAAACTTTTAAGCTCTGGTATTTATTCGTGTCTGAGTGTGTGGGTGGAGAGAGACAGACAGAGAATTACATTTTTTTTTTCTTAAGTTTCCCTCACCAGAGTGGGATACCGTGACTCCTGAAGCCAAAGATCTCATCAATAAAATGCTTACCATCAACCCTGCCAAACGTATCATAGCATCAGAGGCACTGAAGCATCCATGGATCTGTGTAAGTAGTTTCCATTTGCCCACCGAAAAAACTTTACGTGCAAAATAGTAGATAGCATTGCACAGATTCACAAGGTTAATTATTATTTTATTTTATTTTTCATTCATTAGAGCTGTTCCATTGCAATGTAGTTTTATAGAGGAGATAAAATTGTAATTATCTACGTTTTGTAAACCTACCATAAGTACTATAACTGAGGTTCCAACTTGAGAGAGTGCTCCATGCAGGCAGACACTTACGCCCATCAGAGTAGAGATTTCACTGGGATCCCAGTGGATGCAGACATAGATTTGCACTGAAGAGAATGAAGGATCATGGCTCTGAAGCCATCATTATTAGAAGTTGGAAATCCATGATCTGGCACCCTCTGGATCTGATTGGTCGGGAATGAGGGAATTTGCCAGACCCGGGGAGGTCCCCTGCCATCAGCGCCACAGCCCTTCCCTGCTGCTGGCTCCTTCAGGTCAGGCACTGCTCGCCCAGCTGGGTGGCTGGCCAGGCCAGTCTTCTGCCCTCTACCTCCAGCTCTGGCCAGGGCTGCCTCGGGTGCCCGGTGCCTCGGTGGGGCTGCCTCAGACACCTGGCCCTGCTGATGTGGGTGGGCTCCCGGCATGCCAGCCAAGTAGGGACATCCAACCCTACTGCTATGGGTGGGCTCCCAGCATCTGAGCCAGGGCTGTCGCAGACACCTGACCTCACTGCCATGCTTCTGGTGCTGCAGCCGGGGCTGCCATGAACACCAGCTTTATTGCTGCAGGCGAGCTCCCAGGGCCCCAGCCTGGGTTGCCATGAACACCTGTCCCCGCTGCCCATGGACTCAGCCCAGGGCTCTCTAGTCCAGGGCATCTGTGGTGCTGCCGGGTCACAGATGTTGTCGGACCAGGAAGTCCCTTTTTACGGAGGTAGAACCTGTATATGTATACTCAGGGAATACAGTATGAAGTGGTGTCCATAACAATTCTCAATGTGCTTTGCATCTCCAGAGCAATTCTCAACACCTCAGGAGATAGGTAAATGCTACTGCCCCCTTTGTGCAGCAGGGTGAAACACAAAAACAAGAAGTTAGGGTAGGGATTTGCCTGAGGATACTCTGCAAGTCACTGACAGAGCCACAATGAGAACTGGTGCCCAGCTCTGTATTCATTCTAGTAGGCTGCACTTCTCTATCAGACAGCCATACAATTAATCATTAGTTTCAGATGAAATGAGGATGTTAAATATTTCTTTCTTACACATTTGATGTTACTGCTAATGTTAAATAAAATTTCGTTTATCTTTTTAAAGGAGAATTTTACAGGACGTTACAATTCAGGATGTGATTACTAATTTTTTTTTAATTATAATTCTATATGGCTAAATGGTTTGATTTTAGTCACTCTGCAGTCAGATGTAAACTCCACTGATCTAAGTTGTAATTTTTCATAGTAAGGACTAAGTATAGACTGAGTCTACAGTTTTGCATAATGTTACATTACCATGGATCTCTTCATCCAGACAAAATCTTGGGAACTTCTCAAGCAAAGCTTGATGCCTAGTATGTAGATACCAGTGACGGATAGGAGCTTAAGACTTAAGAATTTGGCTCATGTGGGTTATAATATGCTTGTTCTCCAGTGAATAAAATATTACTCCTATATTTGTATGTATTGAATATATTCTTTTCTTCTCCCTCAGCAACGTTCTACTGTGGCCTCTATGATGCACAGGCAGGAGACTGTAGATTGCTTGAAGAAATTCAATGCAAGAAGAAAACTAAAGGTAAGGAAGAAAATGTCTTCAGTGGAATTTTAGTAGCAGGCAGTTTCGGAATGATAAAATGATAAGGTGGCATATATTCCAAGAGGATAGCCTTTCCTTAAAGGGATTTTATGGTAAATATTACCTGTCTAGCGAACCCTTAAAAACAAGGCTATATAAATAAACATTAGGTGTTTAAATCTTTAAATAAGTACATCCATTTGAATTATGTTGCATTGCTTAACAAACAACTTAAGGTTGAGCTTTGCTGCATGCATTTCTAGCAGCATTTTTATTGCTTTTTAGAGATCACTTTCAGCAAACCCATGTGCTACAGCGTGTACCAAGTTAATATCAATGTAACCTACATCGCCTTCTTGAATCGGATGATAGAGCTCTCTGTTTTAAAAATCACAGATACTGGAAAACCTCCCTTAGTTGGTTTTGGTAGTGTATCTTATATTCTTTGCAGCCCAGCCACTATTGGACAGCACATAGGCTCATGCACAAAATAAGAAAGTTTTATGTATAAATCCCAAGAAGAACACAACTCACCCCAAGCAACTAAAGTAAGGGTCTGGGTTTTATTCCCAGTGTCATATGTTTGCAATTTAATTGATGAGTGGTAACTGTGTGTGTGGACATGAATTTGTGGCCAGACTTGTTATCACAGCTCAGTAGCAGGGATTTTATCATAGGTGGTAATAGCATTACGAATATCTACAGTTTCTTCATTCCCAATGTGTACTGCGCCTTATGCCAAATAATGCACGGAAAATCCATCATTCCAGAGTTGATTTAGATATTCAAATGATTTATGATTAAGCAGATTTGCCTTTTTGGTCTATTCATGTTCAGAACTCTGTATAAATAATGCTAATATAAGATAACGTGTGTGTACACAGGGTGCCATTTTGACAACTATGCTGGCTACCAGAAATTTCTCAGGTACGTTTATTGAACTCCAAATCCTTATGTTCTTTACTTTTATATATCTGCTTAATGCAATCAGGATCTAATTAGAATTAATTTAGTACAGTCAAGGTCTCTGATAGTGTGGAGAATGTAAAGTATGATGTATGAAAGTTATTTCTTTTTTGCAGTGATCAGAACAGAAATTACTCCAGCTGGAGTAGATTAAACTAAAAGGGTCATTTTTAGCATTTTCTAAGGTTGCAGTGAGTTAGTTATAATAGTTTGGTGCAATGTCTGTTTCCTTTACTGTGAAGGGGAAGGATTTTTTCATTCTTATTTTTATAATACTATCAGAGAGACCAGACTAAATATTCCAGAAGGAAAAATTGCAAATGCTAAAGATAACTCTGCAAGTTGAAATGTTGTCAAAGAATAATATTTTAAAAGTTAAATTACATAGTAGAAGTGGGGGTCAAATATGCAATATTAAAATGCATTCTAAACTTTACAGACAGGGTTTTGGCTTTATCTGCTATAAAAAGCAACCATGTACATATTTTACTACTTTTCTAGTAATATATCAAAGCAAGTTTACCTTTAATACCATTCCTATTTGATTGCGTTTCTAAATATTAACAAACATGTGAAAGTTCTTCACTCTTCCTTTTTTGTCATATTGAGCTTCATGTTACAACAACAAAGAGCACTTTCTGCATATGAAATAATAGCTATACATTTTCCTGAATTTACTCTCAGGTATAAGTAGGTGTTCATGGTAAATAAACTCTAATGGTTAAGCCCAGGGTATAGTTATAATTGTGTCTTAATTAGGAACAGCCACAAAATAATATCATGTTTAAATTTATAGTTACATATTTAAAGTTTTTAGTGAAATAGTAAAGAAAAAGTACTAAAAAAATTGCAATACATTTCTGAAAGGGAAATTTGAAGGTGTTAAAACCTTTTTTCCTCTTCATTCCTCTGATTGCCTAAACTTCTCTCCCTTGTTTCTTTTATTCCCGCAACCATCTAATCTCCTCCCTGCTGATTAGCCAGACTCCTGTATTTGTAGTTATGATATATTTTTGTTTACATTGTGCTTCAGTTCTTATTTGGAAGGGAGAAGCTGGGAATTTCCCAAAGTAAACCTCAATATTTGAGAATTATTCTGGAAACCTCTATCTAACCAGACATTAATAATGCATATAAAACACTGCAAATAGGAGTGCAGGCAATTGAAAAACTTAAGGTGATTTCAGCAGTTATTAATCAGTAACTCTGCAGCAACGTGTATTGCAATATGTGTAACATAATAAAATGCTACAGTGCATTGGGCATGTTTTGAAGAATATCCAGAAATAAATAAGCTACAGCAGGATGCATGCGAGACCAATTGGTCTAGTCTAGTTGGTGTTTGGAATACACATTGCCCTTCTTTGTTAGGTTCCGCTATTTAATATATAGCTGTAACATGTAAAACCATCTTTAGGGATTGTAATTTATATTTGATTGATGTTTCATGAATTGCTAGTAATTTTCAGTTTCCTTTAAGAATTGAATAGAAATGCTTTAGTCTAAGACTGAGTCTCTTGACAGTAATGGATTATCTTAAAAATGTAAAGCATGTGTATAATTTCTAATCACTCTCCATATAATTGTTTCATATACATCATATGTAAGTCTAACACCTCTCTGAATAACAAGAATATCGTAATCCCTTTAAAAATATTGTTTCAGAATGTCTTGGCATGGTGATCAGACTTTTTCATCCATCATTTCAGTGGTTATTTTAAAACATACAGCAGCATTCTGCACTTGAGATGACATTTTAGTTTTTGAGTTATTCATTGAATTTCATTGAAAGCATGCTTTTAAGGTTATTTGTCCATAACAATGTGTTTATAAAAGTGTTTTATTTTTCCTTTTCTTTCTTCCTTGTATGTGGAATGTGTGTTTCTTGTGAGGTAAGACCCTCAGCAATCGAAAGAAACATTTTTTGTCTTCTAAGCAAAATTGCTGTCTGCCTTGAACCACACTAATCTCTGCCTGTTGTCATAATTTCATTTCTTCTCAGTTTGCTTTCTGGCTTATTAGCAGCATCTTAGGATTTCTTTGTAACTGTTGCTTTTTAATTGTGGGAAATCAGCATGGTCAAATTTTTAATTGTTAGCTTACTTTAGAATATGCTTTGCTACTTGCAATTTTTATTCGCAATAGTGTCCTTGCTTACACAAAATGCTTTTAAATAGTGGTAGAGTTGTATCTCAAGCCAACAAAAAGGCAATAGTGTCATAGTTTAAACTGGTGTTTACACTTTAAATAATTGTGGTTATTGCAATGTGCATAGTATAGGGTCTGTGCGATGCTTATCTGGGCATGGAGCATCTATTAATGTACAGGATTGAAGTATGAAATATGTCCCATAATATGAGATACCACGTATGAATCTCATATAAGAGACCTTTCAAGAGACACATTCCTTTACATGCTAGTAGTCCCACAGCTGAATGGGAGGAGTAATGGCTTTTGCAACCTTCATTTTTACTCCTTTTTTTGTTTATTTTTTTATTTAAAAATCATAACGTTTCCTAAACATGAAAAATATTTTAAACATAGAGCACAATATCAGAAGGATGTAGATCATATTATGACAAGCCACTTGTAAGAAGTTAATTTTTTCTCTAGGTTTTTAGTTCTGTGAGTATAAAATAACCTGTGAAACTACTACACTTCTAATTTTTTCCCCCCTATAGCTTGAAAATAACCATTTTCTACTAAATTAATTTAAGAATTTGATACTCTTCCTACTTTGGCTTTTGGGCTCTGCTGCTGTACAGATAATCAATCAGGAACCAAAGCCCATTCAGCTAGGTGCTGTTCCAACAATTAAAAAGAAGACTGTGTTTAGTCCAAAGAATTTTAAAGTAAAAAAGCAGCATACTTTAAATATAACACATGTTTTTTACAGACAAAAATATTCTGCATTACTATTTTTAACACAGGTGGAGATATTGTCATTTTTAGCTTGAAATAAATTTTTATGAATGAAACTTTTCTGTGTCTGAAAAACAGGTTTATGATGGCAGCAGTGACTGTCTTAACAGTGGTCTGAGTGGATATACTATCATAATTGATTCACTCCTCAAAAGGCAGTTTTACATTTTACAAGATTATACAAGATAACCTTAACTTTATTTCTAATTAAAGTTCCAGTATCCCTTTTATAAATGTGAAAGACACTTTATGAAGATCTGTTCTTCTCTGCACAGATGCTATGGTTATGTAGTCCATCGTGTATAAAGTAGAATCACAGTAATATGAGCACTTGACCTAGACACAACAGTGGAATAAAGACATAGTCACGGAAATGGAGTTGAAGAAGCAGCTTTTATCTTCATTAAATTAATCGAGAGAGTTTGTAGTATCTCTGCAAACTACATGGCTAAAATAGATCCAAACAGAATAGGCCCTCCTTCTGCTGGTCAAATAAAGGGGCCTTTCTCAATCCTGCAAATTTTGTAAAATTCCATTTAATTGGTTATCTAGTTAAATGTAGTGTTTAACCAATTAATCAACTAACGGGGGGGTTCCCCGCTCAGCTTTCCACCCATGGCGGACCATGGGTGGAGGGCTGCTCCCGGGCACTGGTTAACCATTACCTGCTAAGCATCAACCGTTAAGGTTACCGTTCACATCTCTATGTCTCAAGTGTCTGTGATCCCTGCTATTCTTCTTCATGATCAAGATAAGTCCAAATGAGTAATAATTCAAATTGTGCGAGACAGTGACACCATCTCCCAGACCCAGCAACACCGAGAGCCAGGTCCAAAGTCTTCCAAGCAAACTGTCTTGCAGCCCTCCATTTCTTTGTACTTTTGTCCTCCGCAACTGCCTCTCTGTGTAACGAGGAGAAGTGGCAGCAAACGCCCCTTCAAAAATTTGTGGTATCAGCACAGTAGCTTAGCCACTTAGTCACTTTATGTCACCACCGGCTAGAACAGCATGGACAAGACCTAGAAATTGTGACTCCAAGCTCACCTCTGCATACTTCAGCTCTTCTTCTGTTCCTCCTCCTGGGTATCTTGCTATATGCAGAGGGCACCAGGAGTTGGTCACCTATCCCACAAGTAGTATTAAATATATCAAGTCAAAGAGTACGTCTACACTGCGCGGCTATAGCTATGCCGCATCTACATGAGCCTCCTGTTGTTTTGAAATATTTTTTGAAATAATGGGCAAGCTATTTTGCCATCCCGGTAAACCTTGTGCAGGTTAAGGGGATGGATCAAAGTAGCACATTATTTTGAAATTTGGCATGGTATAGATGCGCCAAATTTCAATGTAAGCTATTTTGAAATAGATTCAAAATAAGATATGCAATCTGTGTAGTGTAAGCTGCATATCTTATTTTGAGTTTAGGGTGCTGTGTAGACACTCCCGTAGAGACTGGGAGTCAGTAATGTGTTTTTCCATCCACTGAACTAACCAGAAGGCTAACGGCTGGAATTCATGGCCAATTCTAGCCCTTATATTCCCCTCTACTCCACCATAACCCTACATAAATGACAGGATACCTTCAGAAATCAAGGCCCTCTAGGGTGTCTCTCTCCTGGTTTGGCTTGGCCACAGACCCCAGTGCCAACTAGCAAGGTGGGCATTTGTATCTGACAGAAAATCTAATCTCTCCCCATTTCTGAGCAAAAATTTAATAGAAAAAAATGATGTCATTTTTACAAAATACAGTGGGATCACAATTGGCTGATTTAACTGGGATCTCGGCCAGATCAGACATCCAAAAATCAGAATAAACCAGAGAATAGGTAGCAGGGCTCCACCCATCACCTGTGGCCTGCTGAGCTCCATCTGTCAGCATGACAGGCAGGGAGTCTCAGCCTGTCAGGGCTGACTACCCAAGCCTTGCTGATGTCAGTGCGTTTGGAGGGCCAGATAATGGAGGTTCAGTTAAATGGGGTTCTACTGTATATGAAAATGTACTTCCTTGGGAGTACATATTCACTAATAAATAAAACAAAACAGTAAGTGATAGCCACATTTTGTGATTTGTTCTTGATATTTTTGGCCGTGACCCTGCAAGCATTGACTCCTGGTGAATAATTCAGTTGAATTCAAAGCATCTCCTCATACAGCATCTCCTCATATGCCTAAGGCTTTGCCAAGTCAAGGCTTTGTGTGTTTTCTCATACTCTAATGTGCAGATTTTGGAAATTTGCAGAAGTTTGCTATGTGAAGTACTGAGGTTCTACTAGATATGGCAATTATTTAATGCTTAATGCTCAATGTAGATCTTGACAAAATCAAAGTAGCAAATCTAAGAGAAGTGGTACTGCAGCTTAAGTCCAGTAGTTTGGGATTTCTCAGATAATGTAAACATTCCATTTCCTAAATGTAAGGAGGCAGGAACCAGAGACAAAGTGCTTGCTTTGCTTTAAACCTGTTGAACTTTATTGGTAACCAGCTGACATTGATTTTATTCTCTCATTTTACAGCAGCAAAGAGTTTACTGAAAAAACCTGATGGAGTCAAGGTAGGTTAAACAAATGCACCAAATTATGTCATGCAGTCTCTTTGTCCTTGTACTCTTCCAAATTCTGTTGCCTTTGCAACAGGAAATAACTTAATCTCTTCTTCATAGCTTGTGTTATGAAATGGTTCTCACTGCATATTTGAAAAAGTTAAAGTTTTGTTTAAACTCAAAATAATATACCAGAAAAGAAATAGCTGAAAAAACTCTATTTTTTTAAATAAGGTTAGCAAAATACTGACGGGAATATTTCCTTTGTTTTTTCATTGAAAGGGTATTCATGTTATTAGTGAGTGACTGACTGACTATTTTTAGCTGCTTAATGTAAATGAGACTTTGGTCATGGGTGTGTTTAGGCTTTCAGTTGTTGGTATGAATCTGCTCCTTCCGTGCTTTGTTTCCTTGAATTCCCATTTAAATTGATGCAACATAAGAAACTTACTGATAGTTTGGGTCCTGCCACATGAGGTACATTGTACTAGAAGTACTTGGTGTGTTTGGCAGAAGTCAGAGGGTTTAAGAACTAGGCGAGTAAGCTCCTCCTGATTAATAGACCTTGCTAAGATTGGAAACGTGTTGGCAACTTTCATAGATGATTTAGAATTCGTATTTTCATATCACAAGGTCCTGCAGGAGGAGAGAGACTTCACAAATGAATGTTCTGAAAAATAACCAAGACACAAAATCACTGAGCATTGAAAAATGTGCTCTTTCTCTGAGGATTCCTGAAGTCTAAATAAAGTATCCCAGCTTTCCTTAGAGAATACAAAGTTTCTTCCCTTTGCAGCTCTGCCTCATTTCTTGGGAGTGTATCTTAGATCTGAATTTTAGTTTTCTGCTTAAGCTTTTATTTGTTGAGTGCTACTTATTTAAATACTCAATTAAAAGTAGATTTATCCTTCACTCACTCTCTCTCACACACACATGCACGTGCGCGCGCACGCACACACACACACACACACACACACATTCTCACACTTAAAAATGTTAAGGTTCTTAAAATGAATTCAGTATACTATGACCTGAATGTTGTGTAAAGTCAAATAATGGTCATCTTAAAATGAAGAAGCACATCATTCTGTATGATTAGGTCATTGCAATACAAATTTCTTAACATGTCTTTGTGGAATGCAGGAATTTTATGTGTTCCTCTCATGCTAGTATTTTTTATAAATACCATTCTTCCTACAGGTTTATAATGGTATCTGATGTATCTCATTTTTGATAGAAATATGACTGAAAATAGTTTTCAATCGTTTGCTAATATTAAACTTGTTGGAACCTGATAACTTTTGGTTTTTGGGACATTTCAGGTTTTTGGGTTTGGGGGTTTTTTTGGCCATTTTCCTGCTCAGTTATGTGAAGCAAGGGAGGGAATATTGACCTGTGTGGTATCTTTATTTTTAGCATTTTTCACATGTAGAAACTTCTCCCAACTCTGCAAAAAAAAAAAAAGTGTTTCCTTTTCTACTGCAGCTTAGGCTGTCTTTTTTTTAAAACAAAAATATACTGTACTCCATGCATTGATACTTTCAATCCAACCAGTCACATTTTCTTTTTTTCCTTTTCTCTCTGACTGGTCAATTCAGAAAAGGAAGTCCAGTTCGAGTGTTCAAATGATGGTGAGGATCTTTATCTGCCAGATTTTTTCCTCCGGTGAAACATTCACACTTAGAAATCAAATAATTGCATTTAATCTGTTAACATAATTTAAGAAGCTGCAAGACTTTTAACATGCAAACTTGTGACTTCTAAGCCAAGAAGTGCTACTTGCCATGTGTAATTAATTGTTCCACAATTTTTTAAAGCAAGATTTTTAGCCATAAAAATATAAATACAAAAAAGTAGATGTAACATTGGCCAATGCAGCTGTCTTTAGGACACTAATAAAAACAGTATTTGTTTTAGTCTTCCATTATTTTAATCTCCTTGGATTAAAAATTAGTAACATTTAATTAATAAATGGATAATAATACATGTAATGGAGACATTATCCGCTGTGTAATTATTCACATAGACACTTTTAAAAAATTAATTAATTGCAAGATTTGAGAAATTGCTAGAACTTTTACTCATATAGTATGAATATGGTTCAACATCAGGAATCCATTAAGAGACACCTCTCTGCCCCTGCTGCCCATCCTGTCTCAAAAAAAAAATTCACGATAAGAGCCAGTCTTATTGATTCCAGCTCTAAGTGAGTGCACAGCCATTATTTAGGACACTTTTAGGTGATTTTGAAAACCTTTTGTACATTTTTATTGTCCCTTGAAATCAAGTGATAAATGGAAGGATGGTTGTTTATTTTGTTTTGGGGGACATAGTGCTTTTAGACTCAAATCATAAGGTTTTTCAATGTGTTTCAGTGTCATTTGACTCTCCTCAGGATGCCATGTGATAGTTACAAACCACAGCAGACATGCTGCCTTTCCTTCTCCAGACCCCCAACCCAGTTCCCTTTCTAGTCCAGGACCTCATCCCAAGACCTCCTCAACCTTTGTTCAGATTCCATCTCAAGAACCAATACAAAAACTCCCTTCCTCCAGCACCAGAATCCCTAGGCGGTTAGTGACCATTCTCCTATTTAACTGGCATTGATCCTGAATTTTGGGAGACTGGTGGTGAACCTGGTGAGGTAGTGCAACATGACACTTCACCATGCCTATCTGCCACTGATCCAGCTACTGGGCAGGCACATATTCCACTTCCTCCCCAACTGGTCACTTTGTCAAGGAGACAAGCAGACTTCCCATTGAAAAGCAGAAATGTTTCGTTACGTGTAAATGGCCTATATCATCTTCTAGTTGGGGACAGTTGTTCATGTAAGAGAACAATTCATTTTAATACGGAAGTACATCCCGTTTAGCAGGTAAGGTGGGATATTTTTAGCATCCCAAGCACACTGTGTGTCTGCTCTTATGCTCTGCAGAAACACCACATAGAATGCTTAGAGGATTTAAATCCCAAGACGCCATTTTATACAACTTTTATAAGATATGTATGTAAATCAATAATACTTAAGACACTATGGCCCAACCCAACTGTTTGCTCTGAGAGAGAGCGAGAGAGAGAGAATGTGTATGTGTTGCTATGAAAGTTAACAGGTGTTTCCTGGCAACCACAATTTTCATAGCAAAAGTTTTCCTACCTGACAGAAGTACACCAATTTAGAACAATTTTCCATAGTCACTTAATTACTTGGCATGAAAATGTTGAATTTCCTTTATTCAATAATTTTCCCTTTCTGTTAAAATAAATGTAATAAAGGTGATTTAAAATATATAAAACCTATCAATTTACTTAAGTTTGGAAGTGTTTAGCCAAATGCTGATCCTACCGAGGAAATAACTTGACTATGCAATATATACTCTCTTTTTCATTTGTACTAATGTAAATTTTGTATTCTTGATGTAATCTTAATAGGCTTGAATATATATTCTTCAGTTCTCGAAGATAGCTGGAGTGAATGTTATTTTTCATTTTTATAGGATTTTTGACCGGGAGAGTATGGACTCAATCCTGCTCTCCTTACTCAGGCAAAATTTTCTCTGAAATTTGGTTATTCTTTTATGTGTGTTCTATGATAAGCGCTTCTATGGTGTGTTATTTGATTTCTGATGTTGCTGGTTAGGACAGTGTGAAGTCTAGTGAATCTATCATTCCCTCCTTCATACATGCTTCCTATGTGTTCATTTCTTCTTTCTTTTGCTTGTTGATTGCTTCTCTCTTGATGGCCAAATTGTCAACGAAGACTCATTTTTAATTATACAACTTGGAAGAGTGATTTTTCTCTTGTTACAAGAGAAAAAAAGAATATGATTGTCCATGGTGGTTGTTATGTTGTTCCATAATCCATGTAATTTTAATTTAAAAAAACATCTCCTTGAATTCAGTGTTTTTTCCCTGAGTAAGGAGTGTGGCAGTAACATTTTCTAGCATTAATTGTTCCTTACTAAACTCCTGTCAGGTAGTTAATGCTGGCTGAGATTGTTCCTAATGTAGAGACACTTCACTGCTTGAAATGTCTCTTTCAGTATCTTAGAGGATATATTGAACTTGATTGCAAGCCCATTTTGTACCAGAGATATATATCTGTAGTAGGGATTCCCATCATTTTAGCTACATGGATGTAGTTGTAATAGCACAGAGTTCTGTAGTCTAGAGATGTCCTTACTAAGGCATTGGCTATGCTGCAGCTCTGTTCTCATTCCAGCAATTGATGGGCAGCCACCAATGTAGCTGCATCGATGCAAACACCTCAGGTAAAATCCCAGCACAAGTAAAATGAATGTCACAGTAGCGTACGTTGATTTCATTGGGGGGTCATAATTTTACCGCTAGTGTGCATTTGCCCAAATAAACCTGACTGAGCACCTTTATCAGTCTCATCAGAGATTGCAGCAATGCAGAGTTAGAATTGGGATAAAGCTGAAGTGTAGACAAGGTTTAAATATATATATTATCTCCATCACACAAACAGGTTAAGTGAATTACGTAAAGTCATGGAGGGATTCATGAACTGAAATTAGAACTCAGAAATTCTTGGCTATCAGCCCAGTGCTGTCATTACACTCTCTGATATTATTTAGGTCTTGAACATTTTAAACTTTCTAAAGACTTTTAAGTAAGAAAAATATTCCTTGGCAGCCTAATTGAAGGAAAGGGCTTGACTTTTTATTTTTTTTTTAAACTTTAATATTGACAAAATGTCCATCAGTGAAAGAAGAGAAGTCTGGATTTTCTTTCTTGAATTTCTTTCCAGGTTAATCTTTGTTTTTAGTACCAGATTACTGGCACAGTGGAATAGTAGAGAATTCTATACCTCTCTGAGTGATAGAAATGTCAAACCCTGTGTACAGATAGTCTACCTTACATCTTTCTGTTTTGACCTGTTCCTCTTTTAATTGCAACTGGTCAAAAAAATGTTTTAATTTAGTAATTTTAACTGAAAATAGCTTGACACCAGTGACAAAATCCCACAAGCTTTAGTTATAATTGAAACCTCCTTTCTAGTTGGTATGAAAATTTAATTTGGGTCTTGATTTTTAAAATCTCTCTAGTTTTGCCACCACAGTGATATTTACCTACCTGATTTTACAAGTGCAGTTACGGAAGATAGGTTTTTAAAATGGGCATAAGAATCAGATACGTTTAAATTAATTGCTAACGTCTTAGAGAGAGAATACTTTTTTTAAAACCAATAATAGCCCGGTCTTTCAAAGACTTATGTTTTGAAGTCTTGAGATTACTTCCACTGTTTGCAGGATCAGGGCCAAAAATTGTAGTATTGAAAAGCTACAGTACAAAAGTTGCCCTCTTAATTTAGCTTTTGTGGTCTGAATGACCAGTGTAAAGAAAACATAAGATATGGAAATGATAGTATTGAGGTTTTAAAAAACAAGCAAATTCATTTATTTCATTTAGTGAAAATGAAACGTATATTTTTCATTTAAATGCTTAATTGGGGGAAAAAGTCACACAGTGAATATAGCTGTACACATTCTGACCTCCATGGTACCCATTATAAATCTGGAATTACCAATTTCAGTGGAATAACTCCAGCTTTATATGGGTATAAATGACAAATAAAGCTGCCTTCCATGAAAAACAAAATATTTAATTCAGAGACAGCCTAGAAATGAAGTGAAATGATGGTATGTTACTTACCATTGCTGCATGATCATAAATTGGCAAGTAAGTTACAATAGAAGTGTAGGCTTTTTTCTTTCCAAGAGCCATATTCATAGTGAATGCCTATAACTTGGTTTTAGCCTCTATTAAAACATTCTTCATTCATTTGTGTCATAGCTGTAACTGCCTATGTTCGATATAGAAATTCCTAGAACAAGTTGAAAATACTTTAACTAGTCTGTGAAAAGCTATAGCCAATTATCAAATCTGTTGTCAGTGTTCTTTTCAAGTTCATAAGTTGACTTTTCTGTGATTCTTCATTTCCCTATCTATATCTGTATATAGATATTCTATATAGAGAGATATAGATATGCTAGCTACCAAGATTCTAAGGCTTGTCTATTTCTATTTTCTGCATACTTACAGATAAACAACAAAACCAACGTGGTAACCAGCCCCAAAGAAAATATTCCTACCCCGGCGCTGGTATACCTGGAATCTTCCTTTTCACCCTATCTTTAAGTTCTTACTGTTTTCTGTTTGTTTTTTCTCTTTATTCCCTGCTTTTACTCTGTTTGCTTTGTGAAATTTCGGAACAATTTTTCTTTTGTTTTTTCTTTTGTTTTCTTTTTTGTGAGGGAGTCAATTGTGAAGCAACATATGTATAAATAGAAAATGTGACATGAAAGCTGGATGTGGTAGTGTGGTAGCACTATTAGTGATAGTTTGATTTTTTTTTTTTTGCATGCTGTGTCAGAAAGTAAATAGAATGTGCTTTATGTGGCCCTTAGCTCTTCATCTGATGGTTGCTTTTCAGTGCTTAATTTTTTTTTTAAATTGTACCTATTATCTTTTCTTTTTTCTTTTTTTTGTTTTTTTTTTGTTTTTGTTTTTGTTTAATACAAGTTTTGACATCAAGGAGAGCTAACAGGATTATTTCTAGACCATAACAAAATAGACCTTATTCAGATTTTCATTTCCCCCATTATTGGACAACCTGGCAGGACTTTGCAAGGCTTCACTTCCTGGGATCAAGAGGCACCTTAGCCCTAACGCTTTCTGTATAGTGCCATTATACTTTAAATTTACAGTAGGCATTACTCAATAAGAAGCTATGTTTGGGGAATATTACAAAACAATAGGACAGCATACATGAATATTCTGTCTCAATCATGCTTCTGTTTATAAGTCACATTTCTTAAGAATATGCTATAGAGGAAGGCTTACAAACATAAATGCTACTCTTTACCTAAATTTAAGCAGTATTACTTTTCATGTACTTTGGTACGTAGCTCTGAAGAAGTGCTTTTGCTCTTTAATATAAACATAGGGACAAATTCTGCCCATAGATTTGCATATGCAGCTCCCACAGAAATCTGAGCTGTGAAGTCATTTCATAGCAGTAGTTTATAAGCTTTATGACCACAGTGTCCTACCAGTTCTGAAGGAGTAGCCACTATGACTACTGCTATAGCAAACTAGCCACACTCAACCAGCTAAATAGCCACATGTGGCTAGTTCAGGGCTGGTAAAAATATGGCCCAGAGGCCAGATCTGGCCTGTAGACCACCCTGCTGGGACCCTCAAGCACACAGCTCCCACAGTTTAAAGTGCAGTCCTTACAGCTCTCTGCTCTGCAGGGACAAGGGGTTTTGTGGGTTCTCACCAGCCCAATCCTCAGCTCCTATCAGCTTGAAACAACCAGCCAATAGGAACTGACCCCAGCCAATCTCTCAGCACCTATTGGCTGGAAACAACCAGTCAATAGGAGCTGAGATACTGGCCTGGGGGATAGGGACAGTGCAAATCGTTCCCCTCTCACAGAGCGGGAACAGCCTGTAGTTTGAAGCAGTCTGGGGCTGCAGCAGGCAAGGAGCCCAACCTACCTTGAGGGTGCTGCAGAGCTGCTGGCCAGGAGACACTTAAGTAAGTGCCTCCCATCCAGAGCCTGTGTTTGGGACCCCAGCCCCTTCTGCACCCCAACTCCTTCCCCCAGGTCACCATCCAAATCCTCTGCACCCCCATACCCCAGGTCAGAATTCTCTCCTGTACCCTCTGCTACACCCTAAGCCAGAATCCTCTCCTGAACCCAGACACTGGCACCCCCAGGCCATGCACCCCATTTCCGTGCCCCAGGTCACTACCCAAACCCTGTGCAGTCTGCACCCCCTTTCCCCTTCTCCCAGGTCACAATTCCCTCCCAGACTTTGCACCTCCTCCCAGAGCACCTTCCTCAAGCCAGAATCCTCTCCTGCACCCATACTCCCTCCCTGATATACCCCAATCTCTGACCCAGGTCACTACCCCCTCCTTTACCCGAATTCCCTCTTGGACCACACACCATTTCCTGCACCCCAGTCCTTTACCCCATGAACTCTTCTGCACCCAACCTCCATCCTAGACCCCGCATCTCCTCCACAGAAAATCTTGGAATGGCCCTCTCACCAAAAATTATTGCCCACCCCTTGGCTAATGCCTACTGTGTTGGACACCAGAGCTTTATTTTATGTATGCGAGTCCTCAAGTTGGTCAGGTATTCCCAAACATCTGTGAGTTCATCAGAAAGTAACAGTAATTGCAGCTTGGTCCTGTGCCAGCAGGAACTGGCATTTTAAGAAGTGAGAGGGGAGTTAAACTTTGGAATGGTATCAGGAACTTCCATCATAGTTGATATCTGTGCTGCCCAAATGGGCAGTGGGATAGAAGGTTGCTCAGCCCGTCTTTATTTTGCTTTGTGTTCATTTTTGCTTTAGGAATAAGCACACAAGATTGTTTTTAATTAGTTTACCATGTTTGAGCTCAACAGCAGGATAAGACAAAAATTGACAGTGTATCTGATGAGAGACATTGTGAAACAGAGTGCCTCTTCAGGTTCCCCTAGCTTCAAAGCCCTGTGTATGTGTTGATCATGAATAAGGTCTTTGCATGCCGCTGCAGTAGGTGAGAGAGCCTGTTTTATTAGCTTGCCAGTGGAGTAATCTTTATTAGAGAGTTGTTTTATCTTCTGGCAGCAGTTAACATTTGCTTTAGCTCTTGTCACTGTTGCACACTTGTTTGCTGGCTCTTCTCATGCTCCCTCTCACTAATGTGAATGCCTTTACCAATGAGAACTGTTTTTTCTCTTTATTTTGTTCTCACTCAGGAGCCCCAAACTACAGTAATCCACAATCCTGATGGAAATAAGGTATTCTGAAAGAATCAGCTCCATTTTGCTTCTCCAAAGCTCACGTGTCATCCACTATTCTGAGCCAGAATGTGCTCGTTACCCAGAACTTAGCTAGGAAAATGTCATTTCTGGAGCTGTTGTGCCTGGTGCCTCTTGGGCCTTATTCATCTGTGGCTTGTTCCCACTGAATCCTTCCTGCCTAGCTGCTGGCTCCCTCAAACTCCTATGCATGTGTGTAGGAGATGAGGGTTCTCAGAAGCCTGAGAAACCAGATCCATGGTGTGTTGTATCTCTTACTTCAGGCGGGGACTTTCAGTTGTCACAAAAACATAGGAATGTTGTGTGCAGATACAGTAGAGAGGGCTATTTTTAAGACTTTTGTATAAAATTTTTCACTAGAGAGAAAAGCATATCTTGAGTTCTTTCCATCTGCTGTTTCTGAGCATGCTTATGCATCATACTGTGACATGTCTTCTGCATGGGACTTATGACTTCTTCCACAGCGTCATCCTGCAGTTTTGATAGAAGTTAACATTTGAAGTGGCAAGAAGCTCTTTGGAATTCATAAATCTTGATTTGATACATTTTTCGCATTGATTTTCTTTCTTCAGTGTGCTGTGATGGTTGTGTTTGTGTGTGTGTTCTATCTATGGACACTTTTTCTCCCTGCATGGACTTGAAAAGGGCTAGGGAGTATTGTTTGTGATTCATGGTCCTAGTTTTCATATGCAGATTTCATTTAAATAGATTTTAATATGTATGCTGGGGATGTAAAGTCCCAAAAGGATTGTTGTCATATATATCTAGTGTAATTACTTGTCACTGAATGCTGTATTTGTAAAGGATTATGTCTGGAGTGGAAAAAAAATCACATATAGGCATTTCACAAGCATGAAAGTGTTAACTGTGCATATGGTTGTCATATCTCCTTTTAGTTGGATTATTTATTTTATAGTTTGTGGATATAAAAAATTTGTGATGCTCATTTCACTACTGTACCAGCTATTTTCTACACACATGATCCATGTTTCATCAGCCATGTTTTATTAATAGGCAGAGTACAGCCGGAATTTTAATTTTAGTCAACTGCTTACTAAAGCCCAGCAAAGGGAAACAAAAAAACAAAATATTAGAGCTCTTTGGCATGACTACATCTACTTGACTTTATTATATGAATCGCAATTTAGATCTTTTATGTTCCAACAAGTCATAACATGAACAAGAAAACCACTTATGGGGAAAGTTACTGTTAAATTTCATTACCTGCAAAAACAAATATTTTAGCATGACAGCTGGAGTGGATGCTTCCATATTACTGGCCACATCTCTCGTGTGAGCTTGTGCATGATGTTTCCTGCTTGTATGTGTGTGGTTTTTATTTTTTTTTAGGTACTATATATGGTAGAGCATGGTATGTCCATTGTATGGATTGAAGAGTCTAACATCATTCACAATAGGCAAAGCATGATGGTTTAGCTTGGTTTGTATGTGTGGATTTATTAGTATAGTTTGTTTATCGATGTATAAAATTTTGTTCTTTGACATCTGAATAATGCATTAACCATTCTCAAAGTTTTCTTTGACTTGTCATTGTGAAATCATAGTAAACAAAGGGACACTGTCAGGGTATTATGAAACATTTGTTTGTTTAATTTAGTAAGCTTGAAACAAATCTTTGTTTAATTGGAAGCTTGAAACAAATCTTATTTTTCCCCTTCTGTGTCAGAAGCAAACTGGCTTATTAAAGATATTTTTACTTGAGTATTTTGCTGATTTTTATAGGTGCAGCAAAGCATTTCTTTAAAAAAAATCATAAAGAATAGATCTTCTGCAAGTAAATTTTGGAGAAAAAGGATAAGCGAGAAGTTTTGCCTACTAGCTTTGACAGTGTCCTTTTAAGTGTGCTCACGAATCTTTCATATATCTAATATCTTATAGAAATTGTGATAAGTAGTCTTGCCTTTTAACATTGCAAAGATTCCAAATACAACTGTCTGATGGACAAGTCATTCCTCTGTGTAGCTGGTTGGTTAAAGAATATTTCTACAAAGATACCTTACATTGTCTAGGAGCATTGTTGTGGACCTCTCTAGCAATCTTCTCTCTCCTTCAAAATTTTTATCACAAGGAGAATATAAAAATGCAATCACGGATTTGATCCAGTTCTTACTGAAATCAGTTGGAGCCTTTCTGTTTATTTTATCTGGTCTATATGAGAAGAGGAATTATTGTAAATTGTGGAATGCAACATTCTGCTTACTTTATATGTAAAAGCTCAAATGGAATGACTTACTTTATACAGTTGATATTCATGAAGCTTAAAATGTCAAGTTCTAATATTTGGCTGGCGTAATTCATATAACAGTTCAGACATACTCTATCTAGTAGCATATAAAAAGAAAGTTAACTCAATTCATAAAGATCTTTTTATATTTCCCATATATCCATGTGATGATCAAAACTGGGCAGCCATAAATGTGTTTAATAAAACTGTTCCCTTTTGAAATGGATGAAGATTATTGACATTAGGTTTCAGCTAATCATCTTAATCTGTGTGGCCATTTGTTTGTGAATTACATCCACATAGCCTGCTTGGAGGCTCTGCATGATCTGTACAATACTAAGTACAATTTTCATAGGTGCATGAATATTCCTAGGTCATTTTATGCATTTGACTTGTATTTACTTCTCAACAGGAGTCAACAGAAAGTTCCAATACAACTATTGAAGATGAAGATGTGAAAGGTATGATTAACAGTTGGAAAGGCAAAATCATGGTTACAAATATATGATTCAGTAGATTTTAACAACTTCTGTTAATCTGTTAGATGAAGGGAGCGCCTAAGGAGAACATACTATTACTTTTGAAAATCATATTCGTTACAGAAGTTCTGTATATTTAGTTCTATGTAACTTTTACTGCTACCATCTCTGTAGCATTTTGGAATTAAGGAAGTTTGTCATTTAAAATGATAGTTATGGCGGCAGTTAGTGCAGACTTAAAAACTAATAAAACAACAAATGATCTGGTAACATTTTATAGACTACCGAAACATGTAGATGGTGGTATGAGCGTTTGCAGGCACAGCCCACTTTTTCAGATGACCAAGTTTTGAGTTTAGGATGTGCAGACCCAAAATAAATAGGAGGGGAGGGGGGAGGAAGAAAAGGAGGGAAGTGAGAGACAGGGAGCAGAGGGTATAGAAAATCAGGAAGGTAGAGAGGTCTGAACTCCACTTATTACCTATTGTTCACAACTCAGATCCCTCCAGCGCATTATACACAATCTACAACCCATCTTGGAAAATTATCCCTCACTCTCTGAGGCCTAGGGAGAAAAGCCTGTTTTCACTTAGACAACCTCCCAACTTGAAATGAATTATTTCCGGGAACCATGCCACACAACCACATCATAAGCATCCAGGAACCCAGCCCTGCAACCAAACGCGATGCTAACTCTGTCCAAATATCTATACTAGCGAATTCATCACTGGAGCCAACAACATAAGCTACCAAATCAAAAGGTCATTTGACTGCACATCCAGTAATTTGATCTATGCCAGCAATGCCCCACTGCTATATATATTGGACAAACTGGACAATCTCTGCGGGAAAGAATCAGTGGACACAAATCAGATATACTTAAGGGGAACATGCAGAAACCTGTTGTGGAACACTTTAATCTTCCTAATCACAGTTTAAAAGATCTTCAAGTGGCTGTGTTGTCACAAACCAACTCTACTGCCCAGATACACAGAAAAGCATTGGAACTAGAGTGCATCCATCAATTCAATTCTCGTGCTAATGGACTCAGTCGTGATGAAGGATGGTTGGAACACTATCAACCTAACAGTCAATGAAGGTGCAAACAGCTCTTTGTGTAGATTCCTATGTCAGGAAGGATACTATCAATTGACTTTGATTCTTATCTGCTTTGTTTTAACTACCCAGTCTTCAGATACTTCCCTCTACCTTCTTGATTTTCTATACCCACTGCTCCCTGTCTCCCATCCTCCACCTTCTCTCCTATTTATTTTGGGTCTGCGCATCTTAAACTCTAAATTCCGGTCACCTGAAGAAGTGGGCTGTGCCCACGAAAGCTCATGATACCATCTACATGTTTGGTTAGTCTATAAAGTGCTACTAGACCATTTGTTGTTGTTTTTCCTGTACAGACTAACTCTGCTACCCCCAGAAGCATAAAAACTAATGACATTTAATATTTTATTTCATTTTGTATATGATATTTGGGGGTATTTCATTTTTGCTTTTTCTTGTTTTAATTGATGTATTTTAGTGCATTTTTTCAGATCAGCATTTATAAAAAAAATTCTGTTCAGATGCCAGTGTTTTTTGTGATTCTTTGGTATTCTGGCCCTATAATTGTCTAAACCTTAGTCTTTTTTTCTTTTCAATTTTCTGCACAATTAGCTTCTTATCTTTGCAGATGTGGGTGGTGGGGTAAAGGGTTTTTTAACTCTACATTATTCATTCTTATTTTAATAACATTTTGTTTAAAACCAGCGTGTTCAGCTTCTGTATTATGTTTCATACAAGACACTGGCTTTTAGCTTTAAGTACATTTTAGTTATTGTAGATAAGGAATAAGAGGGACATGTTGAAAAATAAGGGGGATTGGTAAGAAAGAGTTTTCTCAGTTAATTAACCAATACAGTTTTGGGTTCGGTTTGCACTGTATTATACTATAAGCGTTATGCCTATGCGTGTCATTGTTAGTGTTTATTAGCTGAAATATGCATTAAAATATGCTAGAATTTTCAGTAACTTTAAGACTGAGAGAACATTTTAGAAGAGTGCAGGACTAGAGAGGGTCAACCTGTACCATGCCCATTAAGTAAGGGGAAACATATAAGTTGTCTGTCCATTTTAACCTAGGGTAAATTTCCTGCACTACCCAAATGGTACTGATTAAGTAACTTTCTTTCCCTTCTTGTGTGCTTTGAACAATGAGTTACTTTAAACATCAACACTATTAAGTATCATTGGCTTTAGTCCCCACTGAAAGGAAAGAGGCAGTTCACTCTTCAGGCTCTCTACAAATTCAGGGCAATTGGTTAAGCTCACTTTCCTGTACTGAAGATTTTCTGTGCAACTGTAATAGCTAGACACATTTTTCCCCCCAATGAAAATTGATCCTCTGGAGAAAAATGGAAGGACTGTCTGCTGCCTACCTTCCTGACTCAGCCTTCATTCCCTTCTCTCCTCTTCCAGAGGAGTGTGCTCCACTTTTTGGGAAAGGCTGTTTTATGTGGTTTCAAAAACCTACCTTAAATGTAATTGGAACTATCCAGCATTCACTGCTACCTGATTGTATTGGGCGAACTCAATAAGTTACCACCCACTGTGCAAAGCAGCTGGAACTATCCAAGCTTAAGGATGCTTCTTGGCCCACCATTTGGAACTTCCTGTTTACTTCTTCCTATCACGCACACTCCATTCACTCAATACAACATTCAAAAATTTCCAAATATATCCCAGGCAATGTGTGGGGTGTTGTTATGAAACTTCCCCTCTTAAGTTCCATGATATATTTGACACATAGCTGATGACTACAAGGTATTTTAGCTCCAACAAGATAATGTGACTATGCTTATACCAGCCCACTTTTTCTCCCACAAGTATTACTTAAAGCCTCATCAGACAAGTCTAATTAATAAATGGACAGTGAAGCAATCAGACCTTTATTTAATTTTTCCTTTTAGTTAAGTGTAAAAGGTTGTCAGAAAAACACCAAGCATACTGTGCCATCACACAGCACAATCCCATTAATAATAGTATTTTGTTTGTGATTATTGAGTGAGAGAATAATGGGGAAACTATTTTTAAACAGTCAAAATCAGTCATTAGATTAGAGATTATCACAATTTAATATCGCTGCATAACTTTGTACAAATTCAAAACTGAGCTAGTTTGCAAGTTTTTTCCACACTATTTATGTATCTAAATGTTTCATATTCTTTGCTTTGAAAGAGATTTATGCACATTTCTCTTAAAAATACTTGTTAGTTCCAAGAAACTGTACATTGCTTTTTTTTTCCAAAAAGCAGGAGAGAGTGGAAAAGTGAGATTTAAAAGCTCGTAAAATTTAACTGAAATTTAATTTAAATGTAATTAATGAAATTGCATTTTGGGAAGCGTTGTTTGCAGGAAAGTAACTTGGGTTTTTGCGTTTTGATGCACAGTAGACTGGTGATGCAGTTCCCTTGATTCCCCCAATCAAATGATTAATACATTGGTAAAATATTTAGAAAACTGTGGCAATGTAAAGGCTTGCAATATTTCCTGTAGGTTCTTAGGATCCATTTATCGTAGTCATTCACGATGTAAATGAGCATTGAGATGGGTTTAGGATTGTAAACCTTTCAAAGTAGGGATTTTCTAAGCTGTTGTACAGCAGTCAGCACAGTAGGGCGCCAATCCCAATTGGAGCTTTTGGATGCTTCTATAGTATAAATATTTGCTCTTACTATGGAGTGAGTGGGAGGGGGGAAATAAACTAGCTGAAATTTAAACACAGATGCTGTGGAATCTCAAAATTGTATTCATTCTGTTAGTTCCTCTGAACGTGCTGACACTTGGAGACCTTTTCAGACTAAAAATGTGTTCATTAAAATGCTATGCAGTATTCATGGGGATGTCACAAAACAGTAGTAGACTTGTCCCCCAGGAGGCCTGAATAATACTCATGAGAATTCCTGCTTCACCTAGGCCCAAAAGCTTGCTGCCCTGGTTCCTTAATTGATGATTCCAGGACAACTGCATCCCAAAAATCTGGCACATGGCAAATGTCATAGCCATACCACAACCAGGAAAACTGTTGAAAGATTTTTAGTGCTATCAAGCTATCTCTCTCCATTGTTACATACAAGCTTATGATTGAGACTATCAATTACCCTTTGTTCAGGCTGACTTCAGACAAGGAACATGTGAGGCAATCCTTTAGACCAGGGCTGTTCACTCAGCTACAAAGACTCAGCCCTCTAGGAGAGCCTTCAGTGACTCATCTCAAAGGTCTGCTGTAATTCAACTACACTGACTCATCCCTCAAAGCAGAGCCTGCTGTGATGCATCACACAGGCAGGCCACAGCTGCCAATCTTTGAGCAGGGCTTTAGTCAAATTACCCCCCCAAGCACAGGTATTTCACTCTGACTGCAAATTAATCTGAGCTAGAAACTCTCCTGCTACCTCAGTGTTACAGGCACTCTAGGATTTGAGTTATCTTTAATCCTATCCATGTTTCTGCTCCAGCCTTGCCCAGTCTCGTTCCAGCCCACTTCAGACAATTCCAACATTGTTCCAGCCATGTTTGTGATCTTCTCCAGCCCCACATCTGTCTTCTCACTCCTAGACAGATGGACTGACTCCAGCCCTACTTCGGCTAGCATCCGGATTCTGACTATAATCCCCGTTGTTATCCATGGCTTATCCCCAGATCTTGGTTTAAGAACTGCCTTCAGCCCAGTCCTGACTCCGCGTTCAGTTGTGACTCTTCATACCCACTCTTGACTCCCAGGCCTGCCTAAAACCAGATGTGGAGTTTTTCACATAGCTAATTTTTAAAGTACAATGAGATTTAAAAAAATGCAGATGACTAAATACTTAGCTGTACCAGTAAATGGAATCTTTGGAGTTTTGTTGGAATGAACCCCTCACTTGTCATGGAGCGATAGTCTTAATTAAAACCAGGGCAAATGTCCTAGAATGTCACTGAATTATTACTCACTTTGACTCTACAGCCACAACCATGTAGTAGCAGAGGATGGAAGGTGTATTGCCCATGTGGCACTGTGGACTGAGAGTCCACATCGGAGGTGTAAGACTGTCTTTGTGCATCACAGCTGAGAATGTTAAAGCAGGACACACTGCTGAGAAATAGGACAAATACACCCCATAGATACCCTACTCAACAACCTTTGTACAAGAGTTGTTGTAAATACATGACAGTGGTTGCAACAATGATCTATATGGCTATAATATGGTTATTTTTAATCCAATAACATCACAGGAGGGTAGCTCCTACTGCTATTGTGGGAGTGCTTTGTACTCTGTAGGCCTGCTCAGCTGTGTTATCACTGCCTATTGCTCTCACTGCTCCTGTTCCCATTGGATCTGTAAGGGTAGAATTTAGGTAAATTTCACTGCTTGTGCAAGGAGTTGGGAAAATATTTCCTGTGCGCACTCTTCCCCTCAGTTTCACACACATGCATAGCTAGCTACAGTCTCATTGCAGATCATGCTTTTCAGTAGTATATGATCTAGAACTAACTGTAAGTCACTAACATTGCCTTCTGGTCTCAAAAGTTTGTGTGCGATTTACATTGACTCCAGCATACTTCAGGTATATTAACAACCACTCACTTTTCAGTTTAAATAACAGCATAATGATAATGATCTCAGTTAATGGAAAGCAATAGCTCGAAGAGTTTATCTGCAATTGATGTGAAAAGAAAGGAGTAGTTGCAGGGTAATTTACTTTTATTCACTGAATCCTCCTTAAAACCATTCTTTGTAGTTTAGCAACTAATCTCATTCACTATATAATTTAATCGTAGCTGGGCCTCTGCATTATCAGAGATAATGTCATGTTGATGGTTAGAGACAAGTCTGTATTATACTTGTAACTCCTTATTTTCTTAGGCTGTTAATGTAGCTATAAAAGTTTGTTTGAAACTTAGCTCACCTGGAGTGCTGTTATAGAAGAATGTACATAAAAATACATTGTCTAAGAATGTTTTGATGTGGCTGCTTAATATGAAAGTGAACAAAGGTTTATAGACTGTTTATACTCGTTGTGTGATAGGAAAGATGGTCTGATAACACTGCTCTACAGCCAAAATGCTTCTGAAATAAATGTAGTCAAACT
>JANRFK010001234.1:29886227-29914132 GCA_030068395.1 Apalone spinifera | reverse complement strand
AATTGTCATATTTGAATTCAGCACATCAAAATACGTAATAAATAGCACATTTTAATAGACAACTTCTAAAAAATTGTAGACCAGTGTAATAAAAATGTGTCTGAGTTAGAAGGGAGAAGTCTTGCTCCTGATCCCACTACAGAGCAAGTAACACATGCAGTAGAAACTAAACAGCAAAATTGTTGGACAGAGCAGCAAGGACCCGACAGTTTGTTTTCTAAGTTGTCCTGTCAGTGTAATGGTCTCAATTTCCCCTTGCTCCATAGACGTCAAGCCCTAGATGCCTATCAACTGTGCCCTGGTAAATTAAAGGGAAAGGTGGAAAATTGGCTGAAGTTCATGAGAGATCTCCTGTTAATGAACTTAATTACCAGATTGTTATCAGGAGTCAAGCAGCAGCCATCTCAAGGGACAACAATAAACATCTGAAACAACTCAGTAATGCTGTTGTATTATACAGCCTGCATAAAGTCTAGTCAATTCCATTGTATGAGATGGGGAGAGGACAAGATAACTGTGCCTACAGATAGTGATAGGACCATTTGCTATTTCTGAGTTCCCCCTGTCTCTAGTAGAGGCTCCTCCCTTCTAGTGCCCTTGCAGGTGTAATCACCATGTAGTGGACAGGAAGGAGATGCATGTACAGGAAGCCCCTCTGCATACTAGGGCATCCAGGTGCTCTCTGAGTCACAGTTCTTCCATAACTCCACTTTGGCACCGCCCTTGACTCCAAAGTTGTCTCTGTTGGGCGTTGTTGGTTCCTACATCTTAGTGACCCTTTTATGGCCCCACGTACCCCTGTATTCCCAAAAGATAATGAAGAATATTGTTAAATGTATTATGGTTTGGAAATGTTTCTCTCTCTCACACACACACCATGAGTTTTTGTGAGCAAAACCCACTTCTTCAGATGAGATTATCTTAACTGGAGGGAAAAAAGGGGTACCCTCAGAATAAGAAGGTGGGAGGGGGAAATTATCTGTCCATTATAGTTCTGGTGCTAATGAGGCTAATTGAGTGGGCTGGAAGTGTTCTATACTTAGCTTTTTATGTCAATAGGGTGTGGAATATAAGGAAAGCTGGTGTTATAATATGTTAACCAGTTCAAGTCTTTATTCAAGCCAAGGGAGATAGTGTAGAGATGATGATGATGATGATTAATTTCAAATTTCCAGCCAGTTTAAGTATGTTTTTATTTGCCTGTTCTTAGTGTTGCTCCTGGCAGGCTCCTGTGTCTTCGCCTGTTTTTCCTTCTACTATGAAGTGATATTCAAACTATTTTATATCATGAATTAAAGCTGATAGAGCCCACTTGTTCTGACTGCTGCCATGAGTCAGGGGAACAGCAAGTCTGCATTATGCACAATCCCTGAATCTTTCTAATATATTGTGATTTTTGTAGTCACTGTCATTTTAAGGGATTTGTAGAGTCAAAACACTATAGTGGAAAGGCTGGAAACTTTCTGGCAGTGCAGAAGTTAGGATCCCTTCAGGGATTCTCAGAAGAGCACACTGAGAAGTTGTACCCAACTCATTTTTAGAGATGTAGGATATGTACAGATATTCTGGGCCATATACATAGAACTTCCTCTAACCCACCCATTTGCACACCTGTGGAGCGACAACCAAAATGTAGTGGGAAGTACTCGGCCTGTGATATTCACAAATATTTTAATTTTTCATTGGCGATTGATTTGAATTTACCTACAACATTACAGACACAGAAGCAGTATATATCTGTGTAAGACCTACAGTTTTCCTGGAGGATTCCTTTTATATTGAGCATGTGTGAGGGTGCATGAATGGCTTTGTGGTTAGTTCAGAGATTTGAATTTTTAAAAAGACAGCCTGAATTCTTTCACAAATCTGTCTTTGAGCACAGATTATTACTCCTAGATTTCATCGGAAAACTGCACCATATAGCCTAACATTGCATGGTAGGTCTTGTGCTGTTGGTTTTATTATGAGGGAAGGGTTTTTTGTAATTTGGAGGCAGTGAATCCCAAACTAGTGGCCGGGAGGGGATCATATATTTTAATGTAATCTCTTTTATTTAAATACAATTCCTATACTGCAAGTTAATATGGGTTAGAAAACCATATCTATGTACCATTTATATCTGTGTATTTTAACAGTGGATTTTTAATCTAAACTTTCTTTAGAAGACAATGTAAAGCATAAGGCTTTTAAAAAAATATACTGGGCCAAAGGCATGGAATCTTTGTACCTGCAATTTAGAGCACATAGACACTTAAAGACCTGACTGTAATGATAAATCATGTTGACATCCATGTGATAGTAAAGGGATCTGGAAATAATTGCATCTGTGGAAATGAAGACTAGTCTTCGAAAATGTAACCCATAGTAAAGGGCATTTGACAAGAATACCTGTAGGATTTCTCCTCCTGTTAAGAAGATAGATTGAGACCCAAACACATTGACAGCATCTCTCTAATTTCAGAGCGGTAGGTACGTTTTCTCATTAATGCAGTAGAATATCTTCTTTATTTTTGCCAGTAATTACACTTAAGCGCTAAAAAGGTGATTTGCTGAATGCAAAATGGTCTGGAAATCTAGATTTCTCATGGTGGTGTGTCCCTGAGGATGAATTGATGTAAATGACAGTAAGAATGATTTCTTGCGGGCAAAAATGCTGAGCTTCAGGGCATTTTCAATGCAGATAAATTCTGGTTTATCTGTGCTGCTTAATTTGTCCATATGGTAGGTACCTTTTAAAGGTAATATATTCAGGAAACATGTTAATTTGAATTAATTTTATTCTGGTTTTAAATTGTATGAATAAATCAATATAAATTAAGGGTATGGAATTGTCTATTGTTTTTTTAACTTGGCTTACTTATTTCCCAAAAACTGGTCTTTTAAGCCCCTAAGGATTTAAGCAAATGGCTCTTTCCAAATCCTCCACATCACAGAATCTGATTAAAGAGACTGACACTTAGCACTGGCATCTGAACAGAGACCTTTGTTGCCACCACTCTCTCCTTTTCCTTGACATCCACCTTCATTTCCTTAAAATGCATTGTTCGTGCTGTTTTTGTATTCTGAGATTTTGTCCATTCATTGTTTGATTTTTTTTTTTGTGCCTTCTTTTTTCCTTTCCTCACATCTGCATGCCCCACATACAGCTTTCAAAATGGAGGGTGACATGGAGACGTTGTGTTCTGCTCACCACTCCTCTTCCATTGCTTCTTCATCTCGCTGGTCACCATCTTTGCTGTGGCCCAGCAGCCGCTCCTGCTGTCAGTGTCTACTGAGGATTCTGATCATGCTCTACCTCTTCATCTTTGTTTGTTCATACGTTGTGTTTCTTTCTATCAATTCCGTGGCTAAGTCCATGGAAAATGTAAACTCACTGAGTCACTCACATGAGTCTGAGCCTTTCCAATCCACTCCTTCTTCTGTGCTGTGTAAGTTAAGAGATACCATTAGTTTAGATGGCCCCTATCTTACAGACAGACAGTTGTCAAAATACTTTTTGTGATCTATTCTAGAATTGCCATTTTTTTTGTGGTTTTGTTATTTAAATTACCATGGTTTTGGTGGGATTTCCATTTGTTTTCTTCCTTGAAGCATCATCATTTCTATAGTAAATAGCTATTCGCATTTCTGGAAAAAAGTAAGTCATACTTGTGGCAGATTAATGCTCCAAGGAAGTCATTCCTGAAGTTTGCCTGGAAGGCTGGGTATAATACAGTTCCATTTGGTAAAATGTCTGTTTTGAAGAGTAGAATGTAAAAAGCCTTATGTGATAAGCCTGACATAATTGAGAAAATCAGTCATTGTAAGGAACAGAACTATTTCACATGGATTAAGAGGATAATTCGGGTGACATGGATGGAGTAATCAGTCTTGACATCTCTGCATACAGTCTGTACAGCTCTTCTCTTTAAAGCTGTACAAATCAACTTGAACAGCTTCAGGCATGATGGAAGAGCATCCATGCAATAATCCCTCCAATTAATGTGTTGTCTTAATGATATTCATAAACATATCTTCAGTTGTTAGTTATGCGGAATTCCCGGATTTAGTCTACAAGGGTGTTTGGTGGGGAAATCCTGCCCCTCTCTCTCATACTCACTCACTCACTTGTATGACAATGTTTATGCCTGGGTAGATTTGTTGCGAAATTAAACTGTAGTGTGTGCGCTTTTTGACACACTTATTTTTCATAATGGATAAATAGTTCCTGAATTTTGTAGACTAAAGACAAACATTATCTATGCATAACTGATAATCTCAGAATCAGAAACATCACATGAGAAGTTACAGTGCTGCCAAAAGGCCTAGGGGATAGGGTATTTGCCTGGGGAGCTCAGGGTTGCAGGTTTGAATCCCGCCTACCCTGGGAGCATCAGGACTGCCAACACCCATTGCCCCACTGATGGAGCTGGCTTATGATTTAGGAAGGTAGGATAAGGGACCTGCTGAAGGTAGGGAAATGGGGTGGGTTCTCAAGTGGACTGACTAGGGGATAGGGCATTTGCCTGGGGAAGAACAAGGCTGGGGGTTAGAGCTCCACAACTCCCCTGCCCTCTCCCCCCCAACATAGACTTGAGCAGAATAAGAGATGCCCTGAAGGTAGGGAAGTAGGGTGGGTTCTGGAGTGGACATGGAGATATAGGCATTTGCCTGGGGAGCATAGTGTTGGGGGTTCAAGTCTCACCCACCCTGGGAGCATCCAGATAGCCACCTGTTGGCGTAGGGATGGAGCTGGCTGGTACATTAGGAATGCAGAATAAGGGACATCCTGAAGGTAGGGAGATGGGGTGAGCTCTGCAGTGGCCTAGAGGATAGGAATAGGGCATTTAAGATTTATTGTAAAAGGGCTGAAAGGAAAGTGAGATAATACAGTGAAAAAATACCAAAAGGTATGATTTTTTTCTCTCTCATACTCTCTGCATCCCTTCCTTTTGTCAAACCACTGTGAGAAATTTATATAGCACTCAAATTCAATACTAATCTATATTTTGGGTTTTGTCATAACATAGCCATATAGATACTCAATGATGATAATGGGAACATAAACAATGTGTTGTGTTTTCATCCTTTTGGGGTATCGAATAATTTGTTCTTCTTGAAAGATTGCTCCAAGAAGGAAGGCAGTTGTGTTTTATCCAGTTGTAAACCACTGTGTGTATCTATGAAACAATCAGATGATTATGCTGTGCATGGATCTGTATGTTTGCTGAGGTTTCTCACTTTCTGGGAGCCTGTGCTCTTTTTTTGCTGAGCTAATCTAGAGCAGATGGCACTGAGGAGTTAGCTAGAATACACAAGATCATGTGTGCTGCCATTTGGTGTAACTTAATACATTTTTCCTACATAATATTCAAAGTCTTTAGATGTGGGCATTTAAGAGATGGAAGAGAGAAGAATGAGTGTTGAATGAAAAAGACTGATGGGTTCAGCTGACCTGCAGCTGCATTGTTTGTCAAATTATAGAAATAGCTTTGGAGGGAAAAGAAATACAAAAGCGGGACAAAGAAAACATATCAGTAAGGTGGGCTACAGAAAGATTCATGATGTACAGGGGGCACCTGCCTAACACAAGAAGCACTAATGGAAACAAAACCTTACATCAGCTGTGGGCAACCTGCAGCCCACGGGCTGTATGTGGCCAGTTGGGGTTCTTTGTGCAGCTTCTGCTCCTTCCCCCTGCACGTCCCCATCTCTCCCATCACTTCTGGAGTGCCGTGAATCAGCTGAGTTGTGCATTCTAGATCTGGAAGGAAGGGAGAGGGAGAAGTGGGGATGGAGGGCAGGGAAATCAGGTGATTCACAGGCTCCAGCAGTGCTAGAAGGAAGAAGGAAGAGTAAGTAAGTGTGGGACCCCCAGCATGAGAGAAGCACAGGGGGAAGGAGGTCTGAGGGAAGGGATAGAGAAGTAGCATGCATTGAAAGCCAAGGGCACATGTGAAGTGCATGCTGGTTGCACACAACTTTGTGAAAACTCTGCACTCCCTTCACTTCTGTATGTTACTTTTGCTTGCAATTTAATTTGCCCCTAATAATGGATTGCCTTGTGTTGAAAAGGCATGCTAAAGAAGGAGAATCAAGTGCAAGAATGTAATCTTATTCTTGTGGTCATGGTTAGTGCACATGCCCATTTCCGTCTTGTGGCCCACTGTAGTCTTGGTTGCCCATTGCTGCCTTACAAGATCAGTGGTCTTTTTGTTGTTGATTTCAGTGATGCATAGACCACAGGTCAGATCAGAGCCTTTCTAGGAAGTGGATTTGTTTGGCTACCTTGAACAAGTGTACTGCAGTATGTAGGGGTATAGTGTTAAGTCTCAAGTCTCAACAAATCTGTACTACTTCTGTCCATTCCTTTCCCCCAGCAACACAAAATGTGCCTAACCTTTTCCTCCATCACAAAAAAGTCTCTCAATACTGATATAAAACTACAGATATCATTTTATTTAAGAAATGGCATATTGCTAATAAGGTACCATCTGCTGTATGCAAAATAATTTCATAATGTTAGCCTGCTACAACAGATCTGATTGCTCACAAATGGGACACAAAGTGTGTTCATTTAAATCCATGTTTTGGCAATGGTTCTTGAAAACATGGTTAATCATTATGGTAATAGATCAGATTGGTAGTTTACACAAAGCTCATGCCTGGAGTTTAAGTATTATAAGTCTGTATGGAACACATGCTGGTTCTACAGAGTGGCGTATTCAAGGGGTCCTGGATTTTTTGTCATGCAAAGTTCAAGATATATACATTGATTACCCTTTCAGAACTTGGCAGAATTACACTGGGCAGAATAGCTAAGGGTCTGCAGTTATCTCAGAATCTTCAGTATTCATTTGTACTTTCTATACTTATGATAGAAATACCTGGAATACTGCAGTTACTAGGATCAAGTTAGGATATCTAAAGCATTTGCTAAAACAGTTGTGAGTCTTAAAGGAGGGGCCAGGAAATCAAGAGACCTTGGTTCCATTTCCTCTCCTTTAAAATGGCAATAGTAATACATACCCATAATCGTTAAGCAATGAGGTCCTCCAAGTAAAGATGCTATTGTACAAATGCTATTGTCATTTGGTAGCATTGTTTTATATGAAGAATTATGTTGATTGGTGTGATCATTTCTTAATTCCATGCATTTCATTCTGTTTGTATGATTCTAAAAAAAAATGTTTTAAATATCATAATGTAATATAATTATAAAATTATTTTTGCTGTTTACTCATATAGGAATTTAAGAAATGTTTTAAAATCCTAATTTTCCTTAAAATATCAGGGAGACAGAAGGGAAAAGCATTATCTTGTTTGGTCTTCTGAATTAACTCTGCAGTCATTAATACATCCCATCTAATCGTTTCCATTATAGAAATGAGCAAATAATTCCATCAGGATTCAAAGTTATTCCTGATTTCCTCCTCCTAATTCCATTATTAAAATAAAGAATAGTACGTGTATCCGAAATTGTCACTTTTTAAAAAATCTATTCGTTACTTGATATGATTTACATAATGTTCCGTGATTGCTTTTACTAATGTGATTTCCATATTGCTTCTATATCAGTTTGTAGTATTTAACTACAATAAAGTTATAAAGAACATTAAGCCTCGTTGGGGGGTAGGGGAAGCTGACATTCTGATGGAATATGCTGATTTTAGGAACAAAGCAGTGGTATTCTGTGTTCTCTTAGAACTCGTTTGGGCTGCTTCTCAGAATCTCTTACTATGTTTGAGGGGCAAATAAGATGAATCCTGTAGGTGCTCTAAAGAGGAGCCCTGCAGAACTAATATGATATTGTTATGCCCTGTCAGCAATAAAGGCTACTCACCGATACAATACTAGCTATTGGAATTAATTGGAGGTTTATATGGTATGAGACAATCCTCTCCTGCACCTTACTTAAATGCTGACAATACTGTGGTAACTAATCCACAGTTTATGCAGCGTGGACTCAATAAAGTAATTCAGTTCACTGCTGGAAAATTTAAAAAGCATGATGATTTTGCACATGTGTGCAGGAATTTGCACCACAGAATTTGCAGGAACTTAACAAAAGCTTGCAGATTATCACAGGATCATGTAAACTTGTGGGGTGTGGTGCAAAATCATGGCTCGTGAAATCAGTGGGAGTTTTGCCATTGATTTCAGTGTTGCCATGATTTCACCCCAGTAGACTGACTGTTGTCTGGACCAGCCCATGTATATAGATAAGGATAATAGTGTGTGTGGGTTTCTTTATAGCTTGCAGTTTCCATCTAATTTTATAGAAAGGATGCTAGAAAAGTATGGTATGGTAAAACTTGATAGGATCTTATCTACATATATGTACAAGATGGCATTGAGTGGTTCTGGAGTTGGAGGATAAAACAGAAAATAGAGAGGAAGGAGTGACCTGTGGCTAAAACATAACTCTGGAAATTAAAAGTTCTGGCTTCTATTCTTGGTTTTGTTTGCACCACTCAATCTCTCCATGCTTCACTTTTCTCATCAGTAAAAATGGGGCAACTCCTAATTTCATGAGACTATTATGTTCTTATTGAGCAAAGACCATTTATTCTGTTATAAAACTGAGACTCAAGATAAGTTCCGAGTGAATTTAAGAGAGTCGTAAGGTGGTAGCGCAGTTTTTTTAAAAATGCATACGTAAGCAAATCACTTTCTCAGCTGCTACCAGAAGCTTAGACATTGTTAATGCATTTAAACATTATTTTTTATACAATAAGCCGGGTTCAAGTTATCTCAGTGAAAACTTAGTATTAACTCACTGTCACAGCAATTGGCCATTGTTTCTTTTTGAGGTTACAAAGTGTTTGCCATTCATAAAATATCATTGAGAGAGATAAGAGAGATGAACTTAACTGTGTGGTAACTGGGAAGCAGTTGGACTCTTCAGAAGTGACAAACAAGTACCAAGTGACATTCTATTTGTTGCATATGAAATATAGCTTCAACTAAATGTTACCTTTATCACAATAATATGATAGAGGTTAACACTGAGAAAACATTCATTATATTGGATCTTGTATGTCATTTAATAGAAAGATGATTAGCTGGCATAACTTTTTCAGAGGTATGTCTACTATGGAATGATGCATTTGGATTTTCATTAACTGAGCAGCGACACTTCCAGATTTATTATTTCTAGAGGCAGATGGGGAAGGTTGAGAAGAATCAGCCGTCTCAGAAACGAATCAGCTCATCAGAATGAATCATTAGGAATAGCAGACAGTGGAAAGAAGAAGTATTCTTATGATGACAGCTTAAGTAGTTTGACTAGGCATATAGTAAATCAAAACAAATTATAGACTATTTCAGGCAACAGTATAAACTTTTAAAGATTTTTTTTTTAAAATAAGTTCTGCAGTTTCAACTATAATATTTTTTTACAATTTGTGGTAAAGGACAAATCATGGATCAACTTAGGTTGTCACAAGAAAGTTTCTATAGTTAAAGAATTTAACACATTTATTTTAGGGCCTGATACAAATATTATTGAAGATAATGGAAGTCTTTCCATTAATTTCTTTGGACTTTGGATGACATACTTAAGCTCTGATCCAGAAAACCACTTACACACCTATTTAACTTTAAGCATACACGTAAGTGCTTTGCTGAATCAGGACCTTCTGCTTCAAGTGATGGTCACTATGTGGAGTACAAATATAGCTCCATTTGTATTCCAAAAGTGGATACATTTGGATACAAACATAAATAGGCATTAGTACAATATTTTGCAAGTGGTATAAATCAGCCAGGACAACTTAAAATTTGAACAGTTAGCTCCTGAAAATGTTTTGTAGCACCTGGCAATTCTTTTGTCTCTATATCCAGAGTTGCACAACTTAATGAAAGCTGATATGTTTGTCTATAACTTTTTTCAGTGAATGGTACAAGTGTTATATCGCACTTGCCTCCAGCTTCTTTTACATTTTAAATCTCTGTAATATTTGTTTGAATACTCTCTGCAGTGCACTGTACAAAAGTAATTATTGTACATTTTAACTGTTCAAATTGCAGTTTTGGGGGATCCAGTTTTTATTACTAGGCAACATCATTCCATCTGTTTTTAAGCAGAATATCCACCATGAGTTCAATGAAGAGTGTTCTGCTTTAAAACAGATAGCACGGGACATCTGAGGGTCTATGGTATAGAGAACTGGGATAAATTGTTTTCAAAGTTTTATGTTTGTGAAAAACATTGAAGGCAAATGAGGTATATACTGCCACCGATTTTGCATAGGGCAAGGGATTGTTTGCTTGCTTGCTAATTTGATAATCTGCACATATCAACAGGTATTTTTTTATACTTACCTCTTCCTCTGTTTTTCTCTCCATTTCTTTTTGTTGTGATTAGCATACTAAAATATTGATTATTTCAATAGTAACTTCAATTTTTTTCATATTTCTTTATTTGGATGCAAAAACAGTGTGTTCTTGTGTGAAGCCCTGATTTACTTCTGCATTACTTTGTTTCATTGGTTCATTAATCCTGAAAGTTTCCAGCACAGTGCTCTCCAAAATCTTCTTTGCATAGTTTATATACGAGTAGATTGTCAAACATGTAATAAATGTAAAATACATCCCTATAAAATATGGCCAGAGTCTAATAAATGAACAAGAATTGAAGCATGTCCTGTGATTAATGCCACATGCTATAATAACTTCAGCCAACATTGTAACATTCTCCTCATTCCTTTTTCAGATTTCCATTTTAGCTTGACTTCAAAATATTTTTATTAGAAATGCCTTTGTAATCATCATATACCTGCCCATGTGCTAAAATAAAGGCCACATTTGTGTGAAGCACTGTTAACACAATCCCTTAACTCACCATGTGTTGTATTATATGCTATGTAGATTATATTGAAGCCAGATCTCACGTATGTAGTCGGCCGATTCTTGGCCGTAATGTCTGATTCTGTTGCCCTGCGTCTCCTACAAGAAAAATTCCCCACCACCCTTTGGGCAGTCTCTATTCCTGGTGAGAGTTCAGCTTGAGTCCAATTACTTCTAGTCCCTAGTGGTGCTCCCAGTCATGCCACAGCTCACTGTCAGGGAGTTGCCCTCCAAGGCCCCTTACATGTATCGGGCCCATAGGGTCAATCTATCCTCATACAAGCGGGGGAAGGGAGAGGACAGAGAGGCTAGCCACTGCCTTAGACTTCTTGATACTGGAACTCACTAATAGCCCTTAGTCCTGGCAGTTCTCTCCTCCTGGGCAAAGAGTCCGTCGTCCCTCCTCTCCCTCCCCTCTCGCCCCACCTTCCCTGTTGGCAGGCCTGCTTATAGTAATTTCATCTGGAGCATATTTTCTTTGTTTGCTCATTAGTGTGTCATCCTGCACTGTGTCTTCAGTAATTACTAGTATATGAATTGAGTAGTGTTCTGCAAAATAATAGTGTACTGGTTAATTAGTAAAAATACACTTACATATGTCATTATTTCTTCGGAAATTTTAAAAACACTTAATTCATTATTCCCTGCAGAGTGTATAATTTTATGTAATAGATATGTGCCATGATCCACAGCTGAATGGTTTTTCTCTGCATTTTTAGATCAGACGAAATTTGAAGTTTCTAATTAGTATTCTAAAAAAGTATTTCTACCAATTTTATTAACAAAGTCTGTTGCTAATTTTGCATTTCTCCCATTTTTTTACAATATTTTCGTCAGCAGAGAGACTCATCTTTTAGACTTAACCAAAAATCCTATGAGCATGGGTTCCAGAGGCCTTATATTCAGAATTTCATAATCATATATTGAGCAGGTAGTTGTGATTTCTCTTTCAAAACTGGCTAAACTCAACAATTGAGGTAATGAGCATAGAATTCTTAACCTTCTGCTCAAAAATTATAACACTATTCCACTTGAGGCAAAGGAGAATCTGCAATCTACAGCTTGTACCATGGTTTTTATCATCTATATGATGATTGTATTCTAGTCCCACTAGAGACAAGGGGCCCGGTTAACTTCTGGCATAGTAGGCATATTCCAGCTAACCTCACCAGTGAATGTGGCTCAAACCATGTTATCACTAACACTTACTCTGGATGGTGATAGATACTACTGCAATGCAAGCAGTCTGTGCTTTTCTTTTTAAGCAAAGACCAACTTGCTTTTTTGTAAGACATGTTGTTATCTTTCTGATTGGCCTGCAGAAGGAGTAGCATATTTTGATTAGTGTGTTTTTCAAAGAGATTTGGTTGTTAAATTGGAATGGAACACTGAATCTGATTCACGGTTGGTGTGTTCTTGTATAAAAAGAATGGAAAAATCTCTCATTTGGCTATCTCAGTGATGTTTTCTTGTCAGCAGGTACCCCTTAGGAAGTCTGGAAATGATGTTGAGGGATACACCCAGTTTCTCAATGGACTTCAGCACGTGCTGTTGCTTCAGCCGATTTATAGAACCTCTCCAGCTGTCACTTTGCCACTTGAAATTTGTTTAAAAAAAAATACATGCAAAGGTGAAAATAAAATTGCTGCTCGATTATGAAATTTGATTTTCAATATACATGATCTAGTGTCAGTGAGCTATACCACTGATGCATTATACAGTCTTTACAAAAAGTGAAAAGCCTGTTACACATGTTAGGCATTATATGATAAGATGAATATAATTTAAGATAACTTTCAGGGTCAGTACACTTATATAACCTCACACCACATAATGGTCAACACGCTTCATAACACCAAAGAGCACATACTTTCCAGTTCTGTTCATAAAAACATTCTTCTACTCCTTCAGCAAATTGTAGTAGGAGAGAATTTATAAAATTCCAACATGATTTAACATACCTCAGATTATACTCTTTCTGGAATCTGTACTGGATCTTTTCTCAAAAATGTACTGATGCAAAATCACCAGTGTGCAAACAGCATATTTCCATTAGAAAACAAAACAAAATAATGAATTTAATTCAGGGGCAAAGAAACTTTTTTTCAGTCAGGGGCCACTGACCCACAGAAATATCAGTCAGAGGCCCCACACATGTGAGAAGCTTCTCTGAGCAGTGATATCCAATATCCCCCAATAAATGCCCACAGGACCTGCTTTTGTGCACTCTTGCTGGTAGCCCATCCAGTCTTCTATACCACTCATCTCCCCAGTTCTATCAAGTCTCTTGCCTGCCCTAGTTCCGAGGTGAAGCACAGCTCCAGGACATTTTTCCTGTACCACCACTCCCAAGTCTATATCCCTCCCACTCTTTCCCCCCACCCAATTGTTCTCAAGTCTCCTTCCAGACTCCTGCCCCTCACATTTACCCCCTACTCCCCAAGTTCTGCCTCTGCCCACCCTGGATTCTGTTTATAATATAGACAGTTGAAAACATTGTATGTATACATGCTGAACCTTCTCTTGTATCTTTGTTATTCCTTTCTTTCCCACAAAAAAGGTTTGTGATGTTTCAAAAAATACTATTAACAATCTGCTGATTGTGTAGAATTCCATAGCCATTGAGATTTTTTTTTTGTTTCATTGTAATTACTAAGCACTTTGTGCTGCATTCATTTGTTCAGGTTTTTTTTCCATAATGTTCATTTTAGCTTTAAGATAAGTAAGGCATGGAAATCTCAGTTTCTTCCACATGGGAAGAAGCACTGTTGGAACAAATTTTGCTACTCTCAATTGTATTGCACTTTTGTCTTAGGGAACATTTGATTGAGAGCCAGTAGATGCTGCATTTCAGTAAGTTCATTGAGTAGAAATAAATCTAGTTTTTTATACATGTACAATTATGTGTGTGTAACCAACAGGAAAAAATGGCACAGGATAGCATTATGAATTTCCTACAGTGTGTATAATTTGATTTTTTTTGTTGGTTCATAAAACATTGATGAAAAAAGGAGTGAGAATACACACAGCCTTGGCAGTATCTTCATCTTCTCTTCACCATTGTGCACTAGAAAGTCTTTCCACAAGTGCAAAGAGCAATAGAAGGATTGATTCTAGCACTGGAATACGTAAAGCAGTTGTGCTGTACTAAACAACAATAATTCCTTAAGTCTCATTTGCTGGCCTGTGCAGCTTGCTGATGGACAGGCTTAGAGCTCAGAGGGCAATCATCTGATGCATAGTTTTATCAAATTTTCATACTCGAGCTGGTCAGAAAAACTTCAGCTGAATTATATTCCATCAGAATGTGCAGTTCCATTGAAATCCAAATGCTTCACAAAATCAGGTTAGCAGGATTTCATTTTGGAAAGTTGGGGGGAGGAAAATATGTTGGCATTTTTGGAACAAAGTGCTTGTTTTTCATTTTGAAAGGTTTTTTTAAAAATTTCTTTTAACAGTGTAGTTCTGTATTGGAGGCAGCAGCATCTGGGGAGGTGGCAGGTGGGGGCCAGTGCTCACCTGCCCCCCACCACACATGTAAACTTGTAAACTAAAAATGCAGTGGCTACACGTTTGCATGGATGCATGTTTAACATCCCTAGTAGTCCCAGGTGCACACTGGCCCACCTAGCTCTGTGCTGCCAGCGTACTCCTCCCCCATGTGGGTGAGTCCATGCCGCATCTCACAGCCTCCCCACCCAGCACCTCCTGGGACTGCTATGCCCAGCATTCCCCTCACCCCCAAATTCAGTGCCTTGAACACCACCTTTGCCAAGTGCCCTCCCCCTCAATCCCACGAAAACTGTCCACTACCCCACACAGACCCTCCCATGTCCCCTCCCATGTCCCAAAACTACAACACACACACATCTTCCCCACCGTCACTGTCCTACACCCTTTCTCACAGCCCCACCACCACAACTATAGCACCTCTCCCAGATCCCCCACTCCCTAACACTCTAAAATACACAGCTCCTTCCCTAATCCTCAGCATCTTCCAGCCTCTCGCCCATCTCAGCATTCCCCTGCTCAGACCTACTCCCCCGCGACCTGATGATCCATTCACAGAGCAGGAATTCCTCCCTCTCAGGGAGCAGGACAGCAGAAGCTCAGGAGTAGCTAACAGCCCGGTCCCCCAGAACATCCCCCAGCCCTACTCACCTGGCACTGGTGCTCACAATGGAGGAGGCTTTTCTGTGGACTGGGGGGGGGAGGGGAATGGAGATCTCCATCTTCCCCAGCCTGCTGCTTCCACAGAGAAGCAGGGAAAGGCAGGCCCCTCTCCAGTGGAGCCCAAAGCCAGACCATCACTAAGCCCGGAGCAGTAGCAGCTGAGGGCTCCTCTCTGCCCCCAGCTACCCATCATCCTGAGCCAGCCACCAGCCAAAAGGTGCAATCAGTGGGTGGGGTGAAAAGTCATGGGGTAGGAAGGAGCTGCAAGGCAGGGCCACAGGTATGGAGAGAAGCTCTAGTCAGTCGAGCAAGAGGAGTGAATGGTGGCTGGGATAAATAGAAGAGTGGAGAGGAACCAGCTGCTCCAGACACAGCATAAGTGAGCAGGCTGGGCCCTTCTGAGTGTGGGCCTGTCACCCCAATGCTAGCAGCACCATTGTAAACCCAGTATGGACATCAGTCTTATTCGTGGAGCACCCTTACAGTGCAGGACAGCAAAGCCATCATTCTTTCTCCATACAAATTCATCCATGATAACTATAAGAAATCAGACAACTGAAACCTGTTTATTTTTAAAAATCCTCCTTATCCACCATGCTGTTTACTAGCCCTGCTAGCTGAGTCTAGTTTTACTGTGGCTTTTGCGCGCACACCTTTTTAAGTGATGGTCTTTTTATAAGCATTTTTATTATCTTAATATTTGTTTATGGTAACACCAAAAGATTTGTTGTAACTCTGTTGTGTTAGATACTCACAAACACAGTAATGGACATAATCATTGTGCTACAGAGCTTACAACTCATTGCTGCAGTTAGATCGGTGTTGTCAATGGGACTCTGCATAGGAGGATCTAGCATCAAGACCTAAATTTCTCTTCAATAGTGGTTTGGGCTTATTTTAGGAGTGGTCACAGATGATACAAGATTACTCAAGATAGGTAAGTCCTAAGCTAGTTGTGAAGAGTAAAGGTCTCACTAAAACAGGGCAATAAAATGGCAGATACAATTCAGTATTGATAAGTGCAAAATAATGCACACTGGGAAATAATTCAAGCTATACGTAAAAAATAACAGAATGTAAATTAGCTGATACCACTTTAGTGAGATCTTGGAGTCCTTGCCCACGGTTCTCTGAAAATATCAATTCAATGAGCAGTGTTAGTCGGCAAGCTAGCAGAATGCTAGGAACTATTAGGAAAGAGAAAGATAGTAAAACAGAAAATATAATGCCATATATAAATCCGTGGTATGCTCACACCTTAATATCGTGTGCAGTTCTGGTTGCCCCGTCGCAAAAAAAAACTATATGAGCATTGAAAAATGTGCAGGAAAGAGCAACAAAAATTATTAGGGATTTAGAACAGCTTACTTACAAGGAGAGATTTTAAAAAAAACAAACTGTTCAAGCTTTGAAAAGAGACAACTTAGGGAGGATCTGATGGAGAGTTATGAAACCATGAATGGTATGAAGCAAGTAAATAGGGTAAATAACATTTCCTATCACATAAAACAAGAACTATGGGTCAGCTGATTAAATTAATAGGCAGCAGGTTTAAAGCAAACAGCGTCTTCACACAATGCAGTCAACCCATGGAACACGTTGCTATGGGAAGTTGTGAAACCAGTTTTATTTTTGGCTCCCAAAAAATTAATAAATTTGTGGAGGATAGGTTCATCAGTGGCTATTAAGCATTAAGCAAGATGGTCAGGAACACGACCCATGTTTTGGGTATCTAAACCTCCTAATGCCAGAAGCTGGGACTAAACAAGAAATGGATGATTTGAAATTGTCTGGTTCTAGCCATTCTTTCTGAAGTGTTTGTCACTGGCCACTTGTCATAGACAGGATACTGGACGAGATGGACATTTCGTCTGACCTGGTATGGCTGTTCTTACATTCTTAAATTCTTATGGTTAAATCTCTGCTGTTAAAATCAGTGGACCATTTAAGGAAGACCTGCTTTTTTGGGTTTGGCCAAAGCAAATGATAGATGGGGGGGAAAAAACTCATTGTAAACATAGTTTTATGAGAACAGTAGTACACACTTGAAAGCTGCAGATGCAGGTGAATCATTACAGTACTGCTCATAAAATGACAATTTGTTGCCTTTATACTTCTGTAAAGATCAAGTGTTTGTGGTTGTGTTTTTAAAGACCGGTCCTTAGTAGATCAGAATTGAAGTAGAAGATATGTCATTGATCTGTGACCTGTGCTTTATTTCCTTATGAATATAGAAATACACAAAGGCCAATATATTGTAAAGCGATTGACTTAAAACTTCTGGCTATGATACTAGAAAAGGAAGTGGAATCATGGAATAAATGGCAGTCACACTGAACAGGGAACTATCTAAATGTCCTTGTCTTTATTTAGTCTGTCTTTTAGGCTGTTACTTTCCGTTTTTGTTCCCATCTCATGTTTTCTTTTTGTCTGTTTATCCTTTCTTTAGCTCGTAAGCAGGAGATCATCAAGGTTACTGAGCAGCTGATTGAAGCTATCAACAATGGGGACTTTGAAGCTTACACGTAAGATGTCTCATTTTGCAAGAAGCAAGATAAGATACATGTATACAAATGTTCATCCTTATAGACCTTGAGAAAGCATAAATCCTGCTTCACAGGTGTATTGCACAAGTCATGCACTGGTGTGAGGGCAGATTTCTGTAGAGTTATATTAGGATAAACATGGAGTAATACCATAGTGAATGTGATCTGTTATCGCTATGTAATATATACCACGATCTCTTTCTGCAAGCAGAGAGGAGAGAATGTTCGTGATTTAAAAATCTAAGAATCAAGATCAAAATACTCTGGGAAAATGTTTTGACAGAAACATTTCAGTATAAGCTGGGATTCACTGTCACCAGAATTCCATCTGTCGCATCATAATACATTAATGCTTCTTGGGGCTCATTTACATGGAGAGCTAGTACAGAGCAAGCCTGGGTATGACTCTGCAGCACACTCACCTACCATGCAGTAACAGGACGTGTGGACCTTGCTACCAAGCACTAAAAGTTATGTAATACACTTTGACACATCCCCAGGCATCTCATTTTACATAGCAGTACATTGAAGTGCGCTATGAAACGCCTAGTATGTGGTAGCAGGGTCCACGTAGCCAATTACATCTCACTATAAAATAGAAAGGCTGTCTACATGATTTCACTGAAAACTAAGTGCTACTATGTAAGTGGAACTATTTTGTCTCTAAAATTGATGGGGACAGATACTTTTCCTTGCAGTTTCACAAAACCAACCTATTCACTGATTCCCCCTCCCCCAAAGTTATAACATAAGTTCCCGTCTCTCAGCACTCCCTTAAATAAAAAGGTAAGACCCTTAGCACTTACTTTGGCCTTCTACCACTTTCCCACTTTATGCTCTACCAGTCTGTCTTCAGAAATTTTATTCAGAAATCAAGGCGTCTTCTGTTTAAAGTCATTTTAAATATTCCATTTTAAAAATAACCTTTTAGATAGTTCTGTTTTTTCCTTACTCTAATCCATTAAAATGTGTTTAAACAAAATATATTTTTTGTTCCAAAGTTAAAGGTCTAGAACTAAAGGTTCTATTTCAGCTCATGCATCACTAAAGGTTCTAGAATAGTTGAAATAGGAAAGTAATATTCCTGTGAGACAGTGACAAATTACCAGTAATATGCTTTTACTTGGTACAAGCACTTTATATCCTTCGACTATTACAAAAATGTCAAATGGAAATTTGCTCAACACTTTTCTGTTTTGCAGTATGCCAGAACTCAGGCCTTAGAAACATCTAACCAAAATTAAATTATCATTGAAACATTGGTAACAACATTAGTTTTAGACTTAACAGATCATACAGCTGACCCTAAAGATGTGACAAAGATCCCACTGACTTCATTGGGACCAAGATTTCATCCTCCATGCCTGTATGTGTTGTCTTGTGTTGTAGTGTACCAGCATGATGCAGTATAGAATTTACATTCCCTCTTGGAATAACAAATAGGAAAGCAAGGCAGACAGAAATAATTCCTGTGTTTATTCATGGATTACAGAATTTCTCACATATGGTATTTGTTTCACAGGTTGATTTGTATGAGGTCATATGCCTTTGAGCTCAATCATATTCTGCAGTTGAACAAACTAGATAGAGGATGAATCTTTTGTTCTGGGTTATCATGCAACAAATAGAATGCCATCTCCTTTAAATCTCAGAGGGAGAGGGCTGCTTTATTGTTTGTTTTAATTGTCAAAACAATAGACATTACGGTGGCAAATAGTATTCCTGTGGGGAAAGTCTCCAATTAGAAGTTTTCTATCATTCTTGGGAATAAGACCTATGAGAATAAATCAGCATTCATGAACCCAGCTCTACCTGCCTTAAGAAGAAAATCTGGAAAGGAAAAACAAACATGGTAGGAATGGGTGGCTCTTTGAGCAGTGACCCCATGGGCGCACTATTTCATGTGCATGCACCTTTGATCAGAGATTTTAATTAGCATGTATTCAGCTCATGCATTTACTTCTGATATCCTCATGCCCTGCAATGAGTACAGGTGAACCACCCTCAATTCCTTCTGTCATCTCAGCTTCAGATGAATGTTAGCATTTCTGTGTTAAGTGCCTCAGCTGAGTTCATTCTACTCAGTTTAGTTAGTAGTAGTATTTAGTTACTGGCTCTTGAGGGATCATTTTATTTCCTCCAAAGAAATCATGCTTGTGAGGGACATGCCCAATTCATCAGGGTTTAAACATTGCCTCACCTGTAGAGAGACTGTGAGAAGAAAAGAAACAAATACCAACCCTCACAGTTGTGGCCCCCAACTGAGAGAGAGAAAAGCACTCCCCACATTCCCCTTGCTCACCAGAATCTAGGAGGGCCCAGGGTAGTAGATGTTGTGTGCTCCAGCCCAGCAGTGTGGGGAGGTTGCAGTGCCAGTGCAGGCTCTCCAGTGCTGGGGGAGAGCTCTGAGCCTCAGGGGCTGGATCCAGGCAAGCCAGGGACTGCATCTGCCCCCCAGACCTGAGATTCCCCGTCCCTTCTTTAGATACCCAAGGGACTTATCGGTGACTTCTAACCAGAGTCTGTTGGCAGTTACTGAGCATTCCTTGGTATCAAGAATCTCTTTGTGTCTGACCCCTTCTACGTCCCTGGTGTCATCACCTTTCTTTTTAGTTGGTGCTCCGCATTAGAAGAGGAAGGAGATAGAAACCTCTCTTCAGTATACTGAATCTCTGTTCAGGGTTCTCCTGCATACCCATGTATGAACTGCTTTTCTCTATGAGACAGAGAAGATGTCTGAGGACCTCATCATTCCTGGATGCCACCCTTATCCCTCTTATGGTCCTCAATGCCCATATTGGCATCCGAAGGCAGCTTATCACTCCAAGGTCCTAACCCTTTCCCATCAGGATGATAGGGAGACTTAAGATTCTTCTCCGCAGAAACAGGAGAAAATGTTTGAGGTTCAAGAGATTTAAGTGGACAAAGAAGCACCCCCTATACCTACCATCTTTTCTTTTTCACCAGATGTGACTGTAATCTCTCCTCCTCCATCTACAGCTGATACGTTGCAGCTTCGAGACCTCATTAAATAGGTGGCAGATTCCCTCTTCAGGAGCTCTGCAACATCTTCCAGAGTCCTCTTCCTGTCAACAAGGCTCTGCTGGAGTCTGCAAAAATTGACAAACCCCTGCCACAGTAACACCATGTTAAAGAGTCACTAAAAAGTATTATGTTTACATTAATGACTCTGAGTTCCTGTTTTCTCACATTCCACCTAACACACTGATGATTGATTGTGGTGCATAGCCAGGGCAAACACCAGTGTAAGTCCACTCCATAAACCGCAGCAGTGCATGGACTTTTTCAGGAGAAAATCCTACTCCTCAGCAGCCTACAATTCTGCATTGTGAATTACCAGGTGCTCATAGCCAAATTTCACTTTACACATGAAGCAAAATTTAGGTCCTTTAACCTCCAGACCAAATAGAACAACTCAGAACTACTTATTGCTGAGGGACAGTTACTGGCCAGGACATCTCAGGCATCTCTTGATGCTGCATAATACTACAGTCTATTCCACCTCCACAGCAGTCATGATGTGCAAGGCATCTTGCCTTGAGTTGTCCGGTTTGCTCCAGGGAAGTCTATAATATAGTAGAGAATCTCCTGTTATTGGTCTGGAGTTGTTTGCAGAGAACACAAATAAGTTGTTACATACTCTTAAGATTGCAGAGACATATTATGTTCATTAGGCATCCACATTCCTGCCCCAAAAAAAAGGTAGATTGCAAGTATCTCAGTAATCCCAAACAAACAGAACTTCCAATAAAGAGACATAAGTTCCAGAGGAAAAGATCCTCTAACCCCACCCTACACAAGTTTGCAGCTGTCTTCATCTTTGAAACATGAGTTTTGATGGGGTGGGCAAAGCTTTATACTCTCCCATCTCGTTGGTTTGTCAGCTTCAATGATTTGCCTACTTTCCTCTATGTGGGGACCTCCCATTTCCAACTAGCATAGTAGCATATCACTTTGGACAAACGGGAGCTGAAAATATTATTGGGCTACCCCATCCATTTTACTTACCTTCCTTCTCCTTATTTCTTTCCCCCGTTCCTCTTCAGAAAATCTTCTCAAGTTCCTGCCAAGATAGAAAATAAACGTCTTTGTTTGTTTAGGAGCAGTAGAGCCAATCCCTACTCAGCACAGCAGTTTCTATTTGAGATTTCTCATGCCTAAGAAAAAACAGAAGGGTGGAGACCAATTTTAGATCTAAAACTCCTGTGGGGAGTCAGAAGTTCAGGGTGGCGTCTCTGTTGGCTATAATTCCTTCTCTGGATTCAGAGAACTGATTTTAGGCCCTGAAGCTTCAAAGCGCATAGTTCTGTATAGAAATGCAACCATCCAGCACAAGGTTCCTGCATTTTGCCATAGGCCAGAATAATTTTCTGTACTCCTCTTTCGTCTCTCTTCAGTTCTGAGAGTGTTCTCAAAGGTTTCGTCATTGGTGACTACCTACCTGCATCATCAGGCAACCATATTATTCTAGGGATGTTAAATATCAAGTAATTGACTAATCGAATAGTCGATGCATTTTGCATTGACTATTCGATAGGGCATCTCTGCAGTGTAGGAACAGCCCTAGGGTTGTTGCTACACTTCAAAGGCAAAAGCACCACATGGAGCCCGGGATCACCTGGGGACTCCCACACTGACCCCAGGCTCCATGCAGTGCTACCTCTTTGAAACAGCGTGTGCAGACTGACACCAGGCTTCCTGCAACACTGCCGCTTTGAAACGCTGCGTGCATTCTAAGCACACTCCAGCTGCGCCCCCCTCCTCCTTTACTGCCTCTTTCTGATAGGGAGGGGGGGAAATGACTAGTCAACTAGCCAATAAGCATTTGCTTATTGGATTATTGACCAGTTTTTCACATTCCTGTATTATTTTTCTCCCTCAATGATTGCTTGCTCAAGGGTCAAGCATACAAAGTGTTCTCTGTCACGTGGAAAGCACTTTCTTGGTTCTTGGACTTGGGCCTTCAATTGAACATGGAAAAAATCCATACTGATTCCCATTCAGAACAATTAATAGAGGCATTCCTGGATTCACTGGCATCCAAGGCTTTCTTTCCCATGAACAGATTCATGACACTATCAAACCTTGTCAAACTATTCACAGAAGTCCTCAGATTTAAGTCAGAAATTACCTGCAGCTTCTCAGTCACATGGCAGATTGCACTTCTATGATAGAGTCTGTGAGTTTGTTTCATTGCTTCAAGGGGTAGCTCGGATCAGTTTACTCACCAAACACACATTTCCTTGTCAAATGCTCACTAGGCTACCGGTGGGAAGTAAGGTGGTTGCAGGCCCTTGAGTAGGCCACCACTATATTTACCTGTGCCTCTGCAGGTATGGGAGATTGCAGCTCCCGTTGATCACAGATCACTGTTCCCAGTCAGTGGAGCTGAAGGAAATGGCTCATACTGAGACGCCGCTTCCTGCAACTCCCTTATCCGAGAATAGTAGTCCATGGCAAACAGGAGCTGCAATCGCCTGTACTTGCGGAGGTGCAGGTAAATACAGCAGTAACGGTCCATCGGGGCTAATCCTGGCAAACCAGATCCAGTCTGTGGACTGGTATTTTCCCACTGCTGCCTTAGACTGACAGTTCATTGTGATTTAGAGGCAGGGGTCCCCTTTCTTCAACTGACACTAATGGCAACTATATCCATGGCTACTTCAGTTAGCATGGCGGGAGGAGGGTGAGGGTGTACCATGATGGTCACCCCAGGAAGCCACCTTCGATATCAAGCTTTTGGAGTGGACAGAAATGCCTGTCTTTATTTTCTACCCCTCATCAGACACAGGTCTATTAAAGTCATGACTGACAATATGGCCTTCATGTTCAATATTAGTCATCAGGGAGGTATGAAATCCTCCCGCTGTGCCAAAATAAAAATGGGAGGATTTCACACAGAACATTGCATAAGAATTTCAGTAATGTGTCTCCTGGGCAGGTAAAATGTGACCGCTGATATTCTCAGCAGGTTTCCCCCTGCCCCTCACCAAGATTACGAATTAGAGTTGAATTCCCCAGTTCTTGTTGGCGTATTTCAGGCTTGGGGTTTCCCAAAAGTGGACCTCATTGCCACAGCTTTGAAGAAAATATTCCTTGTGCTCTATTCAAGGGGAGGTTTAGGTCCATCTGGGGAATGCCTTTTCTCCTCACTTGGATGAATTTACAGTGTTTTCCCACAATGCCTCTGATTAAGTGGAAAGAAAATTGGACAGACAATACCAGAGTTGTCATAACAGCCTGAATGTAGTTAAGGTAGGCATGGCCTCCATACCTACTTAGTCTAGCTCTTAGTCCAACAACAAATACTCCACTTACTCCTTAGCTTCTCTTCCAAGATGCCAGTCAACTGGTGCAATCCAATCTGAGCATTCTTTATCTCAAGGTGTAGCTCCTCAATGGTTTTGTGAGGTTAAAATCTGTTCTGCAGAGGTGCAGAAAATACTGATAAATAGCAGGAAAGATTCTACAAGAAATACCTGAAGAAGTGGAAAAAAATTTAGTCACTGGTGTGAACTCCAGAATTCTGCCTTGCATTGAATGTCACTTAGTTCTCTCAAGATTCATTTGGCTGCCTTATCAGGTTTTCCCGCCACTGTTGAGGGGTTCTAGCTTTGCTTGCCCTACAGCTCTAAGGTTCATGAAAGGTCTGGGCAATCCCTGTTCCCAATGGTGAAAGTCCTCATCTCAGTTTGGAACCTTAGCTTGGTTTTTAAAAATCTCCTGTTGGTAACTTGCTCTTTACTGTAATTTTTTATAAAAACAGTTTCTCCTTAGTGGCTATAACATCAAATGTAGAATCAGAGAGACTGAAGCCTTAATGGCAGGCCCTCCTTTCGCAGTGTTCTACACTCCAGGTTTCTTTCTACAATGTCTTTTGAGTTACATAGGAATTAGATCATTCACCAACAAGTGTTCTTTCCAGAATCCAGAATTCCGGCCTGGACCTGGAGACCATCTTTCTCACTTGATGTCAGAAGGCATTAGCCTTCTATTTACATACGACTAAATAATTTTGTAACTCTCCTGGACTATTGGTTTTGTTTTTCAGACAGATATAAAGATTCTGCTTTTTCTACCCCAAGACCATTACAATAGATTTCTGGATGTATTATTATTTGTTACAATGCTGCCAGCATTCGAATCCCTGCTTGATGAGGTCACAGTCTGCATCCCAGCCCTGCTTTAAAAAGTCCTAGTATTTAAGATCTGCTGAATGGTCTTTGGTACATAGCTTCTCCAGGTACCATGCTTTATTTGATCCCTCAAAATGATGCGGAAGTTGGCAGTGCAGTTCTCTCTGTGATGGACTTGATTCAAAAGCTCTTTCCTATTTATGGGGCTACTGCTCAGGAGTCACTTGAAGTGGCGCAACACCCACAAGGATGCTACTTGAAGAAGAAAGAGTGGTTACTCACCTTTGGAGTTTCCTTCTGAGACTCAGCAGTGGAGAAGGAACTAATAGCAGTTTGCCCACAGCCTGATACAGCCTCAGTGCAAGGCACAAGAGTATTAGCGGTACATGCAGGGGTGAAACAAACACTGCTAATGAAAATCTCCCAGAAAAAAAAGGCACACACTAAGGTAGAGCTCCCATAGGGACACATCTTGAAGAACTACAGTGAGTAACCTCTCTTTCTGTTCTGGGAACTCAGGATTCTAGTTGGTAGACTGCATTTCTTCAAACTTTCTTTTTCACATGACTATGTATAATTTTCACTCTACTATTCTTGCCCCTCAGACTTCTTCGTACATAGTTTCTGTTTCACTGTTACACTTTCTGCTCCAGAGTTGCCTCTGGTATAAATATCCTCCAGCTTTCCCTGAACCCCATCATAATAATCAATTAGAGTCTGAATTCCCTCATTCTGCAAATTGTAAGTGTTAGGGGTGGAAAATCCCAATATTGAGGTCTCAAATATCAGAGGGGTAGCCATGTTAGTCTGAATCTGCAGAAGTGGCGAGGAGTCCTGTGGCACCAACATATGCTTATGCTCCAACACTTCTGATAGTCTATAAGGTGCCACAGGACTCCTCGCTGCTTTTGGTCTCAAAGATATCACAAAGAAAGTTGTTCTGTGCTACATCTGAAAGTGACTAAACATTTGTCAACATTTAATTTTCTCTTCCACAGGAAGATCTGTGATCCAGGACTTACATCTTTTGAACCTGAAGCTTTGGGGAATCTGGTGGAAGGGATGGACTTTCACAGGTTCTACTTTGAAAATGGTGTGTTCCTATTCAGTCACATTTTAAATACTTCCAAGTATGTTTTTCAAATCCAGCTCTTTTTTGTAGCTACCTATGAAATTTTAGAAATTTCATTTTGAGTTGTGCAGTTTTTCATGTTTCTGCTAAACTTGCTTAGGAACTACAGGGAACTTTTGATTGTGGATGGAATTTTCAGTTTCATGTAGTTATTTTAGAGGGGGTGGGGATGAGAAAGGTGAGGAGAGAAATGGAGGAACAACTAAAAGCCAAATAAGATTGGAAGGTAAGTGATTCCCACTCTTAGTTTTTCAGATCTAAGGCACTGAATAGCACATCACTTGAAAAGTCTGCAGTGATGGACTTTGTCAGCATTACCTAACATTTGATGATTATTCTTTCTTACATTATGTCTAAGGAAAAAACTATAGCCACTGTGCTGATTCATGCTAGCTGAGGCCCTTGGCCTCAAGACTTTTAAAGTGGTGATCGCAGCATGCCAGTGGATTTAGTACAACCACGTCAGCTTCAGAAAAGAAAAGCTGCATATCGGGGAATAAAATACACTGCTTACTTGTTAATACAGTGGACTGTCATGGTAGAAATGACTGTTTCAAAACCGTTTTAAAACTCCGAGAGACTCAATTAACTAATGATACTGATTTTTCTCATGCATCAATTTCTGAATGAGAAATATCAGAGCACAAGATTAGCTCCAGGGACTCCTGATTTCTAATCTCAATTCTGAGATGCTCCCATTGTGTATTGTGAATACATAATTGAATTTCAACGACTCAGTTTCTCCATCTGTACAGATATTAATAAAATGTAGCATATCTTAGAACTAAAGAAAATGTCATGAATGCATGGTAAGCTGAAAACTACTAAATGCAAAAATGTTATCACATTAACTCAGATGGGAGATGTTGGATGGGCATCTAGAAGTTGGCCTTATTTATTGTCTGTTAAATGGAAAGGATTTGGGTTACTGCCTCAGTGTTACTAACTTAGAAATGAGAACTGTAAGCATTTAGCATTGTCTTGTTACTGCTATGATCTACAGGCCCTTTATAGTGAGTGGGTACTTTAGCCTGCCTGTAGCATGGGGACAGAACCAAATTTGTCAGTCACTGACAACAGGGGAATGTCCTGCCCCCTCAAGTTGCCTCCACTTTCCCGCCCCCACCCCATTCTTCTGCGGTCGATGGCTCAGGTAGACTAGCCCTGCAGCAGGGCTTTTTGGAAGGAAATTGCACATTTAATTTTGAGTTCGGAGATAGTGCAGCTCAATAATGTGTGTATCAAATTCCCAGCTGTCTCCCACAGCTGTGTTTGATTTTTGGGAGAGATTGTCCTCTCAGCTCCACTGCCTTTCTGAAGTATTTGCAATAGCTAAGGCCCCTGCACATTATAGGAAGAGAGCGAAGCCAAGAAAAATGAGAAACAAAAGGAAGGAGTCCGTGTCTCCTGCTCTCTTCTTATTGAGAATCGAGTTGGGTAGCTTAGCTAGCTCTTTGGGCAGAGAGCAATTTTTCCTCTGCCTAGCTAGAAAGGAAACAAGCCGGATTGGAAAAGGGCTGACTCTGAAGCCTTTCCTTTCTCCATAATGGCAAAGAAGCCAAAAGGACAGCATGCCAGAAGCACATGGGATCCTGTGGTTGGATCCACTCAAACGTACTAGTTTTGGGGCAGAGATGGGATTTGTGGTGATGGTAAGAAAAATGGGATTTAAGGATTTGCTTGTTTTTCAAACCACTGCATCACAACCTACCCCTTCTGTGAACAGGCACTAGTCTGCTGCATGGATCCAACCACATAATCCCACATATTTCTAAACCCCAGGGTATTGTTCCTAACTCTGGGTCTCTTAAGCACACTATCCAGTGCAAACTCAATGTATGACACTCGTCTTGGGCAATGAGTCCCTGGAATCTAGCTGCCTTAGATTTCAGAACCAGTGTCCCCACCCATCCAGGCTTCCCGATGCTTAATCCCATTCCTCCAGAGTCTACCTAGCTCTGGGAGCTCTGGTTTCTTGATTAACTCCTTCAGGGACAACATGGAAGGAAGACAGGGTTTTAGGGTTGCCAGATGGCGTAACAAAAAATACCAAACCCCCTCACCCCC
>JANRFK010001234.1:29867324-29886198 GCA_030068395.1 Apalone spinifera | reverse complement strand
GGGGGGGGGGGGGGAAGGGGGAGACCAAAGTTGTTAAGCAAAGACCAAAAAAAGCCCCCCAGAACAGAGTTGTCGAGCAAAAATTTTTTTAAAAGGGGCAGTCTCCTTTTAATTTTTTTTTTTTAAGACTGCTGCCATATTGGGCACCATTTTTAAAACCCTGCAGCTCTGACCCAGTAAGCACAGGGAAGTCCGGGGAGAGTGCAGGAGCAGCTTCATGAGCTGTACTTTTGGGGGGCAAGAGCCACATGCGGCTTGCGAGCCGTTGGTTGGCCACGACTAGTGTTGAGGGAGGCGTCACATGGCCAGCTCCCAGGTCTCTGCTGGTCATGTGGGCCAGAGCAGCGTGCACTCTGTTCCCACCCCAGCTCAGCACCCTCCCAGCTTGGCACCCGGCAAGTGCCCCCTCCTGCCCCCCTTCGCTATGCCTCTGCTGTGCTCCTCACTCCCCTGCCCCCGCCAGAGGCAGCAGGGGAAAATTGTCCCCACTGGACTTCTGTCCCAGGGAAACCGGAAATAACTGACGTTTCACATGTCCGGTATTTCCTGTTGGTTTTTTTTTTTAACCGGATGGAGCCTGCAAATACCGTTCTGTCTGGGTGATACTGGCCGCCTGGCAACCCTACAGGCCTTGCAAAGGGATTTGTTAACCACAGCATTTTGCTCTTAAACCACAGAAGAGTTATAGATCTTTGCAAAATAACAGACAGTCCTGAATGTGCTTTCCCTAAGTCTGACTCTCCCTCCTCCCCCCTCGAATCCAAAGTCAGTGTGCATAAGCTAGGGAGCCCTTCCTGCTTTATCTTTCCTCCCAACCTTTTCTTCCAGCATACAGCAGAAGACTAACCCTTTGCTCAGTGTAGCATCTACCTTTTAATAACAGCTACTGCCCCTCTTGTTACCTGGCTCAGAAAATGCCATGTTCCACCCATTATATGAATTGCACATCAGCTTCCTTCAAAGACAATGGCCTTACCAGTAGATGCCTTAATCCACAAAGGCTGTTAAAGAGCAAAGTAGAGCCCCTGAAACATAACACGGAGTTCACAATATGACACATAGATCCCAAATCACAGCAATTGATTCTGTTTTTACATATCGTTTTATTACTGTAACCCTTCTGCCAGGTAGGCCTGGCAGTAACCAGGGCTGGGTTCAATATCTTGGGGTCCATCTCACATAGAACCAGCTCGAGCCCCTACCCAGTAATCTGGGAAATTCACGCACCCCTGGGTGCCTCTGAGAAGCAATGCTTCCCCACTTGCAAGCACTGAGTCTGAGTGTAGTAAAGAAACATTTAATGACACAGAGAGAGAAGTCATACGGCATTAACTTGGGGAAAACACCACAAACAGAATTCATAACCAAAACATGAGCCAAGCCCCCCGGCCAAGAATCGCCCGAAGTCCAAAGAGTCCGACACCCCAAAAGTCTCTGTCCCTGGTCCGTGCCACCCAGAGTCCCAAAGTTCAGCTGCAGGGTTTCACCTCCCAACCTGGGTAGAAATGGGGGTTGGGGATAGATAGGGAGCACCTTATACAAAACTCTGCCATGCTCCACCAGCTGTCTCATCCCACACCACTGGACGCTCTGCTGGGCGCCTGCCGCCACTCCACACCATGTCACACCACGCTGCTGGTCACCACTCTTCGCCTGCTGCCACTCCACACCACGCTGCTGGTCACCACTCCTCGCCTGCCGCCACGCCACACCACACTGCTGGTTGCTGCCACTTCACTGGCTGTAATAGGCCTGGCTCTCAGCCAAACCAGTGATTTCAGCGCTCAGTGATTTCAACTTTTTAGCCACCCACTGGACTGGCAAAGGAATCCAGCTTTCACTGGACTCCCCGGGGAGTCTGCTTTAGATCTGTCCTTAAAACAAAGGGGGAAAGGTGCAGGCTAGGCCAGTCTTACAGCTCACATCTAGCAGGCGTGAAGCGGGCTGACTCAAGCCCTTTAACCCTTCCCCCAGCTCAGTCCACTCAACTCTGGAAGGGGGGAGGCTTGTTCTTCCGAGACCTCTTACCATGATGGTGGTGTCTCTCCTGCAAGCACTGGTGGCATGTTTTACAGTTCCCACATTAGGGGTAGCATGATTAGTGACCCCCACAACAGTCCCAAATTATTTACAATTCCATTCCAACACTGACCCTCCATCAGCCCTGGCTGAATGGGATTTACATAGCCACACCTCGGATTCTCTCCTGTGCTGTATTTACATATTAACAGTTAATTTCCTTGCAAAGCTAAGCAATTGTAGTGGGCACACCCACCCCTCCTTTTAGCTGGCTGATAGCAAGCAGCAGTTCAGCCCTGCTTACATTACATTTTCTAAAGTACTTTAAATAATATAATCACACAATTGAAGCATTTGGTAGCAGATTGCACTACTGAGCTAGAACCACCAAATAAGATGAAACAAGTGAAGATCACTTTGGATAATAATCATGTTGAAATCTGGCCAAAGACTTTGAGATCGTTTCAACAAAGTTATCACGTTGGAAATAAGAAATGTCAACTAAAAATGAAGAGAAAAAAAAAGTGTATAGCCAGAAGGATCAGGAATAGGAATAATGCAAATATATTACTATGAGCAGAGCTAAGGTGCTAACTAATGACCTCACTTCTAAAAGTAAACAACAAAGTGAACAAAGGCAAGTGAACATTATAATTACACTTCCTTCTTTTATGTCTTTATTATGCAAGAGATCTTGAGATTGGTCAGGGTTTAAAAGCAGACAATTAGTGTAATTTATTTGGAACATAAGTATATAGACCTATGTAACTTCAGAATGCTTTTCTGGTAGGAGAGAGGAGAACATGCTTCATCTCTTTCATGCTACTCCCTTCCCACTTGCAGGACTCTTTTTTGCTAGTTTTGCTTGCTTATCAGTAAAATAGTGTTTAGAATTTAGCATCTGCTAATCTTGATATTTTACACACTGTTCTATGTACTGAGAGACGTAACTACCTCTGTTGGCTTACTTGGAAAAAATGACTTTGTGTGTGTTTTCCCCCCCCCCCCCATAGCTTTGTCCAAGAGTAATAAGCCAATCCACACCATTATCCTCAATCCCCATGTCCATCTTGTGGGTGATGATGCTGCCTGCATTGCCTACATACGGCTGACGCAGTATATGGATGGAAGTGGAATGCCAAAGACTATGCAATCTGAGGAGACCCGGGTCTGGCACCGCCGTGATGGCAAGTGGCAGAATGTCCATTTTCACCGTTCAGGGTCACCAACAGTTCCGATCAAGTAAGAAATCTGTACAAACAGTATTAAGTAAGGGGTTAGGATGGTCTGTTATGTAAGAAGTCAAATTAGATGATCTAAAGGTCCCTCCTGGCCTTAAACTTTATAAAACTTTCATTCTTTTGAAAATACCATTGAAACATAGCTTCTGCACTGTCAGTTCTGCAAAGTCAGTTTAATCATACAGTATTAGTGCAAATATTTGTAATATGTGTTGTTTGCTTACAATCATTCACATTTAAATTTAGGACTTCACTGTACTGAGTGTTGTACATACCCATACTAAGGGCACATACAAGTGCAAACACATAGAAAGTGTTTTAATTTTAGGCCTCAGTATTAATTTAAACTCCTCTTTCTACTTTCAGGATGTCAGTTAATCCTTTGACTCTTCCTCTACCACAACTTGAAAGTCCATCTTTTTCACCCTCACAGCTAAAAAGTACTTGTACTTATTTCTGTTGGTGATCTTCTGCCTTGATTACAACAGTCTCCTCCTCCCTTGCCTTCCCTGTTTTTCTCGTTGACCCAATCTATCCAAAATATTGCTGTTGTAATAATCAATTTTATCTGCCCCCTTCACAACTTTGATTCTCAGCTGTCCTTCTGTTTTGGTATCATGTTCAGATCTCTTGTCCTGACTCTCGAGGCTCTGAGTGAGTCCATTCATGGCAACAGCTCTACTCTAATTTCTTTATTTTTTAACTCTAATTTTCCTTTCCCGCATAACTTCTCTGTACGTTTCTCTCTCGTATGCCTTTGTGCTAGTCTTTATACATAGCATTGCCATCTTCCTTTGTCCCATCCATTACCTTCTCTCCTTACAACATACTTCTTCCTCATAGCCTGGCAATGTCAGGCTATCAAGCAGTGGAATATAGTAATAGAACAAAGTGCTGTTAAACTTTAAAAGCTTAATGAATGCTTTTTTAGAGCGACCCATCTCCTGGCCTTATCTGTTAATTGATATGTTTGTACAATAGTGTTGATTTTAAAATACAAGTACATTGGCAGGGGCCTTACCTTCCTCTGTTTTGCACAGCTCCAAGCACACTGCCAGTGCTCAACAAAGTATGTTTAGTATAACAGAAAATGAGAAATATTGGTAGTTGAGAGACACAGGTTTTATGTAAGAGGAATATGTGGAACTGGTCTGCCTCTTTTCGTGGTAGGGGCCAAAAGCATAAATGACAAAGTCCAGAAAAAAAAACCTCTGTATGAATATTTCATTCTGATACTCATTGAAAAATAAAGGTTCATACCAGGATGATAGGCACTAAATTATAAAAAATATTAATCCTTTCCATTTTAATTTTTCTGCTTGCATATGTTTTGTTAAATACCGAGGGAGAGCCAAGTAGTTTTGTACATACTCGCATTCATTGACATTAACGCCAAAAGGAAGCCTAATAACCATCTAGTTTGACTACCTGTAAAACATGATAGATAATTCCTGTAACCAGTAGATTCTGCAGTTTGGAAAGAAAATAATAAATGTGGGGTACAATATTTTAATGAGGCTCACCATTTTTAACTTACACAACATGAGTAACACATAGGATGACTTTCTGCAAACCATCATCATTATCTTTCATAAGGTCTTAGAATTCACCATTAATTCTCACAGAGGCTATAGCAATGGGAAAATATCTCTGTTCTGAAGCCTCACAAAGGCAGAATTCAATAATCATGTTCTTATGTCTGTCTTGGATTTAGAATAATTGCACTCTAACAAATACAGATCTATCATAAGAATATTTATTAATGTTATATGCTCCATTCAATAACAAACTTTTGTAATGCATAGTAGCTTTTGCATTGGCTGAAGAAAAATATTACAAATAGCTATAATTGCTTTTGTAATTTTATTGTATTGTCTTCTGCCTCTGCAGTCACATATTTGTCTAGATCGAGTCATATTAGCTTACACAAGCACAGTAGCTGATTTGTCAAGACTGTAGTGATGAATGCACTTAAATATGAAGCCAAAACTGAAAGGAATTTATTTAGCCCCTGAAATGCCCACAAACGTAGATTATTATTTAACTGAGTTGAAAAATTACTGAGAAAATTTGGTTCCCATCTGTTCCATGGCTTGTATCTACTTACATGATACAGTTGATGAGAAGAGATTTGTCTGGTAACTTTTTCTGTGGCCAGTATTTTTAAAAAATTGTTCTTTCAGCTTACTTTTGCAGAACTCCTGAATATATATGTGTGCATGTTCACACGCACCCACACAAAGAATAGTCTCCTGGTTTCAGCATGGAATTAGTAGTCATGAGACTACTGAAACTGATTCTCAAGGCCAAATTCAGACATAATATAATTAGATTCCCGGGTTCCCACTGATCAGGTTATAAGGGAATCTGCATTTTTATAAGTTACATTCTGATGAGCCAGAAGAAGGCTCATTAAGATTAAGGATTTTGTTTTGTGATTGATTGTACAGCACCTAACACAATGGGACCGTGGTGCATGACTAGGGTTCTTTGGCACTATTGTAGTACAAATAATAAATATATTGAGTAGCCCTCATTAATATTCTTACACATTCCTGTTAGTTTCTTTCCCTCTTACCCAAATCTTCTGGCACTTCTGCATGCAAATGATTATACCAGCTTAGATTCTTTGAGATGCACAACTTACTGGACCAAATTCAAAAGTGATGTGTATGGTATAGATCTAAATGATATATTGGCAAGTTGCATGTGAAACTGTCAGTCAATATAATTTTGTGCGCCAGGAAATGGTATAAAATACAACTTAGATGCCCTGTGGTCTTACTGACTGCTTAGATTTGAACTCAGGCAAGTTTGTAATGTTTTCTGCCTGAGTATCCTTGTCCCTTAATGTAAAGATACTGTTAACTGATCTCCTGACATGTGGTGAAGGTTAATTGATGTTTATAAAGTGATTTGAAGAGGGAAAGAGCAATATAAGTGCTTATTTGTTTCTGTGCTTCTCAGTGCAGAATCCTGAAAGTTGTAGATTGGGGAAGACTTTCTAGTATTCTTCCAACACTTGTAGTATGTTGCATAAAGTGGAAATATCGCTAAGTCAATAACAGTAATATTGTGGTTTTTCCTCCTTCTAGCTAAAATTAAACGATGCCACTCTTGCATTCTCCGTACTCAAAGCACCTGATTGGTTACCATGTGGGCCATCCTGTTCTTCTCTTCATGCATGTTTCTGAGTGCATGAAGCCATGAAGGTTCTACATGTAATGCATTTGTGATGCATCATTTTGTTGTATATTCCATCTGTATGTTTTGTTTACACTTCAATGAAGAAGATGTTCCATGCAAATTGAAAATGGCAAAGCAAAAAGAATAAAAGCCAAAAATCAGAATACAGTAGTAGATGCGCAATCGTATGTAATTTTCTCTGTTAATGCTAAGTTTTAACAAATAACTTTAAAATTACGTTTGTGTAAAAAAAAAAAAAAATTTTAAAAAAATCTCATTTTGTTTTCATTTTGTAAACAAGTGTTTTTTGGCTTATTTGTTTTCAAAACCACTCGGTTTTGCTTTTGTCCATGTTGGAAAGCTCATCAATTTCTACTAACAGCTCTGCTACTGCAGAAGAATTTTTGTTGGAACAGAAAAATGGATAAAGTAATGAATGTGGTAGCAAAATTATGTTGAGGTGGTACCGTCTGAAGCCATTTTAGTTATTAAACTGGAATAATTGCATCATTTACTAACTTGAATACTTTAGAATTAGCTTTTACTGTTCTGGCTAATCAGTGATATTTTTTCTCTCTTTTTTTTAATCTTTACCTTTACTTTTTTATTCTAACTGAAAATTTATATTGGGAGAGAAAAGAGCAAAATTAAAATTTGTTCAGAATGAAGACTGAGTGGAGATAGTTTTTGATGATTAAAGTGAAAGAGTAAGACAAAATAGATTTTTATCACTTTTAGGATGTACAGTAAATTTATTAAGGAGGCTTTAGATTATTTTATTTTATGCTCTGGTCCAGATATGTGGTTAGTTTAACCTAGAAATATTAAGCCTTACAAGCTTAGTATAAAGAGCTTCTTTATTTTCTGTTGTAGCGGCTTCTACTCTGACAAACTATCATAAATATTCCAATTTTCTAATACTGTAACACTTTATAATGGTATTTTCCCCATTTGCTCTTGGCTTATTAAAATACTTGCACAGTGCATAATATTAGGGACAACAACTATTGCAGAATATCTTACTGTTTTGTTTTTTTCTGTCGCTGCATATCCCTGTAGAGTAAGCAGGGAACGTTCTTGATGTCAATTTAAAACATGTACTTTAGTGACCTGAACGTTTTTTGCTTCTATTTTATAGCTCTGAATGTATATTCCTGCAAGCATTTAGATTTCATCTCCTTTCCTCCCTCTCCCCCCCACCCACCCATTTTTAATAGAAAAATACAGGGGTTGACTGGTTTTTCTTGTTTTGTTAATTGTTTTATTATCAGTGGGGCTAATTGTTTTCTGCAGTGCTCTATAGTGCATGATATATCAGTGTTCTTTTTAGCAATTACAATTTACAGCTCTCAACAGCCTGACATTTTTAAAATGGGAAGACTTCCTAATTTGTATAATTTTACTTTCTGTGTTGATTATAAATCAAAAACGTTCCCTTAGACTTTGATGTTGTTACTAGTGGATGTACAGTAGATGGATTTAAGCTTCTCTGATAATTATTACATGATTTAAAACAATGTATATTTAAAATAAGCATTTACAGTAAATGTGTTGAGCCATATTAACCTGCCAATGGGATCTGTGAAAAACAAAAAAGTAATGGCCTAATTTTCTTTCTCATTTATTTCTTTACTTTTTTTGTGAAGCAGCTATACGTAGTATAAATGTATTTAAATTTAACAAAATTAGGTGTAGGGTGGGGTTTTTTACACTTTAACATAGCATGTGGTGTTGACGTATTACTGTAGATCAAGTTTGTCTTCCACACCAAGATGTGAGGAAATTGTGACTCGTTCTCTCCACCACAGTCAAATTACACACTTATCTTCTGTCATTTTGGAACATTGCAGTTTACCCATGGGACACGGTGTACATATTTCTTGCCATAATGGTAAATGACTGACAGATATATTTAAGAATGAATAAATTTGTGATTTCTGCTGATACTGTGTCTGTTTTTATTTCACAGTAAATTGTGTTGTACAAAGTGTGTTGAAAAAGCACAATGCAATCAAATGTTTATTTCTGTTCTTCCAAACTATTAGTTGAAAAGGAACAGCTGAAGTATTTTGATAGGCCAATAACAAAGTTCTCCTCTAGTTTGTAAGCAATGACTTTCCTGATCTATATTTAAGTTAGTTTGGTTTTGAAAATTGTCTCTCCTATGGCCCTGGCAGTATTCCATTTATTGTACATCATGATGATGGATTTTGTACATATCAGATATTGTATAGTTAGAAATATTTTACAGAATTTTAAAGTTTTTGTTAGAACTATTTTTCAGGTCCTACAGCTTATAAAAATTCCTGAGTCTAATGCTGCAAGCCTTGACAGGAGAGAAAAGATACTCATAAATGTTGATGTCAGAGGGGATCATCATGGTCTAGTCTGATATCCTGCATACTGCTTAGACTTCAAGTTACAGGGACTCCACCATTGACACTAGTGTAAACCTGCAAGGATTCAGATGCCATGCTTCAGAGGAGGGCAAAAAACTCCCAGATTCTCTGCCAATCTGACCTAGGGAAAATTCCTTCCCAACTGCAAATATGACTGAGCTTGAGAAGGGGGATGGTATAATAAGACTGTTAATCATCAGCAGTCACATGCTATTGTAGGCAGTCTTATTATGCCATCCCCCTTCTTGAGCTCAGTCTTTAAACCAGTTACATTTTTTGCCCCTTTTGCTCCCATTGGAAGGCAATTCAAATTTGAAAACCTAAATATTACTGTAAAAGTTTGCACATACAGTATTGTGTTTTTAAGATGTGGCATCTCACAATGAGTCAGGACTAGAAAGAATGCTTCATGTCAGAAAATGAGGGGAACTTCTACGATTAATAACTCATGAAATACAGAGCCTTATACACCACTGTGATGGTCTAGTTTTATTCCAAAGGTGACATCATGGTGAATCAGGCCCATTATTCCCTGTGTTAAGTTGCCAGTGGTCTGGGATTTTATCCAATGTCTTGGGCTATTGTTTTTTGAGTAAATACCACATTTAAAAAAAGGGGGGGGGGGTGGAGAGAAAACAGTAGCTATCTGAAATTCAAACATTTAAAGTGCTACAGCAAGTCCCAAAGTAAGTTCATGAACTTTATCGGATGGCTCTACATCAGATCATATGTATGTCATCACTAGTTGTGGAATACATTTACTCATTTTTCTCATCAAATACCATTCTAGAAAAGTTTTAAATTCCAATTCCATATAGTTGAAAAAACATAAACTTAGTGGACTCTCCAACCTGACAGTATCATCTTGATGTGCTTTGTCTTTTAACAAACAAGTCACTAAAATTGCCTATCTAATTTTTAATAATTTAAGTAACTTAATTTTGCAGTTTTTTTCCTGGGAGTTGGATACACAGTGTTGAGGCAATTGGGGGTGTTGACGAGGACAATTCTTGATGTTTTTAAAAGCCTTCTGAGTAACTATTATGTCACTATAAAAAAAACAGACTATTCTAGGGAAAAACTGGCATTTGTAAAAATGGCATGTTTATGTAAAACATTATTTTATTGTCTACTTCACATAACCCTAAGTACAGCCATAATCCTAAACATAACCTTAGCACAATCTACTTTTAATTTTAACACAAAATTTATTTTTAACATTAGCTAGATTCAGTTTTAACCATAGTCTTTAACATAGCCTTTGCTTGTAACCTAACACATCAAGTTAGCGTAAAGATACATTAAAATGGAAATAAGAAAGTGGAAGAAAAGTTTATGAACTATTTGTATTCTGGTAGTGCTGAAACACCCCAGTTGAAGATCAGGGGTCAATTATCCTGGACTGGACACTGGAAGACCGTCCTTGCCTTCAGGCTGATGATAGAATAAGAGCACAAGCTTGTATGTGAGTACATCAGCAACAAACAATGTCACAAATGATAAATGAGTTTAAGGAAAAAATGTTTGAGATGTGATATGTTTAGGGTGAAATATTGGGATTTCAAGATTATCTTCCTGAAATGGTCAACGTTTTTAATTTTGACAAAAATGTTCAGGGTATGTACTATCCAGCAACTTCAACACACAATACTCTTCAAGGTAAGTGCATAGAACTTTGAATCACTTGTGAAGTATAGGAAATACATGGGACTAACTCAGTCCATTCAATAAACTTCAATATGAAGATACATTTTCAAAAGCCAAGAGGTGATTTAGAAGCCCAAACTCATTTTCAAAGGCAAGTTGGCAAATAGGGTTTAAGGGTTTGTCTTCCCTACAACAGTTACCTGATTTAAATTACACTATTCGAGACAGCATAACTTGAGTAAGAGTAGCCACACTGAAACAGCACTCAGACTGCAAAAGAGTAATTGGATTAGTAGGTGATGGCTACTGCTATCGGCTATAATGCCACTGCTAGCTTGAGATCAGCAGCACTCAAATGTTAACTCTCCTTCCCTGCAACAGGACAACTAACTCAAGTTTAAAGTACCATTTAACATAAGTTACAGGTTTTTATGTGTGAATGGGTGTTGGGTTAGTCACAAAACTCAAGTTATACCCAGAGCTAACAATATAATGAAGAGAAACAGTAAGGTGCAGGAACAACGAAACTTAAGCTCTTACGTGCCTAAAACACTTTGAAAACAGGAGAATCACTGTTGGAAAACTTTAAAAAAATAGGTGTTTTTTTGTCAAAATTTGCTGTTCATCAAAACATATACCTTTCAGAAAGACAGTTTGATTTTGATGAAAAAAAAAATTATTTCCTGACAATTCTCTTGTCCAGGCTCTTGGCAGTCTACCTGCTGGGCTGCTGGGGAGCCAAGAGTATGGAAACCTTGAGTGTGTTATATATCCCTGGCTCATGACTTCTCTGCTTCCTTTAAGATAGATTAACCCATAGTTAGGGTTCCTGTGATCCATGGCTCAGGTGGACTGCCCTAAAACTAGGAATCCTGGTAGAACTGAACAATGAAAGGTAATTCTGTTTTACTTAAGTATTTTGGGGGGTGGTTCCAAATTGAAACAAAAGAACATTTTAAAATATTACCATTCCTTGCTCAGGTCTACATTTGGGCTCCTAAATTACTTCAGCACTTCTGAAAATGTAACTCCCAAAATGTAAATGGTATTGGGAGATGCAATTTTCTTCATCATTTGGATAAGATGTGGAGTGGTTAGCTGTATGAAATTAACCCCACCGATATCCTACTATGTTATAAGTATTGTTGATTACACTGAAATCAATCCAGGTAATGTACTAGATTACAATTTTAGCTACAAATTCACAAGCAGCTCCTTTGAAATCAATGGATATATTGTTCATTTCACATTGGACTAGATATAATATAGTACAGTATATAAAATAAATCGGTTAGAAAGAAAGAGAAAGAAAGATTAAATATTTTTTGAGAAATGTTTTTAACATCACTTTGAGTATCTCTTTCAACTACAATGCAATAAATATTTTAGTATGCTGCCATCTGGTGGATTTTTGTGTTTTTATGTTTTTTATTTGGGATTACCCAAGTAGATCTAATGTGTTCTACAATGGGAAAAGTGCAGTGCATTTTATGAATCTTTCTGCTATGAACAAGCAACACAGGGTGTTTCATGGATTAGAATATCTATTTTTTTCTAAACAGGAACACATAATTTCACAACATAATGGAAACAAACAATCCCTTATGGGGGGAGGGATAGCTCAGTGGTTTGAGCATTGGCCTGCTAAACCCAGGGTTGTGAGTTCAATCCTTGTGGAGGCCACTTAGGGATTTGGGCAAAAATTTGTCAGGGATGGTACTTGGTCCTGCTGTGAAGGCGGGACTGGACTCAGTGACCTTTCAAGGTCCCTTCCAGTTCTAGGAGATAGGCAATCTCCATTAATTTATTTAATTTTTTAATTTAATCCATTATATAAAGACTAATTTCAAAGGCTTTAGTGAAGAAAATAACAATTTTTCTTTCTAACTTTAAATTGTGTACAGAACTCTGTTCTACAGTTTGTCATTTACTCTTTTTTCTAGTGCTGTAAGTCCTTGACCAATAGAATATTTCCATACTTAGGCTGAGGTGTAAGATGGTTTGGGTTTTTTTAGTCCTTTTGGAGATCTCCCTGGTTGTTCAAGTGCTTGTTCATGTCCATTCTAATGAGGTGTGCATGCACTGACAATGGAAACATTTCCCTCTAGCACAGTGGGTCTCAAACTTTTTGGCTTGTGGCCCACCCGCTTTTAATGCAAACCTTGCCTCAGACCACCAACTGCTAATGGAAGCTTGCCATTAATTATACACTCAAGAACCTTTCCTAGTGCTGCAGCTAGGGAAAATGGTTTGGTTTAATCTAAGAAAAATGCTAATCAAAATTATTAAACAGATTAAGCATTTTAACTTCTTTATTATGTCAGTGTACCAGGCTTCATTTTAAATAAAGTAAAATGTTAATTTATGTCCAACACAAAAGATTTCAACATAGTTTTATTTATGGCAGGGATGGAGAATATTTTTAGGTTGCAAGCCACTGACTCACAGAAAAATCAGTCAAGGACCTCACAAGTGAGAAGCTCCAGTTCCAGGGAGGGGGCAGGACAAGCAAGAGTGAGATTCAGGGCTTCTCATAGGCTAGATTAACTCTTGTGGGGTTCCGGGGTTAGTGGATTTTGTGGACTTCCACTAGGCTTGGATGGGGCCAAAAATGAGGGATTCAGTGTGCGGGACAGGGCTGCCAGCAAATGGGATAGGAATGGGGGTGCAGGATCAGGGCAGGAGGGTGGGGTGCGGTGAGGGTGCAAGATCTGGGTGGAGGGTAAGGTGCAGGCGCAGGCTGGTGGTGTGGGATCTCTGCAGGGAAAGTGCATGAGGGTGGAGGATGGGACCTGGGGAAGAGAAGGGGGTCACTTACCTGCTTTGGCGCCCTCCTCTGCTCTCAGCATTGTGTCCCAGGCATGGCCTCCCACCAATGGGAGCAGTGGGGAAAACATCCAGGCAGCACCTTCATGTGCTGCTGTTCCCCCCGCTGGGGAAGCTCATGTCTGAGCCCTCTTACACTTTCTTCATTAGGACAAAATGCAACTCAGGCCTCATCTAGCCTTCCTTCCCAAGGTGGTATCTTTGGTTCCACCTAGGTCAGGATATATTTCTCCCAGTCTTCTACCCAAAGCCGCATGCCAGTGCGTGACAGCAACAACTGAACTCTCTAGACAATCTCAGACGCTCCCCCCTCCCACCCCCCGCAGCATTTTATATTGACTGTACTAAACCCATCAGGAAGTCATCCCAGCTCTTTCTGCTGTTGCCAACCATATGAAGGTATCTCTTAATGGATTATGGACTACAGCCTTCAATACTACAAATTAGCCAGTAGCCTTGCACCAGCAATCACTGGCCCTTCCACAAGGGCCCTGTCTTCTTCCACCACTTTCTTAGCCCAAATCTGTGTTCAGGGCATATGTAGGGGGCAGCCATTTGGTCTTCAGTTCATGTTTTCATGGCACGTTATGCCATCAATCAGCAGGCAAAGAATGACACTGCTGTAACTCGAGTGGTCCTGCAGTCTATAACACAGACTCCAACCCCATCTCCTGGGAGTGAGTGTCATTTAATAGGCATCGCCGTTAAGAAGAAAAGATGGTTTTCTCTCGTAACTTGTTCTTTGACATGATGATCACTTCCATTCCATTACCCATCCTCCTTTCCCTCTGTCAAAGTAGCTGGCAAGAAGGAACCAAAGGGTGGTTGGATGAGTAGGGTCACAGTGACCTATACTGGCGCCACTGCAGGGGGCTCCCTAGCTGACCCAAAGGATGCTTCTAGGGGAAAGATTTTCCAAAGTCCGTGCATGCAGCGCATACACACCCATGAATGCGAACAACATTTCTTAAAGAACAACAGATATTAGAGGTGAGTAACACTTTTACTGTAAATTGCTTGGATCCTTATGATTTTTTTATATTCAGAACTTTCCAATGTATTCCAGCAAACAATCTTTAGTCTAGAAAATGAACTGTATTAACTATTATGGAAGCTCCAGGAGGACTTTAAGGATTCAGCTTCCCTATCTCTAAGCAATTATTAATTGGAAGGAAAGTATATCAATTAACAATAAGGACTTGCCATTCTCAGCAGAGTTCCCAACTGAAGTCTACCAGAGTTTTGTGTATGAAAGACATTCATGATTAAGCTATTACTCCTAAATTTTCAGAAGAGTGTCTTGAAGTGACAAATTTTACATTTTAAAAGGTAATAAAGGCATTAAAAACATATATAACTGATGATTTTTGAAAGCACCTGAGTCTTTTATACATAAATGCAGTTTTCAAAAGCTTTGAATATCGAACTTAGTCTCCTGAGTCAATTAGGGCTTGTCTAGACAGGTGGTTAATTCACTCCACTGGGATGTGATTTCCAAAATGCACTACTGTTTTGCAAATTAATTGGTCCATGTGGACCTTGCTTGCTGTACTTTAGTACACTTTAATGTAATACTGTCTGAAATACTACTACCTTAAAGAGCACTAGGGAACCCTTAGTGTGTACCAGCAAGGTCTACAAGGACCAATTAATGTGCAACACCTTAGTGTGCATTAGAAATCATGCTCCATGTAGATAAGTCCTTAGGTTCATGTGCAAATTTTATCTAGCTAACTGACTCTGATATACCTGTCAACATTTTAATTAGTGTCCAAAATGCAAGTACATTTTATATATTTATATAATTTCACAATAAGTGATTCCAGTCTGTGTTTTCCTCTAGCTCCTACCTATTGAAGTAAGGAACCTCCTTTCCCCCCCCAACAATTACATAAACATCAATTAATTCTCTCTCCTAATAGCACCTGATACATGAATTAATTAGTGATCACCAGTACCTGACTTGTTAATGCTCCCCTGCTCTTCCAAGCACCTGGATGACTGTTGCTTTCAGCTTCCTAGCACACAAATTAAAACAGCCCGTAACCTTACCAGCATTGATTTGAAGAGCTGATTCTGCTGGAATTGGTTGTTGCTCTACCCCTTATCCAAAACTGGGAGAGAGCTGGCAGCTCCAGGAGGAATCTTTGTCATCTACCTTTCCGGGCTTGGTAGTGGGACAGCAGCGGAAGTCAAAGTTTATTAAACAATTTAATGACAAAACAGTAGGGTTATCATGTGTCCAGGGTTTCCTGCCACCACTTCTTCTTTGTTTCTCCCAGCAGATTTTTCAAGGAAGAGGAAATGGTCAGGGTTTTGCAAAGCAGACAAGTTGCAGCTCAGAAACAGCCCAGGTTGGTCCATTCCAATTCAAGCCACAGCTGAAGGATTCCACCCACCCAGCTTTCAACCCTGACTAATGGCTGTCAGTTGCTGTGTCCTGGGCTTGCGCCTGCCAATGTAACATGGAGTGACACTGCCCTCCCACCATCTCCTGTACCGCATCCTCCTACTCCCTCTCATATCTGTCTTTTGGTAGTATCATGGTATTGTCAATCCGAAATATGGTACTTAGAAGGGACTGTTGTTCGGGAACAATTTATGCCAGTACAGATACATGTGCTTTCTGGGACATTGCTGATATGACTATATTGGCAAAGGGCTACTGGAGTTCTGAGTGAATAGCAATGACAGCAAAAATGGAGCTTTTTTTTGCCAAATTCAGAATTTTACATGCTGGGTTGAGCCAGTGGAAGACACATTTTGCTGATAAATCTTTCTGGTGTAGGGCAGGATGAAGGGGGTACAAGGTAAGTCCAAGAAGGAGCAGCTGCTCTCCGTGGTCATTCTGACTGCTCAATGCTTACAAGTACCTCAGGAGCTCTTACAATCCTGTGCTTACAAGGGGAGAGGAAGAAAGCACTACTTGCTTTTTGGACTGGGACCATTACTTAGCACATGCAACAGTTCTGATTGACTGTTCTTCCTCCAGCAGCAGGAAAATGGGGAAGAGAACACCATCAGGCAGATGTTTTTCTATAGGCTTTCCACTTAGGTGATCTGAACTTAAGACCCAAAAGCCAAGACTTGCAAATGTAAGACTCTCTAATAGTATCTACCTACATACTACATTTTCCATATTGCGGTGTTTAAGAATGAACACACAGTTCAAAATTGTTATAAATATTGATGAATGCCTGTGTGTCTTCAGCGGGGAGTGCTGATTGTTCCAGGAAGAGAAAGTGTAAGAATCTCTCTGAAGTGCAGGAGGGACAGAGCAATTGATCAGGACATGAGTCAAGAGAAATAGGTTAGGTCTAGACTGCGATGTTTTTGCAGAAAAAGCTACGCAAAATGCAAAGCGTGTTTTGCGTACCTTTTTCTGCTTTTTTTTCAGAAGAGGCTTTTTCCGACATTTGGCCCCGTCTGGGGCGTGTCTAGACTACGGGGTTTTTTCAAAAGGAGATATGCAAAATCAGTGCTAATTTGCACATCATCTTCTCTTCGTTTTTTCAAAAGAGGGTTATTCGAAAGTGAAAGTAGTCTGGACACTTTTGAGGGGAAAAAAAACCCTTTTTCGAAAAACCATGTAAACCTTTTGTTTAGGAAGAGCGGGTTTTTTTGGAAATAGGGCTTTTTCTGAAAACACCACATCCAGACTACTTTCACTTTCAAAAACCCCGCTTTTGAAAAAGCGATTGGAAGAAGATATGCAAATTAGAGCTGAATTTGCATATCTACTTTAAAAAAAGAAAAAAAAACATAGTCTAGACATGCCCAAGATGAGCACAAATGGATGGAAAGGCCTCCTCTTTTGGTGGAGCCCTTATGTCTCATGAAACGAGGAATACAGGACTCCCTGAAAGAGCGCGTTTGCTCTTCCGAGGGAAAAAAAGCAGAAGAGCAAACGTGTTCCTTGGACAAGGTGGGGGTTTTGCAGAATACCTTCAGTAAACCGCAAAAACCCTTAAGTCTAGACGTAGCCTGGGAAACTTCCAAGAAGGAAACCCAGAGCTGGATCCATTATCTCTGCTACTCATTGCTACATATCAGGCTGTGAGTACTGGGACTGGTGACTTTACACGGGGAATAAACAAGGGAAACTGTATCTGGTTAAGTGGGAATGTTGGCAAAATGTGTCAGAAGAGCACACAAGAGAAGATAGCTGGAGAAACTTCACTGGTGCTGAATACAACCATGAGCACACAAGATTTGCTGGACTGAAATTTTACCCAGGACTGCAGCCCATGTGGGAAGGACTGAGATGACACTGAAAGGGTGGTGACAGCAAGGGTGGGAAAAAGTTGAGGTGACTATGGGAGTGTGCGTCTCAGCCTGGGCAGGAAAGGCTGATGTGATTCTGATGGGGGGGGGGCTGTGTCAGGCTGTGTGTAAAAGGCTGAGATGACTCAGAAGGGGTGGTAACAGCAAGGGAGGGAAACACTGAAGAGACTCTGCAGGGGGTATCACAGCCAGGTAGCAAAGGCTGAGAAAACTTGGAGTGGGGGGCAGGGCAAGCGCAGCCTGGGCAGGAAAGACTGAGGGGGCGGAGTCACAAGCTGGAGGAAAGAGGCTGAGGTGACTGGGGGAGGTTGTTACAGCCTGGGTGAAAAAAGCAGAGGAGACTCAGAAGGGGGCATCGGAGCCTATGCAGAAAAGGCTAAGGTGACACAGAAGGATGAGTGGTAATGCTTGGCCTGTACACAGGAATTTCTGTAAATGTGGACCGCAAGGGTGCGAATGCACCCCCCCCCCCTCTCATTCCCCTAAATAAGTGGGGAAATCAGTCTCTGCCTTCCCCACTGCTGGTCAGGGCATGGAGGAGGGAGGCTCAGACAGTGCTGCTGTGGCCTTCCCCTGGTCGGCCAAAGCATGCTTCCTTGGGGGGCCATCATGGGCTGCTTTCGCACTCTTCAAAGTCCCCCTGCGTACCTGCCTGTATACCTAGGCAGGACAGGCTGAGGTGACTCTGATTTGGGAGGGTCACAGTCTGGATAGGAAAGAATGGGGTGACTCTGAAAGGGTGGGGGGGGTCACAGTGAGGGCAGGAGAGATGGAGGTGACTCAAAGTGTGGGGGACAGCTTGGGCAAGAAAGGCTGATGTGATTTTGATGGGAGGCGGTGAAACAGCCTGAGTGGGAAAGGCTGAAGTGACACTTGCAGAGGCAGGGAGAAACAACCTAGGCAGCAAAGGTTGAGGTAACACGAAGGGGTTTGAAGCCTGGGAGGAAAAGACAGAGGTGATTCTGAGCGGTCCATGTCACAGGCTGGAAGAGAGGCGGAGGTGATGGAGGTAGTGGGTTGTAGCCTGGGTGGGAAAAGCTGAGGTGACTCTGAAGGAGGATGTCACAATCTGGGTGGGAAAGGCTGAGGTAACTGTGAGCAAAGAATTGCAGCGTGGGCAAGAAAGAATGAGGTGACTTTGAACGGAGGACCGCAGCCTGGTTGGGAAAGGCTGAAGTGACTGATGGGGGCAGAGTCTCAGACTGGGCGGGAAAAGCTGAAGTGACTGGGAAGATCAGGAAGGGCACAACCTGGGCAGGAAAGGCTGAGGTG
>JANRFK010001234.1:29847411-29863503 GCA_030068395.1 Apalone spinifera | reverse complement strand
GGAGCCAATTCTCCTGCTTTTTTCCCTGCTTACTCTGCTCTTTGTGTCCCATCATCATGCTACTTTTAAAGGTAAGTTCAGAAAGAGAGGGTTCCAGGCCACTTTTCTAATAAATTAGTTTGTATGATGTTCCTTTTTCTCTTCATTTAGGTACACATAACTGTTATCTGTGGATTGCATCTAATGCCTGCTGATTGGGTCCTAAGACCTTTGTTCTTCCAGGTCTTATAGTTATCAGTTGTGGCAGGGTCAGTCCCACTCCTGGGCCCCTGACCCCTGTTCAGCCCACTGTCCCACAGTCTAGAAGCCACAGTAATATGGCTTACTCGCTTTGGTTTGAATTTTGTTGTCTCCCTGTAGTCTTTTACAAAGGTTGATGCTGTTCTCTTGACTCCTCCGGTGCCTTTCTCTCTCCAAACTCCTCCTCCACAGCTCTCCAAACTCTCTCAGTTCTCCAAACTCCTTCTCAATTCGCTTCACAACTCTCCAAACTCCTTCTCGGCTCTCTCCCCCCTTCACCCACTGGGAGGGTTCTTAAATAGGCCTCCAGGCAACCTCAATTGGTTTCACCTGGGCCTTAATTGATTTTTCAGCCGCCCTGTCTCAGCTGCCCCTAATTAGCCAGGATTGCTGCCTCTCTCTGCCTCTCTCCCCTTCCATCAAGCTCTTGAACCTGCTGTGTCACCCCTGCTCTGTCTCACAGTGGAAAATATGGAGCATTTGGCTGTGACCTGTTTGGGGTTTTTTCATAACTTTCCTGTGTCTTTTTGCTTTCCCTGTATCCTGCTAATATATAGTGAGGTAGCTTGAGTTACTTTTCTTAAAATACATTGATAGTCACTTTTAGTTATTCCTCTTTTACTTGTGAGGCATTGTTTTCTGTAGATGTAATTTGTTTTCATTTTTGTAGTGTGCCTCAGCGCACTTTATTGGTGTGGTGCAGACCTTGAAATGGAAAACAGTCTTTTATTTCAATAACAAAACCAATACTTTATCTTTTTCTACCTTTCTCTGTAAATTTATTTTTACTGCATTTAATAAATAACATTTATGTTATTTATATATACAATTTCAAATAGCATTGTAAATCTGCTCAAACTTTCTGGCAGTCTTGACATCCTCTGCAGAAGACTTGGACAAAATGGAAACATCCAGGCTAAAGACAAGAAACGAGAAGCTACAGGCCTGGGAAGAAGAAAGGGAAGAAATGCTGAGAGCAAATATAATCGCACAATCTATTTTAGAGGTAAATCATACTATAATACAAATGAATCTAAAATAGTTGAGTAATAGATTTCCTTGATTATATAACATAACTCCTCTGGCTTCAAACTAATATTTTTGTTTTCTGTTCAGGTCTATGCCAGATTCCTAAGTGCATTGGGAGGATATACTGAACCTCTCACCTGTCCAATGTTCATTAATGTTAATAGGCATATATAATAAATTGTGAGGCTCAGTTGTTTGTGGCACCACAACACCGAAGACTGGAAACCAGTTTCATTCCATAACCTTTCAACTCAGTAACTATCAGTGCCACATATCATCTTATTTTATAATCATGTATATTCTCTCACATTGTCTTTTACTAATGAGTCCATCAAGCATGCTTTGTGCAGCGTACATTCATGTTCTGGTAGAAAAGGAGGATGCACCTTTTTCATTTAATTTACCAAACTTTATCTTTCTTGAATCATTTCCCTGTCAATATTTGATAATTTGGACTGCTGTTAAAAATACGTTTAATAACGTCTCTGCTGGCTGAAGCTGAAAAGCTATTTGAAAAGGACAGAATAAAAGTGAGATGTAGGGTACGGGTGACCATCCTGAAGAATGTTGGAAGACCTTTTCAAGTATGCACACTATTAAACTTTCACCCAGCACCATACAAAAGTCTGTTTTTGCTATCAACAGTATCATAGGTATAATACCGTATGGAATAAAACTTAAGTTTCCACCTATTGCCAAATAGAAATTGTCAATAGAGCTGGTTTTTAGCTGCTAAATGTTGATTTCACGTTGCTATCTAACCAAGTATTTAAGAAAGGTTTTACCAAAGGAACTACCCGATTTTATGTAAAAAAGTTACACACACCTTTAAAAAATATGTTCCTTTGGCTTACGCATGTGACTTTCTTGAGTGACTTTGTCTTTTTTGCTTTTACTAGCAGTTTTGTGACGAGGCACCAAAAATAATTGTGAATCTGAAAGGCAGAGGCCTTAAAAATACATTCATCCCACTATAGATTCATAGTTTAAAGATTATGAATAAATCATAATTTCCCACTTGAAGTGCAAAGATGTAATTTAAGGGAAGATAGATGTTTTTATTCTCCACTCACCCCAAGTCCCTCAAGAAAAAAAAATCTTCAATGAATATAAAGGTTGAAAAAATTAACATTTATTCCAGCTAATAGCTAACATTATTTTTAAAGCTCTGTATCTCTCTCATTTCTGAAAACACGCATACAAAATTAAATGGTACTTGTTCTGGAAACTGGTAGTTACTCCCCCCCACTTCACAACTTTCAAACATCTACTCGACTTAAACAATCACACCAACCAAACTGTACCACTCATTCAATTTTAACTTTGCACCTATGGTGTCAGGAGTTGAGAGTAGTTTTTTGTTGTTTTGTGTTGTTGAGAGAAGTTTTTGTTGTTTTGAGGTAAGTGGCAATTAGAGGTGTTTTAACTGGTTATTGTGCTTATTTAATTAAGAGAGTGTTTGAGGATGGTGACGTGGATGTTTGTTCTAGGTATTTTTCTGTGAAGTCTTAGTATTTGGGTAAACATGCAGTATTTTGTGTGATGACGGTTTTTCAGGTATTGGTTTAATGTCAGTTGTTGAAAACATTTAGCTGTTTTTGTGTACGTATATGAATAGACTTACTTAGAGGGCAAAGCGGAAGTTGCCTGTTTGGTGCAATTTTATTCGTGTGAAAGTTAATTTAGTGTAGGTGTTTGAAAGCACTGAGGTTTGAAGTTTAAACTCAGCAGGGATGCAGGGCCTACCTGGCTACCTCAATTCTTAGGATCATTCCTAATCCAAAATCTGGGATTACAGGGCCAGGCAGAACAGAAGAGGCTAGTATTTCTGCAGCTTTAGGAAATCCCTTAAACCTTACCTAGCTTTTCAAAATGGAAAACTTCTACGGCTACCACTTAAGTGTTGAACAATGACCTGCACTAAAAGATTTACAGTAGTCATTTATTCTGGTCTTTATTATTTGTAAAAATCATCACTTTACAATGTGTGAAATGAATTACCTAAGTTTGTGTATATCTGTCTGATGAAAGTTGGAATACACCATTGTTAAATTCATAGATGTAATTTTGATTGTCATAACACTTTACTTTGCTTTTTGTAATTGCTTATATATAGATGTATTTATTATTATTTATGTAAATAAATTAATACAATGTTTTACAATTCAAATATAGGCTCAGTTTTGTGTTAAGCAAAGTTTGTTGAAAGAAAGTTGAGTAATGTAATACTTTTATATTTAATTCAAGCTCATGTTTCTCAGAAATTAAGTTTTATGGTGTACTAAATTTCTAAAGGTAGTGTGGTGTATGGTTTAGAGCATTGGCCTGAGATATAGGAAGCTGAGTGTCTTTTCCTGACTCTGCTACTGGTTCATTGGCTGTCCTTGGGCAAGTCACTTCATATCCCTTTGCCAGTATCTTCATCCATTTAAAAAAAAAAAAAAAGTGGGAGGAGAGATCATTGTACTGACCTCATTTGTAAAGTGTAAAGCACTAACCAGAATTTTACTAAAAATGAGATTGCGTAGGGACAGGTGAGAATTAGAGATTAACTTTGGCAAGAGCGCATGAAGATACAATTCACAATGCAGGTACTAATTTTCAAAATGCTATGAAGAAAACTGCCTTGTGAATAATGAATTGAAAGAGCCAGTTTTATTTTGCATTTGTTAATTTCTTTCCAGTATACCAGAAGCTTCTTTTCTGCTGAAACATCCAGGGGGATGTGCTTTATATTTATTACCCTTGTCTTATGATTTATCACTGAAAAATGGGCAACTTGGAAAGCAAATAATATTAGGTGCAGTATAAAAAGCAGGTGAACAAAGCCTAAGCCCTGAAAGAGTAATCAAAGGTCCGATCATGGGTCAAATACAGACTTCCGACCATTTTTCAACAGACCCCAAAATCCTGTCTTCTTTCTCTCTTTCTTTCTCTTCTTGATCTTGACTATAGTTTGACCAAGGAATCTGACAAAAAATAATTGACTATTTCTACTCTAAAGTGTGCAGCAGCTGCATTTACATTAAAGGGACTCCACGACTTCAATAGATGCAGTAGATATCTTTCCTTTATTTTTTTAGGTACTCTGATCTGCTCGTTGTGCCCTTCACTTAAACCCAGTTCAGAGTCAGCTGTTGAGTCACAGGTGTGTTTTGCCTTCCTTCTTAAAGGAGGAATGTCACTCTGAGAGACCAGAGACCTGATAATGTGATGCGGTTTCTGATTCAGCAAAGTACCATTCTAGAATACCTCAGCCGGAGTCATCAGGAGCACCTGAAAAAAGAAAGGGCCTCTACACCAAAGATCTGGCAGGATTGACCATTTTAAATAAGTTGTTGCTAGTTAACCTTGTTTAAAGTTGTCTGAAAACCTGGAAGATTCTGTTGGTGCAGCTTGGATTCCCACTGAATAATTACCATACGTTCTGCCCATCTTCCCTGGTGTTTGATTTGTCTGTGGTAATCTTATTGTTTAAAACTCTTGTGTTGTGATGATCTCTAATGTTCATTACTGGACCATGTTAGAAAAAATGTTCAGAGGTTGCTATTTTGTTGAAATTGAAATATTCTTAAGGACTGGTCAATTCTGAGAAAATCCACTAGAAGCCAAGCATGCCAGGCAGGATTCCATCAGAGATCTGCTTCCTGACAGCTCAGCTGCCCGTCTCCTTGATAGACCATCTTGGCTGGCTGACAGGGAATGAGCTTCTGGGCTCTCGGCTCCTCATGTGCTTGGCTGGTGGGCTGATGGGAAGCTTGGAACCTGTAAGTTGCAGGAGCCCCAGCTGCCAGACTCACGTCTCCTTGCCAGCCAGGGTGTTCTGAGTCCATGATTCCAGGAACTCAGGCCAGGCGTATAACTGTGGGGCAGCGCACAAAACTGCTTTAGAGCTTGGTGAAGATCAGTAATTCCATTTTCCAGAGAAGTTCAACATTTTTTTTATTCCCTTTCCTGTATTCTTCCATGTGTGCGTGGGGGCTGCAGGTTGGAACAGATGCCTTTGGGGGTAAGTAGCTTTTTCTCTTCTGTGTTCCTGGTATGTTTTCTCTTTGGCTATATGTGCCTGTAGAGCAGACTTCATTCTTGGCCAGGAGGGTGCTACAGTTATGTAAATCTACATACGTGCTCTGTAAACACTTGTCCCCAGCCATTTATTGGGAATATTATCGCTATAGATTCACACATACATACAAACCCTATACATTCACATTTGTTAAGGGGAAATTAGGAACACAATTTTCGTGTAACCCTAGTATGATTTCAAATCAAAGGTACTGGGTTATGACATTTTGATTCTTGTACCTATAACTGTAAAATTAGAGGCAGGCTCAGTGCAAGGGCTGCAGTGGAAAGTGACCTGCGAGGGGAACTCTGCCCATCACCCCTCTGGGAGCAGCTCTGGCATCACTGTCCTGCTGCCACTGGGGTTCCAAAACTTAGCCCTGGCTGCATGGGCTGGTCGGAGCCTATTCAGGGCTCCACTAGTGGGTGGGACTCAGACTGGATGGGAATTGGTTTGAGCGGGAGGGTGTTTGATTGGAGAGGAAAAGCTGAGGCAGCTCAAGCCTGGGGCAGGGCTTAGAGTCGGGAAGGTGGGCATGGACTGTGAACTGGGAGTGAGAGAACCCTGAAGTGGCACGAGCTGGGGGCAGGGCTTAGGACAGAGGTCCACGTTCCCAGGCGGGTGTCATGGTCTTCGAAACACTGACACTGCGTCAGGCTCTAAGAGGAAGCAGAGCTCAATGGGGTGATGCAGGAGAGGGAGGCTGTTCAGGCACAAGGAGCTGCCCCCAGCCGGCAGAATCTTCCAGGATCCTCAGAAAGCTTTGGACCAGATGGAACAAATACCTTCGAGGCAGAGGGCTCAGATTAAGCTGGTCTGTGTAATTTTGCTCACTGGCTTTATGTACCTTTTTTTTAAACTCATAATGACCATGCTGAAAGGTAGCAGGAGGCAGGGGAGACAAACCCAGAAAAGGGGCATGAGCAGAGGGAAGGGTGGGGCTTGAGGCAGGAAAGCAGTTTTCTATGTAAGCCATGTGCTTGTGTGGCTGCTCAGGAGGGATTCCAGTGCTGCCCAGCTGATTAGCAGAGTGCTTAGAGCTAGGTTAGTTTCTTCTGGTGGTGCACATTCATACATGCCTCAATACACGTAACAAACTTTATTTTGCACATGAATGGAAGGAACATTGCAAGAAACCCTAAAGTAATGTGTGGAGAAGGGTGATTAGGCAACAGAGACCATGGCTGCAGCCAGGCATGGAGGGATGAGGGCTCAAATTCATTAGGGAAATGCTGAGGTCACTCAAAGGAGTAAGGAATGTAATTTGAGGCAGCAGGCTGGGCAAAGAGCTGAGGTCGCATGAGCTGGGATGGCAGGCTGAGGTGGGAAAGACCTGAGGTAGATGTATTGAGATGGGGGAAGGATTGAGGTGAGGCCAGAGGAGAGGATTTGTCAGGTACTTCAAGGAGAGGAAGTTACTCAACTTGTGCAGTAATGATGGTTCTTTGAGACGTGTTTCTCTGTGGTTGCTTCACTACTTTCATTCCTTCCCCCTCTCCCAGTGCATATTTGGGGTTCCAAAATAGAGAAGAAATGGAAGGAGCCACACCCCACACACAGTCAACAGGCACCTTACAGGACCACGAGACGTCCTTTGAGCATGGGTGGCATGGCAGGGCACCGCTACGAAAAATCTCCGATCGCCAGCACAAAGACTCAGCAACACCTAACGTGGAGCACCCGCATGACGAACTGTTGTTTTTGCAAAAATGAGTAACTTCTTCTACACAGGACTACAGGCTTGTAATTAGTGTGCAAGTCATATTCTTGTTTTTTCTTCTGGATGTTGAGCTGTTAGGAACCTTGACAGTGAGATTCAACTCTCTTTTATTCTGGGTCAGAATAAAAGGGAGGTGAGTCTGTCCTCTTGTGGTTTTGGCATCCTTTCCTGCTTGCAGTCTAGTCAGTGAGACTACTTGTAATTGGGGTACATGCCATGACTATCTGTATGTCATGTGGTTCAGTTTTTAGATCCAAGGGAAAGTAATAGCTTTCCAAATTATTCACTTTTCAGTATGCATGTCCTCGTGCATATGTAACCCCTTCTGTTCTCTAGCCCAGTGTGATGTTATTCAGCACAGGGGAAGCCTTGTGACTTCTTACACCACTGTGGGAGACTAGGCCTGAGGCTGCTTTTAGGGGGGCGTGTGTGCGCCTCAGACAAGACCCAGTCAGACAAACCACAAGGAACAGGCTTTATTCTGTAAAAAACATAAAACAGGATCACAGTTCAGCAGCGCCTCCTCTCAGCATGCAGCCTGTGTGCTGCTTCTAGCACAGTCCCTGCTGAGACCCTGCTGGGGGCAGAGGGCATATCCTGGCAGGAACCAGGAAGTTCTCCCAAAATGCTGCGGTTTGTAGTCCACAACTTGTAGTTCCCAGGGCTGCTGCTGAAACACAGTGAGTGGACCTTGGGCTACACCTATTTCAATGGGACAAAAAGCCTCTACTATACTAGAAAAGAATTAACATGCGAGAGAATTAACATGAGAGAGAAATGGTCACATGACAGTTTTTGTCTCACAACATTTGCAAAATTAATACCTACATTGTGAATTATATGTTCATGAACCTTTACCAAAGTTAATTATTAATTTTTCATCCATCTCACTGGAATCTCACTTTTAGTAAAAATTCTGTTTAGTGTTTTTTTTGGTAGATCTCAAAACACTTTACAAATGAGGTCAGTACAATTCTCTCTCCTCCCACTGGTTTTTTTTTAATCTGAATTTGCCAGGCAGATCTTCAAGTGGAAAGGGAGTTTCACCACCTGCAGCCAATCAGTGGGTAAAGAGGGACAAGAAGTTTATTTAAGGGCCTGAACTAGGATGGGCTCCCTGTTTTGGGGAAGGCTATAGCAGAATCCCATTCAGAAACTAATCTAGCTTGCAGCTACTTTGGGGTTTTCCAGGCCCTCTTTCTTCTGCTGGTTGGAATCTTCTTCTCATTTCCAGCCTCATTTGATCCTTGGTGAGTTTATTCCTATTGGGGACATTATCCTTTAGTTTCACTAGATCTTTCCCTTCCCTTATGTACTTATAATGAGTTACTTTGTTTGTTGCCCAAACAAGCCAAATGCTTCCAGTCCCTCCTTAGAAGATTGGGTGGTGTTTTCCCTTAGCTTTGTAGTTATCCTGATTTCTATTGGGACCCCCAATTGGATTTAGCATTCCAGATGAGGCATGGTCTACTGCAGCATTAAAATGTCCAGCTCATTCCTGGAAATATATTGCCTGGTATGTAAACTGAACCTCACCTGACAATGCCAGCAGGAGGACTACCCTGTGAACTCAGGGGGAGCATGGACTTTTTTGTTTTATCTGAATATCTGTAACTCTTGTATGCATTGAGGCTAAAAGTTAGTGTTGTTAAACTCCTCTTGCTTTGCCTGCTGTGCAGTTCCCAAAGGATTACATTATATATTACAAATCCCTGTATAAAAGGGCTCTATGCTGCACCCCAGACGTAGCTGCATCTCAGGAGCAGGCACAGGGTCCCAGTGGTATGAAGATTCATACCCTCTCCAGGAATGTGTGTTATGCTGGAAGGTGATAATGGCTATGAGATGTGTAGTCACTGATCTGGGTGTGTGAAGAGCCTGTGTTTCCAGCTAAGCTGAAAATGCCCCTTTGGGTAGCGATAGCTATGAGCAATGGGGAGCCAGCACCTGAGATATTGGACTTCATGGCCCAGTCGATGAGAAGATGAGAGGTGTCTCTGGGACCCATTTGTAGACACACAGACTGGGGGATTGTCTGTGTTCTGGGTACAAAGTCAGCAGACAGTGAAGAAAGTCAGGTGCTGGAAGAAAGGGGTCAAAATTAAATTTCCCTGCCTGTCCCTGGATAATGTGCACTTTGTTCTGGGAGAAGTGCTCTGACACATGGGGAGGTCCCACTAGGCACTATAAGAAAGAGGAGCCTGAGTATTGCAGTGCTGCTGATAATGTTGCCTTTCATAATGTCCTTCCCCCCCATGTGCCATTGGTAATGTTCATGTCGTAGGGGCCTCTTCTTGGCTTTGGGCTTCTATGTGCTAACATAATACTGCTAATAAGACCCATGTCATAAGTGGGCCTTGATTTTGGTCAGCGCTGCTGTATCTCACACAAACATGATCCCTGGTTACACTGGCTGTTGCTGCGCTCCCCTCCCCTCTGAACCCTTTCTCTCTCATTGCTGATCTCAGATCAGCACCTTACTGTTGCAAAGGAGCTGGGAGTCCCTCACCTGAAGGGCACACCCTGCATGGGTGGTTATTACTGCTGGAATCATTAGAGCAGAAAGGTCCAGAGGATGCAATGTGGTGCCCTCACTCTCGCCCAGAAAATCCAGCAGTTGTTTAACTCTGAGCTGGATTTGGCTTTTGATTCCTGCTGTGTAACCCCACTAACTCCACTAGAGACTGGATTTTTTTTTTCGTCTCTCCAAGTTTTCCTGGAAGTTGTTGTGCCTGCTCTGAGGTTCAGGGCTCCTCTGCGGGCAGGGCCTCAGCTGAGCCGCTGGACAAGCGGGGCAGGACTCTCGCCCCCTCCAAAGACCAGAAGCAGCAGCTGCTGCCTGCTATAAATGGAGAAGCTGGCTCCAGCCTCTACTCCAGCGCTTGGCACTCCGGCCAGGCACAGGGCTACGTGTGTGTTCCTGAAAGCTGAGAGCCTGGGGTGAGCTGGACAGGCTTCTCAAGCCACCCCTGCCCCCAGTAGCTCCCATTGGCCGGTTTTAGCCAATAGCACCTGCCTCTTTGCAGGCCAGGCAGCATGGGAAGTGTCCCTCCTCCGTCCCCCGGCTCTCAGCATTCAATTTAGAACAATACACAGGGCTCCTGCAACTCCCAAGAGCACTCCCAGGAGCTGGAAGGCAGGGAGCTTAGTTAAGGAACCTGCTGGACTGGGTAAGGTTGCCAGGTAAGGTCTCCCAGCCAGAGCCATCTCTGGCGCCTCAGCCTCTGCCTCCCTTCTGCCCTCCTACCCCATGTAACCCAAACCTTCTGCACCAGCTCTCATATTCTTCCCCAGACACTGCCTCCCCTCCTACACCCTCCTCAGGTCACAACCCCCTCTCAGACCTTGCACACCAATATGCTATCACTGATCACAGTCCAAATCCCTGCATCTCCTGCCCCAGGCCCCGCGCCCCCTCCTCACCCAGTCCATTGCCCCAGGTCATGATCCCTTACTTCATCCAAATTCCCTCCCAGATCCCCAATCCCTTACCCCCAGCTCCCTTCTGCACCCAACCTCCATTCCAGACCCCTGTACCTTCTCCATTAATATAATGGAAGCATGTGGCCGTCAACCATTTATCAAATTCTTGGAGTGGCCCCCCATCAAAAATTATTGCCCACCCCTGTGTTAATGGTTTAAGGCAAGAAAGAAAAAGATTCTTTAAACAGAATTTTTTTGAGTGCTGCAGGTATCTAAAACTCTGATCTTAATTATGTTTAAAATCCTGAGTTACTAATTAATACATGGTAAACTGTATTGCATTAAGCCCAGATCTTTGTTATGTGGTAGAGTTCTGCCTGGTTTGAGTGAGAAGTAGCAAGTACAAGGTACTCCAAAGTCTCAGAGGAGTAGCCTTGTTAGTCTGCAACTAAAAATAAAATAAAGAAAAATGGTCCTATAGCACCTGAGGCTAACAAAAATAGATAAATAATATCATGAGCTTTTGTGGGCACAATGTACTTCTTCAGCCAAGAGTAATGTTACTTTTCTTTGTATTTGATTTCATATTAAATAATCATAAGCATTGCTGCTTGTTTTAATATATTTTCTTCCACACCTTTGAACTATTTACAATATATATGGTTTCTGTTTTTACTAGTCGGTGCACATCCACACACTACATCAATATTGGTGTTGCACATTTAGGACATTAAGTATCGGGTAATTGACTAATCAAATAGTCAATGCATTTTTGCATCGACTATTTGATTAGTCAATAGGGTGTCTCCGCCTTTGAAGTGTAGCAGTAGACTTAGGGCTGTTGGTTCACTTCAAAGGCAAAAGGGTGGAAGCCTGGGGTCAGCTGGGGATTCCCTGCGCAGCGCTGTCGTTTTGAAACACTGACTCCCTGTGTTGTTTCAAAGCGGCAGCGCTGCGTGGATCCCTGGCTCCAAGTGGTGCTGCTACTTGGAAGTGCCACGAGGAGCCCGGTGCCAGGGTTCCCACGGCATTGCAAAGTGGCAGCGCCGCATGGAGCCCGGGGTCAGCTGGGGATTCCCCAGCTGATCCTGGGCTCCAACTGGTGCTGTCACTTTGCAATACCGCGAGGAGCCCAATGCCGGGCTCCCCATGGCATTTAAAAGCGGCAGCGCTGCATGGAACAGGTGACCCCGGGTTCTGTGCAGCACTGTCGATTTGAAGTACCCCACTCTTCTCGGCCCTCCCCCCCTTTGCTGTCTCTAGCTGATAAGCATTTGCTTATCGGATAGTCAACTAGTCCTTCACATCCCTATTGCACATAAGAAATTTCAACCTGCCCAAAAGAAATCGGCCAAGGATGGAAAATCTTAGAGAGAACACTGCTTTCCATTGGTGTCATTTCTTGTTCACAGGGGTCTGATCAGTGCGTTATCCACCATTGCATGGCCAAGTCTCTCCATGAGCCACTCAGGGACCAACGTGCTTTGTGAAATTGTCACAGCATGTTTGTAATCCTGTTGGTATTTCCATATTTTTTCATACCCAGAAATAATTCTGCGTGAAGAGAGATGCTGAAGACATAGCTCCTTCCAGTTGAAGTGCTATCAAATGCTGAGGAGAGGGGGGCTCTTACTTAAGGGCACAAAATGGGGGAAAGCAAAGACTGGGTTTACTCCCCCAGTTAATGTACTGACCATTTCAGGCCAATGTCTCAGTTTGGCTGGCTACTTTAAGAGGTGCCAGAGTCAGGTTTGCTCATGATGGACTTTTTAAAGAAGGTATCTGCCTGTAATTAAGTATCTATGTGGCTGGCAGGCAGTGTTGATAAACTATGTAGTTGGTCACTTGGCTATTCTTTGGTTTGTTATGAGATATACACAACAGCCCAAATAACCAATGTCAGTCAAATTTATTGCTACAAGTATCTAATAGCATAGCAGAGGAAGAAAAGTTCAATAGGCTATTGTAACAGAAGGCACACCGTATCCACGTCAGACATATTATTGTAAAAATGTTTGTAGAAAATATGCCTTGAGAGGTATTGGTTGAAAACTAAACCTTATTGGACAATAATATCATGGTAACATAAATGTATCAACATTATATGTAAGGTTATGAAAATGACATAAGAACTAGGGCTGTCAATTGATGTGTGTTAACGCCTGTGATTAACGCAGAGCAGGATTAACGCGTTAATCACAGGCGTTAATGCTGCGCTACCCCTTTATTAGGAGTTTATTAGGAGCCTGGGATCAGTTGGAGTGCCCAGCTGATCCCTGGCTCTGCGTTGCACTGCCCCTTTGAAGTGCTATGGCAGTTTCAAAGGGGCAGCGCAAGGTAGAGCCTGGGGTCAGCTGGGGACTCCAACTGACCCCGGGCTCCCGCGATGCTGCCACTGCGTTTCAAAGAGGCAGCTGCACTGAGTCTGGGGTCAGCTAAGGACTCCAGCAGATCTTAGGCTCCTAATGCACTGCCCCTTTGACGCACAGCGGTGGCGCTTCAAAGGAGCAGCGCAAGGCGGAGCCCGGGGCCAACTGGGGACTCCAGATGACCCTGGGCTCCCATGGTGCTGCCTCTTTGAAATTCTGGGGCAGCGCAAGGCGGAGCTGGGGCCTGCAGCTGATGCTGGGCTCTGTGCAGAGCTGCTCCTTTGAAACGCTGCTGCTGCATTTCAAAGGGGCGGCTGCACTGAGCCTGGGATCAGCTGAGGACTCCAGCTGACCCCTGGCTTCTGCAGCCCTGCTCCTTTGAATCACCACTGTAGCACTTCAAAGGGGCAGTGCATGCGATTAATCACAATTAATTTTTTTAATTGTTTGACAGCCCTAATAAGAACATAAGAACGGCCATACTGGGCCAGACCAACGATCGGTCCATCCAACCCAGTATTCTGTCTGCTAACAGCGGCCAATACCAGATGCCCCAAAGGGAGGGAACACAACAGGTAATCCTCAAGTGATCCCTCACCTGTCACCCACCTCCAGAGAAACAGAGGCTAGGGACACCATTCCTACCCATCCTGGCTAATAGCCATTGAAGGACCTAGCCTACATAAATCTATCTAGCTCTTTTTTGAACACTGTTAAAGTACTAGACCTTACCACATCCTCTGGCAAGGAGTTCCAGAGGTATACTGTGAGCTGAGTGAAGAAAAACTTCCTTTTGTTTGTTTTAAACCTGCTGTCTACTAATTTCATTAGGTGATCCTTAGTTCTTATATTGTGGGAATAAGGAAATAACTTTTTCCACACCAGTCATGATTTTATAGACCTCTATCATATCCCACCCCCCCGTCTCCTATTTTCTAAGCTGAAAAGTCCAAGTCATTTTTAATCTCTCTTCATATGGGACCTGTTCCAAACCGCTAGTACTTTTTATTGCTCTTTTCTGAACCTTTTCCAATGCCAATATATCTTTTTTGAGATGAAGTGACCACATCTGTATGCAGTATTCAAGATGTGAGCATACCATGATTTTATGTAGAGGCATTATGATATTTTCTGTCTTATTCTCTATGCTTTTTTTAAATGATTCCTAACATTCTATTTGCTTTTTTGACTGCCGCTGCACACTGAGTGGATGTTTTCAGAGAACTATCCACAATAATTCCAAGATCTCTCTCTCTTGAGTAGTTGTAGCTAAATTAGTCCCCATCATGTTGTACATATAGTTGAGATTATTTTTTTCCAATGGGCATTACTTTACATTTATCAACATTAAATTTCATTTGCCATTGTTTTGCCCAATCACTTAGTTGATTAGTTTTATTGACCTGAAATCAATACTTTATGCTTGTGAGACATATCTGGAGAGTGGGTAAACCTGTTTCTTAAACACAAAAGACAAGTTGAAACTCCCACCCAGGTGTCATTACTTATCAACAGGCCATACTTTGGCAAGGAAGCAGGGCAGGATCAGATCTTAGCAAAGACTAGCTTGAAACTTCTCCCACCACCAGAGTCCATTTTTTCTTTGCTTTCAGCTGAAAAGAACTTTTAGCCGGGGGTGGGGGCGGGTCACACTTAGGCAAATGGTTTTCAAAAGGTGACTGGACTAAAAAAGAGGAGCCAAAAAAACCCTCAATTTATCTCCTCTTGTCCATCTTTTTTTTTCCTAAGAAGATTGAAGAAAATAGCTGTTGGACCTGGATATCTGGATCCTGCCCTAAAATCTGTTCAGCAATACTGCTGAAAACCTGTCATCAGGAGAGCCAACAGAATTGCCAGGCCTGTGTGCAAGGTATATGTTTGTGGTGGTGAGGGGGACAGGCGGGGAGGCAGCTTCACACTCCTGGAATGGATTAGGCTGAGGGCACCAGCTAGGAGTGCTTCCTGGACCACACCATAGCCCCCCAGCCAGTCCTTAGTGCTGCTGAAGGCCTGTGGCTGTGACAGACCTGTCTGTGGTAAGAATTTTTATTTTTGACTTTAACTTGTATTCCCTTAAAATCCCTTAAAGAAATTAGTTTTGCTAATCAAAATTCATCGATTATTGGGAACTGTGTGGATGACTGCATTTAAGATGTGTTATCGTGATGCCCTCAGATGGGCTATGGATATAATATATCTGGACCGTGCAGAACAGACATTTATGTGGGGAAATCTGAGACTGGGAGTGTGTTAAATTCATCGTGCATGTAATAATCAAAGCTGCTGGAAACCAGAGCATGATTGGTCTTTGCTAACAGGTTACTGGGGTCAGACTTGCTGGACCAGAGCTGTGGCAATACACAGATGCTCAGGGTGTGACCTGCAAGTAGTCTGGCTGTTTGTGAGCGGTATAGCTTGGGAGCCACAGCAGCAAGGCATTGTGAAGCACCCCACACTTCATGGGGAGTTGTGACATGGCCACCTACCTGTCTGGATTGCACCTCACAATGCCACAGATACCTGTTTCTGGGAAGCCATCTCACACGGCATTGTTGAACTTACCTTATGCAGAAGGTTTGCTCCCAAAATGTCTCCCTTCTATTAGCAGAATGCCTAAGATGATGAATGCAAGTTATAAAACTCTTGAACCATCACTAAAATGCAGCTCTTCATTCCACATACTGGTCCCAGAAGGTCCCTCGCTTACTACTTTGCTCTGGCACAAGTTACAGGCTGGATTTTTGACACATTACCTATCTGTTTGTGGAAAAGACCAAACAGCATTATCACAGCTCGTAGCAAGATGTAGCTTAGCTCATTTGCATGCCTGGGCACTCAGGCCAGCTTGCCTTCTGATGACATCGCAGACCTGCTGAGACCACGGGCTTCTTTGTTGGATGGGTTTACTCAGGTTATGGTGCTTAGTCAAAACTTCCTGTGTTGTCTCATTGCTACTGCTCTAGCATCTGTGACACAAGAATATTTTAATGGCAACTGGCAAGGGAGTGTAATAGAAAACTTCTGAGTCTATGAACATTCTGGTCCTCCCAGACTCAGGCAAGGTCTCTTATGAAAGCTGGGGGAACACTAACGTTGTGAAGTAGCGTACGGATGCTGGAAATGTGTTTAAACTCTAAAAGGGGTATCTTTCTGCTGGGATGTGTGGGAGAAAAATCAAATCACTCCAATTGTGTGGAGGAAATCAAAACTCTCTAAAAGAAAACTGCTGCAAGGGTTAAAAGTTT
>JANRFK010001234.1:29832148-29847311 GCA_030068395.1 Apalone spinifera | reverse complement strand
CCTTCTGGGGACGCTGTACCCCAGGGGAGCGAGATATGTAAATTTAGCACTGTAAAATTACAAAATGCATATCTGTTTATCTACTGAGTTGGCCGTTAACAAAGGGATACGAAGTCTACAGAAAAGGAGCACATAGGTGAAAACAAGTCATGGGAGATTATCCTGCCTCGGAATACCGTCTGTGAGTGATGGAAGCATATATAGAAGGCACAGAAGATACCCCTTCATCCCATGTCTAGGATGTGAACAGGGAGCCTTGGTTGAAAGTACTGCAGAGGACTTAGGGTGAGAGAAACATCTTCAGAGAAGAGGCCAATTAGCTGGTTTAAGACAACGTCCTGATTTTGGTTGTACTGTATCAATAATGACTTGTTTCCTTTATTTGTACTTTTTATTTGTTCTTTAATAATAAATTTCTCGTGAGTGACTTAACACCCCAGGGATTCAAGTATGGTTAGCCAAATGCTGGTTCTGAGTTGAATCTTATGAGCTGGTGTATATTGTTTCTTTGGGCACTGCAGTAGGTGTGTGAGTACCTCCTAATCCAGACTATTGTGTGTAACAGCGTGTCTCCTCTCCTCCTCCTGCCCTGCTTTTCTTCTATGCAGCCTACCCGACTGGTACTGTACCTTGCTCCATGTTGTAGTGTCATGTGAAGGAGAGGGTAGATGTCTGTGTTCTCTCTATCTTTCAATAAGCTCTTTGTATAAGTCCATTGCAGAGCTTATGGTCATAAAATGAAAAATGTGATAAGAGGTTTAGTTATTGCTGGCCTAAGTCATCTGTCCCCTGATGCGTGTTTGCATCTCGCCCATATCGTCTTTTTGTTCTGGCAGTGCCTGCTTGACTCCTTGGGCTATGCAGCCATGAGATTATAGCTAGCTTAATACTGCACAGTAATTATTTTGTAGATATAATGATTTCATGTATAATGACTTGCTAATAAGTTTCGTATGCTTCTATTGCTCTCTCTCTCTGTCTCTCATGATTATTTAATGTTACTATAAGGCCTTGCTTCCTGTTAGCATTACAAATTAAGTTGTACCCCTTGTCTGCATCACAAATTAAGTTGTCTCTTTTAGTAATTATTGATCTTGTCTGAAACTCTATACAATTGTGTGGTGTGAGTGAAAGCCATCACAGATGCCCAGGTGATCAAGAAGTGGTGGAAACTTTGAAGATAACAAGTAAACAGCCAGTGGCTGCGTCTAGATTGGCATGATTTTCCGGAAATGCTTTTAACGGAAAAGTTTTCCATTAAAAGCATTTTCAGAACAGAGAGTCTAGATTGGCACGGATGCTTTTCTGCAAAAGCGTCCGTGCCAATCTAGATGCGCTTTTCCGCAAAAAAGTCCCGATCGTCATTTTCGCAATCAGGGCTTTTTTGCGGAAAACAAATCTGAGCTGTCTACACTGGCCCTTTTGCGTAAAAGCTTTGCGCAAAAGGGACTTTTGCCCGAACGGGAGCAGCATAGTATTTCCGCAAGAAGCACTGATTTCTTACAGTAGGAAGTCAGTGCTTTTGCGGAAATTCAAGCGACCACTGTAGACAGCTGGCAAGTTTTTCTGGAAAAGCGGCTGGTTTTCTGGAAAAACTTGCCTGTCTAGATGCAGCCATCGTGTTTTGAGGCTGAGTTGAGTTAGCAGCATTGATGAACCCTGGAGACAGGCAGAGACCCTCCCAAGAATAAGAGACAAAGATGGGCATCTTGACAATCCACAAATTAACACCTCCTAAGGGTGGATGACGGGCAGCATGACGCTGCAATATCCATAGACCCAAATGGGCACTAAGAAGGGAAGCTCTTGCCAGGGGACTCAGGCTTGGCTTTCAGGACTGAACCCAGAGAAGAACTCCAACGCCCCAGTAAGACTGACTTGAGCCACCATGAACTGGTAACTATGCACCATCTGCAGGATTGTGTGTGTGTTTGTGTGCATGTATGGGCTTGTCTTTATGAAGCATATGCTAACTGCTTCTCTACTGTATTCTCAATAAACACCGAGCAAGGTACAAAGCCAGGAGCAGCTCATCTGCAATGGCGTGGCGGCAGCTCCAGCATCCAGCTCAAGGGAGAAGTGTCCCCCCCCCACTGGGCCTCTGAGAGCTTCGGCGCTGGCCACCTACAGCTGAGTCCAGCCCTTTGGAAAGGTACTGCACTGCTCCCCTCCCCTTCCCGGGTGCGTGCGCTGCGCGAGGCTTGCAAGTGTTTTGTGGCTTTTCCCTGCTAGGTGGTCCAGGGTAGGTGGCTTCCTAATGCGTTGCTGGCTGGCGTGCCATCTTTCTTTTGGGTGGGGGGCAGTGGCAATGCAATATAACTCTTTCTAGGGTTAAAATTGTAATATATGGTCTTAACTTACTAATTGCAGAGAGTGTCAGTCAGGGGCTGTGTCAGCTTCAGAAGGAATGAACAGAAGAAGTAGACAACCTGGAAGTCCTATGGGTTGTGCAGATCTTTCCTTTCCTATCCTATCTCTCTGTCTAGCGCTCACTGGCTACGTCTAGACTGGCATGATTTTGCGGAAATACTTTTAACGGAAAAGTTTTTCCGTTAAAAGTATTTCCGCAAAAGAGCATCTAGATTGGCACGGACGCTTTTGCGCAAAAGCACTTTTTGCGGAAAAGCGTCCGTGCCAGTCTAGACGCGCTTTTGCGCAAGAAAGCCCCGATCGCCGTTTTAGCCATCAGGGCTTTTTTGCGCAAAATAAATATCAGCTGTCTACACTGGCCCTTTTGCGCAAAAGTGACTTTTGCCCGAACGGGAAGGGCAAAGTATTTCCGCAAAAAGCACTGATTTCATACATTAGGAAGTCAGTGCTTTTGCGGAAAAGCAGATGATTTTCCGCAAAAACTGGCCAGTCTAGACACAGCCACTGTGTTTCTTTCTCCTGAAGGTGCTGTTTAGATGTGTGATTGACAGGAGCAGTGCTGACTAGCACCCTGTGACTAAGGGGTTAAGCTCAGGTAGCTAGCAAAGGTTTGGGGCTGGGAGAACCAATCAATATAGAGGGTTGAAATTTGAATTGGATATCGGTTCCCTGCCTCCTTTCTTTGTGTGGGAGAGAGAAACCAGGAGTTGACAGAATGATTTAAAGCCAGGCAGGACTACCATGCCTCCATGGAATTGGACCGGTCAAAGAGAAAATTGGAAGTAAAAGTGAATCCAGTTGCATTCAGGGTATTTTTTCTTTATTTGGTGGCTTGGTTTGAACTGCTCTGTGTGGTTCTATGCCCCCTCCTCCCCAATTACCATCTAAACATTGTTCCTAGAGCTTGCTGTTGGTTTTCCTTAGCTGCTCTGTAACAAACACCTAAAGTGATGACTTGAGTGGTGGAAGGTCTGTCTGTGTGTATCTGCCCGAGAGTCAGCTACTAGCAACTGCAGCAGCTTTCTCATTTTTTGGGGATCAAAAAGCACTTGATAGTGGCAGTGATTCCACAAAATGTGTGTGGTGATTCTAGGGGAGGTTTTTTGTAACCAGGGCCAGTTAGAGGCAAGGTTTTGAAGCTCTTGTGTGGGTCCTCACTTTCCGCACTCAAGTGCCAGAGTGGGGAAACAACCCTGACAAGATCTCTCTCATTTGAAGGTGCTCTTTCTCTATATTGTTGTCTCTGTTTCTACTAGTTTTAACTACTTAATAGCTATGTTTCAGCACTGGTTGGGGACAGCTATCTCTCTGTCCGTCCTCCCCCCCCCCCCCCCCCCCCAGCCAACAAAATATAGCTATAGATAATGTTACCCCCATTCACTCACCTTGCCTTTTAATTTATTACCCCACATACTCTCAACAACAAAAGAGAAGAAGCCTCTTATTGCTACATTTAACACTTGTACATTTTATTTTAATTGTCAGTCAGCCATTGTACACATTGCAGCTATGTATTGTTTGTTAGTGTTGTAGGTTTGTATAACTAATACATGCCCTCATAGATATATTCAATTAGTGTTATCACCATGGGAACAAGATGCTGATTCATCAACTTAAAAAAATCACTTCTTCTCACAGTATTCATATTCTTCTTTGATAACACAGCGCAAAAAAAATCATAGGGTGAATAACCATTATGTTGTTAGTTACACAGAACATCATCTGCACGGCAAATAACACAACAGAAATGCATTTATTATTTCCTCATTTCATTTCTTTAAAGTCCTGGTTTTTGACCATCATTCCTAGTTTAGCTGCCTACTTTTCTCTGTTGTGGCATCAGCATCTTTACTTTGACATTCCAAGCACTGAGTGAGTCATCTTTTCTGACTATTTAGGTGTGTGTGTATATATTACACATGTTAAAAATGCTACAGCGCTCCCAACCACTAGTAAAAGAAAGCACAGGACACAAAATATTTCAGATTTTTTTTTTATATTCCCTTCTTTCAAAATAAAAGTGCAGGGATGCTGTTTTAATTCTCAGCGAGTTAGTTTAGAAATATAAAAGTCAATTGGAAGATGATTAAAAACTGCTTGTTCAGTGCTAAGAGGATTATTGGATCTTTTTAAATGCCACATGCATGTATCAGATAAGAGGCAATCTGGATAATAAAACATGGTGCATGAGTCTAACTTTTTTTTTCTCTCTCTCCTACAGTGCAAGTGGCCAGCAGGAAGATACCACTACTAAGACAATGTGGATTGGCTAAAGCAGTGATGAAAACAGGAAACTACTGTAGTTCTAGCTGTTTAATACATCCTGCCATATGTCCAGATCTACAGGAGTTCAATACCATATGCAATTGGGCCATAGCTATAGCTGCTAGCAATTTGATTATCTAATTGGGTATATGTTCCTCCTTTAATAAACTGGAAGTCCTATGGATGCAGAAGATCAGTGCTGCCTCCCCCAGAGTATCTTTTGTTAGCAATAGTCCTCGTGATTCACAATGCTAGTCTAAGCACTTTAGTTATGTACAGTTCACATATTAACATCCCCTTTTTAAATTTTTTTATGCTGCAGATGCATGTACATAGTCACTTGAAGAGGCCCGTGGATGTGATGAGAAGGGTGCTGTTCTGTCTTTGGTCACAAATTAGCTTACACATACAAAAAAAAAGGGGGAATTGATTTCATTGAAATAGCTGGACTTTTCTCATTTGGCCTCTTGCTTCTGGTCCTCTTTGCAAAAATGTCTAAGAAGTTGCTGGAGAGCTTCCTGTGCTGCTTGTGGTATACTCTCCAGCTGTTCCTCAAGAACATGTCTTCCATACTGGTCCTTCACCACAGTACTCTTCTGTGAACTGCACTTATTCATGGTTGTCCTAAAGAGGAAAAAAGTAAATGAACTATATGCATGCTCTTAAGGATAAAGTAAACTTTTAAAAAATATATTAGAGAGTGTTAGTTTGTTAATTTTCTCAAAAGTTCACTCTGCCATGCTGACTCAAACCTTTTAATAACCGATCCATCCTCTTTCATGATCTCTTTCTCTACTAAAGTAGGGAATTGGACATTCATTTGGCTACCTGTAAAACTCAAAGCCTAAAGTGAAACACACAATAAAGCCTTAAAACAGAAGGTAATCGTACTTGTGCGTAAAGGAACAAAGAACAAACCTAGTGGAAATAATGTAATCAATCAGCACAAGCACACCAACTTTACCTCTTCAAAGTCCTCTTTGGCTGTTGGGAGATCAGTGGCTAAACTAGCATCACCAAGGTGCTTCTCCATTCGTTCTCCTTGCACCAGTGTGGTCTTTACAACTTTACTGACCTTCCGGCCTTCCACTAGTTCAGCTTGAAATTCTGAGGCACCCGTCACAACACTGGGCTCAGAGAATGTCACCTGCAGAGATGATACATTCTGCTTAGACCTTCTGTTTGTTTGGGCAAGTGGTAAAGAGGAAAGGATCCTGAAAAAGTCTCACCTCAGACTGTTCAGTGTCACTCTTCAGCACAAGCCGCTTTACAACTTTGGAATATCCATCTCCTTCTTTAACTGTAACAGGTTCTTGTGGTGATCCATGCATTAGGACTTCCTCCTTTTCTGTACCATCTGGTGAAATATATCGCTTGATAATCTTTCTGGTGACCTAAGGGAATATCATAACTCTAAGTGCAGCTGCTTAATGTGTCACTTTGCTCTCTGAGACTAGTGAGTAAAAGGTATTAGACTGTAATTCATAAAATGAAAACTGACAATACCTTCTTCACCACAATGTGGCCATGTTCATCTGTGTACTGCTCCTCTGTTACTGTTTCTGGTGGTATTTCAGGCATGTCATCAGCCTGCACGAGAAGAAAACAAAACGTCATTAAGCAATGCCTTAAGATGCTTTACATAAACATCATAAAGTAAGAATTGAAAAAGCAATCAAGAGTATTAGTGCTGAGTTGTTAAACTCCATAAAACATTCTGCAAATGAATATTAGAAGACATGCATTGACAGGTTGCCTTAGCAGCAGACCTTATGAGGGTTTTCACTACAGCTGTAGCTCGAACATATTGCCAGTGGCACGTGCAGTAGTTCAACACTCAGTACCTGAATAATCACCCGCCGGCGAATGACCCTGGTAGTTACCATCTCTTCTTCATCTGAGCTGGTCTTTAGCTCACCTAATTCTTCTGCTAGCTCCTAGTAGAAGCATGGAAGCAGTGCTCTATTTGTCTCTCTTTTAGCGCAATAAAACTCATTGCTTAGGTGTACATATTCTAAAATATGCTTTTTGTTGGCTCATTAGTCCCACTGATCATATAAGGTGGTTAGAAAAAGAAAAGATTAAGCAAGTAATAAAAAAAAAAACAAAGGCCCTTTCACAAAGTCAGAAATATTAAGCTACCAGGGAAAGCATTCTTTTATATTTTCTCTTCCATAGTTGTTGATGTAGTTTTGTTATGTATTGATTAGTACTGGATTTACTACAAGCCACAGAAGTGTAGTGCCAACCCTTTGAATAGCTAATTGAACTTATTCTTTGAGAAGAGCCAGGAAAGCTCTTCCTCCTTCTCTTGGTAAGAGGTGGGACCCATTTTCTCTTATACTGAGCCCCTTCTTAATACAGTAAAACTCCAATAGTCCAGCATCAAAATGGCAAGAGCCTAGTGAGTGAGCTTCGGCAAAAAATGAGTCACAAGGTAACAGCGGCAGCAGCTGAACTGAGCAAAAAGGGGAAAAAAAGGCTTAAAAAAACCTAAAACATTACAGTATACTGTATACAGTATGTACAATAAAAAGGGTTAAGAACACTTTATATACAGTATATAATGTATACAGTGTATATATATATATATATATATATATATATAAAAAAAAAAACCTGCTTATAGTACCTCCTGATAGTCCGGCATATCTGATAATCCGGCACCACCTAAATCTCATAGGTTCCGGATTATCGGAAGTCTACTGTATTATCTTAGATTCCGAGCCTTCCTACCCTAGCTGGATATAGCAATGCATGAACAGCTTAAGATGACAAATCAGGACATGTAGTTCCCTCCTTTAACTTTACTGTGAAGATCTGTCTTCTGCCCCGTTAGTCAGAGAGAATGTTGAGTGCTTTCTCACCTATTATCCTCTTGTCTCATTCTCCTGAAAATATACTAGGGGACTCCTTCATCTTAACAAATAAACCATCCTAAACCCACACCCACACATGGTCTCTTCTCCACTCTTAATCACCTAACAACTATAAAGTAACTAGGGGAATCCGCCCCCTCCTGCCCTGGGCCACCAGGAAGGGGAGGGGAGGGCTTGCTCCTGTAGATGCAGAGTGATTTGATGAGGTCAGTGTTGTCCCACAGGAAATTTTTTTTTTATATATATAGAGATGAGTGGTCCTGTGGCACCTGAGGGATTAACAAAAATATCTATAGTATCATGAGCTTTCATGGGCAAAACCCACTTCTTCAGATGAGTTGAAAACTGGAGTGGAAATAACAGTAACCCAGAATTTATAACAGGAAAAGGAAAGGAAAGGAAAGTACCTGTCAATTGTGGTACCGGTACCAATGAGGCTAATTGAGTGAGCTGGAAGTGTCCCATCTTTGGCTTTTGATATATGTGAGGTATTAAATGCAGGAAATGCTGGCTTTATAAAGTAGTTCTCAGTCACATGAGCAGTCCTATTGACTTCAGTGGGCCCACTTGCATAAATACTTACCTAGACTATATCGCCATATAGCGGTGGTCTCCAACCTTTTTAAGCACAAGATCACTTTTTGAATGTGTTAGTCCAGGATCTACCTCAAACCCAAATACCCCTGCTCCACCTCTTCACCGAGGCCCCGCCCTCCTCATTCTGTGAAGATGGGGTACAGGAGAGGAGGACTGAGTGACATCAGTGCTCCCTCCCCCTGGCCTCTTGTCTCCCCCACCCTGCAGAACATGCAGGAGGCTCCCAGGGTAGCGCTGAGGCTCTGGGTAGGAGCAGCTGAAGTGCTGGTACTTGATAGCCTCCCAGCCAAACCAGTCAGGATCACGTGTCAGAGGCTCCAAGATCTACCAATAGATCCTGATCTACTGGTTGGTGACCACTGCATATAGATTAATACTTGCCATGTGAAAGGAATATTTACTCATGGCAAAACTGAGTCAAAACAATTAAAGAGTTGTAGATAAGCAAATGCTGACAAAATCAAGACAAAGATGCCATCATGGGGGCAGGGGTTGATATTACCTTTCTAAATGACTTGTCATCATCATGTCTTTCTAACTCTGCTGGCTGTTCATCAGTTGACTCCACTATCACCAGACTAGTTCTCCTTGGGGAGAGGTGGAGGTCCTCACATTCTTGTGCAATGGGAGAGTCACCTCCCTCACTAAATGGTCTCTCTTCACATCCTGTGGTGGAGTCTTTAAATTTTTCCTTTGCAAAACCTGCTGCTTTTTCAGCCTTTGGTGCTATTGATTCTTCTGAAGTCGTGACACTGTGGATTACAGAATTAGCAGAGGTAACTACAAAGCATTCTATTATGATCTCCATAAATATGCTGTCTGTTTAAATGGGGTTGCATGCGCCATTTTTTGCAAAGTTATTTTAACAACTGAACACTGATTTTTTATTAGTTGCTAATTTAAAAACATTAAAAAGCAAGAGAACTTAAAGTTAAAAATTGAGATCTACAAATGGGCAAATTGCGCTGCCATATACTTTACTTCAGAAGTTTAGTTCTGCTAATCATCTGGTGAAAAATTATCATGAAACATTCTGGCAGTAATCTATAGAAGTTGTTCATGATACACACTGCTAGGGAAGCACGATCAGGCACTTTATTTTCTAGAATGCTACTCAGGGGTTGACACTCCTCTCATTTGCATCCCTATACCTCAAGAGCCAACCCCTTCAATGGAGTCACAGAGGTGAGACTGGAATCCAATCCTTTCTTTCTAAGATGTTCTGGAGCCAACAGGCATGGATAGCTATCATTTGTGACTTTTCCCCTAACTCTTAATCCTTTTTAAGAGTTATACATCCCATCCCAGAGTGGGAGTAGTTACATGAACAGTCTGACTAAAATCAATGGGACAATTTGTATGAGTAAATGTTTATCAGTATGGGTAAAAGTTACACAGTTTGGCTCCAAATGGTTATACTTCAACAAAATACTGTCATACATAATTCAAAGTAATTTTTTTTCTTTTCAGTACTCTTTATACCATTATATGATAAGTCATACTGTATATCAAAGGCTAGACTCATTCTTTCTGGCTGTTGCTAGATCTAGTCAATCTCTCCAAATAATCTTAAACAGCACCAAAATTACTTCAACAAATCTATACATAAAAGATCTCTGTTTAAAGCAATGTTCCGTTTTCTTTGACTATTCAAAGCATACCTTTCACATACTTATGTTGGAAGAGTGTTTAGTGTCCTGAATTAAAATTCCTGTCTGAAAGTTAAAGGTACTTTGGGTCAATAACCAACTGCCATTAATAATTTCATTAAGGGAATTATTATTAAAAAACTTTAAAAACAACTAATAGTCTAGCAGCACCTTAAAGACTAACAAACCATTATTATTGTTAGTTGTAACATCTAAAATATGACTCCAATGCATTAAGTGTTGCAAAGTTCTCCTTAAAAAACTGCTGGCACACCCAATAAATAAAACAGTTTTTCCCAAATAATTCCACCCATTCGTGCTGTTGATATTCTTCTCTAAGAACCCTATAGTAGGCAGATATGGAATGATCTGCTCCCCACAAAGGTTTTATCCTGCTCTCATATAATGAGAGATTATGTGAAAGATACACAAAATAAAAGGATGTTTCTGTTCAACATGCAATTGGTTATAGATTTGCCCGGCCATCTTTTGATACTTACAAGTGCTCATGTTGTGCAGCTGATGAATCTTCTGGCAGATCCGGTAATTTCCCTGAGAACTCAGCGGGTACTCGCTCTTTGTGTGCTTGTCGCAGGAGCTCTGCAACTGATAAGTCTGTGTCAGTCCTGGGTGTGCTCTCCTGAAAGGAAGAGTAACTGACAGATGTGTCTTCTTCAGAGACAATAGGAGGATGATCGCTGTCTTTATAATGCACTTCTTCCTTCTTGTGTCTTGGACTGTACAATTCCTCCTGCAGTGCAGAAAATCCTAGGAACAAGGAAAAAAAAATCATTAAAATGCTCCCTGCCACTCCCCACCATGATGTTGCAGCTTTCTCTGAAGTTTAATTGCCAGAGGAAATACAGTTTTGCAACTCATAATGAGTTATGGGGCTCTGCTGTGCTGTGCATGATTTATAAGTGCACATGTAGGTGGAAGACGAAGAAAGTAGATGAAAGTAGTTGGTGAAATGTTGGATTTATCACTAGGATTGCCACTGAATGAGCTGAAACCACTTCAGAAATATTCTTTCAGTCTCACAATAGCTCTTTGAAGCAAATCATGGATAGTGTAGATTAATACTCTAGCCAGGTAAAACTGCAGAAGGATTTTAGGTGGGAATAGGATTTTGAATTATAAGGACATTATTATATTCATATTTTATCTAAATAATAGTGAAAATACCACTTTCTGTAACACCTTGGCGTTTCTTAAATATCTTTCCATCTAATGAGTGCTACTCTTTATGAAGTTCAACAGAATCACAGCACAAATGCTGGCTATACCACGGAGAATACCATGTGATATTTAAATAGACGCAATCTCATTGATTTCCATGAAATCACCTGTACGACTGCGAGCAAATTGGCCCATAGGGTACATCAAAGCTTCCTTTACTAGCATTATAAGACCTGATTATGGTAGGTGATTGTAGATGAAATAATAGTTTTTGCCATACTTCCTTATTAAATTGTCCTGCTTTTAAAGATAGATGACAGCTATTATTACAAGCATGGTAGAGTTAGTAAAGTGTCTTAACTATATATTTGAGAATGAAATCTAGTGCAGAGATAAAATCACTTGTCAGTCTTGGAGGATAATGTGAAAGGTTAACATCAGAAGCATCTACCTTCACTATGATCCAGTCCTATGGTTTGTTCAATTTCTGCATAGGTGCGAGCGCCACGGTCCTGCACTAAGTCTCTGTGGCTTGTCTGCATTAGATGAACAATATCCATTCGGTTGATTTTTGTGAGACACTGGGTAAGGCTTGTATCTGTGATGTTTCAAAGACACCATTTAGTCATATGCTTCTGGGCCACCAATGCCCCAGCTCGCAGAAATATGTAAGATATTCAGTCAGCATCATGACACACACAATGCAAATATTTTATGGTTAAAAGAACCAAGGTACAGAACAAAAACATTGTATTATTGCTATAGAAAACCTGATCTGGAAAGGTTCATGCAAGAATTACTTTCTAACATCATCAGTTAGAAAGCTTCCTCAGCTAATGTGCATTTTTCTGCTTGACTGGGTAATGGAAGATTTAAGGTAAGGGTGGGCAATAATTTTTGCAGGGGGGTCCTTTAGCATTGTGTGGGCAGTGCTGCTCCCACTACCCCCCACTGCAGCTCTGCAGTTTGAATGTAGTTGGAGCCAGGCTGCCTGCATACCTGGCTCTTACTACATTTAAACTGCAGAGTGGCAGCAGAGGTTGCTTCTTCTGAGCACCTTCCCATATCGACTACACGATTACCCAGTTGCCCACCTCTTAACATCATTAGTGGGTGAGCCTGCTAAGTCTGGCAAAGTACAGCTGGTGCAATAACTGAAAATTTACCTGTAGCATGTTTCCCATCCCTGTCAAGCCAGTATTTCAGAAGGGCATGGCTCTGGTCCTGCAGTGAATTTGGATTTTCAATTCGGATCTGGTGAATTTGCTCTTCCGTGAAATCAAGTTCTCTTGCTAATTCTGTGAACAGGAAGCCATTGTTTGGTAAAGACTCAAATTTGTTGTTGGCTGGGGCCCCTTTCAAGGTTGTCAGCTGCAGCCACAGAGATTACTTTCCCTGGCACCAAAGTTCCTTCCATTTTATGTTCCATGCCTACAGACATTAGCTGTCTCGGGGAGACATTTTTATTTTGAGATCGACATGTCCTCCAGAATCCATCACTCCCAATGTTCGTGTAGTATCTGAAACTTTTTTAATCTAGTTGAAGAACTGCTTAAGAATGACATATTTTGCAGGCAGATTGGATTAATGCACAGGTGCTAGAGGCCTCTCTAGACATTTGACGGTTGGAATCTTAATCAGATTTTAAAAATATCATTGTAGGACACGTGGATTGGAAGAAAAGTTTGGCGATGTGAATTGAGAGTAATCAATCATCATAGCTGTGTCTGCTTGTGTTGGCAGGTAGCCTCAAATAATAGTTCTCTGAGAGAGGGAACTGCTCCATTCCTCTCAATGAAATGTTAACTGTACCCAGAATTAGTGGGAGGCTCCTGCCAATACCCACAAGTAGTATAAAAGGGCTGGGGCCAAATCATTCAAGCTGACAACCTAGCAGCTGGGATAAGAACTGGGGAAGCCCTGCTGCCAGGCAGGAAAATTGGAGCCCATGTCACTGCCCTGTGTCTCTGTGAGAGAAGGGGGGACCCCCACTCCAAAGGGGAGCGTCCCCTGAAGTGATGTGCTAAAGGTCCCAGACTGAATAATTTTTGTAAAATCATTCATGCCCTTTTGCAGTTTTGAAACAAAATGTAAACAGCTAAAAATACATACTGAAAAACAAATATGGCACATGCACTGTACCTACAAATTAGACTTATCTGCAAGTCATGCAGGATTTTTTCTAAAAATATTAATTTCCTTGTACCTCCAAAGTCTGGTAGATGAGATGAACCTTTGCCACTAGCTGGTGTGTTTCAGGCAGGCATTTTACTCTGCTGCCACCGTTAGATAGTCTAACCCATAGGTTACCAAACTGGGGGTGTGAAGAAATTCCAGAGGACGTGAGGCCACCCAGCCCGCCCCTCTTCCCGCCCCCCCCCCACAAGTTTTGATGCTCTTTTTGTTTTTCATCCCTGGTCAGTTTTTTTTTCTTCCCTCAACAAGTTTTGCTGCTATTTTTGGGGGAGGAGGGTGCCTGAGGGTTTCTAAAAAATCAAAAAAGAGGCATGATGCTGAAAAGTTTGGGAACCACTCAGGATTAAGGTTCTGCTGTGTATGGCTAAAACCTAGTTTGTGGTAAGAAAAGAAACCAAATTCAAGGCAAGACAGTGATCTGCCTTTATAATACCTCACTAGGGTTTGAAGTGACCGTTTTCCTTCCCGTGCATCCAGGAATGTGCACAATCTTGGGACTGGTCTATGCTATAAAGTTGCATGTGCCTACACTCAGATTTGTCTCTAGCCAATGTAAGATCCCTTACGACAATGCAGTAACATCACTCTCGAAGTGGCACTGGCCATCGTCGACCCCCTGAAGTTAATGCAGTGTGCACGTGTGTGATCTGCGTTGACCCTAATTGTTCCACAATACCCTGGTCATAATTGTAAGCACTGCTACTAAAAGATCAGAGACTGGAAGCCACCCCATCTTGAAACTTGCCCATGCTTTTGAAATTCCTTTTTTCTTGGCTGCACAGCTTGGTGAGCAAACCCAGGCTTTCTTGTATGCAACTGCCAAACCAACCGTGCCGGCTCAATGCACTAGATGTGCTCTGACCTGGAATATGCAGAAAATATTGGGTTTTCTGGGCCAATGGAGAGAAGAGGCTGCGCAAACATGGTTATAGACCAGCCATAGAAATGTGGAACTCTGTGAAGAGATGGCTCAGGGATACAGGAATCACCAGCAGAATTGTGTGAAAATAAAGAACTGCACCAACACATTCACAAGACGATGGAGGCCAACAATAGATCTAGTGCTGAGTTGCAGGCCTCTTACTTCTACAGCGAGCTGCATCCTACACTTGGCAGAGGCCCGGCAAATACCCCATAGACCACTAAGAGGAGTCTGAGATGGAAACTCCAGCCATGAACAATTGATGAGGAGGAGGAAAGAGGGTTAAGACCCAGGCATAGCCTCAAAGGTGAAGTGTCCCATCCCAGATTGGTCTGCCAGAGATGAAGAGGGAGAGGGGCACTGTCCTTCTTGTCCCTGTACCTCACCTGGCACATACAGTCACGCTCTCTGGCAGCTGGGAAGGACACGGGTCACTGCTGCCTCTCAAGCAGAAGCGACTCCATCCTGCTCCCCAGGGAGAACCGCTGAATGGGCAGGGGGGGAGGTACAGGGAGAGAAGGACAAAGCCCCCCATTTTCCCCCATAACATGGGCTGGGAAGAGATCACTTGGCACTGGAGACACATTTCTTTCTGTTTAGATTGTGGGGAGGAGACATGAGCTGTGTATTACCTGCAGGTTCAAAGTAGAGCAGTGATGGAAAACATAGGTTAGTGACGTAAGTGGGCCTTCATCTCAGTGGCCTTACTGAGATTGTCATAACCAAGGATGGTCTCCTGGGATAGGGTAGTTTTGCTAACTGTGTTTGTGTATATCTAGAATTTGCAGGGAGGGCCGACTGAACTGCAGCAGTGCATTGACTGGATGCAGAGGGAGCGCACGGCTCCCACAGTCAATGTTGTCTGTAATCAGCATTTGCTTTTCATGCACGTCACTTTAGCAAAATTGGTAGGAAAAAATCTACGTGGACGGAATCTGGCAACCCTGTGCGTGGGCAATGGTAAACAAAATGTCTCATGGGCTACACACAGAATTCCGATGGACCACATGCAGCCCAACGATTATTAAGAAATCTGCATTTGATGGAATTTCATACTACAGTAAAACTCCATTCGTCCAGCATCTGATGGTCCGGCACTCCTGATG
>JANRFK010001234.1:29773914-29832048 GCA_030068395.1 Apalone spinifera | reverse complement strand
CCGGCACCCCCTGGGTCCTAAAGGTGCCGGATTATCGGAAGTTTACTGTATCATAATGGATTATAGCAAACTGGAACTTCCTCAGAATTCCTCCATCAAGTGGAAGTGATTGAGGGTTGTATTGCTTAAATTCATGGGAAAACTGTTAGAGGTCTGAGAAGAGGAGACTGGGGTTGCATTGCATAGGGCCAGGGAGAATGGTCCTGGTGCAGTGGACTGAGTGAGAAAAGGTTCAGAGTTCACTGCAAATATAGATATCAAGGGAAGCGGAGTATAAAGTTTTGGTTTGGACTATGTGATACTAAATGCTGGACAGAGAATTCTGCACACCTCATTCTCTTTAAGTTCCTTTTGTCAACTGATTTCCAGTAGTGGAATTAAATATTAATTTCACTCAGTACCAGTTTGGTCTCTCCACAATGAGGAATCTGTCTCCGCACAGTGTGGGTTTCAGCAAAAAAAATGTTGCACCTCTGCCATCAGTTCTGAACAAAAGGGGAGGACTGCTCTCATGTATGAGAGTTACACAGCTGCCTGTGAATGCTTTGTAGCCCCAAATTGCTGGAGCATAGGCTGCTCTGGTTATGCCACCACTACCCTGGCATGGCTGCTAACCAGAATCCTGGGGGTTGCAAAAATGGGTGATAGTGTTTTATGATGTTGGGTCTGTACTATTCTTATGCTGGGAGGTTTCCTCTGCCAGGGGCCACAGAGTCTAGAATCTGGCCCATACTCCTTTGCTCACTGCAAGGTTGTAGTTTCTATATTTATTGGCAAATTTCTATAAGCAGACTTTCATTAATAAAAAAAGACATTTGGCAGAAGCATGGAAATGAAAGGGGAAAAAAACCAATTCTGCATGAACATATTTCATCTGAAAGAGATTACATGCAGTTTACCTGTCCAGCTGAATCCAAGATGATCAGCAATGTGTGCCAGTCTTTCCTCTGTTCTTCTTTGATCATCCTGTTGATCTAAATAGGGTAAAACAGAATAGCCAGAAGTTGTCTATCAACAGGTCAAGGAGAAGCTACAAAAACCAATGTATCTCAAGAAAGGAAAGCTTTCTTCTAACTGTTCTGAAGTGCCACAAACTGTAACTAAGTGTTTAAATATGGATACCGAACATTAGGCTTTTTTATAGCTCTGTTGTTTAGGTGCCAAAAAAGGCCAGATTTTTAAATTGGAGCTTTTTGGCTGGTCAGCCTTTTCTAAAATCAGACTGCTTATGTAGATGCAAAAATAGGGTGTAAAAGTCTGGTCCAAAATATTCTTAGGCTTTTATTTAACAATAAGCCCTTTTATATCTAGAACAAAGGCAAAGAAGGCAGACTGTTACTGATCAAAAAAAACCAACCAAAAAAAAAAACCCCACCGCCTGAATTTTTCCATGCCCTCATTAGTTAATGCTAAAGAGAAGTCAAACATGTACTGTAATTTGTTCATTTCCATTGGTCCTTTCTAATTATTATATTTTATTTGATAATTTAATTAAAGGTTATTACAACTTAGTTCCAAGAATAACCCAGGATATTTTCAAAGGAAGCCTGGGAAAGACAAGTTCTACTTCTCAGTGTTTATATATTTCAATGATAAAAGTATAAGGACCTGTCTTCACATCCAATTTGAGACCAGCAGCGTTTGAGTTTTGATTTTCCCAAAACAGACGTGGAATTAATGAAATTACCATCTCTATTGTTAGTTACAGGAATACAGATGTATATATGTGTTTGAGTTTTACTGTTGGATTTTCCTTGAGGCTACTCAACAATATATAAAAGTTAACATTACTTGAGGAAAAACAACAACACCTGCATTAAGTTATTGGGGAAATGCAGAGCATTCTTCAGAAATTGGCTGTCAAAAAAATTTAATAAGAGTTTAAGGATTTTTAAAATGTGAAACAGTTCTGAGGTCTCAAACTGGAAAAAAAAATACACCACACCTAGTTTGAACAACAGTGCATGTTTATTTGCCAAAATATTCTGTCACTAGTAAAAATAGGTCAGTCTAGAACCAAGGAAAACCAAAAGTCAAAACTCCCATGGCCTAAAAAGGAGGATCAACTGGTGTTAAAGGAAAATAATACCATGTTTTTACCAAAGGATTTTCTGCTTATTGTGTTAACACTTTCCATAAGCATTCGCATTGTGCAATCTTGAGACTGTTTCCCAGACAAGAAAATATAGACACAACACAATAACGAACAGAGCTTACACAAAGGCATTAACAATCACAGAAAGCACAAAAAAAGAATGCACAAGTCACACACACGTGCGCGCACACACGCACACACACAAAAGAATTATAAAATTCATGACATGCGTAGCACTAGGAATCCCAGTGTCTGGCAAATACCTTCAGCACGGTCATGGACATTTTCATCAGGAATACGCTCAATCTGAGTCTCAATGGACTCATCCCAAATGGGCCGGGTGTCAAAGATGTCTTCAGGAATTGACTGCTGGGTCTCAGTGGATGGCACATTTTCAATAACAGAAACTTCTAGGGCGCTACTACTTTCATCATCTGAAATTAATTCTTGTTCTCTTTCTGACTGGGTAAGTCTATCCACTAACTTGGAAGCTTCATCACTAATCTCTTCAAAGAACTCTATGGAGTTTTTGTAAAGGTCAAAAAAATGGTCCTTACTTTCTTTTGTAGGACTAACAGTACCGTGAGAAGCTGTGGCACTTCTGCTTTTAACTGGCAGTCTTGATGAAAATATCTTTGGTCTTGCTGTTGTCCCATCATCTGATTCTAGCTCTTGCTTCATCTCATCCACCCTCGCTCTGGTCTCCACTTCCACCTCAGCATAACTCCTAGCTCTTATTGAACGCCTAGTCTTTGCATCCATGGGAACACTTGCATCAGATTCAGATTTGCTTCGATTATCTTGTTTCATAGATGGTTTGCATGTCATATCGAGAGCTTTGGGTAACTGTGCCTTCTGAACAGAAGTTTCTGGGTCTGTACACTGTTGCTCTGTTCTTTGGAAAGCTGATTTGACAGGTATTTTAGATTTTGGTTTTGTTGGGTCATCCTTTATTTCATCTTGCAAACTGTCCAGAAAGCCATCTGAAGACGGGATCTCATAGTCTGGTTGTTGCAATGACTGCGGTGCAGCAGGAGTTGTTCTTACAGGAATTTTGGATTTGCTTTCAGAAGAAGGCACGCTGCTGTCCAGCACAGCAGTAGGGATTTCAATCACGGACCTCTGTTCCTCCGGTGAAGATTCTGGGGACTCGTCATCCTGTTCAGAATACACAGACCTAGTGACTGTGGAAAATTCTAACTGTATCACAGACTGCTCTGGGGAGATAGGGCAAGGCACCTGACTGTTATCACATTTATCATCAGTTTCTGTTCTGGAGAAAGGATCTACTTCAGAAGCTTCAGAGGCAACAGTCTCTTTCTTTGGTGATTTTGAAGAAACTGAAATACCCATTTTAATGGGAATTCTAGATTTAAGTTCTGCTTTTGTAGTGGCCATGCTGACACCTGTGCTAGTCATTTCCTCTGATTGATCAGGAGGCTCAGATATTGGCAATGCTGTTGTAAGTGCATGCTTTACCTGTATATCAGTTTCATCTGATTCTGAAGGTGCCACAGGATCTGGTGATCTCTCTAGCTTAGGAGAGTCCATCTCTGTGGCTGCTTTCATTTCTTCAGCTAAAGAAACTTCTTCTTGAGACTTCTGCCCTACTTGGAAAAAGTGAAAGCTTTCATCTGCATAGTTCCTTTTGGTCATGTCAATGGCTCCACTTCGAGTCATTTCAAACAACTTTCCTTCCTGGAAGAGAAAAGGATTTTGTTCACTGGTTGGTGTCCCTTCTTCTGTGGGTGTCCTTGCTGGTGTGGTATCTGGCGTTGTACCCTGAGACCGCCTGTCCACCATTAAACCAAAAATCTTTTGTTCCTCCTCTTTCACACGAGCCTCAAAAGCTTCATCGTCTTCACGTATTTCGCTCCACCTGTCAGAATCCACATCTGTTTTGGTGATGACCACTTGGCTGATCAGTTTCTCGGCTTCATCTTTTATATGCTGAAGGGCAGTTTCATCTAATGCTGCAGGGTCTGCTGATGAAGGCACTGAAGTTGATATTCCCTGTTTTGAATCTATTTGCATATAAATCTCTTCTGAAGCTTGATCTCCACTTGCAGGATCATGTCTGCTAGGCAAACTTGCCACTAATGTTTCCTCAATTGTTGTTTCTATTTCAACAGAATGAACATCTCTAGATGATGGACTTGTCTTCTGACTTGTTTCAGTTCCTACTCTACTTTCGTAGCTAGTGAAAAAATGTTCAGAAGGGACGTTTTCATATGGGCTTATTATTTGTGGAGCATCGCTTTCATCAGTATCTGCTGCATAACTTTCAAATTCATCCTTTTTAGTGGTAAGGGATGTATATTCTGTGGAAAGCTCATCTCTATAACACACACTTTGGAATGGCTCAAAATCTTTGTCTGATTTTGTCAAATCACTTCCCAAAGCAGAGCACGCAGGGGAAATATCTTTAGTCAATGCATCGTCTCGTGATGCAGAACTGAGAGAATTATCATGTCCAAAGGGACCACATACTTTCCCAGACACATTCCCTTCAGTACTGAGGTCTTCATGTGTTAACTTTCCAGCTGCATCAGTCTGTTTCTCAGAAGCATGGTGTTGCTGTAGTGCTAGAGAAGACTGATGAACCAAAACGTCTTTTTGAGCATCTTCACCGATTGCATGACAGAAAGCACTGTCAAGTCGTACCACCGGGCCATTAGGGCTAACTGTCTCACTTTCATCTGTACTATAACAACACTTTGATTCATCAGTTTCTGGTATGATACCAGCATCACAGTGAGAAACATTTGATTCTTCAGTGGAAGCTTTACACTTATCACCGAGCACAGATAGTTCCTCTTTCTCTTCTTTTCTTGGCTTCTCTGATTCTGCTTTGCATTCCTCCATCCTGAAAGTATGTTGTTTGGGGTCAATAGGCTGAAACCCTGCTTCTTCGGGGCTGGAACTGGAGTCTATGCTGGGTGGATGCGGTGATGGAGGTTGCACTCGAATCACAGGCTCCATTAAGAGGCCCGAGTCAGCTTCTTTTTTCAGCTGAGTCAACTCTGGCTCACTTTCAGAAGAGGAAGAACTTTTCCTCGTGTCCATAGCAGACATCACTACTGTAGGTATATCTTTTTCTTCAATAGCTGTTGGCACTGGTACTTCAGTTTCACATGTAATATCTGACTCGGGAACTGAAGAAGATTCATCTTGCTTTTTATCCTTTACATGCTCTCTTTTCTGTTTTGCTTCTTGTTCCAATTCATCAAACATTTTGATTTTGGTCACCATCTTAAACATTTCCTCTTCTGGAGTGAATCTCTTCTTTGGTTCACTTTCTGAATCATCCTCTGGCTCTTCACTGACTTCAGGGATTGTGGCTGACTTGGATATATTGGACAGTGCCTGCAAGTCTGCAGTTTTGGGTGTAATTTCATAGCTAATTTCTTCAGAGCTAGGAGTGTCAGGCGAAAGAGGACTTTTCCCTGAACTCTCCATGAGGGATGTCTGTTCTAAACTGTCATCTTCAGCACTTCCATCGGGGTCACGAAGAATTCTGGAACGCATAGATGCCAGCTCTGGGAACATTTCTGCTCTGGTAGGGACAGACTGTAGAGGAACTTGTCCTGTAAGAATGCCAGGCTTTGCTTTTTGGTCTATGGGGCTGCTTTCAAGAGAATCACGGCATGGTGACTCTTTCGTAGGGCTAGGCTCCAGGGAATCAGGGGTTTTGTGTGATGAGTTATCTTCCAGCACCGGGCTTGCTTCCAATGAGTCTTTATGACTTATAGCCAGGGATTCATCTGCCACTGGGCTAAAGCTTTCACTGTGGTGACTCAGAAGGGAAAGTTCCAATCCTTGGGGACTTCTGATAGCAACGTGACTTTCACAAGTCTTATCTTTCTCTAAAGAGCTGTCATACATTTCAGAAGATTTAGTTAACTGTGTGCGTTTACTACTTTTGGATTCTTTGGTACTGCTAACATCTGTCATAATGGAAGCTGAGCTACCATCTCTAAGTTTGACTGCCCCTTTCTCAGGGTGTGAAGGTACCTGTTCTGACAAATGATCAGAAAGAGATTTCATAGCTTCAATATCTGTGCTTAGCTGTTCTGCAGTAATACCTCTGTCATCTTTCATTGGTGAGGCTTCCTTTGGAGAACACGTCTCAGCTACTCTGTGCACCACAGTGGATTCTTTTGTTTCTCCAATTTCTTCATCAGTTTTCTTGGGTGAGAAAGACAAACTTTCAGGGCTTGTTTCTGGAGTCTCTGCCAGACCCTCATGCTTATAACTTTCCTCAGAGCTGATTTGAGGGGTTCCATCAAGCAGGCTACCGGGAGAATCTGCTACACCTTCATGTTTAAGGCTTTCTGAGCTGCCATCAAAGGTTCCACTTTGCAAGGAGAGAGCAGGGAGAAAGCCATCTTTCACATACTCTGATGGGAAGGTAACATTGAAAGGACTGGTCAGTACTTGCTCTAAGTGAAGCTCTCCTTCCTCAGTGATCGAAAGGTGTCGGAACTGCTGGTACTTGTCATTATTCTCAAGCTCTTCTTTAATGACATCAGAAAAGTCGGTTGAGGTTTTTCTGTCAGGGCTGATCTGGAAGTCAGTGTCTCCTTGGTCATCATCAGTTGTCTTTTCCTTCACAACTACTGCCTCCTTGGAACTTTCTTCATCAAACACTGGGGAGAAAGATTCGGTTGCTTTATAGCTCTCTCCTTTTACCTGGCCTCTATCTACTGGTTCCTTTTTAGTGCAATCAATAGAAGCTTGCTTTCCTTTTTTAGATGGCGAATCTTTCTCTGTCTTAAGGACTTTGGCTTGTTTGGCTGGCAGGGTATCTTTTTTGTTTGTTTTCCTAGATGGTGGTGCCTGTCCTGTTTCACTTTCTAAATAAACTGCTTCTTTCTGAGTTGGTTCTTTGTCAGATAGCTGCTGCTTTTGTTTGATAGTTTTGTGCTCAAACAGTCCGGATTTATTCTTGGATGGATCTTGTCCTGATTGGAAGGCTTTCATCAGCTCCCGGACTGACATAGTCTCTTCGAGTCTTTCTGTTTTAGCTGAGGGTGAAACAGGTAGCTGTGCTTTGTGCACGATTTTTTTAGCTTGCACTGGCCTTTTAACAGGCCTCTCTGCAGTGATTTCTTTGGGGTGGATTCTGACAGGCAGTTTTGAACGTACTTTCTGTTCATCTTCCACTCGCTTCTGAAGAGCTTTTACCTTGTCTTTTATTGAGCCAATAGGGGTCTCTTCTATTACAGGGGATATGGCGCTAACGTCGGGAACAGCTGCAGGTGTTAAACCTGGCTCACCATCTAACGACTCCTCAGAACTGAACTTTGTTAGTCCCGATTGTTCTTCACTGCTTTGTGTGTCTCCCCCTCCTTCTTTTTGCCTTTGTTTATCTTTTAGTTTCCTCCTAATTGGTTTTTTAATTTCCAAGGAGGGTTTGTGTTGCTCCTGTGTACACTGAGTTTCAGCAGCTGGAGAGCCCTGTGTGCCTTTTTCAGAACCCCTGCTTATAACAACAGCTTCAAATTTCTCCCCAACTAAATCTTCTTGGAACGTTTGTGGCTGCACTTCATGAAGAGACACATAGGTTTTTAAATCCTCAGTAAGATAGTCTACTATTCCTGTCATGTCTGTCTTTTTTGTCTCTGTTTTTCCTTTTTCTATCCTAAGTTCTATACAGGCAGGTTCAATGGCTTCTAATGGAGCATTGTGTCTGGCTTCTTCAATTTCTTCATCACTGAGAATAACCCATTCCTCTTCCACTAATTCTCTTCCAGAATGGGACCTCGGCAGTCTGTGCTCTTCTCTTGTGTAGGTTCCACGTCTGAGTATTTCGTTTACTTTTTCTAAGTCCTCTTTCACTCTTTCCACAATTTCAAAAGGCTCTCCTGGCTCTTCTTCAGTGGCTTTCCCAAGATCTTTCACCTTAATGGAACCTGACTGATCGGAAGGGTCAGTTGTCAAGATGGCAGTCATTTTGATCAAATCTTGTTTCATCTCAGAAACTTCAGATAGCAAATCTGGACTGGCTAGTACTGGGACTTCATTAACCAGGTGGCTTTTCAGGATAGATGTTTCTGTAGATTCTGTCTCGTCATCATCTTTGATGTGAATGAAAAACATTGAAAGTAAAATGGAAATCAAAAATAGAGATTGAAAAATGTAATCAGGACCAAAAATGACAGTCTTTGGTTGCATTGGTAGAATGGTCAACAAAATGGGCTGGGAATGGTGGATCCACAAGATCTGAGGATACAAGAGCAAAGCAAAGCTAATAGGAAAAAAAGAAAACTGAAAAGGAAAATGGGCAGGAAATAACTTGCTTAATTTTCCCACTTTTGCATATCCACACATACAACATCACCAAATTATCAGGACAACATAAAAATTAAAATAACAAAAAAGTAAATTAAAAAACAATGCGGGAACACAGTGAATTTACACAGATAGACATCTCAAGATTGTTTGGATGTTATAGATTGATGTTAAAATAAAAGAAAACAAGAAAAAAGCAAACAAAAAAAGGTAAGCAAAAAAACCCAAACATTAGAATTGGTTGAAAGTTGATTTCCTCTAAGTGAAAGCCAGTGGTAGCAAACTGTCAGCATAACATTTGGGTAGAAGTGTACATTTGTTTTTCTTAATGATCAAAACAAAAATTAAAATCTGTATTTATGTATATTTAGTTCTGCAGTAATCTAAAGTCTGATCAAATATACAGAGATCTGAATCAGCTGCAAACCGGCATTTCATCTAAGGGGATCTCATACCTAAACAATGCAACAAACATTCTTTTGCTTCAAGAGGTATGGTCCTCTCCTTGGAACATCCTCATTGACAAATAACATATATATTGAGGATTTAAAAAAAAGGAGAAGGAGGAGGGGGGGGGGAGAAAGGGAAAATAAAAATAACCGTGAATCAACTTAAATGTGAATTTAAAGGTTCAAAAAATGTAATTAATGTATGGCAACCAAAAATCAAGACATTCACACTGGACACACATACAATTTATGTAAGCCAAGTTATTTCCATGCAAAGCAAAGGCGTTGGGTATGCAGCCTTATTTAAAAGCACTAGATGGAGAATGGTTATAAATTAAAATAATACATAAAAAAACAACAACAGTGTACTGTGGTGAAGTATTAACTATTCTCTACTACCAATATACAAAGTATTGGATTCTGGGCAGTTCTGTATATGGCACGGTTGTTTGTGGAGAATATTTTGTGACAGGGCCCAATTTGAACAAGGATTATTAAGAAATCTGCATTTGATGGAATAAAATAATATAACATTAATGTCAGTTATGTCCAGATCATCACTGTTATTTATTTATAATGTAATGATTTTTTCTTGCTTTTAAAAATATTACAGTATACCAACAGTAATATTTTTCTGTATCATAAGTGATTAATGGAGTAAACCTATCTGAAAATTGCTGTGCAATCAAATGTCTACATTTGTTTTTAAAAAATATTCAATTTATTGTAATATTTTTATATCATTAAGACCTAGTATTTCTCCACTGGGAAAGTAGACATTAACATGAACATCCAGTTTTACTATAAGTCATCTCTGTTGTTTTATAGTGTTACCAAATGCCCAAAATGGTAAACAAGAGGGCTGACAGAGCAATTAAGATTTGATGGGAAATAAAGGAAACTTCTTGGAGCCATCTGTGACAATGTCAACATCTTGAATGCATCATACTTGAAAAATTGTCATTATATGGGAAATACTGGCATTAAGCCCCCAGCTGTCCAATGTGATTAGGCACTATGGACCCCTTTTATCTATATGGAGCAGCTATAATCCCCATGGATCTAGGTTTGTGGTTACTGATACAGGCTGGGAAGTCTAGTTAGATGCTTTTCACTGGTATGCAATTTTATTGAGAGTTTAAGCATCCAGACTCACTGAAAAGTCTACTTGTACTAATGAAAAGCACTCCGTTTCAGCAACAAAATTAAAGGGTTGGTATATCAGCAGTGGGCTTTTCTTCCTTGTTTTTTAAGTCCTTTCAGTTAAGATTTCCAAATGCTTCCTTTCTAGTAACTTTTTACTTTAGTAAATGATAACAAAATGTGCAATGCACCCCACTAACATGGAACCCTACTAACTTACTTCAGTAAGACTCCTGTGCCACTGTGGAGTTAGTCTTGAGGGCAGGGTCAGCACTCAAAGAGTTAGCAGTTAGGCGTTGTGCAAATAATCACTATTAAATCCTATATAATCGTCACACTAGAAGGGTGTTCTTTGCACAATGGACCCTATGCACTAAATAATATATTTTTATATTAATGTCTCAGGATTGTGATGCTAAAAATAACTGATGTGCCAAATGAGAAAACAGCTAACTTTCAAAAGACAATATGTAGAAATGAACTTTTTCTTCTGTCTTAAGTTGTATTCACTTTTAAAGATGGCTGCAACCACGAGACAAGTCAAAAGTCATTTCCTCCCCGCGCCCTCCCTCAAATGCAGTTGGTAAGAAAAACCAATGCATATGAAAGCAATCAGCTCTCATCACAGGATTGTTCAAATTGGGCAAATAAATTCTCTGGCAACTTCATTAAAAGGAGTCCTTTAGAAGAGCAATTGTTTGTTATAGGTTAGGACCAAGCTAGTCCATTAATCCCGGTCATTGCAACTAATAACTGTTAGGCTTCATTACATAATGCAAGTATTTAAGCAAAGCCATATATCCAATCATATTTCACCACAGTAATGGGGATTACACAGCCTGATTACTTTGGACAGTATCACTTTTACACATGCCTGTGTTTCTTGTAATCAACTTTATGAAAAGTTTAGTGATGCATTTTTATTAAAAAGTAATACTGTCATTTCTCTAATAAAAATGAGGTGACAATATTATGCTGACAAATATACAAAAACATAAAAATGGAGGGATGGGTATTTATTCAAGCATAACAGCAATAGCAGGATTACTAGGGATGTTGAAGGAAAGTGAATGCTTAGATGAATTTTCTTAATATGGTATTAAAAATTTACAAGTTAAAATATATTTAATCAAACAGCTGCATTCCTATTAAGTTGCTTACTATTACATTTTATAATTATTAGTAATGTCAGGTAGAGCTTGCAGTCTCGTTTATGCTTTTCTTTATTCTTAACCAGCTTTCATACAAACAGTTGTTGGTGTTGATTTTAAAAATCTTACTTTTTTCTGAGGTCATGTCAACCTGAAAGAGAACACAGATAAAGTGAAATGGTTACAATAACACACTGGGCTGTGTGTATGTGTGTGTAAGATCATATAGGGATACATTTAAATGTGGAATTCTGTCAGCACCACTAAAAGACTCTTATGTGAAAATGGAATTTACAACGTCCAACACTGAGCAAAATTAGGGGCTGTGGATAATGTCAAAACCATACTGCAGATAACATTGGGACCCACCGTTTTGTCACAAGTAAGCGTGGCGAATTCCCATTTCAGCCAATACACGTTTCTATATGCAGGGAAATATAAGACGTTGCCCTAAAATATTATCATTATTTGTTAGCTCTTGCTTTTTAAGGGAATGATCAGAACAGTAATACATCACTACAAATTGTGATACACATGTGCCTTATGATCACTAGTAGGTCACATTGCTATTGGTAAACAAGGAGTAGTCCTATGGCACCTTAGAGCCTAACAAAATATATATAATCATGAGATTTCGTGAATTAATGTAAGCAACCATTTTAATGTCAATGTCCATATGTAAGTTACTACACTGCTAGTGGAAATCCTACCGATGTACCAAGGGAAGAATAGACTCCTTAAAATTGGTCTAATTTTTTAACAGTTAATCTCACATAATTTCCTAAAGCATTCTTCTATGCCCATATAATAATGAAACCTAGTAATAAAAAAATCAATGAAAACTACTACTTTTAATTCTATGTTGGGATATTGGGCCAGGTAGGTTATTTAAAAAACAAAAAATTAGCTCATGCTTCCGGCTCTAACTCCTTTGGGTTTTTGGTAGGGAGTTGTATCTGCTATGTGTATCAGCAACTGACAGAAGCAGGCTATTAGATTGGAGACAGATTTTAAAAATTAGTCTATAGCCACATTTGGGACCAGATTTCCAAAAAGGCTCACCTACCTGACTGTACATTCATTTGTCACCCACCAAATGCTGGGCATTTCTGAAATGGCCAAATTATTTAAATGGATGAGGAATATCTGGCCTCATGTGTATTCCATTATAATAATTCCAATCCCCAAAGCTTAGTTTTTCTTTAAAGGGCAACCTGAATAATTGTGTTATCTAAAATTCTTGCAATACTGGTTTCAAAACTGTTCTGTGCTTCATGGGGAATATGTTAATAATACACAGGGAGCTGACTGGTCATATGATTCTAGCTCTCCTTCCTGTTTACAACTGGTAACTATCAATACAAGAAAACTAAAAATACATAATTTTCTAATTTTATTTTCCCATGTAAGGATCAGAGCCCAAGAAATATTGGTAATTGCCTGAAGGATACAATGTGATTTCGAATATAAAAGGACAAAACATTCAGTCTTCCGAGACAGCTATAAGTTCTCACTTGTTAATAGAAATAAGCAATGGCAGAGCAATGATGAAGTGGCATGATAGCAAAATTACCTCTTCTTCCTGCTCTTGGTCTGATTCGGATTCCTTTCAGCCCCAAGATGCCAGGCAATAAAAGAGGAAAAAAGAGAGGAGGAAAAATACAGAATATTGAGAAGAAAAGGATAGGAAAAGTATTGTTTCAGACAAAATATAACCAGCAAAAGTAGGTAGAAAGCACAGTTTTTGCAAATCAGCTGTCATGAGTCAAAAATAGCACAGGGTCAGTTTAAATATAAAAGATATCAGAGTCAAGCACATTACAAACAGAAAAGCTGCCTGTGGGGTCTTTGGTTTCTACTGTGTCTTAAATCCTGCTATGGAATCACATGCATCTAGAACTCATACACATACAGTGTATATTAAGAGGACATGGCTATTCTTAAAAATAATAGAGACACCCTTTCAAAAATAAAGTGTTATGAAATATACAGCACATACATTAAAATATGGGGCTGTAGTTGACTATTACAAGGCACCTTTTACAGTAAGTTATCACGCATCTCACAATAATGTATTAATAAAGGTGCTTTTCTTCTAAACATGTTTAATCTTAAAGGGTGAAATTCACCTCTATGCAGAGGGCTGCCCATTTGGTAAGAAAGAACGGACCATACAAGACAGATTTTTAACCGGTCTTAATGCACTGCTGTAAGGTACGCAGGTACTATGGTTATTAGAGAGGTCCACGAAGGATAGAATAGAATTGTGCTGGCCCTCTGCATGGGTGAATTCCTCTTAGTGCCTGATCCAGCTCTCACTGAAATGAATGAACAGATGCATGGATTTCAGTGGAACTTCAAATATACTATTTATAAATATTAGCAAATACTGACTTTCAATAACTTTTTCCTATTTGCTTTGCTAGTATTAGCTGCTTTCCCTGATCAGATATATATCACTATATCTTTTGAGGATGTTCTCATTAGAAAGCAGATGCAAAGTATAATATTGTAAACATATTGTGGCAGATTTCTGACAGCTTTGAACAGATGGCAAAATATGTATTGCACTATTAGAATTCTATTTGGAAAATAGCTTTGATGCTGTTGATAACTACTGTAACTTCTAGCATGTATTAACTATTGTAACTTCACTTCTGACCACTAATATGAACAATGAAATTGTTCTACTAATCATAATGGAAATCCCATCTCCAGATGCTTTGTTTGTCAAGCCTATTATGGCCAGGTAATAAAATAACCAAAACATATTTGGAACTTCTTTGGCACTATCATTATTGTAATATGCATTATCAATATTAAATGTATTCTTATGTAACTCTGTGAAATGGGGGATTGAAAGAGAAGTCCATTTCTATGCACTGAGGCACAGAGTGCTCAAGCAGTTTACCTGAGATTACACGGGAAGTCTTTGGCAAAATTAGGAATGAAACCTGGGCCTAGTGATCCCCGGCTCTGTGTTTTATCACTGTACAGCACTGTAAGTAGTTTTAATGTAATTTCTTCATGGAAACCAAGCTTCACCTATTCCTGTTCCAAAGTCAACTGAAACCCATGTGAATCTTTCCATTATATTCAATGGGCTTCATATGAGACCCTCTATGGCCCTTGTGTCACTTTTTTTTTTAAACTATTCCATCACCAGGATGGAAGGTATGTTTAAAAATATACAGAATGGAAATAATTTCATTTGAAATCCAGTCAAAAAGATATATGGTCCAAAATCTGATATATTCTTCCCTGCCCAAAAAGGTTAAGTCAAATATTATGTCAAATATGCATTGTGTGCTCTCGAGAGTGGTTGTGCCAATATTCAAATAAACTGATAGATTCTGAATACTGTTTATTTTCCCCTTACTAATATTAAAACCCTTAGGCCTGGTCTACATGATAGCATTAGGCATTAGACTTCTGATGTTGACATAATTACGTCTGTGTACACACTACTGTCTTGCTCCCAACAATGTAAGTGCCCTATTATACCAACACAGTAATTCCATCTCCACGAAAGGCATAGCGCAGCTTATGTCAGTATAGTTAGGGCGATGCATTTTGTATATAGATCGGGGTGGGCAAGACAGTCTCTGCCAGCCAGATCCAGCCCACCAAGCTAGTCGATCTGGCCCGGAGCTGCCCTGCTCCTCCTCCGCTCCCAGGCCAGTCAAGACCTGGGGATGGGAGAGCACGCAAAGTTTCTGCTCCCTGCCATGGATGCACAGCACCGGAGGGAACCACCTAAGGGCACTGGCAGGGGGCAAAGACTTCACGTGCTCTCCTGCCCCTAGGCCAATCAGGGTCTCTGAGTGCGGCAGCCTGGGGACACCTCAGAAATTTGTGAAGTGGCTCCCCTTTTGAAAATTATTGCCCACTCCCTCTTATGTAGATGCTGCATTCTTTTATCTATTGGCTGTCATTCTGTTCATTTGAGCCATGAAATTGAGAAGGAGCCAGCTCCTTGCTTCCCAGCCAGGGTGCTAACTGATCCCCATTCCAAGTTGGGCTGCTCTCCAAGCTCCATGCTCCGATCTGGGCTGCTGCCTAAGCTCTCAGCTTCCCGCTACCTGCTGGAAACATGGCTGCCTCCATGGCTTTCTCTTTTTCCTGCCAGGAAAGGGGCAGCCACACCAGCCTTCTTCAGTCCTCACTCCCTGCTACAAACAGAGCAGCTGACTAGAGGCCAGGCACAGATCACCCCGCCAGGATCCCGCCTGCCTGCCCCATGGGCTCTGAGCTCCCTGCTCCACAATGGGTGTATAGCTGTGCCTGGCAAGGAGTGCTACACCTGGTGTCCATTCAATTGCCCTGGGCAGCATGGATCTGAGAAGCCCAGTGCAGCTATCCTGTTCCCAACAGGGACTGGGGAACCTGAGCGGTTAAAGGGGAACATAAGAACACAGAATGGACATATTGGGTCAGACCAAAGGTCCATCCAGCCCAATATCCTGTCTGCCAACAGTGGCCAATGCCAGGTGTCCCAGAGGGAGAGAATCGAATAGGTAATGATCAAGTGATCTCCCTCCTGCCATCCATCTCCACTCTCTGACAAGCAGAGGCTAGGGACACCATTCCTTACCCATGCTGGCTAATAGCCATTCATGGACTTAACCTCCATGAATTTATCTAATTCTCTTTTCAACCCTGTTATAGTTCTAGCCTTCACAACCTCCCCAGGCAAGGAGTTCCACAGATTGATTATGTGCTGTGAGAGCCAGACTCCTGGGGGGAAGCAAGGATCGGGCTGCTGGCAGGGAGCTGCACATGAGGCTGAAAGCACCGGCTGTCAGCCCCCACACTGCCCCTCTTCAGTTGGGGAGGGAAGCGCTCCCAGTGAGGATGAGCACTAGCAGAAGCAGAAGGGCAGCGTGAACATGAACCAACACAACTGTTGACCTAACATAAGCTGACTTAAGTTTAAAGAAAACATGCCCTCCATCATCTTTCCCCCAGTCTTTTGCCCTGCTAGCAATTTCCTGGTTCCGCTGTGACACTGAGGATGCCAGACAAAAACGTCTATAAAGCTCTGAGACAGTACAGTTGACATTACCTTTATGTAAAGTGGCAGTGTGATATTTAAGTTGCAGATGGCTTGATGGACTAGCCCTCTTGTAGATTTTGGCTCCTTCATAAATGACAGTCGCCCACAAGGTTCTTGAGTGGAGTCTCGTACCTAATGTAGCAGAGATATAGAAATTTAATCTGTACTTTAGCTGCACTCTATTCCATATGCAGTGCCACAATTAGTCAAAAGAATAGAGTAGATCTTGAACAAAGCTGCTTCAGGTATGTGGATGTATGTTTATTGTGTAATGTCTTTGTTATAGACTGGAGTATGTGAAAAACAGGAGAGATCAACAAAATAATTTAGACAATTTGAAGTCAGTCAGTAATAATGACTTATCCATACAATGCAGTTGAGACTAGGTATGTAAGAGTGTAGCAGCGCGGGGTAGCAGCCGGCTTCTAAGCCATCTCCTGCTGCTCATCAGCTCCCAGGAAGCCAGCTGCCAAGATACATAGTAGCAGCGCACACCGGCTCCTGGGGAGCTGGCTGCTGCCCTGCATGTAATCATTGAAATTTTCAGCAGTTATACGGTTAGCCAATTACACCCATTTTTAACACCCTAATTAAGGCAATAATTGCACTGTGACAACACTGTCATGACAACTTGCACGAACTCTGCTTTTCAGAGACATTTATTATAGGTAATTTTTAAATTAATCTATAAAATAAAGCCTTCAAAATTCATAAGTTACGTCATTATAATTTATACATGCACTTGTATCTTTGTAGGCAAATTATCATCAATGACTGCTTCTTTGTCATTCTCTCCCCATAACAGCAACTAAGTGGTCAATTACTGTCTTTTGTTACTAATGAAGTCAAAGGTCACACAGGTTGTCTTCTGTTTGACGATATCTTAACAATTAGAGCCATATTCACTGCACTTACACTTGAGAAATAGTGTTGGAATAGCTCTGAAAAAGCTGCAAGTTACTTAAATGTGACCACACAATAACCCATAAAACAAAACAAAATTATATGAGATCCTGGATGTTCTGAGACTTTGAAGTAAATCTCTGTAAAACAGAGGGCTGCACTTGTAAGTGGACCAATCAAAGGAAAAATACAAAATAAGGACTAATGGAGTGGGCTGTTCCACCATCTCATTCGGCAAAGAGCAGTATTCCAAGAAACACAATATGGAGTCCAAAATGCACCATTTTAAGTATACCCATGCACTTACCAGATTAGTACAAATACTGTGCATTTTTAATCCAGATTTAGGGCCAATGCATTCATTAAAATTTGGTTTGCCCTACCAGTCAACAGTAGGCAGCGGTTGTTTGCATCAATAAAATACATATTCCATTATTTCTTACACAAGAAGGGGGAGAATCTGCGGGATGGACATTTTCCAGACTGACAAGCATATTGAAAACCCAGAGCCAGCCCTGATTAAAACTACAGTCCATAACTGAAGTTATTCCATTACCTTGACGAATAGTGGTAGTCTATTTTCTTTGAAGGCATAAAAACTGAATATATGATGTTGCCCACTTTTTGTGAGTGGCACCAGATTGCCAAAGCAGTCAACGTAGATAGGCTTTCCCTCTAATACCTATGTGGAGTTAGGAGGAAAAAAAAAAAAAAAAAGGAAAAAAAATTCTCCAAATCGTATTAATGGTCATATTCAATATTAATTTCTACAAGATTTCAGTTGATCCTTATGTATGCACAATTCTGCATTGATTTGAGCCAATATTAAATTTTTCACAATACAGTGATCTTAGCATTAAGTTTGCCATCATTATCATCACCTATAATCAGAAATTAGTTACATCAGTTCTAATTTTGCCTAGTTTCACCTATTAAGAGCAGTAGTGAGAAGTGCATGTAAATGAGAACTAAGTCCTATGTTCTGTGAACCTATGCAGAAACGTCTGCAACTTTCCAGTATGCTGCACTGAACTGTTTGCTATATGGTATGATAAATTCACCTACTCCAGTTTTCTTTTCAGCTCTCACCTGCCCTCTTCTGGCTAATTCGATCACTGTTTCATTCTCTTAACCACACCTAGCAGATAGCTGACAAAGTCACCGGTGCACTGAACCTTGCTCCCTTTTAAATGAATCAGTCCCTCATTTTCACCGCTATAGATGAAGGAAAGATCTTAGTCCATGAGCAAATTCAGGATCATGAGCTGGAATGTAGCAAATCTGGATGCATCATGAGGTTAAATGTTTTACCTTCCTGGTCAGTTCAAATTATCCTGTAATTTGTTTACTCTGCGGCAGGGTGACCGTGAGGGTCCAATCTACCTGGGATAGTCTTAGAGTTGAGGTTTTTCAGCGTGGTTGTGCACTTGCAGATCTAATTGGCTCCAACTGAAATGGTGAACATTTGGTCCTTCTGAAAAATCAGGACTCAAGTGAATACCTGGGATGCCTCTATGACACCTGACCGGTCCCAAACAAGGGAATTTGCTAGACCAGGGAAGTGCCCCTGCTACTGCCCTCCCCCATTTTCCCCTGCCCCCGCTGGGCTGCCGTGCTGCTGCCGCCCCGGGCAGCCTAGACTGCCGCGTCCCTGGCTCCACTATCAGGGCTGCGCATTCCAGCTGCCATATCCCCAGCCCCAATACTGGGGCTGCCATTGCCCCAGTAGTGATACCAGAGCCACTAGCCCTCTTGCCACTGGGGCTCCCGGCCAGGAATCTCTGGTCCAGGAACATCCGTGGTCCTGCCGGACCATGGATGTTGCCAGATGAGGGAGTTCTGTTTTTTGGAGGTCCAACCTGTACTGCTTATCTCTCATGGTGGTTATTTATATGATCCTAAGTCCCTGGAACTCACCTCAGCACAGCTTTTGGAATCAGTCCACATGAAGGACATTTCTTACTTTTACCTCCCAGGAATTTTGCCTTGCCAACGTAATGATTACCTATTTTATCTATCTTCTCTGCAAAAAATTGCCTATTTAGGCAACAGACTCTGAACCCAAGAAAGCATTTATGCATGGTGGGATTTTGCATAGAAAACAGGGTTTGTAAAGAGACAGAATGTGCTGTGTTTTATCCATTTCCCATTTTTCATCACTTTTAAAGGAGCTGACTCAGCCAAAGAGCATTTAGCATGCAGCACTACTATCCATACAGAAAGGCTTTCGTATGTTCAGCAGAATATATATGAAACCTGCTAATTTAATTTCTTGATTCTGGTGGACGAGCACCACTTTTCTCACTGATGTCAACAGCAATCATTCTGTCAAATCCAGCAACTGCTGTCAGGGAGTTGATCTTTTTCAATTATTAATAGGTATTTGGAAGAAACTGGCAGGTGGACACTTAACTGTTCTCAGAGGATGGGCTCTGGAGATTTTCAAAGCCTCTATGTGCCTTACAAAGCTTAAACCATGTGAACATCAAAAACATGACTAAACTGCAAAAGGATAAATCCTGAGGGAGTTACTCATTTTTTTCAAAGTCCTTACTCGGGCAGGCTTCTAAAGGAGTCAGTGGAAGATTATCTGCATAATAAGGAATTTAAGATTTTGTTTTAACAGATTACATCACAAAACTAATTAGAATTAAATCCTTCACTTTTGACCACCACAGAAATGGTCACTGTGCACTTTTGCTAGTGTTGAACAAAGCTTGCAGCCGACCCATATCTACTGGCAGTGCACAGCTGCTTCCCTCCACCTTTCCACTGCGGGGTTTAGAGTCAGAAAGCACAGAACACAAAGGGTATGTCTACATTGCGTTCCTCTTCCGAGAGAGGAATGCAAATATAGACAAGTGAAATTGCAAATGAAGTCTGGATTTGAATTTACTGCGCTTCATTTGCATAATCATGGACTGCTGCTTTTCTGAAATCGCGTTTTTCGAGAAAACAAACGCGGTCTCTGGGTTTTTCCTCAAGGATTATTTTGAAGGAAGGGTTTTTTCTCATAATAACCCCGCGGGGACCATGTTTGTTTTCTCGAAAGACACTATTTCGGAAAAGCGGCGGTCCACGATTATGCAAATGAAGTGCGGGATATTCAAATCCATGCTTCATTTGCAATTTCACTTGTCTGCGTTTGCATTCCTCTCTTGGAAGAGGAATGCAATGTAGATATACCCAAAGGGAGCAGCCCTGGGCTGGAAGGAAGTGGGTGAGGCAGGCAGGTAGATGCATTGATTTATGTAACATATTCCAGGTAGATTCCACAGGCAGGGTTCCTACAGAGTGCAGGTGAATAAAAAACTGCTCCTCCTCTAACAAAATTAAGGTGGGTGCATCTGTGGTAGCAACACTGTTACACCCTCTCTTGGGATGGTCTCCCTCGATTGCAGCTGTCCAGTGACTTTTTCTGGTTTTGTGTACCACAATCTGAGATCCTTATTTAGCCAACATTCCTACCAGCTTCAGTGACAGTTTTACCTCACCACTAAGGGTCAAAAAACTAACATTATTCCTGCGTGATAAGAAACAAAGTCAGCCTTTCAATAGGAGTATTCCTGTCCCTTTCAGCATTGCTCATACTCCACACCGAAGTGGAGGCAGAAACCATTACCCTTCCATATTGCTATTTTGCAGTGAAATTAGACAGTAGAAGTGATCATAATAGTATCCTGAAGACTCCCCTCCCCTGGATTTGATAGAGAATGCCACTTATCTAATACTCTGTAACCCTATTGGCCTTGGGAACAAAAGACTAATGTGAATTTAAAGAGAAAATGATGTGAGACACAAAATTTTAAAAAATGCCTCAAAAGAGACTTCGGGAGCCTGAATCTGACTGACTGTCAGTAAGACTTAGGTTTCTATATGCTTAAGTCAATTTTAAAAATGGAATCTAGGCTCCCAAAGTCACTTAGATGCATTTAAAAATTTTACTTTTGGCTTTAAACTCTGAGCCTCCAGAACGAATCATCTGCACTCATTCAGTCACCTTCCCAATCCTTTCTTTTAATCTAAACCTTACAGCTGGAATTTTCCAAAGCACTCAGTGATGGCCTACCTCGGTTCCCATTGGTATGAAATGAGAGCTTGATATCACGTCATAATTGGTCTGAAGCTTGGTGCTTGTTTTGTGCACCTTGCCACCTTATACGTTATACCTTATATATAACCAACTGATATGTAAACTATGCATACAGCTTGAAGGTATAAAAAGTTTTCTGTTGAACTGTTTTTCATTTTTATGCACAGAAAAGCTGACTCAAAAGGCCAATATCCATTTCCACACACAACAGTACACCACTACATTCTTTGGTTTGGAGGATGTAAGCCTGATTTTTAATCCAATTACAAAATATTCAAGAAATGTATGCATGCGTCCATGACTTATTTCTGCTTCCTATATCAGACAACATGAAGAATCTGTGATTTTAGAAATAAAAGGGGCAAGACATTGTGCATGAAAACAAAATTATAGTACATATTTTTGTACCTCTACATCTCTGCTTCTGGCAACTTCGGCAAAGTTTTCTTGTTGTTCTAGTGTTTTATCCACCTTGTCATCTGTCATGCAGAAGCACCTTAATCGAGCTTCAATGGGATCATGTGATTTGGCAAACACAACAAATTTGGCCATGTAGGGCACACAAATAATTTCTCTATACACTTGGGAGGCAAAAGTAACAGATTCTTGTATCTGCCGACAGTCTACCAACCAAAACCTGCGAAGGAACATAAAGAGCAGTTATTGAAAACGGCCATCTAGCAAGATGTAAGCAATGCAAATCCCCATAATATTAAGTATAAATACAGTGCTGATATCATTGCCCTCTGACATCAGGTACCACAGCCAGAGTTATTCATGAAAAAATCAGAATAAAGTAAATATTTAAAAATCATCACTTTGGGGAGATGAGGATTAGGATACATATAATATATTTCTCTTGATAGAAGGAAATTTTAAATAATTATATGCACTCTGATCCTGCAAAGATTCCAACACACAATGAGATTTAAATATCTGAGTAGACCCACTGAATCAAGTATGTGTGGAAATCTTTTCGGGGTCAAGACCATAAACAGTAACCTGCTGAACTCAAGACCTGCTCATTTAACCGGTTGTCATTAGGGATGAGCTGTGAACCAAAATATGCTCCAATAATCTTCCTGCCAACTAGACAAGAAATTGCATTTCACAGCCATGAACAGAACCTATAATCTGCTGACAGGACATGAAAGGACACTTTTCCTAGTGAATATCCATCCCCCAGTACTAACCAACTTCTTCACTGTGGCCAGGCAGATTTACCAGAGCAAGAAATAAAAGGCAGGAAACTCAGGATTATTTGGATTTTGCACAATGATACTCACACTGCCATACACAGTCTTTTAGAGCATATGCATGCATGCCTATAAACTGATTAAATCAATGACGGACCTTATCTGGCTTCACTTTTTTGACACTAAACTGCTTACAAGACAATAACAGCTTCTAGCACTTCCCTCCAGTAGAGTTCACTGAAAACAATCCTCTCTCTTTCTCATAAAGCAACTTTCATTGTGATGCTGCAACAGACTCATGTACTGCAGACAGTAGACACAAATCACTAAATAAATTGCACGCATGCCTTGGAAACCACAACTCCAAAAATAGGTCTCTATCAGCCGAGCAATAGGAAAATTCCCCTTACTTAAAGTGATATCAACTTTCTTACTCCCTCTTCTGGCTAGTCACTAGACAGCAACATCATTCCATCTCAAAGAGCAAGAACGTGAAACATTATCATTTTTTATTGCAGTTGCCACATGCTTTGCTGAGACAAATGGAGTGCTCTTGGTATAATAAAGACAGTGAAAAAAATCCTATCTTCTACAGTTTTGAGCTGAAGCAACATAAATGTCCTATTAAGTTTTTTCTAATGAAAGGAATAAACAAGACTTCTCTGAGATGATACAATTATTAATTACTGTAGATCATGTGGCACAACATCCCATAAACTGTGCACTTTGAAACGTGATTATTCTAATCTTACTCAACTGAAGATGAACAATAATGGATATTCATTCTGAGTCTTGCTTTACAACACCGGACATGTTAATTGATTAAACAATGGAAATTGATTACATCTGAACACAGGGAAGCAAATCTGTTACTTAACAGGGCTGTGAATGCTGATACTTAATTTACAAAAGTGGGGAAAGATTATACTATGTCTGACTCAAACCAGGGAGCCACCTCTTACCTTGAGAAGCCTCCACAGTGCTCAAACATGGGAACATTTTAAAATATGATTCCATATAAAAGAGACAAAAAGTACAGCTGAGACTAAATTTGTATCCGATGGAATGAAAATTGGCCATGTGCAGAAAACAGCAGTTAACTTCTTCAGTAATTTACATACATGTTCCGATTTCCCAAACACTTCTTGGAAGGATTTGATCTCTTGAATGAGAGGGTGTGATTCTTGCATAATCATTTTAAAGACCCAATTCAGAAAGTTACATACACCTGTCCTACTCACTGACTTTATGCGCTTGACTTTAGGTAGGTGTTTAAATATCTTGCTAGGAAATAGCAAGGGAGCAGGTGGAGCAAGGGAGCAGGTGGATCTTGTCGAAGGCCTATAGCCATCTGTTGTGTCTCAACAGCTGTATGCCGCATTAGTTACACTAAAGGGCACACATTAATTAGTTCATTCAATAGCCAGCATTGCAGATTAGACACTGTTTGAGAGATCCAAGTTTAGAGCTTCATTAGGGTTATGGCATCAACAGGAAGCCCAGATGTAGAAGCTGTTAGTGTGTGGAAACACCAACTATTTTAGATACCATGAGTCACAGTTGTTTGATTCCCCACAGACCATTACAAGGGTCACCCGTGCAAACTTCTGAGTTGTTGATGCCATAACTCTAATGCAGCTCTTGACTTGGATTTCCCAAACACAGTATCTAATCTGCAGTGCCAGCTGTTGAAGGAAGCATTTAATATGTGCCCTTTAGCGTAACAAATACGGCATGCAGCTGTTGAGACACAACAGATGGCTGAAGAGGTCTCTTGTGATCTTTAGTGAAAAGTGTTTATTCCCCATTCATTTGCACTTGGGGTGTGTATTTTTTTAAAGCTTCACTGCTGGCCTTTCACGGCAAGTGGGCCTGTCTACACCGGGGAAACGTCTCACCAGTTCTACGGACAGAACCCTTGTCTAGACAAGGCTTAAGAAGCTGGATCAATTTTACCATTGCTTTGAGCGGACTAGCTTGTCTACATTCATTTAATTAAAATAGAAGTAGCAACTGGTCTGGCTACCAAATGTTCGTCTATGTCACCCACCAATTTTCACACTGGTTCATAAGAAAGGATGTTAGATCCTCTCTAAGACCCACTGCTGGTGGAAAGCCTACACAGATCGTGGCTCCTTGGCCACCCCCTTTTCCTAGCCATGTCCTATAAACTTCTTTATGCTGTGGAATGCAAGCAAGGAAGGTGCATCTCGGTTGGTAATTTTGCCACACTAGGGAAATCCCCAGGAAGTCTGTTGATTCGGCCAATAACTGCTTTTCACTGTTGGAGTGATGCAAAGAACCCTGAGCAGGGCTGAAAACCTGGCCTTTGTTTTAATAGCTTTTGATCCAGCAATAATTTGTGGAGAAAAGTAGCTCTAGTCTTACAATTAATTCTCTGATGGGACAAGTTGCATGAGTGAAATTAACCACATATGCAAGAATTTGAAGGACCAGGCTCAGAGATTAAAAACTTTTTAAGGCAGTGCTACTGTTAATAAAAAAAGCCAATCCAATCTAATAAAGAATGTTTTGTAGCTTCTGTTTATAGTTATTGAGAAAGACAAGTAGTTAAATCTGATCAGGAAAGTATTGCACCTTGGTGATACTGAACAGCTGCTAAAATCCAGTCTCTGTTGTATCTGCAATGCAGCAAAATCTGAAGATAGGCAGCTACTTCAGCTGAATTAATGTAGAACGAGTTAGCATACAATTGCCTGGTTTGCAAATGGAAGGATGTGTTACTGCTCTTCTTTTTTATGTAGGCTTCACTCAGTCAGCTAGTTTAGAGTATGCCTCAGATTGTGATTTGCATACAGGACCACTTCCAAATCAGTGTACAAGTTTTCCCTCTCTGATTTCTGATTCTTTGGAGATTGCTGGAAGTAACATTTTTTTAAAGGTTGTAAACCAAGTACAGAAGCTACCTCTCTCCCCAGTGGATTTTCCCTCAGTGAATCTTCAATTAACTATTTAAACAAATGGCTTTTGGGCATCTAGCAGAGGAGGTCCTAGCAGGCAAAACCATAGTGGGGTTTTCAAAAGGGCTCATTGCTACTGCAACTCACCACTGAATTCTACAATAAAATTCCCATTTAATTACAAAGTACTATGTAAAGCTAACATTAAAAAAGCAACTCTATGTTTCTGTACAAAAATATAAAAGACCATATGAATGCAGACAAGACAATTACAAATTCTCTCATATCTCAGTTGGCTGGATGCAGTATGGGTCTAATTATTCATGCTATAGTCATGTTCTGATGAGCATCCATACTTTTAAATATGTGAGCAGTCTCACACATCCCTGACATTACAAATGTGCTTAAGTACTTTGCTGAATTGTGGCAATCTTTTGCCAATAAACAGTTTAAAATAATAAACTTATTCAGCTATATAGAAGATAATGGTTAAACTAAACAAAACCAAACCGCTTCCAAAAGGGACATTACATGTAAGTGAGAATGCATGAAAGAAAAAAGGACAAGATTTAAAAGGGCTCATATTTTAACAGTGATTTTTTGCTGTATAAGTACCTTGCAGATACATTTGTTGTGAAGGAAACACATTCATTGACAAAAGTTAGTGGAGTTGTTCCTGTAATATCTTCCCATTGAGCAGGGGTAGTTCCACCTGAAAGAAAAATAATAAAAATAGGTAAAAGTTTAAAAACAAGCAATAAGCCCAATTTTGCCTTCAATTACTCTATTGATGTTAACAGGATTGCATGGATTTAGCCACATACAGAGTTAGCCCAAATAAACCAACTTGCATTTCTTCAAACAATCAGTGCTGAAGCACAGCTCTGGAAATAATTTTTTCAAACACATCTGAAACTACATGAGATTTACAAGTAAATGCATACCTCTGAAAGAGTAGAGCAAAAAGATGAGCTAGAATTTTCTGTATGTCATATCTACACATAATGGGAGCATGGATCAGCGTTCATATCACACTCCTTTGTAAGTACCTGGCCCAAGACAAAGCTAATGATCTAACTGGCAGATCAAATTTGGTGATGAATTCTGGTCATGTGCCACCTGAAGCACATTGCGCATAGGCTAAGGAGGAGACCAAACATAACTTCTTCCCAAACCAGATTCTTTACCCATATAGAGGAAAATTATCGCATTTAACAACTCGGCTGAAGTTGTACTTGGGAGGAAGAAATTATAATAAATTTGCGATTTTTAGTGTATTGAACTTTATTTTTCAATAATTCTGATTAACTCCGTTTCAAGTTTTACTATTTACCTCATTCTGCAGAAGAGTATTTTGCAGATTTATAGAAAAATCTGTCTGTAATATATTTTAATGGCCAGATTGCGAGCCCCTAACTCATATTAATGAGCAATTTCTCATCACTGATTTAAATGGGAGTATCTTACCAACAAGAACCAGGGAGTCTAAATTTGGACATTGATTGTGTTTCTTTAACCATTATTAAGCAGAATATGGTGCTCCATAGGCAGAACCCACGAAGAAAATGCTAAAAAGTGGGGCTATGCAGCATGGAAAAAAAATGCTGCTGTTGTTCTCACAAGTGGTGAAATATCAGTTCCACTCCATGGAATGAATACAGTTTATTTTCATACACAGCCCCCAGCAAATCTTTTATATAGAGTTATGCCAATGTCATCTTTTTAATACATTTGACCCAAACCACTTTATTATCACAAGATTCTGCAAACATGCAGAACGCTGGCTCACTAAACCTACCTGTTATGCTGCATAGTAATCTTAAAGTAGGTGTTTCACCCCCATAACCATTCATCATCCCATCACTGGAGACTTTGGGGACAGGAATAGTCATGGTGATTGGTTTGTGGAATTTTCTCCTTCTTGGTTCCAGGGTGACTATAGGACTGAAGGTTGCCTTGTTCCCTAAAATCTTCCTTACAAATTCATTGTGCATAGGCTGGGCCTTTCCAACATAAGACAAAAATGAATAAGCAATAAGAACATAAGAACGGCTATACTGGGTCAGACCAAAGGTCCATCTAGTCCAGTATCCTGTCTGCCGACAGTGGCCAATATCAGGTGCCCCAGAGGGAGGGAACACAACAGGTAATCCTCACATGATCCCTCTCCTGTCACACATTTCCAGACAAACAGAGGCTAGACACACCATTCCTATCCATCTTGGCAAAAAACCATCGATGGACCTAACCTCCATGAATCTATCTAGCTCTTTGTTGAATCCTGTTCAGGTCCTAACCTTCACCACATCCTCTGGCAAGGAGTTCCACAGGTTGACTGTGCACTGAGTGAAGAAAAACTTCCTTTTGTTTGTTTTAAACCTGCTTCCTATGAATTTCATTTGGTGACCCATAGTTCTTATATTGTGGCAACAAGTAAATAACTTTTCCTTATTCACTTTTTCTACACCAGTCATGATTTTATAGACCTCTATCATATCCCCCCCTTAGTCTCCTCTTTTCTAAGCTGAAAAGTCCAAGTCATTTTTAATCTTCTTCATATGGGACCCGTTCCAAACCCCTAATCATTTTTGTTACTCTTTTCTGAACCTTTTCCAATACCAATATATCTTTTTTTGAGATGAGGCGACCTCGTCTGTATGCAGTATTCAAGATGTGGGTGTACCATGGTTTTATATAGAGGCAATAAGATATTCTCAGTCTTATTCTATATCCCTTTTTTAATGATTCCTAACAATCAGCTTGCTTTTTTGACTGCTGCTGCACATTGAGTGGATGGTTTCAGAGAACTATCTACAATGACTCCAAGATCTCTCTTTTGAGTAGTTGTAGCTAAATTAGTCCCCATCATATTGTATGTATCATTGGGATTATTTTTTCCAATGTGCATTACTTTACATTTATCAACACTGAATTTCATTTGCCATTTTGCTGCCCAATCACTTAGTTTGGTGAAGTCTTTTTGAAGCTCTTCACAGTCTGCTTCGGTCTTAACTATCTTGAGCCGTTTGGTATCAGCTGATAATTTTGCCACCTCACTGTTTACCCCTTTCTCTAGATCATTTATAAATAAATTGAATAGGATTGGTCCAAGGACAGATCCTTCGGGGACCCCACTAGTTACTAGTTAACAATATGGAACTGTAGCTTAATGAAGATGTAAATGAATGTATCTGACCACCGCTAGTGTTACGTAGCAAGTTTCCCCCACACAAATATATAATCAAATCCCATGGCCCCTTTGTGAGTTATGCTGGAATTACCATCATAGGAGAGAGAGATTAAGTGACTTGCTCAAGATCTTCCAGTCAATAAGTGACACAGTCATGAATAAAACTACAGAAACCTGACTTTCACTACCTTGCTCTAGTTTCTAGACTCTGTCCCCTAAATTTTTATTGTGCTGTAGGGGCATTTTAGATAGCAGTGGGCAAATGGTGAGCTGGTATAATTGTTCAACTAGCTGCTGACTGTGCAATACCCAAAATGCATTATTTTACCAGGGCTCAAATGAAATGCCAACAAGGAAGGTGTAATGAAAGTCTTGTCACTGCTTCTCTGTACCTGGAGGCCGACACGAATTCGCTTGGTTAGCGCTCCCTCTGGGAAGACTGCTTGCACTTGTGGTACTACAGTGCTGCTAAGCACACCTCCCTCAGGTCCAATGAGGTTGCTGTCCTGTTTGATCCGGGACACCACTGCAAAGTACTGTGGGAAATCTCTGGTGATGATACGGCAGATACGCTTCTTCTCAAGTTCCTCTGGAGTATCAAGTACTGAGGGGAAAAAGAGTCATGCTCACACAATACAAATTTCAGAGAGACACACAATGCAGCAATTTCCAGACAAGAAAAGCTCTAACTACATTACAATAGGGGAGAAACGCTTTAAAGAATTTTGAAATTTAAAGCAAGAACAATGAAAGCCAGAATTCGAGGGTGGGGAGGAATTAGAAATAGCGCAAAATACCTAATTCAGAACCAGACCTTTGTTTTCCTATAATATGGGGGAAGGGGTGTATAGATAAAGAACTCTGGTTTTGAGCTGATCTTTATACTCTGTATCTACTTGAAGGCCAAAAGATAGCAGCAGCACAGAGCTCTAATCAGTGAGGTACTGAAGTATGTGCCCGAGTTTGAATACATAGACGTCTGATTTAGTTCTATAGTATTACTCACATGCTTAAAGTTACACATATGCTCATATGGTCTGAATCAAGACCTAACCAAGCTTATTAAAAACTAAACTCATCCTTCAGGTACAGTGTTGATCTCTAGGCCATAGCTCACTGTCAGTGCCATGATGCAGTTATTACTGTCCCTTCAAGTTGCAATATGATCTGGGATCTTTGAGTCCCTCCAAACAAGCAGCCATCATCAAAGGTAATAAAATACAGGGTGGTGAGACATTTACAAAGGAAGCTTTCCTGTCTGTGTATTAAAGACAATGTTTCTCGCGGGACGACTGAGTGACATCAGCACATCACTCTATGTTCCCAGGAGCCCTGACCACGTGACCGCTCCGTGACCTGAACCAGCATCCGACTACCTCTGGGCCCTGCCCCCAGCCTGCCCAGTCCACGCACCTGCTGTGCACCTTGGTTCTGTGTAGCCCAGACTCAGGTGCGCTCTCCCGGGCCCACCGCAAGCTGGGCAGGTCTTGCACCCTGGCCACTTCCCCAGCTGTCCAAAGCGACCGCTCTGCTTTCTGGGCTCGCCACAGAGCAAAGCTGCCCCCGACATGCCCATGCGCAAATGCTGGGCTGTGGACAGGCTGTGGCTCCTGCTGTGCTGGCCAGCCCGATGGTGCTCAGGAGTGGGGAGGGGGAAGCGAATTCAAATTAGTGGGAGGGGGCAGGATATGTGCAGGGAGATCAAATTGAAGTTCAGGTTGCTGAGGAGGGAGGGGAACCCTGCCTGATGCGGGGAGAGCCAGGGTTGACCCGGCCTTGGCTGTGCCCAACAGCCAGGGGAACCGGGGCTGCCTACCCCCGAAGACATGGGGGTATCTGTCACTGGAAGCTCTTCAAGATGTTTGGTCCCTATGTGTATCCCACACGTGGGCATGCATAAATCCTTACCAGCAGTATTTATTGGCCACCACACATGCAGTAGGTGTCTCCTTGCTCATGACTGAGGTTGTAAAAACCAGCGTGGGCTGAAAAATCTCCAGTCCTCCTTCCTACCACAAATCCGACATGATCCGAAGCAGAAGGGACACAGGGTGGGAAGTGGAATCCAGAGATAGAGCTAGTTACAGTAAGTAACCTCCATTTCTTCTTTGAGTTCGGGGGTTTCCTCTGTGCATTCCATATGTGGGTTATTGGCAAGCAGTGCTCAGATGGGAGGTAAGAGTGAGGAAGCCGGCAATAAAGATGCTTGCAGCGCAGCAGAGGTGTTAATTGAGAAAGGGAAACTAGAGAGGCATCGGCTCGCACTGGTTCTTATACTTTCAGTCAGGAGTACGAGGAGATCTACTGTGTGTATGTAGGCCAATGAATGCTGCTTGTAAGACTTTCTGGACTCAGGCTCACAGCACGTACGCAGACCCATGTGTGCAATACCCCTAAGAACCAGCACCAGAAGAAGAACCACTCTTTACCAGATAGGTTTTGCCCCCGTGCTGCTGTCAAATGCACTAGGATGTCAGCAAACATGCACCTTAGGCACCACGTTTACTGAGTGTGTTATGATGTTCCTCTTTGATTCCAGTGAAACATCTGTGGAATATGGCAACACGGCCTCTAGAGAGTGGGGTCATGAGTGAAATAGTCAATCAGAGAGGAGACAGAAAACGTCTTCTCTAGTTACAGAAGTAAAACAAGATAAAGGATCATTTAAATTCCTCTTCAACTTTCTCCCCACCCTTGTCCCAGCACGGAGTACCTTCATCCATTCCATTGAGGATTTCATTCAGTTCATCCTCTGTATATTCACAGAAATGCTCCTTCCAGCTGTCCCCATTCTCACTGCGCAGGATTACCAGTTCTCTCTCTTTCCCACGCAAAGCGGCAAAATGGGGGATCTCCACGATCACAGGCCTGACGCAGCAACACAGCACATTAAATGTATATGGGTGAGAGGAAGAAATAGAAGCAACAGCAATCCATCCAGTCTGTTACAAAGAAACCTGGAATTCTACCCACTTTTCCAGCATAGTTGGGTGTAATCCTAACCAGCATCTCAAGGGGTCACTAGAGCATCTTTTCTTTTACAAGGACCTCGTGTGTACTGTACTGTAGGACACTTTAGATGTGCATACATCTTCTTATGCAATAAGGAAGCAGTACTTTGAACAAAGATTTTAGCATATGGTTGCAAGCAGATAAAATTTAATAAAATTCATGCTCATTTTAGCACTGTTATCACCATGTATTTTAACTTGTGCAATTTCATTTCAAAGACAATCCACTGCAATATATACAGACAGTGGGACAAATTCTGATCTAGCATACTGGTATAATCAGAAAAATGACACTTAAATCAAGGGGCATGATTCATCTCTCTTGTACTGATTTTACACCAACATTAATCTGGATTTCTACTTGTGTCAAGGAGATAAGAATTTCCTTCATTATGAACACATGTGAGAGAGTGTGTGTGTGTGTGTGCATGCGCGTGCACACACATACTCCTATAATGCTGGTATTTTCTACACTCAGGAAGAAAATATAAATATACATGATACATATACCTAACAAGTGCATAATAATATGGGCCATCATGTACTTGATAAAATGTCATGCTATTTCATACTATGTTATATTATATCCAATATATAACATAATATTATTGGTTTGGTAGCAATGGGTGCAAAATAGACACACACACAAATGCACAAAAGATTCTTTTTAGTTCCAATCCAGGTTGCTTTGCTACAGACATCAGGCACATAACAGCTGGAACATTTTACAGCTAGGAAGATCTCATGCTAAAACAAAAATGAAGGTCACAAAACTTTAAGAAAAAAGATATAAACATACCGCCACAACAAAAACCACATACCACAAGGGTTGGAAAATGGTCCACTAAAGGTCAGATATACAAAATTTCAAATCATAGAAAGGGACAATGTCATGGGCACAATGACATAAAAAAATAAATCATATTGCAGAGGGAGGAGAAGAATGGGGGAGGCCAGCATCCATCAATTTGTTTTAAGTCTCTCCTACCCAAGAAATTTGGTCCCAGGAGGCCCCAGCTGAAGGATTCGGCTGACCAAGCTTTCTCCCTCATTAAGTGGGGGAGGAGCCGTAGGCAGATGAAGTTTACTGAGTACATCCAAAGCAGCAGTGAAAGAAAGAACATCAATAAACTTTATGTATGGTTTTTTTTTCAGAACCCCAGTGCCACTGTCTGATCAACAGAGTGGAATTAGGCCAAACACTGAATAAGGTTCTGCCCTCGCTGTACCCCACTGCTGACAGAAAATCCTGAAATGCTTCCATTAATGCCAATGGGATTTTTATCATTGAACTTAATGGGAGCAAAATCTGGCCCTTAGAATGGATGTCAGTGGAGTACAGTAATATTTGTGTTAACAGGTACAGTACACAATACCTGATTTCACTGCCAGGAGGCCCCAGAAAAATGCCCATTAGTAGGGGATAAACCTATGAGGAGTGACACAAAAACGCTAACATATCTGTGTGTGTTATTCAAATGAGTTTTTATTGAGATTACTCATCGGATGGAGGGACTATTTAAAAAAATAAAAGGTACTGCATGTTAGTGTGAATGTGGGGAAGAGGGTTATAGAAATAATGTGACAGCAGAGGTACTCTGCTTGTCTTTTAGATTTTTTATAAGAATTGAACTAGATTTGAAGAGAATGTCAAATTAGTATTTTGTTAGGCAACTTCTCTGATGTATCTGAAACCTATAAGCACCCCATTTGTTAAGGAAGAGGACTCGCCTTTATGTTCCATAACTCTTCCTGTTGCACTATCAATAAAATAATGGAAACAAGCCTGGATACTTTCTCCTCTCATACTCTGTTCAGAGTGTTTCTGAAAAACATCAAATCATCTCCCACTCTTTTCTCAAGTCTCTTCTTCCAGATATAACTTTAGCAGGTGGCTCTGCTGGCTACTTTTACATGACAGGACTTAAATACAATTGAATGGTTTCAAAATGGATTTAAACTGTTGCTTTTCATAACTTCATTTACCAGTTTCCAACTGAAACCTTTCACTCTATTGGAGGGGTTCCTGCAATCATCCATTTTTGGATGCCACAGTTGATAAGGAGAGCAGCTGATAAAAATAAATAAATAAAACAAAAGTGCAGAGAACTGCTGGTTTCAGCTGAATATTGCTAAAACAAGCACAGCAGTAGTTGCAGTTCTGATCTTTCTATTGGGTATTGCAATATAGGACAAAATAAACTGCTGGAGAATTCCTGAGATGTCCTATTGTTTGAACTTGCAATTTTAACCCCAGAAAAATCAAAGGCTTGTGCTTTCCAGATGGTCCAAATTATTGACAGCAGGCCTATAGACGAAACACAAGTTTCTACTGTAAGGAGCTTTCACTTGTGTTATATCTGTAGCAGGCTTCAAATTTAGTTTATATCAGTGCTGTGCTACTTGTTATTCATGTCTTAACTGTGGGTGATTTAAATACAGTATGAATTGCCTACCTCTGATAGCAAACTGATTTCCATTTTCATAGCATGGCACTGATTAATAAACTTATTCCAGGAAGCACTCTAAACCTTAGTGTTAGTGGTTAAAAAACATCAGTATTGTCAAATGAAAAGGAATACAAGCTAAGTGAATCATTGATTTGCACTAGGGGGCCGATAGTATTGTGATCAATCTGAAACAGTATGCTAAGTGAACCTTTTCAATTTAAATGTTGAAGAAGGGGCTACCCCAAGTGCAATTTACAAACAATGGAGATATACCTATCATTTTTCATATAGGTCAAACAGAAAGTCTTACCCGAGAAACTGAGCACCAGAAGGTCCAACTTCAATCAAGCGGCTGGCCAGACCTTCTCCTTCCACCATTGGAGGCATGGTGGCCAGTCTATGTCGCTTGACCAACCGGCAGGTTACTCGTGTTGGAGCAGTGCATTTCCGAGGAGGAATAATGATCCTTAGTCCATTGTGTCTACAGCCTCGCATGGCACCACCACGGGCATCCACCATGAAGCTAACCAGGAAGCTGAAAACGACAAATGAATATTAGATATGTTTTTGAAAGCGTATCAGCCAAAGCAAAATCACTCCATTTATGTTCCAAAGGGTTTTCTTTCAAAATGTAACAAACTATATACCTATGGCACTTTCTCAATATGTACAGTTAATCCCCTTTTTTAAATGTAGCAATAATTCATGCTAAAATCACTAATGGCTTGTACTAGAAATATTTATCTTAGAGCTTTTAATAGCAACACTCATATTTTGCAATGCAACTGATGGTAGAAATATACCATATATAAAATATAGGATCCTGACCAAACACCCCTAATTTATGCATGAATATACACACTTTTCACACTGTATATATTTTCCCAATGCTATCTGGAATATTTCTGCCATGGTTGTCATTGCAGAGTAAGATGGGCACAAGACACATATATTTGTTATACAATTTTAATATATTATTTTAAAAAAATGGCTTACTGGGCAACAATATAAAAGCAATTCTGATTTTTTGTTAATTATGTATATTTTTAGTAGTCTGATGCAACTAAAACTCCTAAAACTATGTAATTCATCGATTATGAGCCAAATTTTGTTCTGCAGTAAGCAGTTATAACTGCTGCTAAAGCCAATGGGAACTGTGCCTCTTTATATCAAGTATAAATCTCTCATTCTCTCTCTCTAACATTTATCATTCTTAAAACTTTTCACAATATGATATTGTAACAAACTGACCAGATAGTAGAAAAATAATCTTCAAGATTTCTATTCACTTTTTGTGAAAAACTGACTACTGTATATTGACTTTTAACAAGCTAAACACTACTCCTTACTTCATTTAACATGTCTACCTTTCTCCTTACCATTTCCAAAAACGAAACAGAACAAGGAAAAATGAGACTGGAAAGAGGATAGTAGGATTCTCCTATTTAAATTATATCCTTATACAGAGAAAATGGCAAATAACTGGAATTTGAGATGAATTTGTTGTCAATTAGAATACTGTTTCAATGTGCCTCTGTTAAAGGAGGATAAGATAACTACAGAAAGCTATGGAGTTGTGAGCAGATGGTAACCATTCTGTAGTGGGTTTATTTCTATATTTCTGCTTTTTCTCTCTTACTATACACAATGTTAATATGTCACTGTAGGATGTCCTACAGTGGCAAGAAGACATCTGTGGCAGGGAGTTCCCTTGTGGCTCAAGACACATTGCTTTTATATCTTTTTCTCTTGTCTACTTACAAGCGCTGTTTGTTCAGTCATGAATAGACAATGCACTGATTTTGATAGTTTTGCTGTTATCTGGAATGCACCTTAATTAAGGGCATTTCTGTGGTATGTAACAAAAACCCTAGAAAAAATGGCTACTTTAAATTTTATATTGTTCAGATTTATGATCACCACTGCTCTGAGGGAGGAGAGGTTAGCTTGCTGCACGGAGAGTAGGGGAAAGTAGGTGAGCATAATACCAGACCTACTTTTTAGGAAATGAACTAGTTACCACACAGAGATTCATACAAATGCTAACATCTGCACTGAGAAACCTGCAAGAAAAAAAATCTTACCACATGAGACACAAATACAGATTTTTTTCACTCTCATGGGTCACTTGGTATGACAAATATTTGAATCCATTCATTATCAAAACATTTACAGTTCATTCCACATGCTGTTAAAACAGAAAATCCAACACTCCGTGCAAGTCAAGTCATAAAAATGAATGAGAGGAAGGAGCCACAACCTGCCATCTAAAGCACGCCATGCACCGCAGATGCCATATGAAGAGACTTCCCACTCCTTCCCACACATGCAGTCTCCCATTCTACCACCATTCATATACCTCTAGCTTTTGTTTAGTGTAATACCCTATGGAGTACAACCATTATCTCATTCGTCAGGGGGCTGATGTTTCTGTGGTTTTAACAAAAAAACAAAAATGAACAAGTGTTTATAGCTTTAATTCCTTAGGGTTCATTTTTTGAAGAAAGGACTCAACCTACCTTAATACATTCTATAGTTTAGAGTCATATTTGCATGTGATTATGAATAAGGATGAAAGGAGAACTCAAGCACAGTAGTTGCTCCATTTTTCCAATAATGATATTGTAATGCCGACAGGCAGAACTGAACCTGGAACCTCTGGAGCTTAGTGAATGAGCCTCTGCCACATGAGCTAAAAGCAGATGGCTATTAGCTAAGGTTATAAAGCAAACTCATTATTCTCTCTGTAAGTGGTCTCAGTGCCACTAGGTAGGACAACACACCACACCCAGAAGATGTGTCGGTTACAGTATGTGATTGTCTTTCCAAGTTAAAACAAAGTCCCTGTCTAGATGCAGTTTGTGTGTCACCTTTGTGATGAATGGATAAAAATGTGACTTTTGCCTCTGAGGATCAGCCTAAGATTCAGTGTCTTGAAGAATGCTTTAGAAATGCATTTTACAACAGCTTAAGTTCTGAGACGGCATAAGCAGTTCACAATCTGGGATTAATATTGTGAAAAACTACAGAAACTGCTACCACTGTTATTAGAGCAGGTTAATTTATTTGGTGAAAATAATTTACTGAATGATTTGTGGCATTTTTCTTCAAGTAAAATCATCATTAATTCAATTTTTTTTCATTATTCAACAAGTGCTCAAGATGGTCAACTAATCATAAATGATAATGGAGTCAGTATTTTTTTCCTTTCATTCAGGGAATTCTTTATTTGCAAAGTCTTTTCCTTAGAAACTAAGCAATTTATCTTACATTGTGCGTCAACATTGCTGAGCACACTGCGGCTGCTACCAAGTTACAAAGTAGATAATGTATCCATAAATAATAATTCAACCATCCCTATTAATGAATGTAGCACAGAACCCAATCATGGAATCCCTGCTACACTAGCAATATTGGGCTCTGATATTTTCAGAGCTGGTAATCTCTAACTGACGCTTTCTAAGGAGTGAAAGTTTTCAGTCAGATAAGCTAAAAATTGAGATATGAACTGAAATGATAACCCTCTCCGATGAAACAGACAGTCTGTATACCTATGAAGTAGCCCTGGAAATGTATATTTCTTTAGACACGAAATCAGTGTCCTAAAAATGATCCTGGAAATAGGGCTAATATATCTCTGGTTTTGAGCATTCTTATTTATACTGGAATTTTGCAGCATGTTTGTAAGTAATACATAGCAGTCCCTGTGTTCCATCTGCTGGACCATCCAAGATCTATTGCAGATTAGCTTATAGTTCTAGTATAGTATGGGTCAATGATGAGTGTCACAGGTGCAATTTAACCATCAGCTATTTAACTTCAGGCCTTCTCAGGCAAAGACATCAAGGTATGACGCAAACTAACTTGTCAGTCGTCAGTTGATTTAGGACATCTAGCATCTGGAATAAGCACAAGAGGAAGATCCCAAGATTTTATTAGACCAGCTATTACCCTAAAAAAGGGGGGGGGAGGGAATAGGCAAAGAAAGGCACATTTGAAAGAGGCTATAAAGATAAAGAGAGTAATTGAAGGACCAGTGGACTAGAGAATCATCACTCAATAATATAAAAGAGTGAAATAAGCAAAATTTATTGATAAAATCAGTGAGATGCATTCACAGAGATGTGAAAAATAAATGTGGAATTGTTGTAGACATATGCAACAACTGGATGACCATTATAACTAAAGACTCCCAGAAAAAGGGATGGAGGCATTTGAAAGTACAAAATAGTGTATCTGTAAGGCAATAAAAATTTTCAGCTATATGTTGTGTGACAAATACAGCTAAATATAAATGTAACTAACTGTGTGCAAGTAATCCCCTTGAATTCAACATACGAAAGAACTGGTCATAGAATGAAGCTATACACAGATCCCCAAATTCCAGAATGTGATTCCATTATTACATGCATTTTCCAGGACCATTTGGCACAGGAAAGAGCAAAAAGGAGCAGGAATGAATCAGAAACACTTAAGGCTGTTAAGACTTTCAAAGAAACAATAAAACAGAAAAAAAAATGCTATCTGAGATGAATAAGAAAGCTGCTCACAAATTATCAAGGGAAAAGAAAGAAAAAATGAGGCACCGTAAGAAATGGGATAGGCAAGTTCTATTACTCTGTGGTGTTACTGTGTTACTGTGATGTTTTTTAAAATAATTTATTATTAAACTATCAAAAAGGGGCATGGACAACTAAAAAAATAAAGATGATTTTCTTAATACATCCATTCATAAAATTCTTAATCCTGCTTTCACTTAAATTGATGATAAATATTCCACTCATTACAATGATGAAAGATTCAGGCCTAAATCAGAGGTCAAAAAACACACAGTAAGTGGAATACATGCAAATCAACAAGTGCAGATGATATTTCTATTGACCTCAATAGGGGCAGGATTTTATCCTATATGATTTAACAATTTTAAAGTCATGAAACAATAAATTTAATTATTTCCCTGGAAAATTGTTTTGAAAAATGAATCCTGGAGATCCAAGGAGGCAGCAGATATATATTAAATACAAAATGTAATACCACTCTTCTAAAAAAGAGAATAAAAGAAGCAACCCTGATAATTACATTCAATTAAGCTAACCTCCACCGTGAGTATAATAATGGAAAAAATGTTAAGTAAAAACTTGGTAACTTGCTAAAGCATAATAGTCATAAGCAATTATGGGTTTGATAAAAACAAAAGCATGGGGGTTGAATAAAAACAATTCATGACAAAATTAATTGCTTTTAAAAATCTAATTACCAACTAGTGGGTGAATCTGCAAAGTAACAGATTTTCATAATGTGTTCAATGTTCTGATTCAGAAACATTTACATAAAAATTAAGCAGTGTCACATTAACTAAAACTGGGGATTGTGAACAAAAGTTAATGATCAACAGCAATGTACTGAGTTGGAGGAGGATGCTGAGGGATGGTGCTTTAGCAGCTTAATTTGATATTTTATTAATGATCTAGAAGACAAAAGCAGCATACTTTTTATAGTCATAGAATAAAATGAGGGTTAAAATAGTGAACAGGAAATAACAAAATTAGATAAATGCAAGGTAATAATCAATATATCTATGGAAGAGTAATCTGAAAATGATACAGAATAGGAAGGAGAATCTGAAATGCTGCACATCAAGGGAGAACTATGAGTAATAGACATCAGCTAATTAGATATGACTGTTATTTGTTATAGCAAAATAAAAAGGCTTTTCAATTTAAATACATGCATGCATCATTTCATAATCTAGAGAGTTAATAGTTCTTTTCTGTAGGATTCTGGTGAAATCATACCTTTAAAATATTATGCATGGTTCTGGACACCTAGTATAGGAGATCGCCTGGAGATCTAATTTTTGAAATGGGAAGTGGTATCAAAATCTGGATCAAACGTAAGATCCATATTTTGTAAACAACTCTGTCTTTGCACTATGGGACCCCAATTCCAAACATAGAAAGTTTCAATTGAGTTGGGTCAAAATTCATATCCAAACCTAAATTTCATAGCTGGGGACCATGTCTAGTCAGTACCATAAATATGTTGTAAAATTAAAAGGAAGTCAGAAAATATTTGGAGAGACTGATTTCTGGGGAAAGGTCAAAATAAATAACCTAATTTACAGAAACTGATGAATACTGGAGAAATAATAAACATCTATATTCATTTTAAGATTGTAAAATACCAAAGGAGAGGTATTAGGATGGTACTGGAGGTACAACTGGGGCAATGGGATGAAAATGAATGATGTCAAGTTAATACAAATATAATAATAGATTTTAACTATGAAGACTCAGAAAGATGTCTCTGAAGTGAGTGATGGAAATGTCTTCTTTTGCATCACTAAAACTAGAGCACACAAAACACTGAAAGAAACATACCTATATTAATATATATGGACTGGATTAATATTTTCTAGCTTTACATCTCTGTGTATTGTTGAAGATTTCTGTAGCACACCAAGTTTTAAAGGAAGAGGATGTTCTATTTGAACTTTAATTGAGTCCTGATCTAAGATGGCAGCAATTCAAGAGTTAAAGCAGTGAAGTCAAAATATACGTGTGCCAAAGAAGGTAAACTTTCTTGGAGGTAGGGAAGGACAACTTTTGATTATGTTTCATTTTCTGGAAAGTTTTTAAAGAAAAAGCTGGAAATGAAGGTTAGCAAAGGTAAGAGATGACCCTAAAGTTTACAGTGTCTTTTAGAATTGTATCAATCAATGTAGTGATTGTGCTTCCTAAAGTTTAGGATTCATCCTACTTAAAAGCAAATGTCAAGTGCTTGTTATGGCCCAAAACAGAGCGAAAAGGAAGTTTCGGGGCAAGAGAGTGAAATTCTCTTCTTTAGGCAGAGTTTTAGTAGGTATTGGAAGATAAAAAGCAAACACACTTCAAGAAATATGATGTACATTGGGTATTCCACAGGAAGAGGCTGAGATATACTGTTCTGGAAAGAAAGGTTACAGATGAGACCAACCAATGTTCACTCTATTTAATGAATCAAATTCAGCCCATTGATATCAGTGTAGTTGCCCTCACTTACACAGGGTCTGAATCACTAAATTTTGTACACTATGCAGGTCCTAACTGATTAGAACTATATATGGGAGGAGTTGATATGTGAGGTGCCTGAAAGCAATAAGGATATTTTTATATACTTCCTGGGGGGAGGTCATTGTATTGTGCAAATAAAGCATTCCAGCTTTATTGGCCAGATTCGCTGCAGGGCCTCAATGCAGCCTCCCCATATCTCTGCATGCAACTTTGCACACACCTTTTTGAAACACCATCACTCATGCAAATGTGACAATGTAATATACAAAATCCTTTGGGCCTAATGGGATTTCTGCATGTAATTTCTGTCCCTTGACTAAAACAATTCACAACTAAATACATATTACTACCACTGAAATTCAACTATATTTGGGGTCAAAGGGAGACCAGTCATTCTAGCTAAGGCCCATGAGAGCAAACCCATTACTCTTACAAGATGTCTCCAAAGCTTTCCACATAAAACAGGCCAATCCTTTGTGAACTTGGGGCTTTCCTATGGTCTCAGTTGCAAGATTCATATAAAATGCTTGGTGACCAATTTATCTATCTTGGGAATATGAAGTGCTGAGATATGGAATCTTTGTCTTGTGAACCTTCTGCTGTGACTTAAGTGTTTGTCTACAGGATCATTTAGTTTGTAGCAAGCTGTGGGGTGAACCTACCCTGCACTAGCCTGCTGCACAACTACCACCTCCATGGACCCTGCTGATATGCACTAACAGTTTCAAAGCAGGGAGAGTAAAAACACAGTAAGAGACTGTTAGTGTGCATCAGAGGTGTCTGCTTGGCAGATTAGTGCAGAGTAGACTCACAGTCCATTTTGCTGCAAGTTAATCTTTCATCTAAAGAAGCCATAAGTTATTTCCTGGTCTGATTTTCTTGGTAGGACAATCACCTGTAAATTAACTCTATTTCTGTGGCCTCTTAAACTACAGCAGAGAAATAAAAAGGACATAAAGAATGGACAGCTCTGTATTTGGAAGAAGAGTAGACTTTTTTGGTGTGCTTTACTAAGTGTCATTGTTTTGTAAACGGCTTTGCAAAGAGTTACAGTCTCTTCAGATAGCAATGAATACCAGATTGTTGGGACTCAGCTGCACATCTCTGTCTGTAGAACCATTTGAACAGCCATGCAAGCACAGCTCCATGAAGAGTCCTTCTAAAGCAGGCTTTGGTTAATATGAAAATTAACATACAAACTGAAAATGAAAAAGCAGTATACCCTCATTTTACAGTCAGTTCATATAGGATTATTCAATCGAGTTAGTAAAAGACATGCTTCTCATCATATAGCAGCAAACAATGATAACAGTCACCACTGAACTATATCCACCATAGACACACTTGGGAAATCTATCTAAGTCATCTTAACTAATATAATAAACATGGAAATAAGGAGATAGCAGCATTCAGAGTTAGTCAGAGTGTGAAAAAAGAACAAATAGTTCTATCAGGGTGCTTCAGCAATTTTACAACTTGAGAGGAAAACAGATCCAAAGTTCAAGTTCAAAGACTCAAAGGCCGGATCCCCAATGCCTGCTGAAGTCAACGAGAGGCTTTTCAGTTTCTTCAATGAACAGTTAATTAGGCCCAAACTGAGCTATATACAGTGTGGAAAAATATGTTCTGGGAGGACAAAAAACATGGCTCTAGTTGCAAGGCATCTGGAAACAACAGTAATTTGCTTACAGTAATGCATCCTTCACTGATGATAATAGTTTTATTACGCTAATCTGGAGCAAGACTGTGGATGTGCATCCTTTAAAAATGATTTTATGAGTTGATTTTTAAAAAATTACTTTCCTGATCAATTTATTCATCTGAGAATTTGAAAGATCTTTCAACTGTCATGACAGTGACATTTTTAAAAAATGAAGGGAACATATCTGCAATGAATATATCAGTTCTAGTTTATTAATAGATTACAATCTCTTTCAGGGAGGGATTGCATCATTTGCTGTGCTCAGTGCATAGTGTTCCACTTGGCACCAGCATGAAGGATTCAGTTTAAATCAATAAAATCAAACTGAATTATGACTGTAGGACCAATTTTACCCTTTTATTACACTGCTGCTACCTCACTGATTTCAACAGGGTTGAATATTAGGTAGATTTTAGTCCACAAAGCACAGGCGCCATTTCTGGAGGTAAGGGAGAGGGGCTACAACAGCATGTACTGGACACCGTTTGCTCTTCTTCCTTGTCCCCTCATGATCAGGGAGCGAGGGGAAAGTAGACACTTGTGTCACTTCTCCACTTCCTCCCCATACCAGTTGGGAGAGAGAGGAATGCATGCAAGTTGTGTACTCTGCACTCACTCGCTGATCACGAGGGGCAGGGGAGGAGCAAGCAGTATCCTGATACACGCGGCTGCAGCCCTCCTCCCAAAAAAGGCGCGCTTGCCACAAAGCAACTCTTGTAACAACAGTCGTTGTACAATGACGCCTTAGGCAAAAAAAATCCATAATTATCAGCCAATTCAGGTCATTAGCATCGAAAATTTAAAAATAAACTATAGACTAACCTTAAAAGAATCAGAGGAGGTTTGGGCCTTAAGACTGGTCACCATCCCCTGGTCTACACTAGGGTTGTTAAATTTTGATTAATCAACTAATTGAGTAGTCAATGGAAATGAAGTCAATAAAGGGGGTGCTCACTATCCCACCGCCCTCTTCCTTTGAAATGTACAAGAGCTGAGATGGTGCTGGGGGGAACCGGCTTGTAAAAGCTGATAGAGGCAGCAAGGGAGGGCATGAAGTGACTAGTCGAGTGACTACTCTAATATCCATAAGTTTATGCTTATTGGATAGTCGACTAGTTGCTTACATCCATAGTCTACACTAGGAGTTATTTCGAAATAATCCCCCCTCATTTTGAAATAATAAGGAGAGTGTCCACACTATTAAGTTTGTTATTTTGAATCTGTACTCCTGTTTTCCTGGGGGAATAAGCTTATTTCAAAATAGTTATTTTGGGAGTTATTATTTCAAAATAAGTTATTTTGAAATAATTTCCTAGTGTAGACATACCCCATGGGCCTACAATGTATCAAGCATTTTTCTTGGGAGTAATGCAGTTGGGAGAAAAGGGGAACATTTTATGGTGGGAAAAATAGGACTCTGTGTTTAACTGCCATCCCCAGGGTGGGAAGAAATTCTCCCCCCCCCCCCCCCCCCCCCCCCCCCCCCCCCCGCCCCCCCGGAGCCATATAGTACAAACACACTAAAGCATCCTGAAGTGAGGTAAATAAGGAGAAGGATGAAAAAGGAAGGGGGAGGAAAAAAAGCAACATATTAATAGAATTATGCAGACGTTCACCTGCTGTTGTCATGATCAAGACATGGAGAGGAGTGGCTGCAACAGAATAGATCATTTAGCATAAAAAAGAATGGATTAAGTGAAATATAAGAAGAAAACAGAAGAGGTTTTTTACTTAAAGATATAACTAAGTATATATATATACTGTATATACACACACACACCTTGTAAATGAGGAGAGAATAAAAGGGAGTGTGGAAAATAAGCATAAACAAACATCATGGGTTACTACAACAGCAATATTAGAATGCTTTGGGATGTCATCAGATCCTCTCCACATGTGCCTTAATCCCAACTCTGAATTGGTGTGTTCAAGTTGGCACTCACATACCTAAATTGGGATTTGGACTCCTAAATAATTATCTGAAACCTAAGTAAGATACTGTGGTCTTGTTCAGGTATTCATATTTGAAATTTGGATCCACATCATAACGTGTAACCCTGCATTTTTTTGTTATTATTCTAACTATTTATGTTCCCGATAATACATTATATGGTCACTTTTCTGACATTTTCTTATTATGGATGACTCCAGCATTATTTCCTTCTTTTGAAATCAGCAGAACTTTGGCCATAAGGAAACACACCTGAATTTTGTTAAAAGCATCAGTATTTAGTAAAAGTATTCTGGTATCATTTAATTTTGTACATTTAAAAAGACTCTCAGCTGCTACCTGCCAGGTCCTGTTTCACAACCATTTCTGGGAAATGAATATCACACTAGGAAAAATGATGTAAGGGATTCAAAATACAACATTTTTTATTTCATTTACCTTGTTAGCAATGATCCAATCTCCTTTTTTGAAGCTAGGCAACTAAGAATAATAACTCTGATTATTTGTCAATTTCAGCTGCTGATTTTCTGTTGTGTTTCAGTCCCACTAATGGAAGTAATGATTTCTAGGAAGGTAAACTCACTAATACAACCACACCTGTGTAGCTTGACTAGATACACATGCATATGGATTGTTTTTTAATCAATCAGACTTCCATTGTCATACTATTTAATATACATGTACATATTTATTGGTGTTCTATTTTCATACAGTCTATTTAATATATATGTCTCTACATATTGGTGTTCTTCAAGAAGTGTTGCTCATCTCCCATTCAACATAGGTGTGTGAGGTCACCACATGCACTGGTGTCAGAAGATTTTCCCTTAGCAATTCCAGTAGGGGAACTGACTTAGGCTCCTCCTGGAGTGGCGCACACATGTCGCAATTTATAGGGCACTTCCAGCCCCATTCACTTTCAGTTCCTTTTTGCTGGAGAACTTCAACAGAGGAGAAGGAGGGCGGGATGTTGAATGGACATTGACAACACATCTCGAAGAAGACCAGTTACGGAAACAGGTAACTGTCTTTTCTTTTTTGAGTGCTTGTTCAGGTCCATACAATGTAGGGTCCAAGCAACATCTGTGGAGGTGGGAGGAGTTCACTGACAGCTCTTCCGAAGGCAACACCCTCTTGGGCTTGTTGCATCAGGACACAGTGCATGGCAAAAGTGTGCACAAAGGACCAAGTTGCAGCCTTACAAATGTCCACGATTGGAACACTGGCAAGAAAGGTCGCAGAGGACTGAGCGGGTCTGGGCACCCATCGGTTGTCGAATGCATGGGGTTATCCAATTGGCAATCCATTGTGTGAATACTGGGAACCCCTCCATCCTCTCAGCATATGTAACAAAGAGCTCGGGTGACTTATAGAATGGTTTTGTTCTGTCAATGTGGAAAGCGCGGACCCTGTGAACATGCAGGGCGCGCAGATGTCCTGACCTATTTGGAAGGCTGAGAACACCTCTGAAGGAAGTTGGAGTGTGGTCGCAGGCAGAATTTGTCTTTAAAGAAGACAATTTACAGGGGCTCTGAAGTCAAGGCACGCAACTCTATAGACCCTCCTAGCCAACATAATTACCATCAGCAAGGCCACCTTCCAGGACAGATGCAGAAGGAAGCACACGACCATGGGATCGAAAGGCAGTCTCTAGTCAGCCTGGAGAGAACCAGATTAAGGTCCCATTGGGGACAGGAGGTTATATAAGAGGTAAGGGCCACTTAAGACCCCTCAGGAATCTGACCGCCATCTTGTGTGCCAGGAGGCCAACAGCGCCAGCAAAGCGCTGCTCACCAATATGCTGGTACTCAGTGTCGAGTCCTAGTGTTCGCTCACTGGAGCTAATGCAGATTCCATTAGGAAAGCCTTGAGATGAATGTCACTCTCCTTTTTGGTCCCAGGCTTAAAAGATTTTCAAATGTAGCACTTATCACTAATACATGCCTCTCCTAAGTACTGCAAACAGTCAGTGGGGGTCACTCGCTTGCATGGGCCCAATTGTAACTGCAATACGACGAAGTCCATGGAATGGGGCATGCCTCAACCTGAAGCTAAGTCCCTATGGACCTACACTATCTAACTAACTGGTAACAATAAACCATCTACATGTTTTGTTAGTCTTTAAAGGGCTACCAGACTATTTGCTGTTTTTTAAGTTTGACTAACAATGGTAACTATTAATAGGGGAAAAAAGAGACCAACAACTAGAAAAGGCACGACAGCTAATGCTGAGGAGAGCAGGTTCCAAGCACCATCACTGATAGCAAGAAGGAACTGAGGGTGGAAAGGACCGGATGTACCCTATACAGTGTGGCATGTGCCGCTATTCCAGCTCCCCTATGGTTACTGCTATGGGAAAATCATCCAGCACGAGTGCATGTGAAGAGCCTACACACCAACACTGAATGGATATGAGCAAGCACTTGAACTATTAAATACACATTTATGGTGAAGATTTCTGGTAATTACATTATTCAGAAGAGTTAATGGAGTCTGAAGTTGCTTGCATGTCACCAAAATACATACAAAGTAACAATTTTGTATATGTACTGTACCATTCAAACCATACAAGTTGCATTCAATGCTACAAACCACACCTGATAGATTTAAAAATATATAAGAATGTGCTATTGCCCAGCAATACCCACAAACTTCAAATGGAAAAAGCTCTTCAAATTCAGTGTTTTACTTTCCAACCTAATGAAAACAGTGTGCTCCTTCACAATGAAATTACAGTCAGTGTAAGATGTATGATGAAAACTGTTGAGAGAGATCTGTCAAAACCTTTGTCTTTCCTAACACATAGACAGGATTAAAAAAAAAAAAGAGTATATTCTCTGGCATTTCCAGTAAAGCAAAATATTAGGGTAATGTTCTACACTAAATTATTGCACACTACTGGGGAGTCAGCTCCCATAGGAGGAGGGAGTTTTCTTGTTTCCAGAATATCTAACCTTTCTTTTATTGTTCTTCGCTCATATGATTAATGAGCCTATAAAAAGACAGATAGGATTAAAATACACACCCAACTTCCACAGCCTAAGTGGTGAGATGCTTTATATGGGCCAGCAGGGGAAAAAAATCTTTTGATCTTTAACTGATACGCCGCACTCCTTTTCCTCTCCTTTTTGTGAGCTCTGAGCCTCTCATTTTGAGGAGAGCTGGCTAGACAGATTTGCTAGACTGGCTACAATTTAAACTTATTGACTCCTGTGTACCATTCTACACCTTTCCTGCAGCTGGGGGGGTTTTAGGCCTGTGTGGGCTGCCTTCCAATCACCTTTTCAGAATTCAGAAGCATTATCCTGGGAATTGAGACAGGTGGAATTTTGGAGGGTTTTTTTTGGGGGGGGGTGTTTTGGGGGTTTTTGTTTTTGTTTTCCTCACTGCAGCCCAAGGATGTGGTGGGTAGGCTAAGTTTTAAGATTCAGATCATCACAACTTGAAAGGTATCCAGTGAAAATGTTTGTCAATAGGGATCCAATTTCCTGGTAAACTACGATGGGTCTCTTAGGATACATCTACAGGCTAAAGTCAAATTAATTGCATAGCTGAAGTTGAAGTACCTTAACTCGGCTTTCGATGCTGTCTAAACAGCTAGAAGTCGAAGGAAGAACACTCTTCCTTCGATTTCCCTTACCCTTTGTGAAATGAGGGTTACAGAAGTCAGAATGAGAAGCCTGTCATTTCAAAATTATTGCTGTATAGATGTGCACTCTGTTATTTCAAAATAACGTGAGTCATTCTGAAATAACATTGCAGCGTAGACATGCCCTTAATGTCCAGGGCAACAAGAAGTTAACCTCTCTCTGCACCCCCTTAATCCTCATAAGAGAGGAGAGTAGTAACGTCCCAGCACTTGAAGCCATGTTAACAATATAGAAGGGATGGAGAGGAAGAAAACTTTTTGTTTGACATTTCCAGTGTTTTGTCTTTCTTCTTGTGGTATCTTGGGACAAAGCCTCAGGTTTTAAACAACCACAGTCAATGCTTACAAAACACCTTTACAATGTCAAACAAAAAGTTTTCTTTAGTGATTTAAACATAACCCTGTAGTATTTGAAAGCTATATATTGTAGCAGTGTGATAGCTCATGAGAGTCTGATAATGACTTCAGGTAGAGGGAAAATAATGTAAATGCTAAATGTGTTTTTAATGTTCCAACTAAGTAAAATGCAATAATTAAACAAAAATTACTAGAGAAAAGTATAGTAAAGTTTTAAATTTGCTTAATTTTTTAAAAACTACGATTTAATCCTGCGTTTCCCTTTAACATACAGAAGATAAGGTAATGCTTCTGATAAGTCAGTTGAAGGTAAGAATACATTTTCACAGAGCTTTTTTCAAGGGTTGATTCTGGTCGTAGAAGCATCCTTGAGTATTTTATTGGTATATTAACATTTTTAATTCAAAACCAGAATAGTAATACCAAACATTCCCTCGGTCTTTTGTTAAATATGATTATTTTTCTCATGATTTTATAGAAACAGTTGCTTCTATTATTTTTAATTTCTTGAACCTAGTCTCAATCTTGGTCATACAAAATATCTAAGGAATCTATTATTAATCTTTAAATGAAAATGTGAAATGATCAAGCTACAGAGAATATGAAATCACTGTTATAAAAAATAAATAACTTATGACCTACAATCATTGGACAGTCCAAGTAGATCGTAGTGAAAACTAATATACGCCCTCTGGAAAAAAGAACTGTACTTATTTGGCACCAATTAGTAGAATTATTATTTTAAAATCTAAATCTTGACACACACACTCTCCAGTATTCAGAGTTACTTTTTTTTTTATCCCAAAATGCAAATAAGCAAACAATCCCACAATTTTCCCCCCATAAAGGATAACATTTATAAACACTGAGTTGACTAGGTATGGTCACATTTCACCAAACTAGAGCTAAAAAAAAATGATAGCAAGTAATCCAGTTGTGGAGGTAGCTGAAGGCAACTGGTCAGGAATGTGTAAACTAAAACATTCATAAGGCTGCTTGAACATTAATTGGAGAACATTAATTGATTAGCAACAAACATAACTTCATGTTGGCATCACACAACCACTATTCACTTTATTTATTAGAAAGATAATCTTCATTAGAAGAAACAGACTTTGAAGATTATGGTTGTAGCACTGGTAGGTTTTTTTCACATCTTCCACTACATATTGCTGTTTTAGGGTATAATTTTTTATATTTGCAAAAAGCCCTTGCACAGTTTACTTAGCCTCCCTTCACTCACTCCCTTGCAATTTCATTCGGTCAAAGGAGATGCTGTGGGATCAAGGTTGCCCAGCTCCCACTGATGTCAAACGACGTCACAAATGGGGCTCATCATATGGCTGAACCAGGCCTTGGTTCTCCATCATTAGAGTAAATAAGAGAGGCATGATATGCTTTTTCTCTCCATTAAACCCAAGATTTTGGGGGGAGGGTATCAATAGTAATCGGTCACAATCCCTCATATAAAGCCTGATTCAAAGCTTCTGAAGTCAATGAAAATGAATTCATTGGTCAATGGCCCAGGCTCATATTCATATTCTTCTGACTGACTGAATTTGAATGGTTATAACAATTTATTTTAAATACTAGACTGCAATGAAGTAAAAACCAACTCCACGTTAATCATTAGCTGAAGCAGCTGGGACCTCAGTTATTTTCACTGTTTCTCTGTCATAGTACAAACCAGTGGATTCGAATACTCACCCTGAATGAATAGGGCTGGAAGAAAGAGCCACGTTGTCTAAGTTTTCAGTGCCCCAGCTTAAGCGATATGAATTCCTTTCGGCTTCCTTGGCCAGAGTTGATACCTGGGCATGCAAAACAAAACAAAACAAAACAAAACCTTTAATTTGTATTTTCATATTTAAAAAGCAATGAGCCAAACAAACCATAAGTAAGAGTTATTTTTGCATAGCAGGGCTGAAAATGATGAACTCTTTAAAAAAGACAACAACTAAAAATAAGCAACAACAACATAAAAATATTACAAACCTCTTATAGAAATACCTTGCGCTTTTTCAAAGCAATCACAAATATTACTGGCCCCACTGAACAGGAATACTGGGAGTTACCAGATTGACAGCTCTTTAAATTACTTCACTGTTTCTTCAAAAATCCTCTCTGAATAGTGAACCAGCTCCACAGCTCATATAGATCAGTAAAACTCCTTTGATTTTATTTATAGCAACTGAATATTTGAGACAGTGCCTATTAATGTTGCTCAAAAATCAGATACAATAGAAAGTACTATAAAGATACATTCTTAGATATATTCACACATTTCTGGCTAGTGCAGAATATAGTATTAAATAAGAAGCTAGTTAATTTAATAGTCATTTGAAATTAGACACATTCATGGTACAATTCACATGGCAGCACACATACATCACATAGTTAACAGCATCTATAGAGTGATTCCTTTTCATGTTTCCAAAACGGAGTATTTAAAGTACATGCTTATTGTACAATTGATCAATGAGATAAAGGGAAAGCTCTTACCTGGTGGCTGGGTATTATGACCGTATCATCGATCATGGCACTGTCCCTCATGTAGGAGGCATGGCTCAACGTGTGGGACCTGTCTGAACTGAAGGATCGCAGGCTGGTAGGTTGGCAGGATGCCATGGCAATTTATCAGCAGTAGAGAAGGTATTGTGAAAATGGGATGTAGACCAAGCAGAGGAGTGAAAAAAGCGTGCTATTAGCAAATATAATGCAACTTCCAGGGGGAGTATAAAATAGCCATGGGAAAAAATAAAATCTTGGGAGGGTCTCTGTGTTATGCTAACTTTCTGACCTAGAACTGAACCAATATTTTGCCTGACTTCTCTCATTTCATTCAAAGGAGAACCCAAGAGATTAAACTAGGTCATGATCTATTTTATTTTCTATCCACCAATGCTTTATATGGAGATACACATATACATACATACATATCTCATAGAACTGGAAGGGACCTTGAGAGGTCATCAAGTCCAGTCCCCTGCCCTCATAGCAGGAGCAAGTTCCATCCCTGACAGATTTGCCCCAGATCCCTAAATGGCCCGCTGAAGGATTAAATTCACAACCCTGGGTTTAGCAAGCCAGTGCTCAAACCACTGAGCTATCCCTCCCCCTGTTAATATAATTTAACATATATTTAAATTAATTTAGGAACTTTAAATTAGCTAGGTGGCTTAATTGCATCCTTTATACTAAACAGGAATGTCTGCTGAGGCTCTTTAAGAAAAGATACAATAGTATCTTTAATAGTACAGTAGTACCTGCACCATAATATAAGTGAACTGTCTAGGAAAAGAATAGATGCAAATATCTGACAATAAGCTGGAATGAGTCCCTCTGACAGTATTCAGACTCATTCGGTTTTGCCCCCTGGAAGGTACACAGCAAGGTGACCTGTGGCCAGCCACATGCTTCCTGTGTAAAACTGAGTGCCTTCTGCATGCCTGCAGCATCTCTAAAACAGCAATCCAACATGTGAGCGCAGGTTCCTTCACACGTACACACAGCACTACAGAAACCAATTGCTGTAGCAATGGGAAGTACAAGGCAATAATGAGCTGCTTACAAGCACCCAGCTCAAAACTTAATTGCAATATCTGCTAGCTCAAAGCAAAATCTACAAAAGCAAAACAACGATACCCAAGCACACAAGATATATCAAGCTAAGATGGGGTTTCTGCCACAGAGCAGTATTATTTTTGCCCTTTAAATATTATATATATATATATATATATATATATATATATACATATATATATATATACATATATATATACACACACACACACACACACATTTTTTCCCCAAAAAAATCAACAACTCAGACCCCTTCAGATGTTACAGGTAACCCTTTATACTTATGTAGGTGTACTTATTATTTTATGCACATTATATGTAAGTTTAGGAACTATTTACGTTCTAATGGATTACATGGCTACTGTCCAAAATAACGTAGAAACATTAGAACTCTGGAGGTGCCAAACAGCATCAGACCAGTGAGCCACTGAACAAAATAAACTTTCTGATAATGGCTAATACCAGATGCTTCAGAGGAAAATGGAAGAAACCTCCTAATGGACAGTTTTGAAATAACATGATCATATGAGAAGGTTGATTAATTTACTCCTGGTAGGTTAGCAGTTAATTTCTCTCTCTCTCTCTCTCAATCAGAGCTTTACTCTAACTGTGGATGTCCTCATATGAATTCAATATTTTTGTGGGTTTAAAATGGGATAATTATTTTTTGACTACCATTTTAAATATTAAGCATATATTTTATACATTAAATTGAAATACTATTGAACGTAAACCTATTTGAAGCCAGACAAATGTTGACCCAAGAGATCCAGTTCAATGCCAGAGTGTACAATTACATAATCTAATACATTCTTGCAGTATTCGTATTTCACAAAGAAATTACATGGTATAATAGTTACATTAGAGATACATAAAGTTAAAAGAGCTATCAAGGCTCTTCCTTGGCCTTTCTACCATATTAAATGGACTGTACAAAATTGATCATAACAAAGATGTGGATATTATATGAATATCCACGCTGGAAAACTGCCCTAAAAATTGGTGCAGAAAACCTTCTCACCTACTCTATCCAGGATAACGATGGTGAAAAAGCTACCAATATTTCACTTGTACATTAAGTACTACTCACCCCTGGTGAGCGGGCAAACAGAACTGAACAAGGATGAACAACATAATATATATTTTGTATATATTATATATTTCACAGATGAAATTCTGATTCCACTGAAAGCAGTGGCAATGGCAAAACACCGCTGACTTCATTGGAGCTAGGATTTCACCTCATGCATTTTAGTCCCTACATGAGGTGCTTTAAATAATGTGCTTTAAATAAAATCAATGGTATGAAGCTTTGGTTGTAGGTCATTTTAAATATGCATGCATTATTTTGGCAGATAGTTTGTAGTTTTACACTGTGCTTTCCATAACATTATTAATTCAATGAATCAGAAATTACACATCAGTAGCAGACCCCATTTTTCACCGCTATCCTTTATTTGTGTTAAGGCTTGAAACATTCAGAGCAGATTTACAGTGCCATGCAATGCTGGAAAGGGATTGCCATCCATGTCACAGGTCCTGCTGTTCAGCTAACGTAAGATTCACCAGAATACTACTGAACAAAAGGAAACATGTACCAGGCTTTACTGCTGGTCACCAAGATATGTCTAGGCTGCAGCTTGGATCTAGCATCCCAGCCCGGGTAGACAGACTTCCTGCTAAAGGGCTTCAAACTAGCATGCTAAACAACATAAACATTGCCACTCAGGAGGCAGCTTGAGCACTCAAACTCTTCCAACCCATGTCTTAGCTTGGGTGGCTAGTCTGAATCTCCCCTGGAGCCGCAATGCCTACACTGTTGTTTTTAGGGCATGTGTCCAAGCTCCACTTGTGTGAATCTCTCTACCTGGGCTGGGAGGCTCCTAGCTACAGTGCAGACATACCCTGCAGGGTTTAGGTCCTCTATGTCCTATGGGTATGAGACATTACAACTTACAGCCACTATGGTTTGTCCACAACATGCCCAGGGAATGGTATATGTTCATAAATACATACCCAGTACACTGAGGGTATGAACATTACCAAGAGACATGGTCGTTTTACAAAGGTGACGGAGGTCTGTGATGAATCAGAAGTATTCCCCTTACATATTTGTTTTAAGACAAATACTGAAATGGCATTGCTCACTTTCTATGGGCTATATTAGTTACATACATAAGTAACAATCTCATTGCTAACGCATCTGGGGCTGAGTGGTGTATACTTATATACTAAGTGGTGGAAACCTAGATATCAGGGGGCTTATAGGAACCAGCACCTCACTATTAACAGGTAGCTGTGTTGAACAAAGCTGATTAAAAGATACATACACTAATTATTATTTTTGATAGGCTTTTAGGAATACTGTCACAAAGTTACACTAAATAAAAGGCAGGATACTCTAGGAAACCTATTAATCTGGACTGTTTCCATGCATGGTTCAGATAATGCTGCCAAATTCACCACTGCAGGATGCATTGGCTCCCTGAGACTCCACTCATCCCATTACTGACTGATTGAGAGGATAAATGTAGTATTAGAAACTACTACTGACTAATACTTGTGACACCTGGTGTGGGAAATACAACATGTTTTCTGTTGCCTAAACTGTGAAAATTACTCTAGTCCCCTGCAACTTTATATAAACTAGACTTGGAAACATTCTTTAATAGTAATTCAATTCTTTAACATATGGACAGAAAACTTTTCCCATCTGACATGACAGATATGTTTGAGTTAAGTTGAGGAATGGAGGTCATACTTCGCATCTCAAACCTGAGCCTTTCTTGAATCTACTTTAGCTATCTGTCAATATGTACCAGGTCATTTCTCTTGTCTGAGAATAAAGCTAACCCCAGTAGCAATGCCATTCACTTGGCCCAGGGAAAACAATAACTCAAGTACAGAAGCCTCCTTAGATCCATCAGCGGGCCTGCAAAATGGATGAATAGCGATTGGTGTTGTAAAAGTGTGCTAGGTAAGACACATGCTGTGTAATACCTACCTGGGCATAGTGCTAATGAAAGCATATTAGAAAGAATGATGAGGAGAGAGAAATAATAAAAAGGGAATACAGTTACAAAAGAAAAATATAAGCTTTTAAAATATAATACTAAATGGATAATAATAATACATGAAAATCAGCTGCTTAAATGATATACTGTGCTGCATTTGTTACAACAACAAAAAATGAAATCTGCATTGCATTGTCTTGGATTCAGGTACTACAGCAGAGCAATTTTATTTAGGCAGCTTTAGTAGTAATTCTCATGAATACGACCTCACTGCAGTAGTGTAAGCAGAGTTGAAAGATGAAACTGGGAAAATGCCCATTTTTGTTTGATTCTTCTTCCTGGATGTCCTTGTGCTGCATTTCAGTTCAAACAGTTTGGATACAGGACAGGGAAATAATTTTTATACTGAAAACAGTGGGCCAGATTTTTATCTCAACTCTACCAATGTTAAATCCACTGAAATCTATGCATGTACTCAAGATATACACTGATATAAATGAGAACTGAATCTAGTCCAGCATTAACCTAAGGGAGCATTCTTATATAATTCACTGAAAAGCAAATAGAAAAAAATCAATATAATCACCAGCAGAGCAGATTATTAGTAAAGCTTTTGACTTTTTTTTAACCGCTGTGTTGTAAGATTCATTGGATATATTGGAACAGGAAAGTCTCCAAGTTTGGCAGGTCTAAATGCTTAGGGGTTTAGATAGCCTAGGATACAATCTGAGTCATTTCCTGGCATCTTTAGTTCCAAAAGGGATCCTAAACCCATTGAAGTCAATCAAGACAACTAGTGATTTCACTGGGCTCTGGATCAGATCCTGTTTGCTGCTAGAATAAAAACTACATTGGAGAGTGGTGTGACTTGCTTGACACAGACATTATTTAAGGAACACCACCTTTGAATGCACTAGATTTGGAAATGACATGAGCAATTTATACTAGACATTGTCATTTTCAAATATGAATGCTAATCTAGGACACCCATTTCCCCCTTTCAGCACTTAATTCTAAATCAGAAATGTGGCTGGTAATTTGAGGTCCCAATTATGCATTTATGCTCATTAGTTAAAATACCGAAGTTGTACAACTGAGCCCTGTATTATAATGTAGATTACAATGACTTGAGCTCAGTTTCAAATAAAACTTTTTTCAAAGTGTAAAGAGCTATTGCTCTTTGGCTTTACAACATAATGGTACTACACTTCCCTTAGCACTAATGCCATAAGCTACAAAACCTAGCTGTGCAAGATAGCCCTAGTGAGATTTTTCTTTCTGTACTCTGGTTGATAACAAAAGCTAGAAAGGAGCATCCTTCCGAATCACTAAAATACCTTCGCCAATCATCCTCTGACTCCAAGTCATCTTCTCTGGGCCAAAAGCAGGTTAGGCTAATTCTGTGACCACATAGCCAGTATCACTCCTCCTTGGTGTGGCTTCAATAAGGAAGGATGGTACCCTGCCCTCAATTCTCAAGCCATACCCTTGATTATCATCTCATCATGAATCATGCACAGATTCTTCCTGAAAGCCTTGGGGATATTAGGACCAGGTACAGTATTAGTGAAGAGGAGAATTAGGTCATCCCCAGTTGCAAATTCTTTTTTCCCCAGTACCAAATGTATTTTGTTTCTGATAGTTTTCATCCCCTGACTTTTCTTTTGACTATATCTTTCTTCTCAGAAGTGATAATCATTATAGAAATGAGAGGGAATAGGCGTATCACATGCCTGTTTTGGCTGAAGGACATTATGATGACAGAGCTTAACTATTCAACAAAATTATGCTTTAAATCATCATGCAAGCATATAATTTTCAGGTAAGCTACCTGTCAGATCGGCCTCCTTCCAAGCTGTATCTCAGGTAGTTCATACCATCTAGGAACTGGCTGCTGGGCAAAGAGTCATCACCTAGTTCTTTCAGGTCCTCTGGTCTAAGGTATTCTCCCCCATCTCCGGTCATAGTGTCATCACCTTGAAACAAAACACAGACACAATCCAAAGAGACTAGTAAACTCATAAATCTCACCATAATTACAGGTTGGGGTAGCATGTCAGCTGGATGCCACAAATAATTGGTAGGTAATTCCTAACAACAAAGCACTGCAAATCACGAGCAATTAATATACACTGACAAACTGGGCACACCAAGCAGGATAAAAAACAAATCAAACCAAGATGAGCTAGCAAATCAGTTTTTATAGTCCATTTTTTTGCCATTGTACAGATTTTCTTAATAACTAACTTCCGTATCTTCTGTAGCTTATTTTTTAGTTTGGTTCCTTTAATGCTGATGCCAGCTCTGAACAAGGCAGTAGGCCTCAGCTAAAAACTAATAAACTCACCACTGTAAGGTAGGCCAATTCACTTATGTATTGGTATAAATCAAAGTAGTTGTCAACTGTATTCAAATGTATTTGGTGTTTACACATCTCAACTAATGGGATGCTGCATGCATACTTACCACCTATCTAAATCCTGTTAGAATGTAGTAGCAGGCATTCACATTGTATATATCTAAGTGACTCATCAAACAGAACGAGGCCATGTAATGCAAATGAAGGAAACAATAGAAAGATGCTAATTAATGAGCTTTGCAAAACAAATGGTGATCTAGGGTCATGATGAGAGTTCAAAGACCCTAAATGCATTTTCCTCTCTCCATCATCTAAGAGCGAGCACACTTGGGTAGTAGAACTGTCAACTTGTTTTTCTATGAAAAGAAACTAAATGTATGGATACAAAGAAAAAAAATTCTTCACCACTTAACTATTTGGATTCTAACTAGGCAGAATAACTATATGAGAGGAAACAAAAAACAGGACTGTGTAGCACTTTAAAGCTAACAAGATGGTTTAATAGGTGATGAGCTT
>JANRFK010001234.1:29753465-29773814 GCA_030068395.1 Apalone spinifera | reverse complement strand
TTGTTTCAGCTACACCAGACTAACACGGCTACATTTCTATCACTATTCTGTATGAGAAGATAGAGACTTCAGAGTTCTTTTGTGTAGCCTTAAAAAAAAATTAGGGAAACTGGTAGACTTCCTCATCTCTGAGGACTTTTGAAATGACAGATCAATGGTGCTCTGACTTTTGTGCCCTCCTTTACCAGTAAAGGAATCCATCTGCACACAAACCCTTCAATTACTATATAGACAAGGCTTTCTCAGCAGCTAAAACTTAAAAAACAACAAATAGTCTGGTAGCATTTTAAAGTCTAACAAAACATGTAGATGGTATCGTGGGCACAGCCCACTTCTTCAGCAGAGCTGGGACTGGAACTGAGGACAGCAGAGGAGCTAAGGCTAGAAAGAGAGCTGGTCTGGGGCAGAGAGAGAATGAAGAAGGAGCTGGATCTGGAGACAGAACAAGAGGCTGGCATTGAGGGAGCCTCTGTGCCGCATTGGGGGGCACCCCACAATTTGAGAACCTCTGTTACAGACTGTAACTCACCTGTACATATACTTATACCTACTTTAACCTCTTAGTAACTCACATTCCTTTTTCTTAGCTAATAAACGTTTAGCTAGTTTCAGGAGTGGCCCGAGGCCGGCTGCGGCAGCTGGCGCCCTAGGCGGAAGGCGCGATCGGCGCCCCCGCTTGCACGGCTGTCAATGGCCATGACGTTATCATCGAGCGCCTGGGCCCGCGGCGCCCTAGGCAACTGCCTAGTTTGCCTAGGTCCATGGGCTACCCCTGGTAATTTACTATAAAATTGGCTACTGGTGTTGTCTGTGAGTGAGACCTAGGATGCAAATCAACCTGGATGAGGTTTCATAGAAACTGTTTTTCTATGAAACAGTTTCTTGTGTCTGGGTACAACCAGAATGTTTAGTGTCTTTTAAATGTGTAAATGACCATTTAACACATAGCTCAGCTTCCTTGGATGGCTAGATAGACAGGCATGTTGAAGGGGACTGACTGTGACTCCATATAAGACCACTGTAGTATTTTGGGGGTTCACATTGGTTGCTGTCTTCATGAGATCTAATTAGAACATACCACCAGTTTGGGTTGTATGCCCTGCTTTTGGCAGTCTGCCCAGAAGTAGGCACTCCAGACAAGGTGACAGTTCCTTTATCTGCAGCTACATTTAGTGCATGGACTGACAATGGACACTGAGACACTATTGATTGCAAATGGTTGGTTTCAACTCTGAAAAGTACATTTTTTTAATGTACCTTTCAAAGTGAGCCCTCTTTTAAATTCTCAGACATTCAAACTGGACTGCAAATGACATGGTGTCATTCCTGACAACAAATACCCTTGCATCGTCCCCCGTAATATTCTCATTTTTAAAACCCAGGAACTGATACTCAGAAGCTCTTTGCCCCATTGCATAAATGGAAACACAATTACATACATACAAGGTAGGAAGATGAACAAGGAGGTAGAACTCACCATAAATCAGAAAATAATTAACCAAAAATTAAATCAAAACCTAAATTAGCCTGTTATCACAAGTATTGGCCATTCCCATTCCCATTACTCTCCCAAAGTCTGGGTTTGCAGATGGACTTTACAACATGCCCTGAAGGTGAACAAATTTGTGCTTTTGGTCCCTCACACTGAATGCAGATATGAAGTAATAACTTGTTTTTCTCAGGAGAGTCATCATCACTTAACTTACATCTCTATGTGACACATGGAAGTTTCCCCACATTTCTTTATAAATTCCCAGTGTGATCCATCTCCACATTGGAGAGAATGGTTTCTGTCAGCCTCAGTGAAGAGGCGCGTTGAACACAATGTCTTTCCATCCTCCTTCCCAACTCCTTAGCATGGCATTCCATAACTACAGAGTGAGCCTGTGTACTAAATGCAGGCCACAGAGATCCACCATGTGACTGTCACCCGTAATACAGTCCACAAATTAAGTTTTTAAGTCTTCTCATTTCAGAACTGCAGTGGCATCTTTCCAGGATTGTGAACCTGACCCCTAATTTACATCAAACAAAGCAGACTGCAGTTCTTATACAAGATAGGACCGGCAGAAATTGCCAGTCCTAGCGGTGAGGGTCCAACTTGATTTGTTCAGCCCGAGAAGCAGAGTGATAGCATTACAGAGACAGCACTCTTATGTGCTCTGTATTCTGCAAATTTCCTTTGAGTTCTAATGAAGTTGCCATGTGGACTTTATTTAGATGTCTCTATTATATTAAATCCAAATATGCAAATCTGATTAGTTTAACAAGGTGAAATAAGGCAAGAAAATATAGTGAGAATGTATTATTGTTAACATCTATACTTGGGATAAGGTATCATCTTTTCTACTCAGTTTCACTACGATAGCTAAATGAACCAAATAAAGCAGACTAAATGAACTCTACTTAATCACAAATACAGAAAGACTGATCCCCTCCCTCCCATTAAGAGCTTAACATTTGATTTTAGTTGAACTTTGCCAGGTTGGTCAAGTATTATTTCCAGCTGTTAAATAAAAACCTCTGAAAATTTGACATCCAAAATAAAATAAAAACAATGTCCTTTTATAAAATACCTATATATATATATAGGTATATATATGGCCCTAAATCTTGAAAATGTAACTACAAAACCTTTTTAAAGCTCCATCGGTGATACTGAAAGAGAGAGAGACTGGGCATTGTTTCACAGAAAACAAGAGAATGCATTTAATTGTTGCATATTTCCTGTCTTTTGACAAACAGTGCTTTCTGGGAATGTAACAATATAAACCATGGGACTTATTTAAACCTTGGAAGATATCAAGGAAAAGCTATTTAAACGGAATTTCAAATGATTTTTTCAAGTAAACTAGAAACTTACAATCATGCCCAATATTCCATCCATAACGGAAATAAACGAGAACCCTACCACCTTTCATCCCACCGGCATTCCTTCCAAAAAAAGTCCCCTCTTCATACTCATTCAAATTACAGTGTCTGAGCTACCATTGCCTACAGTGGTTCCAATTAGTGCTGATTGGTTAGAGTGATGAGTACCTCTGATTACTGCGAATTCTAATGAGACCATCAACACATTTCACAATGACCAAAGAGCTGCCTACCAAGCCCATTTCTGAAGCTATGACCTTGAGTGGAAAGGCATAATTCCCAGTCCATTACATCACCCCACCTCTTTTATCACAATACTGAGAACATGCCTACGCTGTCCTATAGTTCCAACAGCCAGATCATGGGTGTGTGCATAGCAATACAAACCAAAGTGTTGCACTGGAATGTCCCTTGTGGAGTATGAAAGAAAACATTTCTTATTCACATTAACATAGTCTGCTTCAAACAGGACTATATTAATGTGAAGGAAGAACCTTTTTGGTTTTGGTTTTTTTTGGTACTCACAGCACCACATGGGAGAGTTACTGCACCATTGATCTCCATACATGAGATCAACATTGTAACAATCAGCAGATCCACTTGAGCTACAATTATAATGATATTGCATCCTATCACACGAGAAACAGGGATGGTGGTAGGAGGATGTGGCTGACAATGCACTCCTTTATGCCCCCATTACAGCATGCCACCACATACTCATGACCAACTCTTGCCCTTCACACCTCTTCAAATTATTTTGTCTGGGTCTGCTGCAAGCCTTGATCGGAAGGAGAAGGAAATAAAAGGTCAAAAGTAAAAGTACTGTATGATCAGAATATCTAAAATAAAATGTAAAACAAAACAAAACAAAGAACAAGCCTATAGCTAATGATAGAGAGTCACTGCCAGATAGTTTAGTCCCAAAAATTTGAACTCTTCTTTTGTTTAGTGTTGTTGCAAAGTCCATATAGTTCATTAGAGGTGAAATATTTTCAAAACATAACATAGAATAGTCACAAGATTGAACCTATGATTCATCTAGTCCATTATCCTGTAGCCAGTTGTGACTGATGCCAGATGTTTTCGAAGAAGATGTAAGACTCCCATAACGTACGTATTTCGTGCAATATCCTAACATTGGAAGTTCTTTTTTCTTGAGTTCAGATTTGAGGTAGAAAAAAATAGGTCTGGATTGGTGGAGAGATCATCAGAGATGAGAAGATGGAAGCAAAGAGTGAGATGGGGATTAAATGACTAGTATGAGTTAGAAATGAGGTTGCACAAGGGTAGTAGAAGCCAACAAAGATGTGGAAGAGGAAACTTTGAGAAGGGGCTTATTGGTAATATAAAATGCCGAACACTCGTGTCAGGTGCTGGGCATCTTCAATTCTTCCTAGGGTTGCCAGATGTCCAGTTTTGAACCAGACAGTCTGGTATTTGAGCTTTCTGTCCAGGAAACAAATAATTAAGTATGTTTTTTATTATCATGAGTATCAGTACGTAGTTGTGTACAGCCTGGCTGGTAGATAGGCTCACGCTGCGTGAGCCTGTCTACCAGCCAGGCAGTACGCAACTACACTGAGGAGAGCAGGAGTGCGGGGCGGGGCCAGAGTAGGATGGAATCCCAGGGGCTGGACTCGCCTGTGCGCCCTGCTGGGACTGTGTGTGGGATGGGCAGCAGCCCGGGATCTGCATGCACCTGGGCCAGCCCCACTCCCTGCCGGCTGGTTCCCCTCCTCCCCCAGCCAGCCCTCTCCCCCAACCCCCTCCCAGCCAGCCCTGCTTCCTGCCGCCTGGTTCCTTCCCCCACTCCCCTCCTGGCTGCCCCTCCCCCCATCTGAGATCAAATGTGTCCGGTATCTTTTTGAAATCATCTGGTAACCTTAATTTTTTCTAATATCAGTGGCACCCTGACAGTGAGTCAAGGACTGACTCTTAGCTCCTTTCAAGAATGCACAACATCTTGCAAACAGAATCCAAAGTGAAGAGGAGAGGAGAGAAGAAAAAGTGGGTGGAGGAGAAAGAGAAGACAGACACGATAAGAGTCATAATAGGAATTGTGAGGAAAACTGGATCCAAAGTTCTTTTCCCTTTCTAGCAAAGTGAAGGGAGTACTCTTGGCTGCTGGGAGGCTATACTGCTATTGGCTAAGGCACAGTACGAGAAGTGGTAATGGATGGTAATGGGTAGGTGTAAGGCCAGTTAAGTCTCAACAGCTATATGTTGTACCTTGCCTTCAGTTAGATTTTAAGCATTTTGGGATATAGACAATTCCTATGGTAACTCTGCTATATGATTGGTCACCTTTACACTGACTGAAGATTCTGAACACTACTGAACTACAAACTATTAAACTAATAAATACTGATATTAATACTAGCAGTCTGATGAACTCCCCAGAACTTGCAGAGACACAATCCACCATAGTGGAGGAACAAAGGGGTAGTGGGCTTAGCCTACAAAGAACAGCCAGCAGTAGATACTTGTGCTGGAGTTCTTGGGCAGAGTTAACATCATGATGGTAAAGGGATATGTCACATTAGATGCAAGAGTCAGTTCTCAAAATGCAGTTGCTAGGAGACTCTGTCCATGTGGAGGGCTTCATGGTGGTGGAAGAATGAGGGAAAATCCAACCATAGTTATAGTTTCATGAAACTGCTTTCACACAGGAGTTAAGTTTTTTTTTTTTAATATCTTTTCCTAAGCCAATGATCACAGAATAAAAGAAATGGAAGGAACTTCGAGAGGTCATCAAGTCCAGTCCCCTGCACTCATGGCACAAGCAAACATCACCCAAATCATCCCTGACATGTGTTTGTCTAACTTGATCTTTAAAATCTCCAATGATGGAGACTCCACAACCTCCCTAGGCAATTTATTCCAGTGCTGAATCATCCTGACAATAGGAAGTTTTCCTAATGTCCAACCTAAATCTCCCTTGCTGTAATTTAAGACATTTGCTTCTTGTCCTATAATCTGTGATTAATAATTTTTCTCCTTCCTCCTTATAATAGTCTTTTAGATGCATAAAACCTCTTATGTCCCCTCTCAGTCTTCCTTTTTCCACACTAAATAAACCCAGTTCTTTCATTCCGATAGCTCTGTGTTTTGTGAACATATATTCAACATGTATTTACTATTTTACATTTTCAACAAAAAGTCATGCTTCCAGCCTACCATTTCTGAATAACCCTAAAATAACAGGATTGTAAACCTGCAATATTGCAGGTATTTTTTTAAAATAAGGCAACAGACGTCTATTATTATTATCATCATCATCGTTGTTATTTCAAATATCTATGAAAGCTTCTATAAACATTAAGGAAAACATCTTGATAATGCCTTGGGACTAGATCTGGTTGGGCTAGAATAAAAAGTAAAAAGTTTGCTAACAGGTGGGCCTTATTTAAACAAAAATCATCTTTATTCTGATTGCACATTTTCAGACACCAATATTATAGAATCATAGAACTCTAGAACCGGAAGGGACCTCAGGAGGCTAGTCCCCTGCCCTCATGGCAGGACTAAGGACCATCTAGATCAGTGTTTCTCAACTTTTTTTTTTTTTATAAAGTGCCCCTTTTAAATAAAATTGTACCCTCAGTACCTACAATTTTTTTCTACCATTGCAACACATTTGTTTAAACAACTTAATTGTAGCCAAGTGTGTGATGAAATTTTTGGATGTAAAAAGTACAAAAATAATAAAATGCTATAAAACTTAAAGCAAAACTTCAGTTTTCTCCAAATTTCAGTTGTATTGACATACCCCGCAGACTACTCATACCACTGGTTGAGAAACTCTGGTCTAGATCATCCCTGATAGATGTCTATCCAATTTGCTCTTGAATATTTCCTGTGATGAAGATTCCACAACATCCCTAGGCAATTTATTCCAATGTTTCATCATCCTGACAGTTAGGCAGTTTTTCCTAATGTTCAACTTTAAACCCCTCTTGCTGCAATTTATTATGGGGGTATCAGTGAATAGACTGATAAGAAAGGTTGGTCATGTGTGGAGACCATAATTATCTGTGCTTCCCTAACAAGTGCAACTGAATATGGAGGCAATACTGTCTGGCTATTAAAGCAAGAGACTGGGATATTCTAATTCCCAACTCTTCGCATGACTGGCTGAGTGACAGAGCAAATTACCCAATTACACCAAATCTCCTTAAATTTAACTCTACGATGGATATTTTGCTACCTCAAAATGTGGCTCAAATCAGTTAACTACCAATAAAAGCACTCTGAAATCCTCAAGTGGAAGACTCTGTAAGCACAACATATAATTATTAGGAGAGGAGAATTTAGGAAGCCACATAAGAGTTTTTAGTTTGGGAATTATGGCTATGGGAGAAGTATTTAACTAAGGCTTTTAAAACAAGCCAGATGGGCTAGGGATGCATCTTCATTTTGGTACTCTGGTCATTATGCTCACATCTACAGCCAGGAGTGTGACTCTATGAAATTCTCTCTATACTATCCTGGAAACTCAGCTCATTTATAAAGGGGGGGGGGGAGGAGGGAGGATATGGCATTACTTTCAACGCAACAGGAAAGCTCCAGCTCACCACAGTCCTTTCCCAGCCACATAACTTCAGCAAAGACATTTGCTGAAGAACTGTTCTTCCAGACATTTTCCCATAGTACCTTCATCAAAGAAAGCCAAAGGGATAAATTAAAGGGGGGGGGGGGGGAAGGACTGCACAAAAAGCTGCCAGAAACTGGTTTTAATTTATGCTCTTAAAGCTGAATCCACTTGTGTCAGTTTGCCAAAAACACTATTTTTCCTGCTATATGTTGGTAAGGACCACACGATGCAATACAGCTCTCCATGTGGGATCTGCAACTTAGAAGTAACAGATGGAGAAGAGGCAGCAAAGGCTAGTATGAATTTTTTATGAAATGTTAACTCTGAAATATCTTTAATGGCAAGTATATTAAAGATCAACCCCTGAGAATCTGCTTGGAAACCTTTGATTCTCCAGAGTCAATGTTCCACTCGGTGTATTACATCCACTAAACAATTACCTGCGCTACAATGAGTTTAGTTAATGAATTAAATAGCCATAACACAGCTGTAGATTTCTGCATCTTCAGTCAGTGGAAACCCCACGTATTTTACAGCTAGTTGACTGTAGATGCACATTGCACATCATGTCAGCTGTTTGTTGTTCAGAGAAGCACTTACAGAAAGACAGGAAAGAAGCAAATGAAATGGAAAGTCTGCATGTGTCCCTACTATCTGGTCAGAAAAGGGTAATCAAGTGCTCTAGCTCTAATCTGCCTTGCTGGGATTTTGGGGAGGGGAGGATGATTGAAATGTGTCTCCTCCTGAATTAGAGCGCTGCAAAGTAAATTCTAGTATTTATTAATGACTTATAGTGCAGAATCCAGAAACAGACCATATTGATTTTCAGATTTAAAACTGGGTTTGTATGTCTGGCACTTAGAAAATCCCCCCACCATTTTATTTGGGAATCATTAAGAGACCATAAACATGGAACCCACCAATGTCATTTATAAAAAGTAGGCTTTGATAATACAGTACTGTACCTCAACATAAACAGCTCTTCTCTGTTGCCCCAAGTAAGCAATCATTACATAGATGACCTTTTTTTTCTTTTTTTAATTTCACAGCTAGAGTGTGGAATCTAGAGTGTGGAGATCATTTTGAAATGAGGGTGAGGTCTTGGTTAAATTTCTCAGAAGAAAGGTATTAGCAATTAGCTCTGATATGCCTACGAAATACTTCCCATAAGCTTTTGATTTGTATTTTTTGATCTGCTTCTGTAAGACATACATCCTTGGCTAGATACTGTAAACCAAATCAGTTACAAAACAGTAAATCTAGAGTCAGTGTATTAATTGTAGTGCAGGTTTTCTGGATTTACATTGGTGTAATACAAAGGTAGAATTTCATCCGGTAGCTTTAAGTATCTTTCTCTATATATTAAAAAAAATGGTCATTCCTCAGGAAGAGTGATGTCAGTACGTCACTCGTGTCGCCCCATAGCTAGCTCCAGGCCATGATATTACCCCCCCCCCCCCCCCAATCCTGGGGCTCAGATGCTCCGGGGCCCACTGACCCCACATGGGCAGCAGCCTTCCACGGCCAGACTCCCCTCCCTAGCAGCAGGCTTAGGGCTGCCACTCCTCTGAGCTGCAACTGCTGCCTCCCTGCCGGCTTCCCTGCTCCCCACAGCCCAAGCAAAGAGTAGAGGGCTGGCGGCAGCCATTTTCTCCGCCTCCCTCCTGGGGCACAGATGCTCTGGGCCCTGCATGGGTAGCAGCGTTAGTCAGGGCTGGGCTCCCTTCCCCAGCAGCAGGCCCAGGGCTGTCCACAGGCCAACAAAGCAGGCCTGGATCTCTTCCTCGGTAGCTGGGGGGGGGAAGGGGAGGGGGAGGATTAGGCCTGGCAGAGAGATGAACTGGGGCTGTCACAGCCTGGGCCGGTGGGGAGGGGGAAAGAATAGCTGGGTCTGGTGCAGTCCTGGCTCGGGGTAAGGCGTGGTGTGGTCTAGGCTGCGGGGAGGTGGGGGATAGCCAGGTCTGGCATGGCCTCAGCTCAGCCCAGCCGGGGGCCAAGGGGAGAGCTAGGGTTGCATACCGCCAGAGAGAGAGGGAGGTTGGCGAGCATAACAAGCAGGGGGATCAGCCCCCTAGTAATGAAGCATTTACAAAATGTTTTTCATCGCATGCTGAACCCCTAATTTCTGAGCCCACTCTGGAGGACTTCTCTTGTCATAGCACCCTGCCCTTCCCCAGCCCAGTGAAAATCCATGAAAGAGTAAGGGTGCAGGAGAGTGATGGAGGGAAGGAGGATGGAGTGAGTGGGTCAGAATCCCAGCAAAGGGGTGGGGCAGGGGCAGAGGCAGAGCCTTGGGAAGAGGCAATGGTGTTCTGTTTTCTGCAAATTGATAGTTAGCAACCCTACCTGCACTTTCCACTAATACACAACCACTGGTTAGGTCTACACTATGCGTCTGCTCTTCTGCTTTTTTTTTGCGGAAGAGCAGACGCGCTCTTTCAAAAGCCCTGTCTTTCTCCTCCCATGAGGAAGAAGGGCTCTTCCGAAAGAGGAGGCTTCTCCAAAATTTGGCCCAGTGTGGATAGGCCAAATTTCTGAAAAGCCTCTTGTGAAAAAACTATTGGAAAAAGGTACGCAATTTGCGTACCTTTTTCCGATAGATCCTTGTAGTGTAGGCATAGCCTCAGTGAATTTAGCCCTGACTAGTCTACACAACCTCTTTCACACAGATATAAACAAACCTTGGAAAAAATACATTAGTAGTAGTACATATTATCTTCTCCCCACACACACAGACTGATGAAAGAGAGAGGCTGGCCATGCACAGAGACTGTAATTCCCTGACAAGCCCAGCTGAACATGGAGGCAATACTGTCAGTATAAAATTCACATGGCATAAATTGGCTGGATTGAAAACTGGCTAACTGAGAAATCTCAAACAATGTGCTTCATTTCAGAAGGAATTATTTTGGGGAAGTTATAGCTTGTGTAATATGAAATGTCAATCTAGATTACCACAATTATCCCTTCTGGCCTTGAAATAGATGACTCAATAAATAATAATATTGCTCTTGCATAGACCTTTCAATCCACAGATCCTTGAGCTCCATACAAAGGAATGTATCATTAGTCCCAATTGACAATTGGGGAAACTGAGGCACAAGAAAATGAAGTGACTTCCCAAAAAGTCACCTACCAGGTCACAGGCAGATCCTGGAACAAAACCCAGGTTTGCTGATTCCTCTTTGAGTGTTCCCTCCCCCCCAAAATACCCAGGAGTATCCCACTTGCTCTTGTCAATTTTTCTTGCATGTGACAATATTTGAGCCATGTTTATTAAATGGTTTGACTATTTCACATGCTCAGGTTTAGTGTATGCTACAAAAAAGAATGAAGAAGCCTTTTTTTTACTGCTGTCTTACTCTTATGAGAAATAGGATTTTCGGTTTATAAATTCCTAGTAATCCACTTTTCTTTTAATCAAGAATCTGGCAGAATAGGGTATGGATTAACTCTGAGCTGATTTATGGAATCTAAAGTCACATTTTTCTTGTGCTTCAGTGATGAGTTAGTTCTACAGATTACATTAAATCACTTCACCTCTAATCCATGTTTATGAAGGGATATGAAACCCTACTCTCACACGATTATTATTATTATGGGTAAGTATGAAATCCACAGGACTACTTGAGAGTAAGGGACTACTCTATGTGAGTATATAGATGGAACAAATTGGCCTTTAGTGATTAAAATATGTAGTGACAACGTATATTATGGTGCATGTAGATATACAGGACACATTTTACTTTCAGACTACACGATTAAGCTATTTTTATTGTCAGCGATACATAAGCAAATTTATTATCCTGATGACCTTCTTCTTTAGATCATTAGTATTTGCTGATATTTAAAAGAATGACACAATGACAACACAAGCTAGTTTCTAAAGCAAACATGGGATCAAATCTTTTGTAATTTGTTAGAGAGTATGCAATAGGGATTTATTGTATAATGGTTATTTTCCTTTGGGTGTTGTTATTCTAGGCGGATTTCTGGGTCTATTTCCTCTACACACATTAAATTATGCCATGGCCTTTTGTGTTTTCTTATCGCTTTTCTTCAAACAAAAATGAACTTTATTTAATGTCAAAATACAAAATGATACTATGATCTATTCCAGTGGATACAGAATTGAGAATTAGGCGTTTCTTTTTCTGACACAAACTCACTACTGTCCTTCGAAGAAATTATTTTCTTCCTCATTTCCCCTATCAATACAATGAGGCTGAAAACAGTTAAAATATCTCTTTCTTGATGAACTTTTAAACATAAATTAATTAATTTCAGTGAAAATCTTTAAACATGAATAACACTAAATTAAGTGCTAAATATTTTATTATCATTATTATTACTCTAAGTGGGGCAAAAATAACATAAGTAATGGCTGAATACGAATAATTACATTAGTCATCAATTATCCAAAGATGGGGGGGGGGATAATCTAGTGCTTCTTGTCTCATCAGTATTTGTCTTTAAGGGAAAAGAAAAAGCTTATGCACATGGTTCTCTTTACAGCTTTGAGTAGCCCCATTGATTTCACATAACATTAAACATGTGCATAATCATCTAGAAAAGTGACTCTCTACTTCTGTAGTTTGTACAGCACAAATCCTGCCTTACAAGTTATTCTTGCTGCCAAACGTACTGATGGCAACCTATATATATATATATATCTTATCATATCATAAGTATCTACATTTGTGTCATCCTGTTTTATACAACGCCAACCACATATTTCTGGGGCTTAAGAATACATAAAAGCTTGGATCAATAAACACAAAAAAGGATCATAACAAAACAACTGCTTCCCAAGGAAAATACCAGATAACTAACTCCTCCCAAGAACAGGTTCCACAGTGGGGCTCTGAAATATTCACTTGCTCAAGTATTCCTGTCCTTTTAAAACATACAAGTAAAGTGAACAGGTTTAGTGTGTCACATTTATTTATTCAGAAATATATCCTGTCACTGTAATACAGCTAAGGGCAAAGTATGCAAGAACCTTACTGCTGGTCTCTTGCAGACAGTCCAATTATTAAAATGCTCAGCCTCTCTAATAAAAGGTCTCCGTCTTTTGGCCTCCAGCTACTTAAATTTCCTATTAGAAGCACCACCTATGATGACAAGTTTGCATATCACCCAAAATGCTTTTTGCCCCCAACAATGGACTTTTTTTAAGTAGGGTGATAAGAACTGCAATCTTTGTGCTTTGGCATAAATGCTTTGTACACTGCCTATGTCCTGAGAAGAGATATACAGAGGAGTCGATTACCAACTCTGGTGGCTTTTTGTTGAACTCTATTTGTCAGCTGGTGACAGAAAAACCCAGAGCCTGAAGGTAATACTCTTGAGGGGATTAATCATGCCAAAAGACCACAATCAGGGCAGCCAAATAATTAATGGTACAAGTGAAATTGCCTTGCGGTTTTCTGGCTTCTCCATACAGAAAAATACACATAGGCATGCTATCAAAAGTAACAACATGGATCAGTGTTAAGCACCCAGATTATGCAGTTTTGGATCGTCTCAACACAAAAATAAATACATACAACCAAATTAAACAGAAACAGAAAAGTGTGTGTCTTACTCCAATAACTCCTTCTAACAGCACCTGTGCCACTATATGCTTCCCCATCACTGAAGCGATCATCATCAGAGTGTTTAAAGGCTGCACAACACACAAGTTAGCTTGAGAAAAGGGGATACCCAGTAGGTAATTCCTGCATATATAGCAGTGGAAATCCATGCTGTGCTTTGCAGATTAAAAGAGAATTGAATGGCAGCTTACATGAACAAAGGAAAAGAAAAATTTCAAAATAATGCTGCATTATTGAAGGCCTTATTTTGTCATCCATGAATGGTCTCATTTGGATTGTTCAAGGACTAAAGTTCTGCTTAAATGGTATAAAGGTGGCAGAGTCAGACCGTGGAGACATAAGTGCACTGATTACATTGCCGTGAAGCATTTATATAAATAGATGATGTGTCTATATCCTTCACTGCATGTAGATTTCAATGCTTATTGATTTCTAGCCTGTCATGTTAAACACAGGCAAATTGACCCCAAAAAACCCAAATATGCGTAGCACAATACACAAATTTAGACACAGGGTAAATTTTAAAAGTTGCCTAAGTAATTTAGCAGCCTAAGACCTATCTCAAAACGGGACCTAGGCACTTAGCAGCCTAAATCCCATTGACTTTCTATGAGACTTAATCTTTCAAGTGTCTAAGTAATTTATGAATAAAAATGTAACTTGGGTTCCTAAATTCTTTAGGCAACCACAATCTGGGAAATTCCTCTCACATAAATAACGGATATGCTATACATAAAACATCATTACTGTAATATTAATCAGCATTTCAGACAGAAAAAGAAAGAGAAGCTAGACCATTATTATAACCTAAAAGTAGATCCACCATTAGTCCAGCAGTCACAGTATTTGAAATGTGTCAACTATTCTTTTATAAACTATTAAAAACTTAGCGCCCCCCTTCTGCTCCCAAGCTAGCTTGCTTATGTCTAATGTAAGCTGTCCAAAGGTTAAAAAAAAATATCCCAGATAAATTTCACAGCTGTTTTCTTGGGATTTAGATAAATGATGTAACACACTCCTGTACTCTGCATATGGGATTAAATCTGAGATTGTGCCAATATTAGTGTGTTGTTATTTTATGTCATGCTCTATGAATCTGTGGTCTGCATGTGCCAAAAAGGCCTTTGTGGTAACAGTTTTACCTCCTTCAGACATATGGATTTTTATCTAAAAGTTTCCACTTAAACAAAGATCCTTGTCTGTTTCTTTGATATGCATATCTGATAGAAGTGGATCTGAACCAAAACATTCACTGTCTCAAACCTTTCTGTCTAGTGGACAAGTGCGCTTTTGCAGAACTTTATATATGGATCAAACTCCCACATTCGAAAGTGTTGACACTTTAGAATCTGTTCTTGACCATTACAGAAATATAAAGAAGTTTGATAGTAGAGATTGGATCCAGGGTTTTTGGATTGGGGACATCTTCAATGCCTCTATTCAAGTCCTGTAGCCAACAAACCATTAAATCAAGGCCTTTAAATAGCTCACTATTACAGGAAATGAAGCAGCTTGATTCTGTCCTGTAGGTGGCGTAAAAGACACTAACCAAGGGAATGTAATGAATTTGCTCACCTTCCTCATCTGAAACATCCAGGATCTCGGTCATCGTCTCAGGTACATTCAGCTTGTGTTTCTCCGTCACAGTCTGCAGAGACAGAATAATCAACTCTCAAGTTAAGCATCAAGAAAAGTAGCAGTTATTTATCTGGGTATTTCTAACAACAGCTGCAGTTTCAATCTGTTCAGACATTTTACAATGGTTTCTCTTCCTTCTGATTTTATTTTTCTGAGTTTAATCTTTTCCATAGTTACTCTTGCTTTCTATTTGTGCTACAGCATTTGGTCATCTAGAAAAAAAACATACTAAATGCATTTATATAAACATATTATGCATGTAGAGTAACTCAGATCAATGCTTCCAGAGCGGTTCTAAATTGAATTAGGTAATGTCTACAGAAGAGCTGTAGAAAGTTGTATGAGACATATGGAACTTATTAAACTTGCAAAGCATTTGGAAATGAAGCTATGAATGATGTGAAATATTTAAACTGAAAAAAGAGGAAGAGTATTTAGACATACCATATGATGAATTTCTTACGTGAAATAGCAGCTGAGTGATTACATTGTATATTAATTTTACTCTTTTCATACAAGCCACCTATATCTTTGGGTGTGTGTTTAACCTACAGGGTTTTGTCGACAAAAGTGAACTTTTGTCGACAAAACTATACCTGCATCTACACTACCGACGAGTTCTGTTGACATAACGTCGACAGAACTCGGCAGTTTTGTCAACGGTCGTAAACCTCATTCTACAAGGAATAACGTCTTTTGTCAACAGAGTTCTGTCAACACAAGGCGTTGTTGCATCTACACTGTCCTTTGCATCTACACTTTCATGTTGACAAAGCAGCTTGCTTTGTCGACAGAACTGGATGTAGTCTAGACACTGTTGACAGAAGCTTTGTCAACAGTATCTGTCGACAAAAGCCTGTAGTCTAGACGTACCTTGGGAGTAAACGTACATGGTGATTTACGTACACCCAGATTTAAACATATGACCAGCACCAAATAGCATATAGGATTAGTTATACCAGGAAAAAACAGCAAATACAATACTGAGGCAATAGTTCAGGTAAGGGTGAGTATGAGGGTTATTAGAAAATGGATTTTTAGAATCAGTGACTTCTTACAAAGGATTTAAAGAAGAATACAGAGGGTGTTTGGCCATGAAGTGAGACCATGGGGAGGGGGGGGAAATGATTCAACAATGGGAGCATCACCTTAGGATGAGGTCAGGTGTAGGTCAAGGATATGAAGAAGGCAATAAGAAGACAGAACTGTGATGAGTGAAGAGCATGAAAGGGTGTGTAGTGAAATGAAAACAGGTATGTTCTGTAGTTGGAGACTAGGGATGTGAAGATTTAACTGGTGAAACCAGTGGGGCTGGAACAGCTCCCCACTTGTCATGGGCAGGGGGCTGCTCCAGCCCCACAAGGGTCCGCCAAGGAGCAGCCCCTGCTTGCGGTGAGTCCAGGCATGCTGCAGGCAGGGATGCTCCGGGGTCGCAGCTGTAGCGGCCTCTGTCCACTGAGAGCCGAGCACCCTGCAGGCAGGGGCTGCTCTGGCTGGGCTTGAGCAGGCCATGCCTGTGGCAGGGGAAGGGGAGGAATCATTCCAGCCTCCTCCAACTTGCCTGCCTTCAATCAGTTATCCAGTTAAACAATATGTTTAACCAGTTAGCCAACTGAATAGTATTCTACATTCCTTAGAGACAAGATTATATAAGGATCTGAAAAATATTGCCTGTGATATAGTTGGAGATACAAGTCAATGAATTCAAGAATATTTCCATAGTCAGAGCAGCACTAACCAATACACAACCACACCACACTCTGAAACCAGCCCTAGAACTGGGTGTCTGTGAAGGAGGGCGTACGTTTCACTGCTTAAGGCATGGATGGGCAATAATTTTTAAAAGGGGGGGGGGTACTTCACAAATTTCTGAAGTGGTCCTGGGCTGCCCCAGAAGGTGGCGGGGCCTCAGGAAGAAGGGGCGTACTAGGAGACTTCTCGTGCTCCCCCACCCACAGACCCTGATTGGCCTGGGGATGAGGGATCAAGTGAAGTCTTTCCCCCCTGTTCCAGTGCCTAGAAAGAATTGCCAACTGTTCTGAACAGTTGTATACAGGGGAGTGTCAGGAGACATTATGTATCTTTAAGCGCCCACAAGAGTAGTTCACCTTTGTTCCACTCTCAATTCTTGCCGGTACCTATAAAGCATAAATTAATCCCAAAGGTGGAAGTAGCAAAATATGTGATAGCTCTTGTGATAATTACTGAGGGATGAATCTGGAAGCCCCCTACTCAATTTGTACTCAAATGTCAGTTTGCCCGTATAAAAACTGAATTAGGTCTTCCAGATCTGGTGCTGTAGGTCTATGCCTTTAGCAAGCCAGTGAGTAAGGTAGCACTATTTGTTATTTATTATAATGATGCTTTTCTATATGTATCAACACTTCTCATCATTGCTGAGTGAGTGAACATTGGTAATTTGTCTTAGTTTAAGTGTCTGAAATGCAATAACTTCAGACAGTAAGTTTCAATTTACCTTCCTATGTGGGCAGGACAGAGGGTGGGCAAAACTGATGGCCTGCATTTCAGTTACTCATCTTTAATTAGAACTTAAACATGATTCAAGGAATTAACAATTATCGTTTTCACCACGTGTTATGTGTTCCAAGCTCTTTTGTACTCATTACGTGCCTCAGCTAATTCTTGACATGCATCTGACGAAGTGGGTCTTTGCCCACGAAAGCTTATGCTCCAATACTTCAGTTAGTGCCACAGGACTCCTTGCCGCTTTAGCTAATTCTTTGACTCTTTTTTTCCTCATTCCCCTAAAAAGATCAGACAGCAATAGGGAGTCTGAGCCAAATAAAGCTGACTGAACACATACAGCAGTGCAGGTGACCTCAATCTCCCTCTTTGCAGCAATAGAAGCAAGGAATTAAGAAATAAATCCTAAAAACAAAAAGACTGATACCCAGAAGAGGAATAAGGTGAGGAGGGGAAGAATTAGTATATTCTCCAAATAATGGGGTAAAGCATTGTGTATGTAGATCACTTGTTAAAAAAGAAAAGAGAGTAACTCAAATGCTGTACTGCTTCTGTGTATGAGCACTGAATAAAACAGCTGAGGACTTAGCAAGCACACAGATGGGGGGAGGCCTCTGACGAAACGAGGAAAAATGGAATTGCTTAGGAAAAAACTTAGGAGTCATGTGAAAACTCTTAAAGTAGTTCATCTCTGTCGACAATAAATGCAACAGAGAATTCACTCATTAAGGCTCAAATCCCAGTTCTCATACCAAGCTCAGAAGCAAAAGCCTCGCATAAAAGAAGAACACAGAGGTGAATGTTAGAATTCTCTAGCCCACAGGTTCTGGACTCAGCACTTCAATACCGTGAGCATTAATTGGAGAAGGAAATACAATTTAAGATGGATTTAATCTATTTAAACAAAATGCCCCCCACCTCATTTGGTGGTTGTAGAAGGACAACTAATTAAAAATACCAATACAGGATCAGTATGTTAATATACAGTATAAGACTAATACAGCAGCATATTGTATATATGTTATCTCTGCTAAAATCTAGTTATAGCAGATAAGCAAACATAGAGTATGGTTACAGCCTATTGGGGCTATCAAATTTGTTTTACTAAGGAAAAAATCCCATGACATCAACAGTTAGTTTATTAATATAGTCTTAGACATAGGTGATGGTGTATAAACACAATCAATATCTATATATATTTGTCTGCCTATTACTCTTATACAACACTAGTATTAGCATTCTCAGACAAATGCTCAGTGAGACATATGAGCTTAAAGAGCCTAACGCTAGGCACCCAAATTCATATTTAGCCTCCTAAGTGACCTGCTTTTCAGAGTTGCTGAACACCAGCTGCTCCCTCTAAAACTCAGTGGGTGCTTAGTACCTCTGGAAATCTGGCCACTTTTGTGTGCACTTTATGCATCTGGATTTGAAAATCTGGCAGTAAGTCTAGGTTTTCAGAAGCTTTTGCACAGAAATACAGGTACATATTTGTGTGCTTGATTTGCATGTTCAACCAGCGTATCGGTCAAATGTCCTAGACACTGTACATAAATAGTCATTTGTCCATACACAGACTGTACTTACCTGTACACGTGCATCCAAAATTCACTGTAGAACTAAACCTCTGAAAATCAGGCTTATTTTTTAAACACTGCATGTTACAATTGGTTGTTTTTCATTTTAAACCCTAAGTTTGAGCCGGGTACAATACCTCAAATATTGAGCCAAATACTGCCTTTAATACGTAGACAGAGTACAGGTATCAGTATTGCCGAGTAATGCCCTTTTTGTGGTTCTCAGTTTCCTTGGCACAAATATATTACTTACTTCTGATTTCCTACAAAGTATCAATTTTAGCTCCCCTGATTAAAACCCATCAGCCTGGAGTTGCAACTATATTTAACAATGGAATAAGGAGCCATTCATTACCACCACATGTTTAAAAGGATGAGGATCTGGGGACAGCTAATGGCTTTAATAAGACTTGTAGTTTTAAATGCAGAGGTGTATGTGATCTATTAGTATCAGAGACGCAGCCATGTTAGTCAGTATCTGCAAAAACATTGAGGAGTGCTAGGGCACCTTAAACACTAACTCCTCATTGTTTTTGTGGTCGCTCTTGTTCCACTGATATTGTATTGCTCTGGTAAATCATGCACTGCCTAAAGCTCATTTATGTATCACACAATATTTATTTCTACCAACTACACTAAAATGTATACACAAATTAACTGTTGTTCTAAGTCTAACAATTTAAATTTGTCACTTGGTGACCTGCAAAGTATACATCAGAAGGCAGGACACTTTTATAAAACAAATCACAAATGTTCTATAGTGTAAATACTAACTGTGTTTCCATGTTATCTGCTTTTCATTATGCCAGTTCTTCTCTACACAGAGGGAGCTGACTCTCTTCTCAGGCCTAGTCTACACTAAAAGAATGATTGCCGCTGCTTTGGTTGATTTTCTGGAATTTGATTTAGTGAGTCTAGTTAAGACTTGCTAAATCAAACTCAAAGGGTGACCCTGCCGGAGTCCAATACTCCTCCTTTTGTGAGGAGTAAGGGAAGTCGATGGGAGCATTTGCTCCTGTTGGCCTCCCACTGTGGGGACGCTGCAAAGCTCAGCTTAAGGAAAGCCAACTCCAACTATGTATACTACATAGATGGAGTTGCATATCTTAAGCTGAGCTGTCGGGTTTAGTGTAGATTTGATCTCAGTTTGAAGCTTTATATTCTGGGAGCTCTACTCACACACAGAGTTATTCTAATGGAAATGAGAAGGAATTGAGACTCAGCACATTTCCAGTAGGCCTGGGGCCTTTGGAAGCAATTGTTCCATATATAAATCAGAATTGGAGATTTCTCATCACATGGAATGCCAGTAACTTGCATATTAATATTAGTGGAGCACTGAATTGTCTAACATTGTCTATGCATCACTCTGTTATATTACTGGCTTTAGAGCCTTGGAGAATGAAACAGCTATTGTGACTGTACTGGCAATGTACCTTTTTCAGTGGTGAATTGTTCTAGCAATATCAACCTCTCCGTCTGTACAGCCTTACTACAGGGAAAAACTTAAAAAAACAACAAATAGTCTTGCAGAACCTTAGAGACTAACAAAAAAATGTAGATGGTATCATGAGCTTTCGTGGGCACA
>JANRFK010001234.1:29741026-29753365 GCA_030068395.1 Apalone spinifera | reverse complement strand
GGGGGGGGGGGGGGAATTTGAGTAGTTGAGAAGATTAACCGTTAAGTCTAGACTTATTGGTTAATTGTACACTCAACTACTCATTTACGTCCCTAATATAAATATTTGAAAACACAAATACTCCATATTTATTAAAATTCTTTTGGATCAGGAGATTGACTCAGTTTGGAGAAAAAAACTAAGCCTCTCTGTTTCTTGCAGTTCATTAATAAACCATAGCTCACTCTATTTATAACCTCACATCAAGCTAATTTTGTTCCATCTTCCTCAGTTCATTTCAACAGAGACTTGCTGTCAGCATGTGATATAAAAGCAAAATTATTTTCATCTCTCTTATTCATCTCCTTCCCCCCGTCCGCCACACATACACTGTTGTGTATGTTCTTGGTTTATAACATATGGTAGCATCTTTTCACTAATCTTTGGATTTGTCATTTTGGGGCCTCTATGAGGTGCCTAATGCTTTTAGCCTTTCTATTTTTATAATCTTTCATGCTTTAAAAATAAGCATTCTACTTATAAGGTTTCACAGTAAAAGACAATAAGGCAAATTCATATAAAAATGGTGTAGTATTATTGTGTTCAGTGATACACAGCTTTTTGAAAGCCTCCTTTCTGACTTACTACAGTCTGTCACAGTTCTAGTAATGTGACCAGTAAGAGTGACACTCGCCCACACGTGTCATAGCATCAGAATATAACTCATCTTCCTGGTTAAAAGCAACAGTTTGTATCTACTCTGACTATGTAACCAAGTGGCTAGTTACCTCTGCCCTCCCTAAAACTGATTTTTTTTTAAAGGAGTGAAAACAAACTACTCCACAGGCATCAACTTGGCTCAACTCAAGCATATACTATTCATGAGCTCCAAGCATCAAAATCCTGCCTCCAGGCTGAGGAAGTCAGCGGGAGGTGGGGAAGGAGAGAGCTACATTATGGTAAAACTGGACCCATTTGTTCTGGAAGTGATTTGAGCAAAATGAGGATTTATGTGATTCAGAGCCGCTTAGTGAGCACCACAAAGTCTGGCACCCGTTCATGGATGGGCATAGTCTCAAGGCTTACGCCTGCTTTGGCAGCTCTGTAACAGCAGGTGTCACAGAGGAAAGCATACAAGTATAGAAGCTGAAAAGAAGAAACCAGGATAATGAAAAAGGAACATAGAGAAATGGCCTAGAACTTACATAAACACTCCCAAACTTCAGGGAAGTTTGGATTTGCTGCTAGTGCCCTTCTCTAAAAAAACTTATATTCTGAGTACCTGTTATTACATTGGCGTGAACTCAGATTTATAGAGCTATTTATATTAATTTTGTGAACTGTATTGCACATCTAGTTGCACATCAATACATTTGCAATGACCAAGCAAAGGAGGACCTTAAAAACTTAAACTAAAATGAGGACGACAGAGGCATAGGGAGTCTGAAGCAATAGCGCAGAGACAGCATTATGAATAGAAGCATTAACACAGATCTAGTACTCACAGTTGTGGTGGTGGTGACCTCCTCTGTTACAACCTTCAGCGTATCGACCACTGAGATGTAGCCCAAACGTCTTGCAATCGCTAAGGCAGTGTTACCATTCTAGAGAGAGACAGACAGAGAGAGAGAAATGAGAGGGAGGATTATGATTTGAACCAATGAGCTCACTCCCAGCACTACATGAGCCAGCATTTCCATCCAAAACAAGGCACAGCTTAGGAAAATCACTGAGTTTTACCATTACATCTGAATCTGTCTTTGTAACTTCTCTAAGACTATAGCCCTGATTGCCATGGTAACACAACACACTTACATCTGCCTGCAGTTCCTCATAAAAACCATGTAGTAGGTTTTAACCCTAAAGTTGTCAAATTTCACTACACATTATGTGCCTTGATTGTATTGTTTTACAAATGCTCTATTATTTGGGAGATTATTCTTAAAAAGTTTTAAGCAGAAGTTTGTGACAGAAACAGTTCACATCTGCAGCACGTACAATGCTCCGTCTGGGAATACATAACTTAGACAAAACCTCAATACTACCCAGCAACAAAACAAGTTTCAAGTTCAGGACATGGTGGGGATTCTTTCGCATTTAAATGACTATTTAAGCCATGCATTAATGAGCATTTAAATAGTCCTTTTAATCTTCAGATGAAGAATTGATTAGCTAATTAACCCCCATGGATAGGCATTATTTATTTATATAGCACTAAACTGCTATAGTCTCACTCACACCGAACAATATCTTACATCAGAAGCTGTGCCACTGAAGTTAATGGAGCTACTTTGAGAGAGTATCAAATGCCACATCTGTATTTATTTATTTATTCCAAAAGTGCCTGGCAGCACAGTGTAAATCCATCCACAATGAATAGCCAAACATCAGTGCCTTTTTGTCAGGAGGAGCAGAAAAAAATATCCAAGTTATATCAGCTAAGAATGCCTGAGGGTATGTCTTCATGGCAGAGTAACCCTGGGGGACCAGCCCCTGGGTATGAGCCATCACTCTGAAAAGCCCTGTCCAAGTTACTGTATCCTCATTGCCAGGGCTTGACTAACAGCGGCGAAAGCTGCGTGCCAGCCCCGCACTGCACGTGCGCAAGAGCCGCATTGCGCATGCACGCGCTGCCGGTAAACGGGGCGTGCGGCTGAAATCTACTCACCACGGGTGAGTAGATTCTATAGTCTGTCGAGCCCTGCTTATTGCTGCTATAGTCACCTGCGTGTATCACTAGGACCTCCTAGGGCATATCCCATGGTTCTTCATACAGCAGTAAGTGAACAGTTCTTTTAATCTTTCCCAGGGAATAATGGGAGAACTTGTCTGTCCTACAGGGCACATGATGAGAATTGTGGGAAGAACTACAAGCACCCATGTATTTTAGCCAACTACAAAGTGGATGGCTGGCCAGCCCAAAGCTTGGGCTTCACTGCAGGGTTAGCTTAGTGATCCACAGTCGAGTTAATGCCTCTTGAGTTAGGCTCTCTTGACTGTAAAATGACATTATTGCTGCACATTGTTTGAATTAGCAGCACAGACTAACTTCATTGCATTATTTACTCAAGCATTGGAAATAGTGGAGCCTACATCCTACATACTCAGCCTACATCCTCTCATGTTCCAGCTAGCTCATGTTTAAAGTGTGTGTATAGACAGAGAAATGTGTGTGTATAGACAGGACTCAGCCTGGGGTAACACTTGAATTACATATACCTCTAGCTAACACTATAATGAAAACAAGTCCCAAATGAAAGCTGAACTGGGTCTCTAACCCAGAGGCCAGTCACAGCTGTGGCAGCTAGTCCCCCCGCCTTTGAAAATACCACTTAACTTGGCTGAGAGGATTTTGTGTGGACCGTAACACTGGAGTAAGAGCCCAGGCTATTTCAGCAGTGATTGTGCTTTGAGGCCTTAAGGACTGAGGCTGTGACAATCTTACAAGCATACTGAAATCAAATGAACATACCTTCAAATTAAGTAAGCTCTGATGAGGTGTTTAGCCCCAGGAATTGACCATAAATGCCCCCCAGTTGATGATCTAGGACAGAGGTGGGAAACCTAAGGCCCAGGGGCCAGATGCAGCCCCCAGCTTGCCAGGATCCGGCCTCCCAACTGATTTTTCTGGGGTCAGTGGCCCACAACCCTAAAAAGGTTCCCTGCCTCTGATCTAGACTATAAACTAGAACAGGGATTTTTAGATAACTCAATCCCAGAGCATTGTTCCAGGGAGTAAGAGAGAAGACACTGCAGGTTTAAGCAAGTGTATTATGCACCCATGGCAATCTGCCCCAATCAAGAGCCAGGCAAAGGCTTTTTTTTTTTTTTTTTAAACTAGTTGGAACATCTGGGCCTACAGAGTTGACAGAGATATAGTTGGCTATTGTGGAAAATGGTGTTAAAGAAAAGCAGTTGCAGATTCCTAGCAGTCTGCAGAGGATAGAAGTTATGCTATAAGCTATGGCTGCTATCTGAGAATCCAGGAATAGCACTGAACTATATCCAGGAGGTGGCAAACAAATGGATAGAATAAATTGCATCTCAATTAGGGGTTTTATCCTGAGCAGTAAACATTCCTTTAATCTTATACAGTAGGGCTGCAGACAGTTTGCTTTTGTGCAGACCCTCCTCTAGACCAGGCATTGAGAGGATAAGACGACTACCGTCTTTAGTGCCACCCTCATTTTACACCTGGAGAAATGGAAATGAGGAGTGTCTATGACACAAACAGTCAGTGGCCAGCCTGGAATTATAACTCAGGAATTACTTTTTCCAAATCCCATGCTCAGCTCACTATCCAAACGAACTCTCTGTCTGGAGAGCACTTTGCAACCAAGCAGAGCTACCTTAAGGGGCTAGAAAGGGAGGCAGGAAGTTACACTCACACATCTGATAACCAGCTGTATGAGCAGAACATTCAGCAAAGCAAAAGGCTACAGAGGAGAGGGATCAAATGAGTCAAACAGACTCAGGAAAGGGAAGAACCATGAGGAGAACAAGCTGCAGGCAGGTGGCAGATTGCAGTAGTACCCCAGGCAATTTTCAGACTTACAGCAGTGATGGCATTGGGCTTGGCCCCATGCTGGAGTAGCACATTGATGATATGAGTATGACCCTGTTGAGCAGCTTGGTGCAGAGGGGTGTAGCCATTCTGTCATTGGTGATAATTGCCATATTTTCAGGATGGAAAAATACAGTGATTAGAAAATAGATGTCAATGAACTTCCTCTAATCAAGATATTATTTAAAACAACATCTACACACAATAATTCTCAGCAACAGTCTCTGAACCCACTAAGGACTAATGAAATAATAAATAATAATAATAATATTTTGACTTGCAGAGCATTTTTCGTGTGATAGAATTAATGGTCTTTATAAAGGTGAGCAAGCTTTACTGTTCCCATTTCATAGATGGAATAACGAAGCATAGAGAACTTAACAGCCATGCCCCCAGTGACAGAGCAAATTGGGTGGGATGGGCAGAACCAGGTCTCCCAGACCATTGCTTTTAATGGGTACTCAAAGAGTCCACCTTTACAAATGCTTAGGCTAATATTCAAAGCCATGTAAATTCTAACAGGATTAATTGAGTCCACTTTAAATGAACTAGTTGTGTGACTATAAGTCTCACTATGAATGTCAGTGCTGTTCATATTCTACAAAAAAGATCCCAACTGTGCGCTATAAATATAGTCAAAACGTTTGTATATATTGCATACTATTACACATATTTTTATTCTGTATATTTATCTACTCCAATGATCCATTCATGATTGTATACATTACAAAAACACGGCCAAACTGCATGTGAGCCAGCTGATCTGAGAGGGAACTGTATGAACTCAGTCAGGCAGTTAATTTACAAAATTATCTGCTCTTGAGTTTGAAAGCAGGCAGACAACAAAACAGGGAAAATAGCAATTTGATTTCACTTACCATTTAGGCATATCTAAGAGAGCCTAAGGCACTCAGACTGATCTCTTGGACTTGTGTGCGTGCCTTAAACTATGAGTATGACTGACATGTATCTTTCATATGGACAGATGGGTGTCAACGTGCTTGGTACTCTAGTTGTCCTTGTAACATTTGGGCTACACATCCATCTACCAGGTAAAATACTAAGCAGGGGTTTAGAACAGGTTGTGATGTTTTATACTGACAATCACATTATTTCCCTTACTTTAATATCAGTGCAGTCCCTTGGAATCAAGTCCAGACACATCACTCTTCTGCTGGACGTGGCACACGATATCCTAAAGGCTCGCTTCACAGCAAGAACCCAGTGTCGTTCAGATTTTAATGTCAGCTACAAATCTAGCCAGGAGGGACTTGCTCTTTAAATGGAGTGAATCCACAACGCTGGTTATCTGCTAGTCTGCCAAGATTTATGATGCTTTGGAAGCACCAACAGGACCAGATACTCTGATATTACTCTACCAACTTTAATGAATTGTTCCAGGTAACTAGACTAACCAGGGAAACTAAAATCAGAATCTGATCCAATAAGCTTAACACACATTTAGATACACCTCACACATACAGAGAAATTAGGACATTTCTTTCAATTGCCTCCAAAGAGATCAGCTGGAGGAGTTGCCAGCTGCCACTTTGGTAGCGCACAGTTCCCAGCTATCTGCTTTTATTATGGGATGGATTTTTTTCCAGCTTTCTGTCATATTTACCAACTCTGCAAACAATCTATGATTTTAACTTACTGAGTCTGGGCTATGACCGCATTGCAAATGTCCTGACACTCCCCTGGATTCTGGGTCTTTTTGGACATTGGCATTCACACCTTCTAGTTGGACTTATTTTCATAAGGCCATCCCACTTTGAGGAGTGGATCGGCCATGTAAGTAAGTAGCCGGAGACAGAGGAATCAGCAAGAATGATCAGTGACTTTCAAGTTTCTGTGCTTCTGACCAGATGTCAAAGATACCAGATGCATTTTTGGAGCCATAAATGGAGCTTAGCTGTTTGCACTATTACAAAAAACACCAAGGAAGCTGTGTGAGCCTGGGAGGCGAATGATAATGCTATCACTACAGGCTATCAACAAGAAGCTGGTTTGAATTGGAACCAGGGAGCATTAGACCAAGTGGTCTGGCCTTCTCCTCCTCCTGGAGCAGGTGATATGAAGACATCTGTGATACAAAATGGCTTTGTGATCACACATCCCTCAGTGTAAACATATATTCAGCAGATGCAGAAACCATTGGTTGAGATAGGCAGAGTTGTCTCCATATAGCACACCATGGAGGGGCTTATTTTGGTGTAATTGAGAAGTAACGGTTAAAGTTAATGGAATTACACTAATGCGAGCATAAACAGAATCAGGCTCCTATGTATTACAAGTACAAATAAAATAAAGGAAAAACTCAAAACAGATCCCACCTCTCACAGGCCCACAGAGTCAATGGACCTGACTTCAGTTTAGTGAGGAATGCACCTTGAAGCAGAGCAAAGGGAACTCATTCCTTCATAGCCACAGATCAGCAGATATTGACACCAAGTGTGCATGAGTAATCTGTAAAAGGTCTACTAGGAAAACCTACAGTTGACCATATGTAGCATGAATTAGTATCATACGGTCACTGAAGAAAAACCCCCGAAAGTGATGAAAAATTCTTTACCTTTGTTTTAGCATTGACATTGGCTCCCTGCTTCAGGAGGAAATTCACCATCTTGATGTTTCCATAATGACAAGCCACAATTAAAGGAGTGTAGCCCAGCTACAATAAAATAGCACAAAAAGTAAACCCATGCAGTCAATGGAACATTCCATCATCACAATAACATGCCTGGGAAGCAGTAGACATTATGTAGTTTACCTTTGTCTGGGCATCTTGGTTTGCTCCGTGGTTTGTCAGTATATCAGCTACATTCACTTTATCCTCCTGAGCTGCAAGGTGCAGGGATGTCAATCCACTCTACAAACCAAATGGAAACAGAACCATAATGCTACCAAAAGGAAAGAAAAGGGCCTTGCAAGTTTTAGCATTTTAAAAATATGGCAAGATCCTGACTGTAATTTAAAAAACAACAACTTTTAAGCAGAAATGGTAGTTGGTTGCTATCCATGAAAAACTGACTAACAATTTAAAACTGCAAATAATCACTATAACTATAGATTGATGCTTTCAGATAGTGATTACCACATCTAGATTTTACACAATAATGTCACTGAAGAAATCTAAGTGCCCACTAATAAAGTAGGATGACCTTTCTACAGTTCTGGGCCACTATTTGTAGCCTTCTTTTGAGAGGAAGAATGGACCTTAACAATTATGGGTGGGAGTTAGAACAAAGGAAGCAGCAGAAATGAATTCAGGCCCAAAAAGAGAATGGAAGCAACTTTTTAAAAACAGCATACATTCATACATACTGTGACAGCCCGTGGACAGGAAATGGGTGAGAACTTACATAAATATATACATTGAATATGAGAATGGAAAAGCTGTTTGTTTCTATGCCTTAGAATTGGGGTTTTACAACTATTCTCATACATTAAGATCTTCATCAGACAGCTTTCACTCTGGCGAGCAAAAGAATAATGCAGCTTTACTAGTTGAGAACCAATTCCTGTGAGAGTAAATTTTGTTCAGCATCATTTGGCTGGATAAAAGTGCATTACAGAAAGTCTTACGTAATGTTTTTTGGGGGGAGGATCCAGGTACTTCTAGGAAGGATTTGGCACACATCTAATAGAAAACCTGATCAGAATGGTTTTCATTAGGATTATTTTATTTTCTCAACTAGTAAAGCTGTATTATTCTTTGCCAAACATTACTAGTTTCTTCCATCCCAGCAAGGAGACTGGATGGCACAATGTATTGGGATAAGTGCTACAAGCACACTCCACTACTTCAGACCTCAAGCTGTTGTTCTCTGACATATACCACACAATCAACCCAATTACCCACAGGACTAGAGCTTTAGGCAACCTAACTTCTATATCCTTTAATCCTTTAGGCAGGACGTATAACTCTGGTATTATGTTGACTACCGCTCAGAGAGTACAACTTCCCCTGGCTTACCTGCTTCTCCAAGCTCACTTTTCTGCCAGAGCTTGCTGGCACATCATAAGAACATAAAAATGGCCATACTGGGTCAGACCAAAGGACCATCTAGCCCAGTATCCTGTCTGCTGACAGTGGCCAATATCAGATGCCCCAGAAGGAGGGAACATAACAGGTAATCCTCATGTAATCCCTCTCTCATCAGCCATTTCCAGACAAACAGAGACTAGGGACACCATTCTTACCCATCCTGGCTAATAGCTATTGATGGACCTAGTCTCCATGAATCTATCTAGCTCTTTGTTGAACCCCGTTAAAGTCCTAGCCTTCATCACATCCTCTGGCAAGGAGTTCCAGAGGTATACTGTGCGCTAAGTGAAGAAAAACTTCTGTTTGTTTTAAACCTGCTGCCTATTAATTTCATTTGGTGACCCATAGTTCTTATATTGTGGGAATAAGTAACTAACTTTTCCTTATTCACTCTTTCCACACCAGTCATGATTGTATAGACCTCTATCATATTCCCCCTTAGTCTCCTCTTTTCTAAACTGAAAAGTCCAAGTGTTTTTAATCTCTCTTCCTATGGGACCCGTTCCAAACCCCTAATCATTTTTGTTGCCCTTTTCTGAACCTTTTCCAATGCAAGTATTTTTTTTAGATCATTTTCCAACAGCCATGACACCCAGGTGAAGGTCCTGCCCATGTTACCCAGCATGGCTGTTAAGGATAAGCTTTAAAGACAGCCTCTGCTCAGGGTCACTCTAACAGCCCTAGATACTTTCAACTATGCTGTTTACCCATCTACCATTAGCTTTTTTTAATGTCTCAGATCTTGAGCTTTTGCATGTGTATGGGGGTATCTAGTTTGGAGTCTATTTCTGAGCAACCTGGCTGTATTTTTGTATTGTACTTTGCAAGTCACCAGATCCCACCTCCCCCTCCCACAATAGCTTATCCTCAGAGATGAGAGGGCATTACCTTAGTTCCCACATGGATATTGGATCCTTTGTCCAGGAGCAAGGTAACCATGTCAGAGTGACCTTCTTGAGAGGCCAGGTGCAGTGGGGTCACTCCTTGTTTAGTCAGAATGTTGGTCTCGGCTCCATAGCTCAGCAGCGTAGTAGCTATCTGCATCTGATTCTTCTTGGCAGCAATGTGCAGAGGGGTATATCCATTCTAAAACCAGGCTCCACATGTTAACAGCCTTTTCTGATGTTTACAAATCCATCACACAACAAATAGTGCTCCATTTAATTTCATGGAAATATCTGCAACAATCTAAGCTCTAGATAAGATAACGAGTCATTATTTTCCCCATTCTTCACAATCCTACAGTCAATTTCCTGTGGAAATAATTATGGAGGAATAGAAAATGTCCACTTTTCAGATTGTGGCTGAGAGAAATTTGAAGGAATGTTGAAAAGGAAAACGAATAAAAAACAACTATTGAGACATTTCTGTATCTTAAGAATTATTTTACATAGGAATTACTGTATCAGATGAGACCAATTGTCCATTTAGATTGGTATCCTGTCTCCAACAGTGGCTAATTCCAGATACTTCAAAGAGGGGAGTACAGTTATAAATGGGGGGAGGGGGAGAGGGGCAGAATTGCCAGGCCCCAGGCCAAGCTAGTGAATGGGTTTGCCGGTACACAACATAAAAAGAGTTTGGGACCACTGGTATAGGCCATGTCTCTAATTGCCAGAGGATCAATGCTCTGGCAATCGATCCTCTGGGGTTTGATTTAGTGGGTCTAGTAGAGACCTGCTAAATCGAATGCTGGCCTGTATTTCATTTCCAAGGACATAATTAGGGGTTAAGAACAAACAAAACCTTGTTAAGTTGTAGTTCCTGTTTTTGGGGAGGATGGGTAAATTTCCTTTCTGCAGTGATGCATCTGCTGAACGAACATCCACCCCAAGAGAAGCAGCATCTCCTGTACATCAGTGAAAGGCAGGGCCACATACTAAAGTACAATCTGAGTTGAGTGTAGGAGCAAGACCAGAATAGATTCTCTTTCAGGGACAACAGACAAGTGTGTGATCCATAAAGTCTATTCAGGAGCTCAGTCACACAAAGATGTCATTATCTGGTGTCCTCCTGGACTGCATTTCTTCATATTTCTCAATACACTGGATAATCAGCAGTTCTTACATGTCAGTAACAAGATTTGGCTATAACTAGGTCCGAGTATGCCTTTAAAATGCTCTACAGTGACTTAAGGAAACAACCATTACAGTAATGTTCCCTCTAATATTTTCCATTAATGTGCAGATTTTTCCATCCATGTGTAGAATATTTTTTCTATGTGCACAGATGCATGCACAAATGTGCACCACCAGTACAACAAAAACTTAGCTATGGGTGCTCCGCTAATTAACTAAGTGGTGTTTGAATCTCTCCTGATCAGCCACACAAGCGCACAGCTTACAGGGAACAATGAAAAAATATTCAGCAATATTTTTAAGACTCAGCAGGGAGAAGAGACAGAGCGTGAAGATGACAAAAGCCCTGAGCACAGAAGATATGATTCGTAGGCTTGGGCTTAGTCTTAGATGTACTAATCAGAGTCTTGCATAGTTTCAAAAATCCTGAAAACTATAACTACAAAACTAGCCATGAGGTTCTAAAATATCATCTCTAAGAGAATTCTAACAATGGGGACAATTATAAGCAAAAGGAGAGGCATCTCCCCCTCCAGCTTTTATCTGTAGAGGAGGAGATTCCTTTCCTTCCAAACAGAAGTGGGCTATAAAGGGAAGAGGCTGCAAAGGTGGGAGAAGAAAAAGTATGAGGCATCAACTCCCAAGCATTCTTTCTCTCATTCCCTTGTTGGTCACCCATCAGCTGTTTCTCGGAGAGGCTCAAGAACACGCAGGAGTCAGCTACAGTTGTAGCCTCCTACCATTAGATGCCTCTATCTCCACCTTCTGAAATGTCAGGAGTTTGAAACAGTGGCTCCAGCCTTCAGCTGGCTCAGCTTCTTCATTGTTTCCTTTGTTGCTGCTTTTTTTTTTTTAACATTATTCCCCTGGTTCGAAGAGTAGACTGTTGCCAGTGGCTGAGAAATCTCACCTTGGCAGTAGCATGGGGAGAGGCACCTTTCTCCAGCAACAGTAGCGCCACCTTCTGGTTGTCATAGTGAGCAGCAACATGGAGTGGGGTGAGGCCATTCTGTAAAGGGCGTGTTACCGAATTAAGTTGTTAGCTGGGCATAAGGAACTATTAAGTTGCAAATCAATATATATTAAACAAATATATTAATTGATTAGCCAATAAATGCATAAACAAAATGACATTTAACTCAGTCTGAATTATTTTTGTTTTAGAAACTTTACTTAGACTGAAAATAATAGTAAGCCAACAGTTAGTAAGAGGTACGTTGCTTAAAACAGGGCAAGCAACTGAGGATGAATTTGGTTTGGCCAGTATTTATTATTCATCACAAATCAAGTTCTGAAATCTCCATGTCTGACAAACATCATTATGAGCAACCTTCACAAGACAGGAACAAAAGTTATAGCTCTGGTCTTGCCCTGCTATTTTTGAATTGTGATTTTTATAACCTGAATAATTTAATAAACTGGACACTTCTTGATACACAATAACATATCAGTCTTTATCATTGTGCACCAGAGTGTCCTACTATGATAAAAGTCAAACATTAAACACACTGTGGGGTAACTTCATACATGTGTGTATGTAAAAATCATTCCAAAGAGACTTGTTATTTTTCATATAGTTAAATTGGACAGTGAAGGCAACTTCTTCCTTCTTTTACATTATTTTTTCACTCTATTACTGAGTCTAATTTTTTTTGGCCTTTCCACCC
>JANRFK010001234.1:29718181-29741016 GCA_030068395.1 Apalone spinifera | reverse complement strand
CCCCCAAGTTAATCGCTGTAGTGGAGGACTGCACCTTGCCAGATGAATCAGGAGAAGCACGACGCTGCAATAGAAGTTTTGCCACATCCAAGCTTCCATACTTGGCTGCCACGTGCAGTGGGGTGAATCCCTTCTGAAAAATTTTCAAGAGACAAAAATTGTTGTTATAAGTTTCTGGGATCTTTCACTTAGGATCATTTTTTTTCTACAAACCTTTGAATATTTTAGAATGGGGTGGAGAACCTCAGGCCCAGGGGGGTGGATGCGGCCCTCGGCTTGTCTGGATCTGACCCCTGGGTCTCAGGGTTCCCCCCAGCATTGGGGAACCCATGCTGGCACTCCAGCTCTCCCACCATCCCCACACAGGGCTAGAGCACACAAAATCTACTAGCCTGGGCCTCCCTAAGCTATGGTGTATGAAGGGAATGTGGGAAGTGTCTCTCTCCTTCTCATTCAGCAAGGGTTTTTGGGGGGGGGGGGGGTTTGTTTGTTTTTGTTTTTCTTTGCTTCTCACTTGTGTACATTCACCACCCCTATTTTTCTGCAGCCCCGACCAAAAAAAGGTTCCCACCTCTGTTTTAGAAGATTGAGATTCAAATTAAAGTCACCTACCATTTTTATTAATTAATAACTAAAAAGACTTAACAATTAGTAATGGCATATTTTTATATGCATTATCATACAAAAAATAACTCTCTCTTTCAGTCTTCCCTAGGTCTCTAGAGGCAATCAGTATGACATATTACCACATGCAGATCTTACCCAGTAATATCCATTGCCTGGGTAATGGAGACTCCAATTCAAATTTTAACCCGAACTTAGCTTTTCACTACCTCAATGTTTTATTTAGTTTTACAGTGATAGAGTTTTAATTTTTTATCCACTACATTGATTTAACCCTGCAAGTAATATATGGATCAAACAATCTGTGAGAAACTAAATCCAATGAGGCTTATTCTGAATTTGGTGTTATCAGTGTAGCCGCTCCCAGAAGAATGACACTATATTAAGAAATATGTACAGGTTGAACCTCTTTAGTCTGGCACTCTCGGGACCTTACCAGTGTTGAAGCAGAGAATTTGCCAAACCACAAAAGGTCAATATTACCTAGCAGCGTTACCAACATTTACACTGCTTACTGGGCTGTCAGTAATGACAATCAGACATACAACTAACAAAATCATGCTGGACCCCGGATGTTGCCGGAACAAAGCGTGTCGGACTAGAGAGTTTCAACCTGTACCTAAATAGCCAATACATCTGGAGTAAGCTTCTGCAGTACTACTGAAATCAATATCTATACAATTTGTACAATATCAGGATAAGAAGAAAAGCACAGCATGTGGCAGAAAGTCTGCAATTGTCCTGGAATCATCATCAGGAGCCACCATAAAATATTTGCCTGACATTTTGACAATATGCAGTGTTTATTCTAGTTGCCATCAAGTTATGTTACCCTACTTGCAAAGAATATGGAACGGGGGTTCCCAAACTTTTCCATAGCACGAATTACATGACCTTATGAACTGCCTCATCTCTAAGCCACAATTACAAAACATCCCTGCAGCAATTACAGCAATTGCTTATGTGGAAAATTAGGAAAGTATTTAGTGTAGTTTTACCTGGGTTTTAATGTGAGTTAGCATCTGGAAACAGCCAGAACCACCAGTAACCCATGTCTTATAATTTGAGAACCACTGGCTTAGAATTTTCTGAACTCTGGCCTACATAAGATTTAAGTTCCAAGTATAAAATGAGCTCTTCTTTCCACCTGATACCGTATTTGCAATCACAGATGATGGGTTTAGAAAAGACCTCTTGATTCATCATTCCACCCCCCCCCCCATATACATTTTCCTTTATATTAATTCTATTAGGAATCTACCCATTAATACTTAATAGGGTGGCAAACAAGACAAAACTAGAAATGTAGAACATACTTAGGACAATCTTAGAAATAATCAATTATGCCATGATAGGTTACCTTACTAATTTATTAAAATGCTTAATGTTAAGCTGGTTTTAGAATACTCTGATTTGTATGTAATATATGCTTTGAGAATTTCATATCAGCTATTAGATACCAGACTTCTTTCATTAATTTAAATAATTAAAATAAACAAGGGCTTTTAGGAGGTTTATTTGTTTAAAGAATATTAGGGATGATGATTTTAGGTGTTTATTTGAATATTCAGAAGACACCTTGCGAACAAGATAGGTTCTTTTGTCATAGGAGCCTAGTACTTTTTAAACTTATTAATGTAATTTGATTGAGTCCAGTATTTTGTGTCTAGCTTAAACCAAAACCTGATGCTTCAGAGGAAGACAAATATGTGTCAAAATCTGAGGAATGCCATGTAAACTGTTTCATCTGTTTGACTATTGTTTATAATAAAACTAGGTCAGTTTCTCAGTGAAAATGCTTCCCTCACTATACAGCTACCTCTCTGCAGGGTAACAGCATCAAAGTCTTATCTTTTTCTATTGGGAGACTAGCACAATGCATCTCATCTTACCTTAGTGGCCAACGAGTGTGCAGCACCTGCCTCCAAGAGAACTGATGCTACATCAACCTGCCCCTCTCTGGCAGAGATGTGCAATGGGGTGTATCCATTAGTAGTTGCGGCGTCAGGGTGAGCCATGTGTTGTAGCAGCAACTGGACGATCTCAGTTTTACCCAAACGAGAAGCAATGTGCAGTGGAGTCTGTTCCTCCTACAACTCAAATCAGGTGACGAGTTAATGCAGGGAGAAGCAACCTGAATACCACATCCTATGGATTCCAGTGGAAGACTATAGACTTTCATCACATACAAAAGAATGAGAGATACAGTGGAATATTCAGTATCAATATAAAGATTAAACAATGTGCTATTAGATCAAAGGAGGGGAAATGTAGGAAGAAACATTGTTTCTCTTTTCTTCCTTAAATATGAATATAGACAACTTGCATCACAGTCCTACTTGTCTTTCTTTGCATTACTACTTTATGAAACTCTTACTCATCTTCAGTAGCATTTTACTCCACCAGTAGTTTCTGAATCTTGCCTTATGGAGGCAATTTCTAGACACTCGATATTCCTGCTTTTCTTGCTGCTTTGCAGGTATATATTTAAATGTAAACTGACTACACGCAACTCTTCAATCATTTATTGTCAAAATGAAGTCCTTTGATACTTAATAAGCCCAGAGGCCCTTTAGTGGTACACTCACATGCTGTCCATCTATAGATCTGGGCTCAGCATGTGTGCACAGGAAATATAAAAAGTTCTCAATCTGGGAACTGAAGCCTTCCCTATAGTAGCCAAATTCTTCAGAGGAACTGTGCCAAATCTGAGGATTATGCTGTCAGAACAGTTTGTAATGAAACTTCCCAGAAACATTTGCTGTTTTTACCTCCGTTTCCTCATACTTCATTTTTATGAGGTCCAGTTTTTCACCAAACGTGCAGTGAAAACATCCATTCTTGATGCAAAATTTGCCTTTTGCTGGCACGAAAAATATGCACAAAACTGCACCGCCAAAAAGTAAAATTTTCACATTTGTATGAGTTTGGCTCTCTGAAATGATGTAGTTTGCTTTTAATTTATATAGTTTCAATTTGATTTCCAAATTATAGATTTCGCATAAACGTACACTAATGATTAGGGTTGCCAACTGCCTAATCACACAAAACCAAACATTTTTGCCCCATCCCCTAACCAGCCCTTTCTCACTCCTTCCTTCTCTCCCTACATCACTAACTCCATCCTTACCCATTTTGACTGGAATGGGGGAGGGGGTTGTTGTGTAGGAAGGGATGTAGGCTCTAAGCTGGGCCTGAGTGGTTGAGAGAGAGAGAGCAAGCATACGTCTAGGCTATGCCTGTGGCAAGGAAGGAAGGTGCAAAAGAGGCAATGGCCTCTGGAATAGAGTTTGGATATGGGAGTGGCTCAGGGCTTGGGCAGGGGTTTGGAGTGCAGGCGGGAGTGTGGTCTGTGGGAGGAAGCTCAGAAGTGGAGGTGGGAGTTTGTATGTGGGAGGCATACGTTGGGCAGCTCCAAATTTCAGTCAGTGGCACAGCCAGGCTAAGGCAGGCTACCTGCCTGTCCCGGCCTTGTTCCACTCTCAGAAGCAGCCATCACATCTTTGTGGCTCCTAGGCAGAGAGAGAGAGGGAAAACAGGACTCCATGTGCTGAGGGAGAACCTGACTTCATGTATTGCCTTGGCCTGTGGGCCCTGCCCCCTCAGCTCCCATTGGCCTCAGTTCCCAGGCAATGGGAGCTATGGAGTGGTCACTTGTGGGAGGGGCACTGTGTAAAGACCCCTGTGTCCTAACCCAAAGGCTGCAGGCCAGCAGATTCTGGGATTTCAAAATACTGGAGTGCCCTCAGTCATCCAAAGGTATTTCTGCTTTTGCATGAAGGGTTTAAAGACAGAGTAGGAATCTTAACCCTAGGAATCCTTTTTCCCCATCATTTAAAGCACATCCTAGACTTAATACTTTCACCTGATATAAACCATGCATATTGCATATGGCCAAATTTATTGCAAAACCCCCATGTACAAATACAGTTGATTTTTCAATGTTGTCAAAAATAAGATACAAAGATGTTCCTGAGACTTGGTGGGTTGACTGTGGTAACAGCATCTGTTTCAATGTTTTTTGTTTTTTTGTGGCAGGAATTTTAATTTCTGTAGGAACAACTCGTCTAAAAATAGATGCTCTTTTAAACACTGAGGGACAGATTTTCCAACATGTTCAGTACTGATAATTGGAGAACAGAGTGATTAAATCACTTGCCCAATCAGAATTCTCCACTCACTTATCCTGGGTGCAAATGGTTTACATTCACTTTCCACGCATCTTGCACAGGAATATGGGCCCTACTGAACGTCCATGAAAACCAATGAAAAACGTTCACAAAATCTTGCAAATAATTACATAAGGAGCATCTGGCTCATCATTCTCTTAAGTGCCAGAATTTAAACAGCTTGGTCTTTTATGTGTTAACAGCTTCCGTCTATATTTCGTACTGCTCTGTCAGGATTAAATGTTTAAAACCACATCACATGTATACAAATCAGAGCTACGTGATTGATTTCAGAAGACAGTGGGAGAATTGCACTACAAATATAATAATGATGGAAGTTCAGCTGTTAGATTAGTCAGAATCCTCTGATGTTTTATTCAGCATTTACATTATAGTATTTTTTAAACTCAAGAGTTCAAATGTTTTTTAGAACTTGAGTCCTGTAACAGGCAGCGGAGAAAGCACTGTTGGAGGTTACATAGCTAAACAAACAGTAGACAATACAGAAATTCTGCACAATGTGCCAACCTGAAGTTGACAACCTGAAGTTTTTTCAATCTATTCTTTCTTTAAACTGCAGATGACACGATCTAGCTAAAGAAATGATCATGCACATTTACCATTCAAAAGTAAATATTTGCTACATGGAATTACAGGTGTTCTCTTTACTGGATAAACTGTAAATAAACTACCACTCAATCACAGAAAATAACAGGTGCTGCAGAATCCAATAGTGGTTGGTGTAGAGATAGGCCACAGGGTGCTTTAAAATGTGGTAGGGTGTATCTGTACAGGAGCCAGCTGGAGGTTGGGCAGATATACGCATGCTGATCAAACAGGACCAAGTGTACCCACTGCAGTGAGATTGGCAACACATACTACCACCCCTAATACATATCTATGGTTGCAGATGGCTATGTTCTTGGAGCAGCTAGCCCATCCTGCCATTCACATTACCATGGCTACACTTCTATTTTTAGTGCGCTAACTCAGTCAGAGCTAGAACAGGTATGTCTACCAGAGCAGAAATGTACATCATCAGATCCAGTGTAGTCATAGCCAAAAGGCCACTGTATTGCCTTGTGAGAGAAGGCGGCAAAATGCACAGCATGTGGCTCTGAAATCTGCCAATGAGTTAGAACTGGGCACTCCAATTCTAAGTCAGAGCTACACTATTTAGAAGAGCATTGTAATGCAAGTAAACAAGTTCTGTTTACAGGACTGTATTAAAAGTGGTTAGTGTGGAGTCCCCCAAAACAGGTAAATATGCAACATCTGGCCTTTTACAGTCTATGGAAGAAAGAAACATCTCTCCTTAGTAAGCCCATTGGTTTTATTGTATTTACAAGTAACACAGAAGGTATGGAAGCTACAATGCAACACTTACCCTGGCTCGGGCATCAACAAGGGCACCATTCCTCAAGAGGCAGCGGACCACTTCCACCTGCCCAGCACGTGCTGCCATGTGTAAGGCTGTCTCCCCGCGCTGCAGAAAAGCAGAGATTTCAGCGTCCCAAATCATGAGAAATAAGCAATTTTGCAGCTCATGTAAATGTGGATGACATCCATGGAGTGAAGCTGATTTACACAAGCTGAGGGGCTCATCTTAATTAAAAAATTCAGAAGTGTGTGTATGTACATGTCACAGGAGAGGGACCGCAGGCTGTATTTCATTTGGCGCCCCAGAGGTCACAGACAATGATAACCGCATCATTGAGGGTCAGAAAGAAATCTTAGACTCACTGTAGACTATGGGCATTTTGCCAGTGATTTTAATGGAATCAAGACTTGATAGTCAGTCTTACAATAGGTTCAATAAAGCAAAATCACAACCCAACAGCGCTGCCTGGAAATATAGTCCAAACGATTATTTTAAATAGCATTCTGTATGATACTCCCTTCTGATCGTAGATATTCCCTGGTGCTTCAGCTTCTACTTCAAAATAGACAGGGGATATGAGCATACTGAATTTAGGATTCTCAATAGATTGTTGAGCACTTGAGCTTCAAAATGGAAGGGAACATTTTTCTAGATGGTCTCTTCCCATGCAGTCTGTGGCAGGGACACAGCTTTACAGGGCATTGTAAAAGGCAATCTATCAGTCCCTGGGTAGTCTTCTAAAAACTGTCATGACTGGCTCCCTGATTACAATGAATTCAAGTCCCTCTCAATCCTTTTGCTAGCTCACAGAATTTGAGATAGATACTAGGGATGTTAGAGTATAACCAAATGACCACTTAAATCAGTTGTTGATCTCAGTTACCCTTGGTGGCTCCCAGGGAGGCAGCAAGCCTTTATACTGAAGAGCCTGCAGCACGGGTAACTGTTTGAGATATTCAGAGGTTATATGGTTACCCTAACACATTATTTTTAACATCCCTAATGGATACATGAATTTCAGGAAGTCAAAGGGTTTTAGAATATAAGGAGCTGGTTAAGAAAGTGAACATGAAATTATCTGGGTATTTTTTTTCTTTTCCTGTGTTTGCAAAACAACAATAGAAATGAATAAATAGTCACTGATATTAGAGATGTTGGCTTAATCTTGCACTGTACCAGCTCCTTTGCAGACAGTATTGTAAAATAAACCAAAAGAGTCTCTATATCAGAGATTAGCATAAAGCAGCAATAGACCTATTTTTGTCGTCTTTGTTATGAAAGAGGATAAATGATGGTCTAGCATTTTTCATCCTAACATATGAATGAACTCTTGCAGATGAAAGACTATCATTTGATTTGCCACCTATTTGTATAAAGAAAAGAGTCTCATCTTTTTACAATAGATGGAACATACCTATCAGATAAAGGCTCTTGCTGTTTAATATTAAGTCTTAATTGCTATAGCATAGCACAGGCTCTCTCTCCTCTTACTTAGGATTTGTCTATGTATCAAGGCCACAAAGGTACCAATATTTATTGTTGTTTATTGAGTTAGTGAAGAAAGTAACCCAAAATCTACTCACAGCAATGAGATTATAACTTAATTAAGCCCTCCTTATTGGGAGTTAGTTTATTTACATTAAACTATCACTTTTTCTAAATTTTGAAATCTACATGAGGTGAACAGACAAAGGGCAAATCCTTGCAGTTCTAATGGAAGTTTTACCTAAGGATTTGATAGGAGGATTTGGTCACATAAAATTTTATTATCTGAAGAATGTACTGTTAAAAATGTTTTCATTCTGTCTGTGAATATACCTTTCATATTCAAATGATCAAGTTTGGATTTCTATAAAGATCATTCTATATCAGCATTAGTGAAGCAATTTAACTTCTGAAAACAATTAGTGAGCTTTACAAAGTAAAAAAGCCAAGACATCTGCCTAGTACAAACAATTGTAAAGTGTTAAATCTTGTATCCAAACATTTATTAACAACAGTTACCTGTTATAATCCTTTCTTGATGGTTTACTTCCCAAAATTTCTTGTTAGATTTTTTACAGACAGTAAAAGTAATTACATAAATATTGCTTCTATATAAAAAAGTATAAAAGCAGTGACCATTTTTGTCATGAGTCTGTCTTATTAAAATAATAAGAAAAAAATAAAGTATAATATACATTCTTAGTAGATTTATTTATCTTTCTAGTGGAGAAAAATTAGTGAGTCCAGGGTACATGAATTACTAGCTAATTTAGTTCAGAACCTCTTTGGGTCATTTTTAAAATATTATTTACCAGTAAAATTCTGATTTAAAAAGCAGACAGTCACAAATAAATGTTGGTTTCTACTAACAAACTCAAACAATAAGAAACACATGTCATGCAACCCCAGGAAATGTCCATGGCCTCATTTATTCTAAAATAAACTGGATGTTTAGTATACAAATGCTCATTTCCATGGTAAGTTAGGTCCTGCATTTGGTATTACTTTCAAAAGTCATATTTTAAAGACTTTAAAAAAAAGTGATGTTCTCTAGAATTGTAAATCCATTACTTCTAAATGGGAAATACATCCGTGATCTGGTAAAGGAACTGTTTTAGTTTAAAACTTCTAGATATTAGTTTAAACTGCTAGGTTTAAAATTTTAAAAGTTCACTGCCAGTTTAAATGGCATCACTCCACTGAAGTGTATAGAGTGGCACCCATTAAAGCCAGCAAAAGCTTTACCCTTTGGGATTTAAAGTGCAGTACTCAAAACTGAAACACAAAATCTTCCCTCCCATGTGCCCTTGATAAACCTGGTAAGGACATTTTCAGAGGAAACTATTCAGAGTACCAGTGCTGCTGAGAAATGCACTAAAACTATTGTATCATAAAAGGGTTAAAGTGCCTGTTTCAAAGCCAACTTCCTGCTTTTATGGGTGTTTGAGAAAGACATGAGGTTATTTTTCAGAGAAGTTCAGTTAGTAATAAATAATCGTTAAAATGTGACCTTTGGCTAGGCTATATGGCAGCTCAGTCCCATGGTGTATGAGCTGATGCAGTGATTATTCTAATCCAAGCCATACTCACAATGTTAGTGACATCTGGAGAGGCTCCATTCTGCAGCAGGAGGAGGACTATATTCAAGTGGCCCATAAATGCAGCCACATGTATTGGTGTGAGGCCAGACTGTGAAACAAAGCAACAGCAGTTTTACTCCTCTGCACAGGGGCTGAGGGGCTTCTTCATTTAAATAAAACATGATGAGAATGACAGAAGGTACGGAGAGATGGAGAAGCAGAAAAGGGAGAAAGGAAAGAATGTTTTTATGGAGTTGAAACACTCTTCTACCTCTGTTATAGCCTGGATTGAAGCCCCATATTTCACCAGAAGTTCCATGACTTTGATGCGGTTTTTCTTGCAGGCAATGTGCAGTGGAGTAAAACCATTCTGTGCAAAAGACAATTATGTTAGCTAAACACATGCAGCTACAGTTCCCACACAGCGCCAGGTTGGCACACTCCAAGCAGCAGTGTTAGAATGTCAGATGCCATTGTCCCTTAATCAGAGTAAGCTACGAGATATAGAAAAAAAAATCATCTTAGTGGGTTGCTATTTCCGTAATACACAAGACCTCCAAAATGCATAACTTACACAGACATTCTTCTTTTCCCATGGAACATGATAAAAAACAAATATTAAACCATCCACTTGGCAATAACTTATATCTATTGTGGAGCCCACCTCACGTGAAAAAAAAATCTAACCCATCGTGATGGCGATAAAAGCTTTCAAGTCATCTGCTGTAATTTAAAAAGTCAGGAGTACGATATTTAACTGCTCACCTTTCTCCTAGAACACATCACATTTCTGGGTTCCCCTTTAAAAAAGACTCTCTAACCTATGAGTCTATACCTATGCAGTAAATCTACTGTATGTGTACTAACATTTGCTACTGTGCATAGTCCTTACTACCATTAATCGAGCTATTTGCTTCCATGGAATTACTCCTGTTAATAGAATCTAGAGTCCCAAATCAATAGAGAATTTCTCCATGAGCTTGAGGGCATCCCTGTTTGACTTAAGCATGCCCTTAACTTCAAGCCTGTGTTTAAGTCCTACTGAAATCGATGAAGAGTGCGCATATGCCTAACATTATGCAGATGCTTACATTCTTTGCGGAATAGCGATGGATATTGACTAGGGACCTAGGCAGGACAACAAAGCCTTGAAAGATCAGGGCCACAGTGTTTTACATAAACACTTTTTGAAAAATACAAATAATTTTAATGCAAAGCAAGAAATCGTTAGATCATCACTGGCTTTTCTAATGGAAAAGGTCAGAATTGCTAGTACACAACTAGAAATGAAGCAAGTTAATCAGTGAGAGAGATTGGAAGAGCAGCTGCTAGAGGGACAGGTTACTCCATGGCTAGTCTCTGTTAAAAAATAAATGTTACTTATACATTGACATTAATATCTTTTAAAACACAATAACTAAAACAACTGAGAATATATGTAGGGCTTTAATTTCTTCAAGTGCTGTACAAACATTAACTAATTAATTGCTTCAAGAATATCTACCTCAAAATGAATTATTCAGGAAGCTTCTTCCATCACTTTACTGGCTAGAGCTATTATGTAGAATAGTATTATTAGCAGTAAATTAACCTGTCAACCGGAGAAGGGGCAGTAAAAGGGGCAACTTCCCTGGGACCTGGGGCTCCCAGCCACAGACACTGTGCTGCTGGCTGATGATCTGGGCTCTTTAAATCTCCGCTGGAGCCCTGGGCAGTGTGCTCTGGGTGGTGCTGAGGGGCTGGCAAGGGGAAGGGCATGGCGAGGGGATCACTGAGGGCTGGCTGCTCTCAGCCCCCACTCTTTCTGCCCAAGAACCCGCCCCATCCAGCAGCCCAAAGCCTCTCATTTTGCTCTGGAGCCTGGCAAATCTGCTGGACCCCCTGAGCCCAGCTAGCTTTAAATGTTAGCCTGAAATATAATCACAAGCTTCAGTACTTCTAGCAGGCATTGCTCACATGTCCTCAAACTGCTCTTTAATCTGGTTTTTGACAAATCTGAGTGATGATATTATGTCTCCCTTTTAAATGTACACATGCATATTGTGCCCCAAACCCCAATGGTCAGCTGTGTCTTCCTCACCATCATCATCCTTGCAAACAGGCATCTCTAACTAGAATTCTAGAGTTTGTCATTTAACCAGACTCTGGTCAGTTACTTTTCTCCTTTTACTCTTAAAGAATGGGGAAACTTTATAAATGACCAATGTTATTTATGGATGGAACAACATTCACTCCATAGTCAATGTTATTTATGGAGGAACAATAGTCACTCCATAGTCGAAGTTAATAGTAGCTTTCCATTATAAGACCAACAACTAATCCTCCTAACTTCCCCAAAAAGAAATCAATACCCTTGATGTTTCACGTACGACACATTTTCTGGGAATTGGTAATGTGTCAGAAATTGCCATTGTTAATTTCATTTGTATTTAGTTCATTTTACTTCATCTTTTTGACCCTACTGAGGTGAGGTGCCTGTGAGTGGAGGGATTATTAAAATATAAAGTGTTCTTTATAGGCTCTTTGTAAACTCTTAAGGACCTTAGAAATTCATAAAGTCAAATATGACTTTTTTTCTTCCTGTTTAGGAAATAACGGCCAGGTGACTCAGCAAAAGGAATTAATTATAATATTTTATGTATGCGTCAGAAAAATAAAAAATAGGACGTACTATGATTAATGGCAATTGGTAAATGGATGTTTGATAAGAGAAAAAAACTAATTTTCTGCCAGCTGGCTAAAGTGGTGGATAATGCGTTTTAAAAAGCCTGGAGGGGAAGTAGTAGTATTTCCACATCAACTAGCCTTTCCCAGTGGTAACAAATATGAACCACATCACTGTACTGCAAAGTGTAAAAGGCCAAAATGGCAAACATATCAAAACACTAGTGTGTGAGATAATGCCAGCTAGTAATGGCTATGGTGCCAAGAATTACTGCAGAGCCTCCAGGATCTGATCGTGCAAACACATGCTAGTTAACATAGCGCTTACTAGCAGGAGTAGTCCCACTGAAGTGGCAGTTCTACATCCAACAGGAACTGCCATTTACTACAACAAGCACTACAGCCCACTGACATGGGACTACTCAAAGTAAGCACCATGCTCAGTGGGGTTTGCAGGACGGGGCCTTCAGTCAACTTTATTGCTTAGTGACACACATCTCCAATCTACAGCTGTGTGGCATTAGTAGGGCGAGGCAAGTTTACCAGGGCTCGAGCATTGGGATTTGCTCTCTTGTCCAGCAGAAGCTTGGTGACACGATAATGGCCACAGTGAGCAGCAACGTGTAGGGCAGTCAGGTAATCCAGTGTGACATCATCAACAGGAGCTTTGTGCTGCAGGAGATGTTTGACACATTCCACGTGGTCCCCCTGAGCAGCCATGTGGAGCGGAGAGAGTCCGTTCTGTGCCAGCAGAAGATACAAAAGTATCAAACCTCAAGTAAAAATAACTCATGATTATATAGTGCCATTTATTAATCCCAACATGCTATAAGAAAAGTATAGGAATAACTTCATCCAGCACTGAAATGCAGCCACATGTGGGATGAACCAGTAAGAGTTCACAGCAACATTACAGACAAATTGTAAGAGTGAAAAAGAATGCCATAAATCCATGGCAAATGTATGGAAAATGAAGGCAGGCATAATAATTATCCAAATATAGAATTTAGCTCTAGTGCATTGTCTTGAGAAAAGTCCCACAGTATCTTTAAGGTCAGGGTATGACAACTTTTCGCTAAGCAACAGGGTCTGTATTCATTCACCGGGAAAAAGCACCTAAATAATCACAAACACACTTAGTGTAGGACATGTTATTTTTCCTCAAGGTCTCCGACAAGAAATACTGACCAGAGATGACCCTTTTTAATTTATGAGACCTGATACACTCATAGCCCAAGGTGGTAAGGTGTCATGGACCCTGTGTTATAACTGTTAACAAGAAGTTACACAATACAGCTGTGATCTTATTCAGGTTCTCGGTTAAAAGAAAAAAAACCACAAAATACACTTTTATACAGTAATGGTAGGGAATTCAACTACAAACCTTCTACAGACCTTTTAGGAATTAAGCACAACAAACAATTCATGCGAAAATTTCCCACACACTTTGCAGAAAGTTTATTAAGTATTATTAATAAACTCTTCCATAACCCAGAGGCGTAGCGAGGATGTTATGTGCCTGGCGGCAAAGGCAAAATTTACACCTTCTCCCAGCGCTGCTGTGCAGCGGGGCCCCGAACCTAATACACAGCTGAGCCTGACCCTGGTAGGAGGGGGAAGAGTTTGTACCGTGTCTTCCTCCGCCCCCTCCAGTTTGGGGCTGGCCCCCCCACACACTAACCCACCAGCAGAAATGGAGGAGGGTCGAATTGGGGGTGGAGAGGAGGCTCCAGCCGGCAGCAGCGGGCGGAGGAGGAGCAGGAGTGCCGAGGGGTGACAGGAGGAGAGGAGGGGGACTAAATTGGCGCCCCCTCGTGTGGCACCCAGGGGCAACTGCCCCTCCACCCCCCTCACTATGCCACTGCCATAACCTTATAAATGGCACTGTACACAGTAAATTACAGTACACACAAAAGACAGTGGGCTGATTTTCAGAGGTGCTGACTACTGAAGTCAATATGGCTAAGTGTGCCTCATGCATCTGAAAATCAGGCCATGGAATCTATGCAAAAAGCTTACAAATGTAGGGGTGATCCTGAGAACACTTACTAGCTCACTACCAACATGATCCTGCTACGTTTGCTAGCATTTGCTGAATCAGGCTCTGGTATCTAAATACGGTAACACTTAGATGGGCTTAGTTTTTAGGAACTTATTATCAAGAGGATTGGATGAAAGCTCCAGCCTGATCAGCTGCTAGGGATTTTGATCCATCTCCTGGGGGCTCTCAGGAGAGCTTTGCCAGGCAGCCTGCTGTACCACACACAGTGTAATTTATCTGTTAGTCTCTAAGGTGCCACAGGACTGCTTGTTGTTTTTAAAGTTACAGACTAACACAGCTAACCCTCTCAGCATCATCTATGCAATTTTAAAATAAAAGAAAACGTAAAACATTCTAGTTCACGGAAATTAACTGAAGGAAAGTGGCTTATTTCTATTTTTCATTCATCTCTTTGTCTCCAGTCTGGACCAGCTCCTCTGGGTCTGGGGGACTAGCAGGGAAGCTTTAACATGGATTTTATTGTACAGGTGAAGTATGAGTCTGGCAGCGGGGAAGAAGAGTGTGTCTCGGTTCAGACGGTTCCAAGTTACTATTTTATTCAAGTGCAATTAAATGGCTACAAAACATGGTCTTGAATTGGCTGCTTCTTTTACACTTTTCCAGAAGAGATTCCCAGTCCCTGACAGTGCCAAAAGACGGAGGGTGTTTATGATGGGAGAATGGAGAATGATCATAACCACAGTATTTAACATTAAGGTTCCATTCATGGTATGGATCTTTCCTGCCACACCTGTGGCTATGCTTCAGACCAATTGCTTAAGTGACCTCTAGCAAGCGCTAGACCAGCTTCTGCAACAATGAAGGGCCCTGACTAAGTGGGACATGTGTATTAAAAATTTAGGTCTCCAACAACCAAAGATTACACTTCTTGTGTGCCTCAGACATTGAATACATTAGGTGCTCTCAGCTCCTCAGTGTGAAAGAGATTTTGGGAGAGGTGCAGTGGACTCATAAAGACATTCATTATATTTGTTTATTTTTATATTTGTGTTGAATATATCCCCCACACCTATTCCTTTTAGCAGACAAAGAACACACCAGCCACATGGATTCCTTTGTACACCCCTCCTGGCATCTACAGACTCCCATTGTATAACCAGCCCACATGGGATGCTCATGGGGATTCAAGGTTACACAGTGCAGATTAGGGATGTTAAGGACTAGCTGACAGGATAGTCGACTAATCACTCCCCTCCCCCCCCCACACACTGCCTCTATCAGATGGAGGGGGGTACTTCAAAGCAGCAGCACCGCACGGAGCCCGGGCCGCGGCAGCATTTCAAAGGAGCAGCGCTGCACAGTTGATTCCTGGCTCGGTGTGGCATTTCAAAGTGGCAGCACCATTTGGAACCCGGGATCAGCTGGGGACTTCCCAGCTGACCCCGGGCTCCATGTGGCCGGCCAGCTTGGAAATGTAGAAGAGTCCCCAGCAGGGGCTCTTGTGCATTTCAAAAAGGAAGTGCAGCATGAAGCCTGGGGCCAGAGCAGGACTCTGAGTGCCCCACTTACCTCAGGCTCTATGTAGGTGCTTTCACTTTGAAATGCACATGAGCTCCCACTAGGAGCTCTTAGCCTGGAGTCAGAGGGACTTCCCACTGGCCCCGGGCTGCACACAGGGTTCCATCTTTGAAATGCACAAAAGCCCCCGCTGGGGCATTTCAGAGGTGGAATGCGGAAGTGCCTATCGACTAGTCGAAGGAAATTCCATTGACTACTCAACTACTAAATTAATCACTAGTTAACATCCCTACTGCAGATGTGTCCATGGCACAGTCCACAGACAGAGTGTAATGAAAGAAGTTGGCTATTTTAATGTAAAATAGCCACCAATCTTGTTTATTTAAAATAGATCACAAGTCTAATATCTTCAAAATTATCTGTCTACAATTAGACTAAAGCTGAGTGCAGGCACCTAAAAATGTGATCTGATTTTCAAAGGAGCTAATTAGAACTGATGAAATTTTTCAGACCATAACTGAACACTAATTGGACTACTAACCTACACTTGATCTTAGCCAAAAGGCCCAGATCATCTAATCAGTGTTCAGTTACTGTTAGTATTAGTTACTAATTATTAACTGAACTTTAAGGAACAACTAATGGTATTAATTTGAATACAATAATTTTAGACAACTCTTTGGTGGGGGACTCTGTTCAGCTCTGTGTTGGAGGAGTTCTTAGCATATTTAGGATGCAAGCTGTCATGGCCATATCAAGCTCTTAAGGACACAAAGACAAGGTGACATTTTCCAATTCTATTTATATACCCGATAGGTCGGAGTGCTACTCTTATGGTTGTCTAGCACCTGTTTCCATCTGCCTTTGATGCAGTATGTAAGATGGCAAATGTACCCTCTGACTGGCAGAGAGAATTTGATTGAAGGGAAGAGGGGACACCCAAAAGAAACAAAGCTTTTCTATTAAATGGCTTTACCTTAATTAAACACATTTTTAAAAAGATCTGGTGGTTATATATTTGTGCATTAATGGGAACTGTCTTCATGGTGTGAATTAATCTATTCAAGGAAGTGAGAAAAGCTCCATTACATAGAATATTATCCTGACTGAAGGGATAACCCAAAATAACCCGTCTTTCCCATCTCTAATGTCTATGATTCCATCAAACCATGTTATTAAATTCCTATTGTATGGGATGAGAACAGGCTACGTGTCCTGAGAAAATACTGTCTATATCAGGAGGTTTCATAGTTAGGTCATGGGTCCCGCTGGATAAGCCACTGGTGGTCTGCAAGATACTTTGTTTATCTAAGCATCCATAGGCACAGAGCCTCACAGCTCCCATTGGCTGCTGTTTGCCATTTCTAGCCCAGGGGAGCTGCGGGAATCAGTGGCCCGGCCCACGCCACTTCCCACAGCTCCCCTTGACTGGAAATGGCGGACCACAACCAATGGGATCTGTGAGGCTCTGTGCCTATGGACGCTTAGATAAACAAAATGTCTCGCAGCCCTCCAGAGGCTTACCCAGGCAGATCCGCGACCCAACTTTGAAAACCCCTGGTCTATATCATACTCGCAGCTTGTCTCCTCCGAGAAAATCGAAAGATTTTGTTCATGTATGCCAACACTCCTTATATGGTTTTAAGAGAAAAACTTACTCTTGGATCCCTCTATCCCAAATATTTATTCAGTCTAAAGTGTTCCCGGTAGTATACTGACATGTTCCTATATCCCGCCTCACTCCTCCAGCATAGCTAATAATTGCTTTGAAGGGTTGTCACTGACATTAATTTGTTCTGTGAATGAAATACATACCTTGGTCCTTGCAAGCAATGGGGCACCCCGTTCCAGGAGGAGCTCTACAACCTGATCATGCCCACTTCGTGCAGCACAGTGGAGTGGAGTCAGTCCATCCTTTAAGCAAAAGGAAAGTAAGTATTAAGCATATGCCCAAACCATCCATCTTACCGCTCTCTATGGAACAAACATTCAGAAATCTAGCCCACAAGTTACCGATACTGACTGGGTGCTGAACACCTTCTAATCTTGCAAACTTCCAGCAAAAGTTGTCCCTTTTATTAATGTCTAATTGAAATTGGCTCAGTAGAACAGAGCTCTCCCTCCCCTCCCCCAGCTCACTTTTGCATCAGTGAAGGACATTCTGAGGTTACATTCTGAGAATGGTGGAGAGGAAACACATTGTGTGTTCAAGCCCATCATCAAAGAAGAGAATGTATGCATGAATCCTCTCCCTTTCCTCCCTCCCTCCCTCCCTCTCTTGCAGCATGCCTTTGAAATTGTGCTGCCTCTCCCTGTAATGGTCGAAGGATGCTCAACTAATCAACCACAGTGTTTCAGTTGCTTTTGATGCAGGGATGAAACAGTAAATGCCCATGCCAGAAAATGTATTCCAGAAAATTTTTAACAAGCAGGAGAAAAGAAAAGAACTTGGGTGGATGGGAGAAATCAACAGAGAAAAGACTTTTCTTTCTGGGGCTCAATGACAAGAAAGATCTAATAATCTTTTGCTAAACTTGCTGAGACAGCACTGTCTCCGAAATTTTCTCTCCGTTATAGAAGAGCATCCTGTCCCAAAACACTTGCTCAATCACTGAACAAAGCAGTGTTAGAGAAAGATGTGTCAATGAAATATTTAGAAAGGAGAGTATGTTCTAGATAATGCTACTACAGTCTGGCTTTTTCCTCAGAAGGAGGCAGCAAATGCAAGGGAGGGGGAAGGGAATAAAACATCAGCGCTGAATGACAAAAGAAAGAAAATCATACCTTACAAGAAACCCAAATATACAGGATTTTAACCTTAATAGACCCTAATGCTGTATTACCATACATGATGAGCACTCAATACCTGTTCTTCACAGATGTGTAATAATTGAGATATTTACTTTGGCTTTAAAGTAATAGAAAATTCAATGAGATGCCAATTGACTTGCTTGATATATTTACTCCTGATGGAATTCTATGCCAAAAAAAGTTAAAGTTCTCCACCAGAAATTAAAAATTCTGTAAAATTCTGCAAATTGTATTTGTCAGTAAGTAAATGTGGTTCCAGAATGGCAGTGGGGAGCACAAGCCACTGGCTGCATTGAGGTAGATCACCCTGAAGCCGCCACTTGCCCTGGAATAGAGACTAAGCAGTGACCCGACCTTGTCACAGTGGGAGGGCCAGGCTTACTCTAGAAACACTTGGGCCCCTGCCCGTCTGCACCAAGCACAATCGGTATGGCTGGCAGGCTCATCCCAGCAGGACTCTAATGTGGAGGGACTTAGTGGGGAAGAGAGAGATATCCAGGTGTGAGGTCTGAGGGATAATGTCGGTGTGGATGGCTCAGTCAAAGATCTGGATGTACAGGGGGACCTGGGTGCAGAGTCAATGTGACTCTGCAGGAGTTCCAGATGAAGGTGGTTAGGACTCAGCTGGGGGCGGGTCTGGATGTGGAGGGAGCTCAACAGAGGGTCTGGGTGTGATGGGCTCAATGGAAGAATTTGGCTGCTAGTGGAGTGGGGCTTGATGGAGGAGGGGGTCCAGGTGCAGAATGTTGGGGCTCAGTCTGAGGGTTTGAGTGTGGGTAACTTATTGGGGTTCCAGGTGTAGGGCACACGAGGGTGACAGTTCAATGAGCATGCTTAATGGGGCAGCCCCAACTGCTGCTGAGATAACACTGTATGCCGGGCTCTGCTATCCCCCTCCCCCTCTGCCCTTCCTGTGAGTCCCTGCTCCCCTTTTCTTTCCCAACTGCCCTATCTCCCATCCCCCACCTCTCTCACTCACATTCCCCTCCTCCTGCCCCATTCCACCCCACCTTCCTTCCCCACTGTCCCTCATCCCTCCTTCCCTCAGCCCCCTCTGACCCAGCCCCACTGCAAGTGCTCACTGTTGCACAGAAAAAAGGAACAGTCCCAACACACAAATGTAGAGGATGACTGGCACAGGGACCCAGGAGGTGGTGTTCAGCTGCAGAGTCAGCAGAGCTGAGATGCAGCCTCCTTTACCTGGACAGCTCTGGGGTTGCAGAAATGGGAAGGGAGGAAGGGCAACCCCCTACCCCCACCCCCAAAAATGGAACCATGATCATCCCCCTGCCCAACTTCCCTTTGTTTCCCTGCCATTTTCAGTAGGAAAGCACAGGAATTCTGAAGGGAGGTATTTTCTGCACGTCTCTCAGAATTCCCCCAGGAGTAATATATGGTAAACCACTGCAACTTATAACTTGATGGGGATGAGGGGGAAGTGGTGGATTCTGGAATATACTCAAGCATTATTTAATTTCTCCCAGACCTCAATTTTAAATATCACAGAATACAGAGCAACTTTTTTTTGAAAGAGTGACTTGCAGAGTTCAGCTGGAGTCGGAAGCTAAAATCTACAAGGAATAATTCTTGCTCTAGCACTCAGCTGCTAGTTTCCAAAGATTTTTCCAGATCCCATGATTTCTTTTTTGCTCTGAAGTTCCAGTATATCCTCAATTTTGCAGCAGCTAGGATTTATACCTAGCTCCCATTAGCTGTACTGAAGTGAGTACGCATCCCTGATGGATTCAGGAGGGAAGGGGTTTATTTTGTGTTGCTCTCCAGGTCTGGCTTTTTATACTCATATCTTTTATTCAGAGTAGGCAGCTCACATACGTTGTTTTCCTACCAACTTCAATGTTGTTCTGCTTTGTGAAATAGTAAAATAAAGATAATGATTTGTGTGAAGCCATCAAGAAAGCAATACAACTTCCAGAGGGAAGAAAAGGAGAGCAACTTAAATCCAAAAAATGAATAACTTAGCTAATTGAGAAAAAATGGTGCTAAATTCCATAGCTAAATAGGATCAATTTTAGTGAAAAGAAAAATAGGAACTAATGCGTGCTTTTAAAAAAATCCTTTTTTGTCTTTTATCCAGGATGTAATCCCACTGAGAGGGGGGGGGGGGGAGAAAACTTGATAGCTCTATCCTATCCTGTTCTTGTTCTATCGTGCGCTTATTACTATGGTATCTGAGCACCTCCCATATCCATCATGTGTTTTTTTCCTCAATTTGTTTTTCCCTCTTGCAGAAGGAAAACTGCATGTGGATTTTTAATATTAAATTGAGATTTTATTTATTTAAACATTAACATATACTTCTAACCACAAAGTGGATTGTAATAAAAACAGACATTTGTCTACAGCAGGGCTGGGCAAGAGCCTGTCCTCGGGCCACATCTGGCCTGCCAAGCTCTTTCATCCAGCCTGCATGGCAGCTCCCAGCCTTGCTCCCTAACGCTTTGCCTGGGAGCTGGGAAGGCACAAGCCCTTTCAACTGCTTCTATTTAAAGAGCTCCCACCTGCCCCACGGCTGCCCAGCAACATGTTCGCAGCCATTGGGAAGGCACAAACCCATTAAATAGAAGCAGTTGAAAGAGCTCATGCCTCCCTGGCAGCTTCCAGGCAATACGGCAGGGCTAGGAGCTGCGAGCCCTTTCAACTGCTTCTATTTAAGGTGCGAGCTCTTTAAATAGAAGCAACTGAAAGAGCTCACAGCTCCTGGCCCCACCTCATTGCCTGGGAGTCGTTGGGGAGGTGAAAGCCTTTTCACTTGTTTCTATTTAAAGGGCATGCACCTTCCTCACAGCTGCCAATTAGTTGATTAATCTAAATTTAACATCCTTACCTGTTATATCTTTCTCAGTCATTCCACTACTGTATACATTAGGTGCTTCCCAAAATACTAAGCATGTTATTTTGACACATCATGTCTTGACTGAAACATCATGGTTTTGAAATAAAGCCAGCAGCTACTGCTGCAGCACAGAAGCTCCTAAAAAATGGTGAACGGAAGTGAAGAAATACAATGCATCTGTCTCTATTAAAGGATCCATACTCATCTTGTCACCCAATAATGTATGTCATGATGAATTTAAGGTCTATTGTATGTGTTGTTCTCATAATGGGAGTAACCTGTTTTAACATCCATGAGCTATTTGTTCTATCAGTTCTATATTCTATTTGTGGATCTTTTGTAATAAAGCAAACATGACAGGTTCACTTTCAGAAATGACATCAAAATCCATCATATCAGTCTAAATGCCACAAAATTTCAAAACATCATTCCTTTTTAATTGTCTGTCAAACCGAAAATAAACTTTAGAGAGCCCTCCCTCTCTTTCACTGATATTGCTGCCTGTTCTTTAACTTATAAATGAATTTTGAATCACTGGCATTAACTTTTCACTGCATGTTCACTATGATAAATTATTCTGTCATTTCACAGTTATTAAAATAGTCTATTCCAACTCAACAGCAAGATGGAAATAAGAAATTCTGACTACAAAGCATTCAAATAGGAAATCATGGGGGAGTGATTTTTTTAAAAAGAGGTAAGAGCACATTTCATCCTCTATAATGAAGTGTTGATCTTAGGTGAATACTGTGGGCCAAATTAGGAGTCTTCTGAATTGAACCAGCAAAACTCTCATTTACATATGGGTGAATTCATAGTTGAGTGTTGCATATGTCATTGTTTGCCTGAAACAGAAGACTTGCAGAGGGAAATTTGGCATATTTAGAAGATTCCTTTGAAAATTCAGGTCTGTATCTTGAAGGGCACAATCTTGTTAGGTGTTGAATGCCTTAGGCCTCTAAAACCTCAGTATTCTAGGAGGCATCTTTCTATATCATGCTCCAAATGAGAAAGAAGCAGGAAGAATAGACAAATTCCTCCAACATCAAGTTTAGGCTCTCACACAAATGTCTACATAGTAAAAAAGAGAGGAGGAAAATGCCAAAAACCTGTGGTAGATGAATAGACTTTCATAACAATGAAAAGGGTGATGTCTTCAGCAGCTGTAAGTTAGAGGTTTAACTAGTGTAAATCAGCCTAATCCAGATTTCTCTTTTAATATTTTTAATAACTGTATGTGAAGCATCAGAAACTCTTTATGCATTCTCCTTGCCAGATAAGGGAACATATCTGTACACAGTAAATTAAACAAAAAAATCATTATGGGTAATCCAAAACATTTTACCAGTGTGACGGGGTGGGCCCCGCAACCCGCGGTCACCCTCACGCTCCTGGGTGTGGCCCGGGGCGCGCCGGCAGCTTGCGGACCCTGCACCGCCGCCGCCGCTCAGCTGAGAGGCGGGGGTGGGGCCAGGACGGGGTGCGCGCAGGCGCATCAGCCGGGGATAGGTTGGGGGAGGTGAATGGTATGCGCGGCGGATGACGTCACGGCGCAAGGACCCCGGCGCGGGGTTTTTGAGGTAGCAGGAAGGGCAGCAAGAGGGAGAGAGCCAGCGGAGGTTGCGAACTGGGAGGACGTGGAGGCAGCGGGGGTTGGGGAACGGAGGCTACGGAGACAAGGGAGGTCAGAGACAGAAGGAAAGAGAGAGGCCACGGCAACCAAGGGGGCAGGGTGCCCGCAGCGAGT
>JANRFK010001234.1:29645609-29710880 GCA_030068395.1 Apalone spinifera | reverse complement strand
TTAAAGAAGGTCAGAAGTCCCTGGTGCCCTCTAACCTCCCCCTCTCAACTCCCTGTTCAAACTCCCTGTTAGCAGTGCCTGTTCGCAGCGCCTGGGTCGCTGAGTCACAGGCTTATATAGTTCTGGTAGCCCCTCCCCCTGACTGAGGCTCAGCCAATTAACAGAGGCTTCTAGATTTCAAACCTTTCAGAAGCTCCTTCAAGCAAACAAACAAACCAACCAAACAGACAAACACAAGCTCAGCACACAGCAAATAACTCCCCCACACAAACACACACTCCAGACAGCCACTTACCACAAGGGTCCCGTTTTTACTCCTCTTTTACCTGGAGAACTCCCTGTTAGCAGTGCCTGTTCGCAGTGCCTGTTCACAACTCTAACTAGTCTTACTAGTGTCTTTACTGGCAGGACAGTAACATTTCATTGTACAAACTGAATCTCTCTAGTCTGGCACTCTTGGGACCTGACTAGTGCCAAACAAGAGAATTTGCCCAACCACGGGATGTCCATATTGTCAAGCAGCATTACAAACACTGCTTACTGGACTCTTAGAAGACATTTAGGGATAAACTGTGCTATTATTTAGCTCTAAAAAACTGAGAATCAGGATAGGTGGCTATAAAATTTTATGGGGTCGTGAGAAACTTGTCTGCTTATCATAAGTATGGCCATTTGGCTAACTAAAATCATGTTGCCGGACCAGAGTGTGCTGGACTAGAGAGGTTCAACCTATAGTAAATATATTGTTTTTATATCTCCAACGTCAGTATCAGGGAAATGCATTTTAATATAAATATACTGATATGTCAAGTATTGTCCCCTTTTTAGTGCTACGATCATTGTCCCTGTAAATTGTCATTGAGGGAAATTGTCATTGAGGGAAAGGTTAGGAAGCCTTTTATACCAACAAGTTTAGAAATAAGTAAGTGTTGCCATCAGCCTCTTTCCTTAGCCTCCCTGATCACATGACACGCCTTGTAATCATACATTTGCATTGCCATGGACTTTTAGATAGTGAGTGCATGCCCACAAGATCCAAGAATAACCCATCATCTATAGCACCATTTCTAAAATCAATATTAATATAGCACTATATCTTTTCATTATACAATGTTTTATTATCTAAAACTTTGTCATCTAAAATTTTAGGTGACAAATTAATGTCATTGCATCCACTAGTCATCTCAGGTTTCAGAGACAATAAATCCTGCCATGTAACATTCTAGTCATACAAGAAGTTTTATGATCTGAAACTTTAAATAACAAATGTCATGACCAACATTATGATCTAAAGAGAAATGCTTATGACTAATTATGTTAATTAACTAAAATATTCATATTAGTAAGCTTTCCAAGTAGACTATATTTTAAATTTTGGAATTATCTGTAAGCAGGTTAAGTATCCAGAACACATTTTTAATAATTTATTTTGTAGAGAGGTGTGGAAAATGACAAGACTCACTACAAAATTCAGACAGGGATTGTTTTTAAATGAGTATAACTAAGGATACAATTTAGTTATGCAAGTTACTGATTCTGTGACTTTAACAGGCCTTTGTGACTTGCACTTCAGCTTCAACACCGGCTGGCACGGCTCCAGCTGTCAGCACCATGTCACAAGACTCTGGCTTCCATGATTTATGGTTTATTGCCCATGTCCAACCTGTGAATTTTAATAACTTCCCCACACCGTGCCAAAATCTTAACCATAATTAGTTATCTTATACATGTAACCAGAAAAATTTACTCGCAAACACTCAAATGGTTCTCAATTCTACAAATAAGTCCTTAAGCTTGGATAGGACACATTATATTAGATCATGCATATAGAGTTACTAGATGTCCCGATTTTATAAGGACAGGCCCAATATTTGGTGGGAGGGGGTTCCGTATATAGTTGCCTATTACCCCTCACCCCCATCCTGATTTTTCACACCTGCTGTCTGGTCATCCTAGATATACAAAAGTAAGAGATTTAATTCCTGCTTTAAATAGTTAGGCCAGTGCAAATTTAACTACAGAGCTGTGAATGTGCACCCTTAATTTACTATTTTTGAGAGCTATGGGTTGTTTGTTTATTTAAGACAGAAAGTGAAATAGCTCCCAGAGGGAACAATCCTAGAGAACATTTCCAAATATAAAAACCTCTAATGAGATAATTACAATGTGTCTGTTGAGCAGTGCATAGAGTTCTTAAGACTAATTTAAAATGCATTAATAATTGTTCATTGTCTTGATATATGCATCATCAAATGCCACATAGTGAAGAGGGTTAAAAATAAAAAAGAACAACATCAATGAATGCTTTCTGGGCCAAAGTGTTGTTTTTAATGTGACAAAGAAATCAAGTATAAAGGTCAGAATTGCCAAAGTATAGATGAAATATCCTGATGTGTATTTCATTCTGTTTCATCCCATTTTTACCCTACATTGCTAGAGAAAGATAATCTTTCCTCAGGAGAAATAGAAAGGAAAGTATGGATAGACAAGTATGTTAGTACCAAGTAGGAGGCAGAAGTCCTTCCTTTAAAATGCAAAACACATGTATGCATGGCATGCGACACACAACCTACCTCTTCATTACCATGCACACTCACAGCCATAGCAAAGCACAAGGCACGTGGATAAAGCAAAGAGAAAAGAAAAAGACACCAAGACTATATAAAATGCTGGCATGAGAACATCATCACAGTGAGACAGGATTAGACAAAAATCAAAGCTCTGGAATCTCCCACACTGTCAAGTGCACAAAGCTGCCCTCAACAGTATGTCTTTTAGTAGAGAGAATGTCGAATATTAAAGCAAGAAGAAGCTCTTGAGTCTGTGCAAGTCAAAGAATGTGTATTTTGTGATACTTCGCAGGTTCTGTTTTTTGTTTGTTTGTTGTTGTTTTTTGACAGCTAACAACTTTCAGCCAAGCTGCCTCCTGAAGAGGGGTGATGAACTTAGACAATGGGTGGTCTCCTAAAATTAGATATTTTGGAACAAACTATGTTCTCCTGTTCCTCTAAATTTGGTTTAGTCTTATGCTTTGATCTGTACTTTTGAGTCCACTAAAATAAGAGATATAACTCTCAAAGATAATCAGAAGTTTCTTTATACTTTTCTTTATTCGGCCAACTTTTCAAAACAGATTCCTACATTTTGAACACAAAACGTCCAGGCATTTGTAACTTTAATTCAAAACTAAAATTGCATGCACAAAAGGGGACATCTGCATGCAATTGCCAAAATTGTGCATGTATATGATTATCTTGTGTGCAATGCGTAGTTAGCGGTTTGTTTCTGCAGTTGCATATTTTACTATTTTTTCAGAATTTGGCCTTTTGTGAGTTAGTACCCACTTACACAAAAGGCAGACTTTTCCCATATAAGGTGTAATTAAAAAGAGATTATTGTATTTCTCTTCGTTACAGCATCACAAATCAAATACTAATCATATAATCATTCAATTAAGAGAGCACCTCTACAGCTTTTGTAGCATGAAGCAGTAAAAAGCTGAAATAGCCAAAATGAAGGAGAAGGGTTGAGTCAATCTCAAGAGCTGTTTACTGTGAGCATTATGCACTAAAACAAGACAGATGATTAGGATTATACAGGTTTTCAAAGGTATCATCACTGCCACTTTCTCAGATTTTCCACACTATCACACTGCTAGTGAGACAGACCCAAGCCAGATCTCAGTATCCAAACACCCTCTCCATTTTCAGATGCTTTTTGAAATCCAACCCTGGACCTGAAGGCAAATATCACCTTTGTTTATAACAAATCAGACCAATATCCGAATTCAAACATCCTTAACTGCTGCGGTTTCAAAACCTACAGTTGTGTTTGAACATTACAGTTTGAACCAGTTTTTTAAATTGTGGATGTGACTAAGATTAATAACTAAGTGGATCAAGGCTTGAAAACAAACAGCTCTTTAAAAACAGGTCAATTATTCCAAGTAGTGACTTGTGTGAGAAAGGAGTGATCAGTCTGCACAAGGAGAAACATCTTCAGAAATGATTCCAAAAATGCAATTTAAATAAAATACCATCACGCACACACAAACTCATACATATGTTTGTTAGATCTCACATAGGTAACTCCAATCAACAGAGGAGCAGAATATAGCCATAGGAATTAATCAGGAAGGAAACTGTGATTTAGAGTCATGTTTATTGCTCTGATTCATCCCTGCTTCGTGAGAAAGCAACCTGGTACAACTATAAATTATTTGCTTCTCCAATGCTGATTCTGCTATGCTGGCTAGCATCTTGGGAGCTGAGGCAACACTTCAAACCATTCCTCAGCCTTTCCCACCTCCCCCTTGTCCACCTGGAGAGGAAGAAAAGTATAGCAGCCCCACAGAAGCTGTTCTAGGTGCCACACAATGTGCAGGGCCGGCCCACAACATTTTGGCACCTGAGGCGGGGAGCTCAAATGACGCCCCCATGCCACCTTTTCTCCTGCCTGCCTGTTATGTCTCTTGTGCCCTCCTTCCTCCAGCACAGCACTCCACCATCTCTGTGCATCTAGAGCAGAGAGAATACATATGCATCAGCAACAGACACAATTTTCTACACTCTGGGTCCTAGTGGTGTCCCCCCTCCCCAAGTCTGGTATCTGAAGCAGCCGCCTCAGTTCGCCTCATGGTAAGGCCAGCCCTGACAATGTGGGTAGACTGCAAAATGAACTAATGAGGTATCCTGTGTGTCCCCCAGTGCCTTTTATTAAATCATAACTAAGGGTTTACAATCCTAGCCTTAGGGTGAATAACTGTCTACAAACACAGAAGTACTGGATTGCTATGTTGATCCCAGGATATTAGGGAGAGAAGGTGGATGAGGTTCTATATTTTATAGGAAAGATCCAAACAGATCCAAACAGACATCTTCCTTTTTTAAGTTTTTCCATTACAGACTAACTCAGCTACCCCTCTTTTATAGGAGCAGCTTCTAGGGATGAGGGAGACAGGGCTCTTATCCAGGTCTGAGACCTGTACTTCAGAACGTCCCAGGTAAATACTAGTTCGAACAGATTGTTTAGCATAAGTAGTTAGCACATATTTTAAGGGACCAAACAAAGTGAAGTGGCCTATTAACACCCCTGCAGTCATAGGGGGGAAGGAAGGGAGGGAAGGCAGCTGGAGGCAAGGGTTATTAGTGCATAATAAATTATTGTAATAAATCCAGTGTCTCTGTTCAATCTATCAGAGGGGTAGCCATGTTAGTCTGGATCTGCAAAAGCGACAAGGAGTCCTCTAGCACCTTATAGACTAACAGATGTGTTGGAGCGTAAGCTTTCGTGGGCAAAGACCCACTTCGTCAGATGCATGTATCTGACGAAGTGGGTCTTTGCCCACGAAAGCTTATGCTCCAATACATCTGTTAGTCTATAAGGTGCTACAGGATTCCTTGTCGTCTATTCAATCTGTGATTTTCAGTGTCTAGCACTATGAATTTAAGCTAATCTTTTGAAAGTGTTACGCAGGTTTTCTTTGGGGATGAGGACTGATAAGTCAGACATGAAATGCTTGCTTTGTTGTGATAGGGTGTTTTTGTCTTGTCTTATTCTCCTGTGAAAGTTCATTCAAGAGGGCAGAGATCATCTAGTTTCATCTACCCAATTGTTATTGGACCATTTACTGCACTGGATGAGACACACCCTCACCAACAGAAACTTGTCCAAACAAACAAAAAGTTTCCTCACCCAGCTTGTCTCCTTACAAACATAAAACAAAGATTCTGCAAGTGCAAATAGCTGCATAGAATAGTTTTAAGGAGTTTGAAAGTCTGATCCGCAGTATCAAACACAGGCTTCAGTGTCATTTGCGAGGGGAAAATGTTCAATATTTTGGGATTGTGTTCAGCTGAGCAGTTTTTTCTCCTTTGATATATAAGAGCTGCACATCTAACTTCTCACTTTCAGAAGGAAAGACAAGAAAGACAATCTCTCCTATCTGTGAATGTTGCCTTTCCAAGCCTCCATCTTAAAAACCCTCCCCAAAACCAAGAAGTGATAACACAATATTCAGGGACAGAAACACTCACCCTGGTTTTGGCATCGATCTGCCCTCCACGATCCAACAAAAGCTTCACCATGTTTGTGTTTCCCCTTTTGGAAGCCACATGCAGTGGGGTGATTCCATTCTACACCATGAAAAGAACAAACAAAGAGCATGATGGACTTGAAAATGTATAATGGTGATGCCTTTGTATTTGGATCACGAAAAGAGGAACATCAATACAGTACAAAAGATAAACAAGCAACTCTCTGAGCCTCAGAGCTAGGCGCACATGATATTTGAGATTCAGACCTCTTGGCATTTTGGTTTTCTTATAGACATGTATCTTGATTTACTTTTAAGCAAAAAAGCAGCATATTCACCAAAACACTAAACATCATAGTCACACAGTAAGACAAAACATATATCAGAGCCCAAATTAGTCAACATTCACAGCATACTTATGTATTCAAATCACTGCAACACACACGCAACATACAAAGCATGGGGGCTCAGATACAAAGGAAGCTCATTAGTATAATAGAAGTAAGTGTCAAAAAACAGGCTCTAATTAGTCTGGAAGATGGTATTTAATATTTAATTTTCAACAAGGATGCCCTTGCCAGCACATCAGGTGGAAAACTCTTGGGGAAAATAAAAGTGAACATTAGTGAGGATAATGTTGTCTGCGTGAACATGAAATCCTTCTGAAAGGCAGTTCTTCATAAAGCAATTCAACAAGATTCTGGGAATGAAAAATGAAACAAAAAATTCCTTATCCAATAGTAACAGCTATAGCAATGCACATGTTAATCGGTTAAGTGATGTAAAATAGCTAATAAACTATATTAATTAGTCTTATAATGGTTGTGGTTTTTCATGCAAAGGAGGCTTTCAGTTAATTAGAACCTCTATTCTGTTTTATATATTCACAGCATATTTTTAATTTATTGATTTGTTCAAATACAATAATATTCTGGAAAGGTAAATAAACTTATTCTGGTAAATCTTAAAAATTCAGGAGACAGGGAAAAAACAATGAATAATACATATTTCTGTAGTATGCCTGACTGTGGCACAGACTCTTAAATGAGTTGGCACAGAATGAAAGTGTTTGCATTCTGGACAACTTGAAGGGGGCTTATTACTTTGTAACCAGGAATTAGCTGCAAAGTTCACAAGGAATGTGCTGAATTGCCTTGAGGGGGTCTCTAGTCATTTATGCGAAAACTTACCTTTGGTTCTATGCTGAAATTTCCTCAGCACTTTGCTTTCCATTCCACTTTTGATTGGGAATTTTAAGCAAAGATACGCTCCCACATCCATTGACCATCCCATGTAAGAAAAAAGAAATTGATCCATACCCGGGCTGTGAAGTCTACCGCAGCTCCTCGGTTGAGCAGAAGTGTTGCCACGTTGACATTTCCATAGTGTGCAGCTATGTGCAAAGGTGTGAAGCCGCTCTATAAAAGGAAACACTCCTAGTTAGGGAATGAATTTCATCAGTGCTATAGTATTGGTCTCCTCAGAGTATTTCTGATTTTAACAACTTTTGGCAAACAAACGTGTAATGTTACTCTAACCTTGCGCACCTACAAAATAACATAAGGTCTTGACCACAGAATGTTTTTCCCTACTGTGGATAACAAAAAGCTCTTCTTTCCCATTTACTTATTGATCAATTGTGTTATTTGCTATTCCTTGTGGATCTACGTTGCTAATCAAAAAGGAGCTGACCAGACACAGAGAAAACATTCAAACAAATGTTTTACTACTTCTTTCCATAACACAGAAGTTGGGCTTTCAACTGTCATGTTTTGTTGTTGGCTTTTACTTTGCTGATCTTTTCTTAGAATGGCAAATTTCAGCATGAGAATTCCTTTTTCTTTCTTTCTTTTTTTCCTTTCTTTCTTTCGGGGGTTTTGTTTTGAGGTTTTTTTTTGGTCTGGGAAAGCAACAAATGTTTGTACTATATTGAAAGTATCTTCAAGGCACTTCAAAATACTTTACTTAGTAGACAGTAGAGTTAATGACCAAAACATTCTATATTTATATTACATCCCAAAGCACTTCCCAAATCATACATTGACCAAAACTGGAAAAAAGCCCATCGAAATGTAGCTACAATGTAGCGGGTTAGAGTGTGACTGCTGCAGGGTACAAAAAGTTGCACAATAGTCTAGAATGAAGTAATTTATTTGAAATCCTGATAATGAACAAATGTCTAGTCTTATAAAAAGTTCCAATGAATCTTTAATATTCATGAAAAGCAGAGCAAATTCTTTTTTTAAAGATCTCCTCTGAAAGGACTTAATGTTGCATATATTATGTTTCTTATAGCATAGCTATTGATTATAGTAGGAACAGTGAAGTATTTTCTGTTTCTGAATATACTTGTATTATAAACCAGATTTCATTTTTTAGCATCAAGATCAACATTGTAAACTGTTCATCCATTAGCAAATCAGACTCGGACGTTACATAATTTTTTCCAAAAAAACTTTGTTCCCAAAAGCCCTCAGCCTGATATTTTAATCCCATTACATTTACTTCAATGTCAGCCCCAAGATGAAAAGGATCTAATTAGAATCAAACACACATTAAATTCATGGCCTTGTTGCCATAGTTAGGCAAGCAAGAAAACACCCAACAACTCAGGACACTTTTGCACACATATGCATCCAAAGTCCGTATCTCCCTCCTCGTAAAACCCCCAACTGACTAAACAAAGGCATTTTAAAACATTCCTTAATGATTTGATTCTTGGAAACAATGCCTTCTCCTGAGGTGGTGTTACTTCTAGGGTTGACATTTCAATTATAGCCAATTGGCAGATACATGATGCCCTACAGCACTGCTTTCAGTGTTGGCACTTCAGAATTAACATGAAAGACCTGAAGGTGCCTGCCATAGGTAAGTTTTGGCTATGCAGGAATGTATTCACACACTCCCCTGCAAGCATTTCTGAACATTCCATTTTAACAATTTGTCACATTCTACTGGTTATTCCAAATAAAAATGTGATTTCAACAAATACTTATCTTGAAGGGCTCTGTTTTATTTATTAAATGTTTGGCTTTGATAGGTTGAAAATGCAAATATGTGACAGGTTAATTATCTACTGAATTCTACCTTTGGAGCATGAGGAATGTGTTTACATTTTTTAAACAGATTCAAAACACCTTGGGCCAAGTTACACCTATGGAGCTAATGGGGAATCTTTGTTGTTTGGGCATTTCACTTTTGCTGTGATTTTGAATGAGCCTAACATCCTCATAAATTGTCACTTAATTTTGACCAGTGAATGCTTTCGCATAATTAATTTTACTGAGTTCAAAAATATATCCACTCACCTACCCCCATCTCTAGACCTTAACTCTTTTTTACCACACATGAAGACTCTAGTTTCTCTCACAATACAATGATACAAGCTGGAAGAAATTATAAGACAAAGGGAGAACAAAAGCAAAAATGACCGAACAAAAAGTTGCTGCTTTACAAATACTGTCATTAGCAGGTATTTTTAAAAGTTCCTTAAGTTTCACTTTTAGTGCTAAATAATAAAGAAAAAATACTGTAGCATAAGAAGAGCAGTACCACAAATTAACAGAAAAAGTTAATAAAAAAATTGTTGATCTCGGTACCTCAGTTGTTCTATTCACCATCATCTGATGCAGCATGGTTTGGAAAAAAGAGGAAAAATATTACAGATCATCCAGGAAAAGGAAAACTAAGTTGCTTGTTGAAATGAGTTATGTTGTTATTATGGGGAAAGCCACTCAAGCATACATTAAACATTAAATACAACCCATGCATGCCTGGGTCACAAACCAGTATCCTATTTAATGGACACAACTCAATAATTCTGTTTTCATTCTTGTTTTGTCTTGATCGTAAATAATGAAAGAGAATAGATTTTAAAAGGGTTTACAAGATCTGTCAATTAGTACATTGCCTGTATTTATTGTGTCTTGCAGATATGCACTGCAGAAGCAGATGTTTTATTGGCAATATGGGTTTTAGCAATTTATTTACCACAGAAGTTACTTAGAGCCACTATTTTAAAATGATGGAATTAATGTCCCTTTCCCTGAGGCATCCAGACACATGACTACCCCAGGCCTCAAAACAAAGCCTTTTTACCTTGGACTGAACATCGGCATTGTGGTCATTTTGGAGCAGGAGTGCTGCTGATTTTGTATCATCTTTCCTGGCAGCGATGTGCAAAGCTGGGAGTCTCACTTTGCCCTTGGTATCATTTTCCAGGAGGATGGCCACTGCCTGATTGTGTCCCTGCTGTAGTGCAACAGCTAAAGGAGTGAAGCCATCCTGGTAGAGTGGAAAAAACAAAATATGCTCCATAAGGAGAAGGGCTCAGTCATCAGTCACATAAGTACGGTAGGCATATGTTAAAAGTAGTCTACTCCACACACACACACACACACACACACACATAATGGTCTGCAATGGCTCAGGAATCACAAGCTTTATCTCAGACATGTTTTCTAATATCAGTTTTCCCTGTAAGCTGGGCGCTTGTGCGGCTGCTCAGGAGAAATTCAAGTGCTAACCAGCTTGTTAGCAAAACACCCACAGCTGCATTTTGTGTTTCTATTGGTGGTGCTCATGCATATGCTTCAGCACACGTAAAAAAATATTCTGTGCATGGATGGGGAAAAAAATCTGCACATGGATGGAAAAGATTGGTGGGAACACTGTCTGTGACGTGCACTTAATCACTTCAAACTCGACTTTTCCATTAAGTGTGTTCCCCATGGGCCACTGCATTGACTCCTAGGCTATCTCCTTTAATGGTTACTATGTTTAAAATCATCGTGCATCAAATGATTCTGGAGATACACACATGAGAAATACTAAGAAATACTAATACTGGTCAGTTGTTGGTATTAGTACAAATAAGATGAAATACACCTGCTAAGGTGTCTCTCACAATGTACCATTTCTAGAGAGTATCACATGTTTTCTCATCACCAGAAATTTATTGTAGTTTCTTCTAATTCTCCCAAGTTATATGCTATTTGTGTGATTCAATAAGATAGTGGGTGTCATTTACTGATTCTGATCCTAAGCAGCAAAGCATCACAATCTTTCTTTCTGGAATCAAAATTTCAGAAATGTATCTTTTATTTTCCTTTCAAGTATATTTCTAGTTTTACTTTGCATTCAGTTAGAAATGGAAATGTTCAATCATTAACATGTGTCCTGTTCTGCTAATGCTTAAACAAAATCAAGCCTTTTACAAATATTGCTGCTGCGGTCATTCCTTCAAGTGGAAATAATTCGGCTTCATTACATAAGCAAGCAGATATAGGAGCAAGGATATCCAGCAGAGCATGGAACTTTGTGTGTCTTTTCTAACCTGGTAATATATAATTGTCAAAAGCAATTAAGGATTAAGTGAAAACAGAAGCATTGGGAAAGCCATGGGCTACGTCTACGCTGCAGGCTTTTTGCGCAAGAACGGCTGTTCTTGTGCAAAAACTTGCAGAATGTCTACACTGCACGCACGTTCTTTCACAAGTAAATTTACGTAAGGCGTCAGAACAGAGGGCTTCTTGCGCAAGAATTATTCCTCTCCCCACGAGGAATAAGAGCTCTTGCGCAAGAAGGCAGTGTGGATGGGCAACAGGGGTTTCTTGTGCAAGAAACCCCTTTGGCTAAAATGGCCATCAGAGCTTTCTTGCACAAGAGAGTGTCTACACTGCAATGGACGCTTTTGCACAAAAGCACATGGCAGTGTGGACGCGCTCATAGAGAACAAGCATTTACCATGCCCAAATGAGAAAGTTCAGCTAAAGAGTTATTTACAATCAGAAAGAGGGAGAGAAGCAGACTGATGGATTTGGAAGAAACATAGTAATGGAGTGAAGAAAGAGAAGAATTTGGTTGAGTTGGGAGCAGGGTAAAAGAAAGAAAGAATAGCGAGAATGAGGAATATTGGAGGCAGTACAATCTAAACCGCCTCAGATAAACATGCAAATTTTGAGGTGTTGTCCTGACTCACCAAACCAGGCTTGTACCTCACTCATCTAATGCCTTTCATTCCCTTTTGTGTAATATTATGAGTAGACTTTATAACCGCTACACTGTTACAGCTGCTTACTCTCAGAAGACTACATTCTGTACTAGGAATTAAAATGGGAGAACAGCTGAAGCAACAGCTGAACCAGAGAGATAATTCTGAGATTGGAGCTACATTAGCTGGTGGGATGGCTTAGTGCATGAGCCTTTCCCCTCTGGAAACTTGAGAGCAAATCCTGGATTAAGGGGGGACATATGAAAATGAGTTTGGTGGCCTCATTCTTGTTCCTACACATCAAAAAAGCATTGAACATTTCAGCATTACTAGTACTCAATTGAACTTCAGGATTAGATGAAAAAAAATCAGGACAGTGGACTTGTTCTAATTTTAATATGAGTTTAACATCACACAGAAATTGATCAACTCCTGAAAAAGAGAAATTAATGTGTGAAGGAAGGGTTGAAAACTAATCAGAACTAGAAATTCCTGCAAGTTTAGAAAAAGCAGTAAACATCTTTAATTATGAAATAAGCATATACCTAGTTCTGTTATATAAATCAGATACTTGATTTTTTCAAACTAAAATTTTATGCAGGTCATGACAAAAAATTTTGTTTGTATTTTTCTCAAGTAGTAAAATACAAATCCAATTTCTTATAACTGTTCAAAACCCAGGTGGATAAAAATACAGTCCATTGCAAACATTTTCCTTATCAGTTCGTTCAGTACAGTTGAATCCCCAAGTGACAGAGCCAACATAGTGGATTGCATCAGAGGGCTGGAGGGCTCTGACTAAACTGTTGCTCTGCTCTGGCATTTCCTAGCAAAAATAAAACCCTGTAATGGCTGTTACCAAACACCATAAACGGGATCAATTCTGAGCTTGCTCTAAATAAAGCCCAGAGGTAAACTAGCGTTAGGTCACACTTAAGATTGGAAAAGAACAAAGATGATAGAACAGCAACCTCACTCCTCCTTCAGGTCCTGATTTGAGTATAGCTTGGCAGGTCCTGAGACTGGATTCCATATCTTTAAAAAAAACTTATCTGTGAGTAGTGTCTCACCCTCAAAGAAACATTTAAAGCGTCAGGGATGGATTTTGTCCTCAGCTGACTACATACAAAGTTACTGAATCATTATGTACTAAAGTAATTGAAGGCAATGGGCTACCTGGCTATAACCAACAACAGAATTTGGCACTTTAAATATATATACACTTCTCTTGCCAATCTAGAGCTGCATGGTGTCAAAATTAGTACCTAGGATTACAATTTTTAATTCAACTTCTTTGTGCCTAGGATTCAAATTTGGATCCTGAACTTGAAAAAAAAAACAAAACAAAAACAAAACAAAAAAAAAACTGTGGCCATCTAGCCGTCTGCCTCTGCCTCTTCCCTAGCACTTCCCTTCTGTGTTGCTTCTTCTTACAATATCCTCCCAGTCTTGGAGTCCTCATTCAGCAATACTCTCTTCTGAGATGCTCTAGTTAATACCAGTTGCTGATTGCTTCCCTGTGCTCTTTAAATGGGACTAACAGGTTAGACTGCCATTTTCCACACTTCCACCCCAAAGTAAGTTTGTTTGTTTCCAATGGCAGGAACCAGCCAGAATAAACATACATGTGAGAATAGGTGGGCACTCACTCCACTCCCTGACTGGACTAGCCTTCTATGCTGGAACTACATATCTTGAGAACCCTTCCATGGGGCTGAACCAAGCATGATTTCACTTTCCAAATCCCAGAAGATGAAATTGGCCTTTGGCAGGTTTAGAATGTGAGAGACAGAAGTAAAATCCTGAATCCAAACCTATCTATGAATTCCAGGGATAGTTCAACCTAGCGCCTCTCTCTAGATTATAACTGTACTGGCCATAAACTTGATCACAGAAAATACAAAGCAGTTATATGGCACACCTGAAAGCAGGTCCCTAAGAACTTTTAGCTAGGCTTAATGCCTGAGAGTCCCAAAACTCTGTTGCAATTTTGAAACACCGTTTCTGTCAACTTGCCTGGCAATTCCACAGGATTTCATATTTCAGAAAAGCTGCAAAGGTAACACGATCTCAATCAATGCAAGTCACAGAAACGATAATTTTAGGAGCCATCGTGAAGTGACACAGTATATGTTGAATGAAGGGCTAGTAAGGCAGCTGTTAACACCAACCAGTTTGGCTACAGCACAAAGTAAGCAAGCATAAATGCAGCCCTATTTCAAATCAGTTCATTGGTCAAGTTAACTTAGAATAGGTAAGTTTCCATACTGATTGGAAGAAAGGTATTAAGTTTTAAAAAAAAAGGAATGGATGAGAAGAGGAATTAAAATGGAGGAGGGAAAAGTTTCTTTGTTCTGTTTCACATTGCACAATTGTTATATATAGAAAGAATAATAATAAAGTTGACAGGTTTTACAGAACCACAGCTGTCCACTTCGTTTTCTGAGAGTGAGGAAAGTAGTATTTGGTAGCAAGAGAACAATGGGAAACAGCGAACACATAGTTTGTTATACATGAATTTTGTTCTTTGCCTAAAACTTCTCTGATTTACAGATCTTGATGAAAGAAATGAATAGTCCCATTGTCCCAATTTCTATATTCTTAGAGCTAGATTCTGATCTTAGTTGCACCGGTGTCAATCTGCAGTGACTAGTATTGACGTCACTGGAATTACTCCCGATACACACCCTTCTAAGGCCTGGTCTACCCAACATGGGAAGGTCAAAGAAAGATACACAACTCCAGCTACATAAATTACACAGCTGGAGTCGACATATCTTAAGTCCCCATCCACACAGCAGGAGGTCAGGCTCCCATTGGCTTCCCTTACTCCTTGCGAGGAGTAGGAGTACCGGTGCCAATGGCATCACTCTTTTAGTTTGATCTAGCGAGCTTATACTACACCCGCTAAATTGAACCCGGAAGATTGACTGTGGCAGCGTTGATCTTCCGTGTAGTGTAGGCATGCCCTAACTGAACTCAGAACCTGGCCTTGAGTATCCTACTTTTGTGTGCTTATCCTTTTGATTGTAAGCAAATATGTATTGTCTGAAGATGAAGCAGAAGCTGCTTGGTGAGTCTGTATCTTCATAATAACTGGTTTCCAAGTTATATTAACCACATCTGGAAACATTTTCTATTCCACAAGCCAGGCACAAACCAGCCCTCAGAATCAGAGAGCCCTAATCGGCTCACTGAGGCCCATTCTCCACCATCATTCCCCAAGCAGAGCTAAATCCTGGGAGACATTTTGCTTCAGTGTTTCTTCTTTGTATATTTGTTTCTTTTTCTCAAATTCATTTTGTGAGAATCCATCAATACCAAAGAGGAGCACATGCTGAACTCAGGAGTCTCCTAACACAAAGAGAACTGGCTTTGAGAGGCAGTTGACAGCTGAGGTGCAATGCTACTCTTTATTAGCACAGGACTTGTTGGGTCTTATGCTTTCAATATATTTTTAAGAAATGTTCTCAGCGTCCTCATTATGAAACATACAAAATGTTCCACATATTTGGCTCTAGCTCAGAAATGGACTGAATCAAGGTTGCAGATCACTCCATCCCAATTAAAAACCCAACCTGAGGGACAGTAGAAGGAAAACATTGCAAAATTCCACTTGTTGATCTTCCCCAGATCACAGCATGTAATCATTGGGGCAGGGTAAGCATGTATCAGGCCTGTAGGTGGGGTGGTGTAAAGGGTGCGAACGCACCCCCCCACCCACACTGTCCTTCATGGCCCGCCATGGGGCAAATTCCAGCCGACCTAGGGAAAGCAGGGGCGGTGCATTGTCCCAGCCTCAATCTCCGATGCTCCGGCCGGCCAGGGGAAAGCAGGGAGGTGCACTGCCCCAGCCTCCCTCCCCTTTGCTCTGGCAAACCAGGGAAGACGGTCTGATTCCCCCTTCCTCACCTAGGAGGGAAGTCAGTGGTGGGACTCGGGAGCAGGGGGCAGGGCTGCAGGGGGAGGGCAGCCACCAGCACCTTCCACAGCTCGCACCGCCTCACAGAAATTCCTGTGTACAGCCCTGTGCATTGTATTTCTGCCTAGGTGAAGAGGGTTGGCATCTCCCAGAATGTGCTGGTGGCATACAGTTTCACCAAAAAAAACACGTATTCTGCACTCTTCACATCAGGGCAATGGCAGTGCAGCTCCAACGAAGCCAAGCTGCCGTGTCATCTTCTCCGAGATGCTGCTGAAGGAACATCCCCTCAATGGCAAATTCACTTTTCTGCATATTTACGATGGGGTTGATGGGGAGACAATAGACTGGATCAGCATACATAGACTGTAGAATGAAATCCTGGCCCCATAGAAGTCAGAGGGAATTTTTCTACTGACTTAAATTGGGCCATAAATTTAATCCCTAGACTCAATGAGAATTTTTCAAGATTCCAAACGTGGGGAGAAAAACAGCACTTTGAAGACAACTGATATTCTCTCTCTCTCTCTCTCTGAAAAATTTGCACACAGATCACAGTGGTATCTATGATCTGGTCCAAAATTTGGAAATATTTGGTTTGACAATCATACTCATTCAGAAATAATCTGGATCACCAGGGAAAGGAAAATCAGACAGTGTATAGAAAAGGAATATATGCTTTACCTCAGTAGCAGTGCTCTGGTTGGCTCCATTTTCCAGCAGATACTTTACCACATCAATGTGGTTCTCTTGAGCTGCCATGTATAAGGGAGTAAAACCATTCTAGGAAAAAGCACAGCAGAAAACTTGGTAGTGAGCTTTGTATGTAAAACAAAACATCTCCTTTTCTGAGAACTGCTCTATAGTCTACTGAAATTTCAATACTGATAAACAGAAACAGGGTTGCATTTTCTGCAGCAATGGAATATATTGAATGTGTATGTCACAGCTTCACCATCATCAACTTCAAAACATCAAAGCATCTGCAGTTTTGCAATGATTTGGAAACTCTACATCCTTTCACAGCTAGCATCCTTTGGAATATTTTCTCATACTCTTAAGAAAACTCTGTGTATATTGGGAATGTTCATTATTACCACAACTATTTCACCACTCTTATGGAACAAGAATGCAAGACAGTAATAAAATTTTATGAAAACTGACAAGGAAGCAAGAATTTCTTGTTATTTATTACTTTTTTAACCAAAGGTATCCCCCGTATATCAGAGAACCCCTACCTCCAAAGAAGCCAAGCAGAGATAACAGAGCTTTACAATAATACATATAATTTCACAGAATATACAGTAATGCAAACCATAAAATATTTTTTAAAAACCCAACCCTGCAAAACCCTATGTTTCAGATGACTGAGTACATACTAAGACTAAGTATAAAGTTATCTAGAAATGCCCTAAGATACTCAAAAGAAACCATGATGTCTAATAGCATATCTTTTTGATGGCTTTTCCAGTTGTAGCTAAGAACGCCATACAATTGTGGAAGCAGAACTATAAGCTAATATACCAGAAATATATGCCATATATATACCCTTTGACATGTCTCAGGACTTGTCTACACTGAAAACATTACAGTATACATGTTCCCAGTAATGTAGAATCCACCTCCCTGAGAAGTAGTAGCTACACCGAAGGAAGAATTTTTCTGTCAACCTAGTGCTGTCTAGACAGGGACTTAGTTCAGCTTAATTACACCCTGCAGGGGTGTGAATTTTTCATATCCTTAACCAATATAGATAACCATACCTAATTTTGTAGCGCAGACCAGGCCTCAGTATAAATAAAATACATTGCATGCTAATTCAGCATAGTTTCAAAATTCGTATGAGTGAAAAGCACAAACATGAATTTATTTTCATGAGTAATGAGGCATTCATGTTATTGTCTGATGGTCATTCAATAGGCCCAACTCTCGTTTAAAGCTCTGTAAGTTACAGTGTAATTTAAGAGGACCTAATCACCTATCTTTCATAAATCACTTTGTCATTCTTCTAGAACACTTTTCACTAGAATATAAAACAAAGCAGATTTCAGACAAAAGGCATTTGTTGTAATATGCATTACCTTAGTAGATTATAAACTTGTACATGTATACAATGAATTAGAAGTGTCACACATATCGTGGTATTCAGAATCCTGTATCAGAACCTATCATTCTTTCCAGTAAACCTTGTATGGAAACCTTCTAAAAAATCTCTACAGAATATATGCCCATCCCACTGTGCAGGCAATAGTACAGTTGATTCTGGAGTTGATGGCTTTTGATCTTCCCCCTATGCTTTTTCTATTTCAAAAGACACAAGGATTCTTATCTGCTTACATCCCTATTGCCATATCCCAGCAAGAGCTACTCTTTTCTGCTCAGCATTGGGTATAAAAAAGGAAAGGAAAACCTCTTAAAAAGTCACATCTAAACAGAAAAGTTTTTGCAAGCTAGCCAAAGGTGTGAATTTAAACCAATGTAGCTGTACACATATAAATACCATGTGCACATTTTTATTCCATTAGAAGGGCGTTTTCCAAGTTTATTTTATGTTGCTTGTGAAGAGGGATAAACAAACAAAAAAGCCATGTGGATTTCATATGGGTATAACTAACCCCAGACACCTATATCAGTACCACTAGTAAAACCTTCCCTGATAGGCAAAGGCAAAGCTATTCAATATGGCAAAATTTACTGGAAATGTGATAAAGTTAAGAGCAGGCAACTATGGGTTAGGTCCACTAAGTCTTCCTAGTTGGCCATCCTCTCTGTTGAATTTCTACTTTCCTATTGTTTTCTCTCCTAGTCAGTCTGAATATGGTTGACATAACCACTGTGAAAGAGATATCTACCTGAGAAGCTGATACCCGGGAAGGTGCTGTGTTGCTTTGTTTTTAGAGAAATGCTACTTGCCTTCCAGGTGCTTCACTTGACTTTTGTATCTTTATGAATCACATAAAAGCATTCAGCCAGGGATACCACAATCAGATCTGCTGATTTGCAATCAAGTTAAATATAGTTATGGACAGTGTCTTCAAGAAATTCACAGTAGGAAAGGATGTTGTCACCGCTACCTGAAACTTCTGTGAACGTTTCTCTGCTCTGCAAAGCACACTGACTGCCTGGAAGCAAGTTGGGATAAGTTAGGCATTTTACTTTATATGATCTAAGATGTGACTGCATAGAGTAATTTGCTCTTTTATAAAACACAGTCTCTCCAGGAACTGTCCAATGATGATGTCATCATTTGTCTATATATATTTTAGAGAGTTTATGTGTCTGTCAGTCTGCATCATCTGTTTGTTCAAGAACTCTTCCTAAATGGTAACTACCAAACTTAGTATGCAGACTCATCTTATCCTAAAATAAAGCAAGGTCAAAGTTTGGTTGTGCCAGGGAAATGGGATGTGCCTGAAATTTGACTGTTTTCCATAACACAGAAAGGGAGAGGGCTGAAAGGAAGGACAGTTATATTCCAGAGTGATCACTGTGGGCAGTGAGCATGGGGAACAGCTATACTACAGAACTACCACCGGCGGGGTGGCCGCACAGGGAAGAGAGGCCAGCTGTGGCCAGGGCTCTCCCTGTTGCCAGCCATCAGTTCAAGGAAGTAGCTCACCTGCCCCAACCACCCCCCCCAGCCTTCGGCCGCAGCCAGCAGCCCCAGTCCCCTCTGTGGGATCCTGCCAGGGCTGAGCATTGCAGCCCTGGCCCCCAGGAGGAGCTGGGGATGGCTGGCAGCTGTAGAACAGTGCTCACGGCTGTAAGCAGCCCCGGTGATCTCTCCCAGGCCCTTGCCCTGAGTTCCCGCTCCCGCTGCCCTGACTCCTGCACTCCAACAACCGTCCTGAGTGACCCCACACCTCCCAGCTCCCTGCCCTGATTCCTGCACTCCTACCCTCATCTCTGAACCCCCCACCACACACTGCCCTGCCCTGCCCTGACTCCTGCAGCCCTCACACTGCTGGATAAGTCTTCTGGTAGAGACATATAAACTTTTTCTGAACTATGAAAATTACCTATTGCTGACAATGGTTTCAATAGTGATATAGCCTAACTACTAGGGATTATAGTATAACTCATAGCCTACAACATGAGAAGTGTTTCAGCACTTCAAAAATCATGATGAAAACACGAGCCAACCAGGTAAGCTCCTTACAGTAGGCAAGGCTCAAGATTTACCTTCTTGTAGGGGGAAAACATGGTAACAGTGGTTTAAATTATTTGGAGGTAAGCATTAAAAATATGGATGTCAGATCAACATTATTAAGCAGCCAGGATTGACAGTACTTCTAGGTCAAATTCTCCACCTGATTACATCCATGTAACATCATTCACTTAACTGATGTTTCCACGGTATAATGAAGGGCAGAATTCAGCCCTCTGATAGAAACAAAGGCAAAGTACTACGAATAAATAATTTTGAGTGAACAGTTTACAATATCCTTTGAAGAGACCCTAAGGTATTTTCTGGCTGACCTTTTCATCTGCTATTTTGCAAGTGTCCATCCTGGCCTGTGCCATAACAAACATATATTTATCTCTTGTGCACCAACTAGTGAAACCAGGATGTGGTCACTTTTCCAAGACAAACTACTGTGGGTCAGAGTTCACCGGTATGGTGTCCTGACAGGTAACTTGTTCTATCCAATGATAACTGTTCAGCTGTATGCTTGATCCCCCTGTATATTGTACTGGCTCTACACAGATAGCCCATACAACAGACTCTGAGCGAGCCCGCCAAAGATGACAAAATCAAATAAATATCAAAGGCACAAGGCCAGATTTATTGTCAAACAAAGTACAGTAATAGCTCTCAGCAGACTCTACTGAACCACTATGCATATGTAACTCCTGACAATGGACCAGCTCAGTTAATGGCAGAATTCTTCACTGTCTCCTTTATTGCTCCTAGGCCAGACAAGGGCAATCTCCTTAGGGTACATTTTTAAACATAGGTACAAACAAGTTACACCTCACTCCTGGTGTATCAAGTTGCTACCCTCTGATGTTACTTAGATACCTCTCATTACCTGGTTCAAGAACAACATCACTATGTATCATACTGTCATTTGAGACTCTGTCCTGAACCTGGGTCGGTATGTCCCTGTTATCGGTGGTGAGTGTGCTGGTACCAAAATGTTTTTTTCATTAACTGTTCTGTTACCACCCCCGTGGAATGTGCTTCCGGCCCATGCCTAGTACCAGTTAGGGTTTTACACCTATAACATGGGTCATGCCAAATTTTGTGAGCAGGGCCTGCCTCTTGCTCACAGTTTAACTTTGCTTTATATTAGCCAAGTCTCAACCATTGTTGCCTAGGCCTCAGGCCCTAAACCCTGCAACTCCCCAGCCTCTGCAGGGCTTCTATTGTTTGACAATCCTGTTCCACCATACAGAGACTGCTCTGAGCCTCACAGTGTAAAAGGAAGTCATGTCAATTGGAGCATTCATTTAGAATGGCACAGAGCTGCCCTGATTAGAGATGAAGTGAGTGGGCAGCAGGGACTAAACAATTTTTTAAAAGCTTATATTTGGCAGAATCACAAAAAGAAAGCAGCGTGGAAATACCCTGTGCTAACATTTTGGTTGTCCCCACAGACCTGGATACACACACAGCATCAACTTACTAGGTGAAGCTAATGGAAATTTACCTCACCCTAGGATCAGTGGCTAATATTTACTGAAATCTCACATTGTACAATTATACTTTTTTATTTTCATGGATTTTATGCCATGTGTACAGCTCTACTGGTACTGAACTCTAATACCTATGTAAACCAGCATCATATACATTTTTAGATATGTGTGGAGATTGAGGATTTTCAAGTGAGAGCGAAGTTATTTGCTCAAAAGCTCAACAGAAGAGTTTTGCCAGCCAGGGGCAGATGAGGATTTTGTGGGGCCCAGGGCAGCACAATTTCGCAGGGCCCCCCGTTTGACATGGCGCATGTGTGGGGCCTTCTTGAAGCGCGGGGCCCGGGGCGGCTGCCCCACTCACCCTGCCCTATATCCACCCCTGTTGACAGCTAAGTTTCCTAGCTAGCTCTGGAATAGGATCAGGATAATAAAACTCTGGATTAGAGGAGGTTATAGTTAACCTATACATAACCCGGTCATTTAGCAGCAGGAGATGCTAAATGCATCTCCACATAGTGCTGATGTTGACCTACAGAGTTCCCATCACACTGAGGAAAACCATCATTCATGGCAGTAAGTCTTCTGTAACCATGACTAAAACCTAGGGGCTGTGGGGGAATAAATACTTACACATTAAATTATGTTTATTACTTAATATTTTTCCTTAAGCTTCCACTGAATTAAGATGAATCGACAGTCCTAGTGTCATTCATTCAAAATACCATAAATATGATTCAAGTTCAGAATTCCTTAGAGAAAAATTTAGCGATAACTCCTGTGGTCATAATTTCTAGTCACTTCTCTATATAGACAGACATGGCTGTGGAATACTGTGGTGCCTTTATAAGATATAAAACACTGGATCTTACATTTTTCTTTAAGCTTCTTTGGAAAAATTTCTTTGGAAAAAACAAGCCCAGTAAAATGTTTATGAAAAATGCCTTAACTATCTGGATGTTTTTGTCATAACCACTGCTCCACTAGGTACAAAGGAATACTTGCTTTGAAAGCTGATATTATGTTCACTTGTCTAGGCCAGCAGTAAATAAAACACAAGACAGAGTTATATATATTTATATTTATGTATCTCCCTATGCAAAATTCCCCTTGATCATCAGAGATGCTGAGTACCTATGATTCGTATTGAGTTTTAAAAACTGGTTTGCCACACATACATATTCAAAAATTTTAAAATGACTGCACTGATTTTCTTTATAAGCAGGCTTGTTTTGAGATCACACAGAGGAATAATGATGCCCATAGGGGCTAAAAATATGGCAGAATTTCCTCTGAATTCTTCCATTGGTTAGGTGGGATTTGCCCTTTCAAAGAAGAATCTGAGAAATCTCACACTAAGCCCTATGGATATTGGGGTTGTATTGGGTGGCTGTGTTCCTTTGTATTGTCTTGAGTCTCTTCCAGCTCTGCCCTAAATCCCTAGCACCAAAGTTCTGTTGCACCCCTGCAAGGGATTCCTCTGTAAGTAAGTTCCCCCAGCAAGCATGGACTTCTACAGGAAAGTAGTATAGTGGTACAGTACCCTTGATGGACTTATTTTCCTAATGCTGTTTCGGATGGATGCAAGGGGTAACGAAATATGTCTGCTCCAACCACAAATGCACAGAGCCACCAGGGAGAGTTATACATGGAGGTTGGGGGGAAAAGAAAGATGGTGTTGTAGATCTCATTTGTACAGGGCATGGGAGATGTGTATGAATCCTCAAAGACCAGTATCTTATTAAGGCTTAGAAATAAAGCCATATTTTAAGAAACTTGTCTCTGGTTTATGAGGCCCTTAATATAGCATAAATCTATATCAAGATTTGGCCCCCAAATTGGATAACTGTAAGTGACCTGGAAAAGGAACAAATGCACTTCATTTTGCTTCTTTGTGAAGCTGTGAAATGTGGTTTTGTGTTTTATAAATTTAGTTTTGATATTTGAAAAAAAAATAGCCTGTGTTCTTGAAATGAAATACTGAACCACAATGCCTAAACACAGGTTAGATGTCCCTTGTCCAGCACCCACGGGACCTGACTGGTCCAGAACGAGGGGATTTGCCAGACCAGAGGAGATCCCTCCCCTCCTGGCCTGTGCTAAACTGCTGCCCTGGTCCCCTGGCTAGGGCTGCAGATCCTCCACTGTTGCCTGCCCAGCCGTCGGCAGGCCCTGCTGGCCCCGCTCCTGCCGAGGCCAGAGCTTCGCGGCTGGGGCTGGAGCTCTGCAGCCGGGGCTGGAGCCGTACAACCTCCAGCCCCCTGCTACTGCCAAGCTGCTGGGCCAGATCTCCCTGCTGCATCATCCACCCAGCACAGAGCTCCCAGCTGAATCACCAGCCCCCCCCATGCTTGCTCCTGCCCTGTGGCCAGACCTCCCTATACCTGGACTCTGTGGTCCAGGAACATCTGTGGTCCTGCCAGACCATGGATGCTGCTGGACCAGAGAGTCCCGATTAAGGGAGGTAAAACCTATGTAGGTCAATAGAGCTAAGGTGTCATTTTAGCTCTAGTATATCTTGATTGCCCTTTACAGACTGGCTGTAACTCAATCACACAAAACAGGATTCCTACAGTGATCTCAGTGTAATATGTTTTGACTTAGTTCTGTTCCCCACCCCTCTAGTTTACTGCATGATTCAGTTCTTTGCTCAATATCACACTAATGACAAATCTTAAAAACCAAAGCCCTCCAATGAAAATGAACTACAGTAATTCCTCATTTAATACGTGTCTGCTTATCACGTTTTCATGATAGCACGATATTTTTTAAGCCAACTTTTTTTAATTACACGACCATCCCTGGAATAACATGATTTCCCCAACCAGCCATCGCCGGCGGCTGCGCGGGGCTTCCCCCGCCTCCCTGCAAAGCGGCGGAGGGTTCGCCGCTTGCCGCGACGTTACCCAGCGACCTCCCCCCCTTGCCAGACACAATGCGAGTCCCGGCAGACCCGTCACAGGGGCATACTCCCAACCCAATACCCCTCTCCACTCCTCTCCTCCCCTTCCCTTCCCCAGAGCCAAATACCTCCCCTTCCTGCTGTAACCCAGTCCCCCAACCTTATGTCCTGGTCCCAACAGAAACCACCGCTTGAAACGCAACCCCCACCTTTTCCATTATTTTCAATGGAGAAACTGACCCCGCATAACATGTTTTCACTTAACATGATCATTTTCTGAAACATATCTATAGTGTTAAATGAGGAATTACTGTATATCCTTTCTGTAGGAAAGCTTTTACCACATCTGTTTAACGCTATTTTAAAACACTAATCAAAAAAGGATGCAATTCACATAATACTGTCTAAGGCATAGGCACTAAGGGACAGCAGATTTCAGTTCTACTCCTGTTTTTTCCAACAGTGTGATGTTGGGCAAATGACTTCACCTCTGTGTCTTTTATCTGTATTATCTATCTAAACTAGTGTTCTCCAATGTTTTTATGTCCAAGATCACTTTTTTAATTTAAGGGCAGTCCAGCATCTACCCTGCCCTTTCCCCAGGGCCTTGACCCACTCTCTCAACCATGCCCCCCTTCTCTGTCACTTGCTCTCCCCCATCCTCACTGCCTGGGGATGGGGGAGGGTGGAGTGTGGACTCTGGGCTGGGGCCGAGGAGTCTGCAATGTGGGCAAAGGCACTGGGCTGTGCCTGGGGGAGAGGTGTGGGGTGCAGGAGGGGGTGACAAGTACAAATTCTGAGAGGCCATTTGGGTACAGGAGGGGGCTTGGATGGGGCAGAGTGTGGAGTACAGAGTGCTGTCTCTGAAAGGGAAATCAGAGCTGGGGGAGGGGTTTGGAATCCACAGGGTGCAGAAGGGGATATGAAGTGGCTGGATCTAAGAGGGGAGTCATGGCTGGGGCAGGTGTTTGAGGTTCGGGAGAGGTGTTGGGCTGCAGGCTCTGGGAGGGGCTCAGGGCTTGGACCGGGGATATAGAAAGGGATTCAGGATATAGGAGGAGGCATAGGGGTTTGGACTGGGGCTTGGGGTGCTGGCTACAGGAGGGGGGCTGGGAGTTTGGATACAGCCTCCTGCTGAGCAGAGGTTACCATGGAGCAGCTCCAGGTCTGTGGTGCAGCAAGGCTAAGGCAGGATCCTTGCCTGTCCCAGACTCCTGCCACTCTTAGAGGGGGACAACACACTCTTCCCATTTCCCTTATCTACTGGAACTGCCGCCCCTCCCCCCCCCCCGACTCCCATTGTCCACAGTTCCCAGTTCCTGGCCATTGGGAGCTGTGGGGGCAGCGCTTGCAGGTGAGAACAGCAGATCAAGATTTCTGCCCTTTCACAAACATGCAGGGCTGCGAGGCTATGCTGGTCACTTCCAGGAGTGGGCCAGAAGTGTGGAGTTATGACAGGGAGGGAGTCTGCCTTTGCAGCACCCGGCTCCACCACCAGAGATCGCAAGCAACTGCGAGAGTGGGAAACTGACTTGGTGACCACTGATTTAGATTATAACATTGCCTGCCTAGCTACTTTACAGCCCTGAGGCAATAGAGCCAAGACTTAGCCAATTCCCATTCCTTTCCTGCCCATTTTCTGTCCACCTGCATCGGAGTGAGTGTACCATCCCAATGAAAGTTATTTTCCCCCAATGATGGGATTATATGCTAACGTTGTAGAGCCAATCTGGCATTCATTCAACTGCATAGGAACACTGACATAAATGAGTGCACAATTTGACCTGTAAACATAAGTCCTACAGATGTTGTGTCACCATAAGCCAAATGAGGAGTCAATTCTTTAAAGGACTCGGGACTGGTGGTGGATGGCTCCATGAAAGAATCAAAATGTTCACAATTCTGATCATTTTTGTTTTGCATCATATTCAGGGCATTATTTAGAGCCATTCTAAAAATAAATTCCTCATAAGAGGATTTTATCTCAACAGGACTGATTCTCTTTCTCTTAAAAGGTGAATTAAGGACAGATAACCCACTTTATCTTTCAATTTCCTGGGTTTTATTAGTTTATGTCAAAATCTGAATATCTGATACAACAGGGATTCACTGTTCTATTTCCTTGCTTTTTTCATAATTAAAAAAACATTTCTTCATAAAATGTTATGCTACCTACATTAGTTTTCAAGAGAATGATCCCTCAGGCAAATAATCATTTCAACTAGTGGATATGTATTTAGATTGAAACCAACATATAATTGGTAATTTGTGGAATACACACAATTTCTATGGATAAATGTGCATTTAAAATCACCAGTTATATTTGCTGCCATTAATTAGTTTTGCACACAGATTAATAGCAGAGTAAATTATATAAATTAAGGGACTATTTTTCAGTCTTGGGTGCCTAAAATTAGGCAGCTAAATCCATAGCTAGACATTTGGATAAGTGGACAGATTTTTAAGGGTTCTGACCACCAGGCCCTATCAGGGGGAGCAGGGAAAGGGGACCACTTGGCCTAGGCTTCAGGAGACAGAGGGGCCTCAAATTTTGAAAGTCATAATTAATTCAGTTACTGTAAAGTGATTTTGCTTGGTCTGACGGTGAGTTTAATCTTTTAATTAGATGTTTACCTCTGCATAGGAGATTTTCATATTCCTGTTTATTCTTGTGTGTGTCTGTATACAATAACCATATGAGGCTCAGCTGTAAGCTACCTCTTCATCCAGTTTAAATTCACCTTTAAAGGTTTTTTTTGTGATGATAAACTTTTAATTCTAGTTGTTTAATAAACTTTATATCTAATCTGACAATCACCCCATGTTCATATTCATAATAAAGCACCAGTTATTAGAGGAATTTAATAACGAGATCATGTTAACAGACAAAATTTCAAGACTTTGAAATAAGGCAATAAAGGCCATAGTAAGTAACACCCCCAAACCGTTATTATATAATATTCATTATGGACAGATTATGTATACAACTAAAATTTTGTATAACCAATACCCTTTAGAAAATTAATTTATTGTGTTTTACTGTGTTTTAAAAGATCCCTTTAATAAAAATGAAGTGAAGATATGAAAGTATTGCAAGTAAAAGATGGCAAAAGCAAGAGTGAAGCAGCAGTTGAGAGTTTAAAGTCAATAACATCATTTCTCGTAGAAAAGGCGCATCAGCCATTAGACAGTGACCGTACTGACAGTGACCCTTCCAGTTCTGATGATGAAAACTTTGTACCCACAATGACATTTCAATGCCACTGCCTCAAAAGAAGGAGACACAGAAATGACAACAGCAGTGATAAACACAGAAACTGATAACTTGGAAAAAAACTGTTTAAGCGCATACTGAATGTCATTCTTTTTCTTTCTGCTTAGCAAGTATGACCCACTTTATAAGGCCAAATTAAGCGTGTTCATGAATCACAAGAGAATGAAAAATGCATGCAAGTCCATAATCTGTCTACCAGAATACAAAACAAGTTTATTGAGCTGTATGGGACATTTGAGCAAACAACAATTCTTGAAGAGATACGACATGCAAAGTACCTTTCAATTATTATTAATGCAACTCCAAACTGTTCTCATAAAGAACAGATGATCTTGGTTGTTCGATATGTCAACATTGCAGGAAGTTCAAAGGTTTCAATTGAAAAATGATTCATTTTGTTCGATAATATCAGAAAAAAACTGGAAAAGACATCGCCACTCATGTATTAGAAATTCTAAAAGGCTTCTAATTAAATTTTCAAGTATGCATTGGCCAAGCCTATGACAACGGATCCAGTGGACTGGGAAGTACAACGGAGTACAAGCAGTCCTTCTCAAGCAAAATCCAAACTGTATTTCCTCCAGTTGTGGCAACCGCACACTAAATCTTGTCAGCATTCATTGCACTGAATCATGCAAGGAAGCAGTCACATACTTTGGAACCATCCAACAATTGTACAACCTCTTCAGTAGCAGTCTGTGATAGTGGGAAATTCTGAAGCAACATCTGCCTGTTTCCCTTCACAGAATATTGACAACGAAATGGTCAGCACGAATTTATGGTGTTAAGCCAGTTGCACAGCTTTTGCACTCTGTGAGAAAGGCTTTAAGTGAGCTTGAATCTCAGGTTCACTGAACTTAAGTCAATTCAGAAGTATACATCCAAATCTGAATGCATTTTAATGTCATCCATGTGGATGAAGATGCTAACAATGATCCATGAAACGAATCTTGTAATTGAAGTATGCAGTGCTACATTACTTGGAACTTGAAATTTGGAAAGGGCAGGAGTGCTTAATGGTTTCTTTGTTTTGGTCTTCACCAAGAAGTTTGATGATGAAGGGATGCCTAACATAGTGAATGCTAGGGGAAATGGGGTAGGTTTAGGAGGAAAAAAAAAAGAGAGAGAAAGTTAAAATTACTTACAAAAATTAGAGGTCTTCAAGTCACCAGGGCCTGATGAAATGCATCCTAGAATACTCAAGGAGCTGATACGGGAGGTATCTGAGCCTTTAGCTATCATCTTTGAAAAATCATGGAAGTGGGGAGAGATTCCAAAAGACTGGAAAAGGGCAAATATAGTGCCCATCCATAAAATGGGAAATAAGAACAACCCTGGAAACTTTAAACCCAGTTAGTTTAACTTCTGGGCCAGGAAAGATAATGGAGCAATAATTAAGGAATTCATCTGCAAACATCTGGAAGATAATACGTTGATAAAGAACAGCCAACATCCATTTGTAAAGAACAAATCATGTCAAACCAATCTGACAGCTTTCTTTGATAGAATACAAAGTCTTGGGGATAAGGGAGAAGCAGTGGACATAGTATACCTAAACTTTAGTAAGGCATTTGATATAATCTCACATGACTTTCTTATCAATAAACTAGGCAAATACAATTTAGACGGGGCTACTGTAAAGTGGGTGCATTACAGGCTGGATAGCCATTCTCAGAGAGTAGTTATTAACTGTTCACAGTCATGCTGGAAGGGCATAACAAGTGGGCTTTCAGAAGAGTCTGTTCTGGGGCCGGTTCTGTTCAATATCTTCATCAACGATTTAGATGATGATAGAGAAAGTACACTTACTAAGTGTGCAGATGATACCAAGCTGGGAGGGGCTGTAAATGCTTTGGAGGATAAGGTCATAATTCAAAATGTTCTGGACAAACAGGAGAAATGGACTGAGGTAAATTGGATGAAGTTTAATAAGGACAAATGCAAAGTACTCAATTTAGGAAGGAACAATCCATTTCACCCATACAGAACGGGAAGTGACTGTCTAGGAAGGAGTACTGCAGAAAGGGATCTAGAGGTCATAGTGGACCATAAGCTAAATATGAGTCAACCATATGTGACTGCAATAAAAAAAGCAAACATGATTGTGGGATGCATTAGCAGGAGCGTTGTGAGCAAGACACGAGAAGTCATTCTTCTCTACTCTGCACTAATTAGGCCTCAACTGGAATATTATGTCCAGTTCCGGGCAATACATTCCAAGAAAGATGTGGAGAAATTGGAGAAGGTCTAGAGAAAAGCAACACAAATTATTAAAGGTCTAGAAAACATGACTTAAGAGAAAGACTGAAATAACTGGGTCTGTTTAGTTTGGAAAAGAGAAAATTGAGAGGGTACATGATAGCCATTTTTCAAGTATCTAAAAAGGTGTAAGAAAGAGGAGGAAGAAAAATTGTTCTCATTGGCCTCTGATAATAGGACAAGAAGCAATGGGCTTAAGTTGCAGCAAGGGAAGTTTAGGTTGGACATTAGGAAAAACTTCCTAACTATCAGGGTGGTTAAATACTGAAAGAAATTGCCTAGGGAGATTGTGGAATCTCCATCTCAGGAGATATTTAAGAGCAGGTTGGATAGATATCTATCAGGGATGATCTAGACAGTACTTAGTCCTGCCATGAAGGCAGGGGACTGGACTTGATGGATCTCTCAAGGTCCTTTCCGGTTCTAGTATTCTATGATTAGATGTTGAGAGGGATAACAATGAACCATTAGAGGGCTATCTTAAAGATATTCCAAAGATTCGCTATCAATGGGACACAATCCTTTCTGAGTGAGTCCAAATCAATAACAAAGGGTATTGACATTTCATCTGAGTTTTCCACCAATTATAGCCTAGCACCCCACTCTGCTGTAGAAAGGCACAATCAAGTCAATGTTTTCTTTCTTACTATTCACTCCATCAAATTTGGTCCTGCATGTCGATTTGAGTAACTGAGAGAAATTTGTACCCTTTTTGGATTCCTTTGGGAGTTCAGAGAACTAAGTGATGAAGTTCTATATTCAGCAGCTGAACAGTTTCAACAAAGATACAGCAACAAAATTTCAAGAGAGCTCTGTGATGAGATCATCTTCCTGAAATGTATACATTCCACCAACTTTAAATCAGACTGCAAGCCAAAACAACTGCTTCAAGAAATATTTGATCGTGGCTGTCAACTGTATTTCCAGATATCTCTATCGCATTACGTATTTTTGTCAGTTTCCCTGCATCAGTGACTTCAAGTGAATGCACATTCAATGTGTTAAAACACATAAAGAACTATCAACACTCTACAGTGGGACAAGAGCGTTTGAATGGGCTTGCAATGCTTAATGTTAACAGTGATATTGCACATAAATTAGATTTTTCTTCAATTATAAACACGTTTGCACACAACAAAGCCAGAAAAGCATTCCTAAAATGAAGTTTGATTGCAGTGGAAACTCATATATACATGCTATTGGTATAATGACTTAATAGTTAATAAATAAATATCTCAAGTGTTCATTTTCATATATTCTTTTGGTTTTAGTATGACTCTGTGGATTAGAAGTTGGATACATTGAGGGCCTGGGGCTATAGCCTCTAAACACCAAGTGACCCAGGTCACTGTCATTCTCTCAGAGGGCCTGCTGATGACGAACAACTCCAATTAACTTACAAATACAGTTTTAGTTTAATAGGACCTGCAGATATTCTTTAGCAATTATTTAGGCGCCTACCTTTGAGTTTGTACATTTTTGCCCAAAGAGCTAATCACACTGTTTATTTGGGCACCTGCTCAGTAAGCCATTTGAGTTCACTGACTGAATTCTTGACCCACTATGGGGAAAATTCCATTTGACTTCAGTGGAGCCAGGATTTCACCCATGAAGTTAATGTAACGATTCATCTGCTTAAAGTTAAACATATGCATGAATGCTTTGCTGAATAGGAATGGGACTGTTCACACACGCAAATTAAGCAAGTGTTTGAGCTGTGTCTGATCTTTAAAAGAAATGACACCAGAAGACAAAGCACTGTCACTACACCTAAGAATTGTGTAGGATGTCACTGCGCAGAGCAGAATTAGTCAGCGTCTCTCAACCTCAAGAAAATGTAAATCATTTGCTATGACAAAGCAAGAGATGAGATGTGGAAAATATATTTTTTCTTATATACTCTGTTACCATGCTAGATAGAATGAAGGATGGACATTCAAACGAAAAACAGGTTTAGATCATAACAGCTGACATTTGTCTAGCTAACTCCTTTCACCGAGAGGGCCACAAAGCATTCCACAGTCTTGTATGTCATTGTGTGCAACATGACAGATGGTTAACAGAGTACACTAACACCAATTTTTAAAGAGACAGTTGAAGTAAACTAAAATACTACTGAATTGACTGAAAAAACAGAGAGGTATCTTAGATAAGGAGAATGTAATGACTTAAATCGAATTCACAGCATGACTTTGCCTGTGAAATACTGTAGGGATAACAGATTAAAGTATTAAAAATAATTCCCCAAGTGGAAGTGACTCCCCATAATTTGTTCCCCACAACTTAAGTTTGTGTTTAGATTTAGTGTTATCAAGCTTGATAAGTGTTTAGATTTATTATTATTATTATTATTATTTGTTAAGATTGTTAAATGTTTAGATTTATAATTATTGCCCCCTAGAATATAATTTGTTAAGAATATAATATTAGGTCATGTAACTTAAAACTGTTACTATGTAGCCAGAAACAGCTCCCCTCTCTGTGTCCCAGGGCATGCTCAAACTTTTGCAAGTGGCTACTTGTCAAGCCACTAACTCTGCTCTGGGAGCCAAGCCCTGTAATTGATTAAGGGCTTTGTTAACAGTAACTAACTCAGCACTCAGAGAGAGAATGTTTTAAGAAATGCCACCCAAAAACTTTTGTAACTTTTTGTAACAACACCACTTGTATTTAGGGAATGTATGTAAGAGAGAGAGTGCTTGGACAATGAATGAATGGTTTGAGAGGTTCCAGCCTGAGAATGCAGCATCAAAGGGCTGAAGAAGGCATCAGGTGCCAGTGCAACCAAAAGGTGTCAAGTGGAGAAAAACTGGAGACTGGAGGTCCACCCTATGAGATCACTGACAAGCACCTGGCAGCCACCCTGAAGACATCAGCATGATGCAGCAATTCCCATAGACTGATATAGGAAGAAATTCCTATAAAGACTGGACCAAAAGGTTATGGAGTCAGAGTCCAAGGTTCTGCTGCCAGCCTACCAAGAGCTTCAGATGCGCATCTGATCAGGACTTCGCTCCCCACTACCACCACTTGTGTACAGAATACCTGGCCAGTATTCTGTCACAAGCAACTTCCAGGCTGGTAACTATAACTACACAGAACCTGAATGAATGGATGAATGATTGCATGAATGTTTTATAAGTGTATAAGGGTTAAGTAGTGATAGGAATAAGTGGTTAAACAACTTTGTTTGCTTCTATCTTTTCTTTAGTTTTTTTTTATTATTATCTTTACAATAAATGTGGTTTTTTGCCTTATCCCCCCATAAGATCCTGCTTGCTTTTATTGGTACAACAATACATTGGGGGATCTTTGATGGTGAAAAATGGTCTGGATCTCAGTATTAAAACTCATCTTTCATTTTAGCACTATTAAGTTCACTATCCAGCATGTTGGATTACTGTTTTTGTACTAGGCCAGATAAAAGAGTACACATTGAATCATCCCTACCACCATTTCCTGCAGTACACTGGAACTTATTTCAGAAGTCAGGTACTAATCAGATATGATCCTGTTTCATTTATAAGACATGATTAAATCATAGTGTGACTGTGACAGGAGGGCATACTGATGCTGTAATAAACAGTGTGTCTCATTCTTCCTAGAATTTTTCCACTCTAAACATGTATAGTTTTTTTTCCTAAGACGGTGGTTCTCAAATTGTGGTCCATGGACCACTAGTGGTCTAAGACAATCTTGTGGGCTCCCCCTCTCCCCCATCCCCCACAGCAGGAAGTCTGCATTGGTGCTCTAGCTCTGTACTGTCTGCTCCCCCTCCCGCCCCCGGCCCCGACGTTGGAATTCCAGCATTAGCTTCCCACTTCTTTTGGGGGGGAGTAATCCCGAGCCTTGTCAACTGGATCTGCCTTGTGGAGGGAAGGGGAGAGAAGCAGCTCTGCATACTGCCACTCCCTCTACCTCTTGGGCAGACCCTGCACCCCACACCCTGCATCCATGTTGTCATCATGGGTGGTTGGCTGGTGGTCCGTGGAATGGTGTGTGTTGAGCAGGGTGGGCCGCGGGCCAAAAGTTTGAGAAATACTATCTTAAATCTCTCATATTCCACAAGTTAAATTAACATTTGATAAGCAATAGGCTATTTGGGAAATAAAAACTGAGAAATCAAAACACTTATTTTGAATTTTAGAAGGGACGTGGGGAGAGTTCATTACAAGAATTAATGTGTGCACTCTCATCGACTAATTAAAATGAGTGACAGTTGTGGATTTAAAAATATTGGAGAGCATATGGAAATTCACAAAAATTTCAAGGTTGATCAAATCTGGAGAAAATGTATTTCACATATTCACTTACATTATTGTTGTGACTTAAAAACCATGTGGAAACACACAATTGTGGTTTCTTTTAAACTTGTTTCAAAATCTAGTAATTCCAAACTAGCCATGGGCAAAACTGACTACAGAGACAGAGCTCTGGGACTACACACAAGAACTACTACAATAATTTGCTCTTTGGAATAACTACTTACATTGTCCATCTTTAACATATAAGCTTTTATTTTAAGAAACCCTGTTGGGTACAATGACCTGAAATTACAGCTCCTCAAAGTTCTGTGTGATTTTTGATCTAATGACCTTATTTATTTTGTGGGCATTAAGTTTGCATGGCTTTCTCTCTGTTGCAAAACATGAGTAATGGATTTGTGTGTGGCTATACTGTTCCAGGACCAGACAAGCAACTAGACTGTGACTTTGAGGGTCTGATTTCTGGCTCTATCCTTGCTCCAGGTGAATATGCATCAGCCTATATTTGGCCTGAATAAGGGGTTCACTCCTTTATTCATCCCACCTGTATGCATAGGAGTTGAACTAGCAGACATACAAAGGCTCCCTCTCTCTCTCCTCCACTTCTATTGTGATATGGATAGGCCATAGGAGGAGAGTAAGTGGGCTTTGTACACTTCTTTTCCCCCAATGTGGGAGCACAGATAAAGCCATAATCTGGCCCTAAAAATTATGCAGTTTTGGCCTCTGTATTGAATAGTCAGATGATTTAAAATGAGCTCTGAATTTGAAACAGATCACCGTATGCAACACTTCCCACAAAGGATCCTTTAAAAAGTATGTAACAAATACTTATCCACGTGAAGTACTACCTAAAGCAGGGGTGGGCAAGATGTGGCCCGCAGGCTGAATCCAGTTGCCAAACCATTTGATCCAGCCCGCAGCTGCCCTGCTCTGCCTCTTCCCCCTCTCCCCCGCCAGAGCACTTGAGACCCAGGGACAGGGAAGTGTGCAAAGTAATTCACTGTTCAAAGTGGCTGAAGGCTCCTAGAGGGAGCCATCAGCCATTTTGAACAGCAAATTACTTTGCACGGTCCCCTGCCCCTGGGTCTCAATTGTCCTGAGGTTGGGTGTGTGTGAAAAGTTTTCTTCCCCTACCAGGGGCACACAGCGCCTAGAGGAACCCACCCCCTCCACTCAAGTCCCCACCCCTTCTGCCCAAGGCCCTGCCCTATTTGGGGGCAGACCCGGCCCACTACCACTACCCACAATTCATGAAGTGGCCACCCTGCACAAATTATTGCCCACCCCTGTCCTTAAGCTTCAAGGAGTCCCATAGATTTTAAACAATTACTTGAGGATTAAGGTTCAACTCAATATAAGAGCATTGGGATCTATTCCATTGTGTCCAACCTAAGAAGCTAGCATTGAAGTGTGGCTTACCATTATTCTGAGATGTATGTTCTAACTGGGGAGTCTTCATAAATTCAAGGCTAGTTTCTCATAACCATGCTCACCAAGAGCAATCCCCTACTCATTCATATTGTCCAGCTGGAGGTGAAATATGGTATCAGAGTCTACCAGATAATTAGAGGAAAAACTGATTGTTGTGCAGACCATTGTGGAAGTTGGAAATCTTTGCCATTATACACATATTCAGCTCCAATCCTTAGAAGCAAGCATGAAATATTACAATTGCAGGAATTTAAATAGACACTGGAATAGAAAACATTTACATAACTATGCACTGGCAGTTTATTTTTTTGTGCAGTGTAATCCTTTAAGTTGAGACATCATTGTACTGCCACACGAAGACCTTGACCTCAGCTATTTTGAATGCACAGTCCAGTATTCCAAAGGCATTTATTGGGTAATACTGTTGATCAAATGTTGCAAGGATAACCACTTGAAGACCTAGGACCATCACCTGACAAAATTACATAAGTGGACGCTTCTACTTAAATGTTCTTACAGAGGCAATTTTTGTTTCATCTTTGAGCAAAAATTATTTCTCAAAAATATAATAGCAAAACTTTTTCTTTGCTCCGTTAACCTCTAGAGTTTAATGAAATGCTATGAATGAGAGGCAAGAATTTTTAAATCCTAAAGTGCTACTGGACACTGCTACTCTTTAAGAATATAGATGTCAATCTTCTGATTCATTGCACCCAGTTGCACTGCTTTACCCATACGGAGGTCCATGGACTTTAAGGATTCAACCCAACAGGTAAAGAAAATGTATTGGATACAGGATACGGGATAGAATTACAGAGGATTTAGTAAGAGAAGAATATCTAAATCACTAGAGCTTAATGTTGTTGGGTTATTACAAGAAAAAAATCAATAAAAGGAATACTGAGCTTTTTTATGACAGATCACATAAATAATATTACACTGTAATAAATTAAATGGGTCATGGCAACGAAAGTTATATAGAAAATAATACCATTCCTCAGCTGTCTCACAAATTTACCGATAAAGAGAGCGTCCTATGCTCCATTTTATACCATAGCAATAAATATAAAAGCCTACAGATAAACTAGATGATTTAGGTTCATGATATATTCACTAACTTCATTCCTCGTGGATTAAAGAGAAACTTCAAAATGGTACAAAAAGTACTACTTAGAAACCAGCTGCTACTCTTTGGTTATAAGAACCCTTCCCCAAGGAACTGATCACTTTGTAAAGTCTTCAAAAGTATCAAACCTTTCTGACTTATAAGAACAGTTTGAAATGTGCAAGCATCTATTTTAGCAGCTTCAAATATCACAACTGCATTTCACACACACAGACATACCATGTGCCTGCCCAGAACAGTAAATTACGAAGGGAGACTGAAACAGAGCCAACCAGAAATCAAGATATTCCACTCCTTGAAAACATGTCATTTTTACTAGATTGAACCTTTCATCTGAAATTGAGTTGATGGAAGGGGTGAACACTGGGAAGAGAATGGATTAATCATGTACAAAGAAGCAGGCCCTCAGTACTGCTTCTCTCCACAGCTCAGGGACCCAAAGAAGTTGGCAGGAGCAGGACTTTCAGGCTGGACTGCATCCAGAATTAATATTACGGAGTATTTGCCCTTCCTCCTTGGTTTTAGTTTAGATCTGCTGTGAAAGCATTTTAGAAACATCAATATATTTTATGTTTAGATTGAGGAGTTTGAAAGCAGCAAACACTTTTTTATTATTTGGTTCTAATTCATTTCACTAGCGTTGGGCAAATTCTTTGCTGACAATATTAGTTTTCTTTACCTCAACCACTTGCAGATTATCATAAACTTATGCGAACATACAGTATTTTGGTCAGTGAAAAACCTTATTGGATTCATATATTTTTTCCAGGTGCTTGAAATCTTGTGCAATGTAAAAACAGTGACAGTAAAGTAATAAAGTGGAACAAAACTACACAAAAACTGTGATGTGCTATCTGTATTGACTAATAAATTAATTGCTAGTTAACATCCTTAGTCCAGCATCATCTGTGGTCCGGCAGCCCTACGAGTGCTCCCAAACTGGAGCACTCACAGGGAAAAGCTGGGCCTCTGGCTCAGCAACTCTTTCTCTGCCCTCCCAGAGTTTCCATAGCATTACAATTTGCAGCACTCAAGCTCAGGAATGGAGGGAGAGAAGCGGTGCTAGGGGGAGATGTTTGGGGGAAGAGCAAAGGTTGCTATAGTGCTCCATGGCCAGGAGCACAGGCTCACGGCCAGGAGCACAGCCTCACAGCCATGTGGCTCAGTGCACTCCATTTTAGGATGTTCTGAGTACGTGCATATTTTGTAGGCACAGCACCAGGATCTGCGTCTCAGGTATTTCCATAGACAATTTAAACACAAGTCAAAATCGGGGCAGATTAAGATTTTAACTCTGGCCCAATGCTAGGACCACACTTCTGGAGTCATGCAAATACAGAAGAATCTAAAAAAGCATAAATTTCTACTCTTTTTGACTGACATAGTGACATCTATTTGAGTATGCTGGTGGCCTGAAACGATTACATAAGAACAGCCATACTGGGTCAGACCAAAGGTCCATCTAGCCCAGTAGCCTGTCTGCCGACAGTGGCCAGCACCAGGTGCCCCAGAGAGGGTGGACCAAAGACAATGATCAAGCGATTTGTCTCCTGCCATCCTTCTCTAGCTTCTGACAAACAGAGGCCAGGGACACCATTTCTATCCCCTGGCTAATAGTCTTTTATGGACCTAACCTCCATGAAATTATCTAGCTTCTCTTTAAACTCTGTTATCATCCTAGCCTTCACAGCCTCCTCTGGGAAGGAGTTCCACAGGTTGACTACATGCTGTGTGAAGAACAACTTTCTTTTATTAGTTTTAAACCTGCTACCCATTAACTTCATTTGGTGTATTCTAGTTCTTCTATTATGGGAACGAATAAATAACTTTTCTTTATTCACCCTCTCCACACCACTCATGATTTTATATACCTCTATCATATCCCCCCCTCAGTCTCCTCTTTTCTAAACTGAAAAGTCCCAGTCGTTTTAACCTCTCTTCATAAACTCTTAGATTGCTCTAAGAGTTGTGAATTGCATCACATATCTGAATGGAGTGTTATTAGCACTGGCCAAAAAGGCAAAAATTCCATTTAGTGAAAAATTTAAAAGTTTCATAGTTTGTTTTTGTTTGACCATCAGCAAGTTTGACCTTTAGAAATTTTTCACAGTGAAACAGACACACACCCAAGAATAGCCAATAGTCCAACCATTAGGTGCACATCTGGAATGTGGGAGACCTATGTTCAAGTCTCTGCTATGCCATATTTGGAGTAGCAACTTTAATCTGTGTCTTCAATGAGTCTCTCACTTTCTCCTGTTTCAGTTGCTCCACTTTGTACAAATAGTTACTATTCATTGGGAAAAGAGAGAGACTGACTGTATAGCTCAGAGCAAAGGTACTCAAATGGTGGTTTGTGGACCACCAGTGGTCCACGAGCTCCATTCAGGTGGTCCGCACCTGGGATGCCACTCATGAGAGAATAAAAGCACTCTTGTCATTTTATGCTCAAAAATACTAATCTAATTAGTATTTTGCAGAAGTGGCTCCACTAATTAGGTGCCTAGGGCCTGCACCCTCACATGCAAAGTGAGGTAGTGTCCTTGGGGAAAATAGAGAGTAGGTGGGAACAGGCAGTAGGGTGGGATGGGGGAAATAGGAGGCAGGTGGGGGTCAGTAGGGTGAGAGGAGAAGGTAGGAGGAAATTAGCATGTGCAGGGTTGTGGCGGCCAGAGAAAGAAGCCTCAGCTCTGTATAGCTGCTTTGGTGGGAAAGTGACTCCTATTGATATTAAAATATGAGTTTTGTGATTTTATTTGTAAAACAAAAAAGTGTTCATTATTATTAAAGTTGGGATTTTTTTTAAATACAGGGCTTTTACCCAAAGTGTTTTATAATAGTTAGCTAACAGTACAAACAATATTTGGAAAGATCATTATGTGGTCTGCTGAGATCATCAGCAATTCTCAAACAGTCTGCAAAAAAAAAAAAAAAAAGTTTGAGAACCACTGGATTAGAGATTAGAAACATCACCAGACATCTGAAAGATCCAAGGCCTGCCTGTTATGGAGCAAGGACTTGATCACTGGTCTATTGGCAATTCTGGAGTCTCTCTCACTAGCAACCAGAAATTCCATTCTGAACCAGAAAAATTTTCCTGACAAGAGGTTAATGAGAACAAATATGTTTTTGTGAAAAGTTTTTGTTTCAACAAATTGATATTTTCAACACCAACTCTAGGTGCTATATCTTAGAGCCTCTGCTGCTACCCCAGATGTTTCTGGGAAGCAGGGAACCCTGCTACTCCTTGGTTGAAGAAAGGGGCCTTGTATCATTTTCCTGGCCTACATGGGAAGGGAAGGAAGCTCTTGCCACTGCTACCCCAAGTGTAGTGCTTGGCTAGAGGGGATCTATAATATGAGTGTCAAGGACACCAGAGTGCTTAATCTGTCCCTATAAAAATGAATCTTGTAGTGAATAATATATAGGTAAAGATGTAACTACAATCCAGCATCTTTTTCACAGGTGGTTTTTTTCATGCAGCAGGCTAAATACTATGTCGCTGTATATCTGAAGACTCTCTTAAGTATTCAGTGTTCAACAAAACTTCATAGGACTCAAAGAGGATGCATCGGGGTGCTTACACAATGTTGCTCTATGGATTTCTATTGACCCTGAATGCAGTAACTTGGGATTTATCCATAGTTTATTTTAAACTGTAAATCCAGGCACAGCAGCAGTTTTAATCCCGCTGAGGCTGCAGATGATACCCCATGGAGACACACTAAAACTGGATGCATGCCCTCTGTTGTCTTTAAAATCTTCATGGCCAGTTGAGATAGAACCAACCAATCCCACATTTCAGATCAGCATGAAGTTATGTGGATGAAACCATAAACCGGGCATTCAAGCTGCTTTCAGAATAGCTTAAATATTTGCAGAATTATATTAGGCTCACAGACTCCCTATGTAAATACTCTAATACTACTTGACAGTCACTATCTTACCACCACTACATACTGCCGTAGCCTGCAGCATCTGCACTTTCTCCATAATTTTCTATATTCACTGGCTGAGGTCATACCTTTGACATAAAAAATACTCATTGTTCTGTATAAACCAATACGTGCTTCAAGGAAGACAAGGCAGTTAGAACCTGGACTAGATTGGAAAAAAGGATGAAGAGGAAATCTCTCCTTTTGTCCCTGATAAAGCATTGTCTTTAATTACATCTCTTAAAACAGAAACCTTTTTGATGATACACTGGGTTTATACTCAGCAGATACAATACATTGGATAAAAGTACCCATCTTCTTCTACACATGCCAGACAAGCAAATGAAAGATGCATCCTCAGGTCTGTCCAATGGGACTTTCCCAGCCTTTTCTTTAGCTAGAAAAATAAACTGAAAGACAACAGCTGTGTCTATTGCAAGGACTATTGCAACAGGGATATCATCATAATAAATGGACTACCGCTCCACACAGCAGACTCTGAATAAATATGTGCACCCTGACAGAGGAGGTATGTCTGAAAACTTCACATAGATGTGAGCCCACACTCACTCTCTCTCTATGGGATACCAAGAGACCAGGAAGTTATGGACCCGGGAAGGCAATGATCATCTTCAAGTCCTTCTTGTTTCCTTTCCTTAGAAGAAAGCATTTTGTTAATATGAGACTGAGATAGAACCCTTAAGTGCACTGTACATTCTTCTATAGTCAGAATGCTTGTCTAAATAGACCAAAGACTGGAATATTACAATAGCAAGTTAATCATCATTCCACTGATCTGCCAGGTCTTTGTTGGGGTGAAGTGCTTCTTAACCTAAAGTGGCTGCTAATGTGGTGTAACTGTCAAGCATGCAATGGAAAACTGGCTTTACATTTCTATATCTGAAATGTACCTTAATGGAAATATTTAAAAAAAATATATGAACTGCTGGGTAAATGGCTTTTATTGGGGATAATATTGTTTGAATTCGGAAATCATCCACAAATGAAGAAAGGAGATACTATATGTTTCCCTTTACATATTTGTGATTCCATACAGCAGAACAGAGCTTGGGATGGGCCATCTGTAGTTTTGTCACAGATAGAAGAAATGCTCATTAGTTCAAATAGGTATTACACAGGTGACAAGCAGAAATTTGCATTCATACAAGTAATACCTACTGAAAATTTGTACCTTGAAGTTTGAAAGGCTGGACTCCTAAAATCCAAACCTCTTTAATGCAGCCCATGTGGGGAACAATATGTGCCAAGAATTGTAGCCAATTTATAATCCTGTATGGAGCAGGCTGCATATGGAGAAGGGTGAGGACTAACTCCGCACAGGAAGAAGAGTATGTGTATCCACTATCTCTGACCCTCTCAGGTCACATGACATGACATGAGGGAATGTAGTGGGAGGCTTACCATAGTTCACTGATTGGAGAAGCACCAGACACATGACTGACTCAAATAGGTGACACTGTTCATGGGTTATCTGCAGTGCCACGTGAGCAAAGACACAGAAATTGTGTTAACTCTTCTCATAGATAGGATCCTACCAATTTCACAGCTCTGAAAAAATGTGCCCTGGTCTGTGAAATAAGCTCTTCCCTGTGAAATCTGATCTCACCTGCTGGGAACACCCCAACCAGGAAGCCTGGCCAGGCCGGAGAGGGACAGGACTTGTCCTTTCTGTGCATAGCTTCTCTCATGGAGAGATCAGACCCCAGCTCTGGCTACCTTTTGGGTTGGGGCCATTGTGGTTACAACACTGTGAAATTTCAGATGTAAATGTCTAAAACATGAAATTGACCAATTAAAAAACCCTCTGTCAGTAGACTTCAAAATGGAAAGTGAATTTGGTAGGGCCCTACTCATAGGTCTGAAAATAAAGACATTCACTGGTAGAAAGAGAGAGACAAACAGTTACTATGTTCATCAATCACTCAAAGCACAATTACAGCAAGAGAGAGAGAGGAAATGCTCCAGCTGTGGAAGAAGCAAATTGGTGAGCAATGTGGACATTCTGTGCACTGGGTGGCCCACACTGTTTATATGGCTCCGAACTGTTTATATTGATCCTGATTCAGCTACAACCCAAAGACACTTTTTCTGCATTTAGGAGAGGAATTCAGATTGATAAACCCTGAACTAGAGATTGGTCTTGTAGCTCTTCAAACTACCACTTGTGTGGTGGCCAATGAAAAGTGCACTTATCTGCAATGATTGTATTGCTATTCATGAATTTCTGGTATACTTACATCCTCTCCCTTAGGCACCCTCTCTTTGTAGTGCAGATGAACTCTACTTTATCTGATCTCACCAAGGATTCATTCTTTACTGTCAATGGAAGCAAATTATTTGTGGCAATAAAATAGGAAGATGTACATTGTTTTAAACATGAAGCAACCACTGCCTTGAAAACCAGTCTGAGACTGGTAAAGACAAAGCATATTCTTAAGTTTTAGAATGCAATCAAAGGACCTGATCCAAGTCAATGAGAGTCTTTCCACTGGATTGAATAGACTCTGGATCAGAAGTCATTCATTTCCCTTCCTGTGCAATAGACTAATGAACTGAGGGGAAGTTGAAAGGATGGTTACTAAGTAATTTTGTGCCATTAAGTGATGAATTATTGTCAATCCAAGAATCAATGAGCTCATCAAGAGAAAGGAATGTGCACTGATAAAGATCACATAATTTCATTGCATATAAAGGAGGGAATGAGTCTGACACAGGGGCATGTCAGCAGGATGACTTCATCCTGGCTGTGGGTGGAATATGATCACAAATCAAGGGAGGTATCCAAGGAAAGAAATACACATGTATGAGTAGGATCAAATGTATCACTCCATTACATTCTTGACTGGATGGCACAAACTGGGCATAGTTTGCAGTGGTAATTTTTATATTCTAAATGATCGCATTTTAGAGCCATTCATTTTAGTATCTACAGGACAGGATTCAACCCTCAAGTAATATGTATGGGTCAGACTGCAAACATTCATTATTAATCACTTCATGATGGGCTTTTTTTTTTTTTAAATCAGAAGAGAGGACTACTTCCCTAAAATTACCAGTAGTGGTTATTAACATTAAAGTAGAAGATGGAAGTTCCACATAAAAATTCATGGGGAAACGGGTCCTAAAAGGTTGATGGACAAAGCAGAATTCAAAACTTTAGAATCAGTCTTAGCCACTACAAGATAGGGGGACAACAGATTCTGTGTGCGCGTTCTGTGGTCACTATTTAAAGAAAAATTGGCATTTTCAGAGATACTGTCATTATTTCCTTATTCTAAGTATGAGGAAATAACAGTATTTCAGATATTAATTTTGGCAAGTGTCAATATATTTGATGGCAGCCACACTTATAAACTAAAGATAAAAAAATACAAAAGAGAGTTGAAAAATTACTCTCTTTCCCCATCAGTCTATAAAGCAAGACATTTTTACCACTAAGGCAATTTTTAATGTATAGGTGTGTGACCTTGACAGATATTGCTTTCTCTAAAGAGGAAGTCATGAAGCAACTTGAGAAACTCAATGATATTAAGTAACTACCACTGGATGGTATTCACCCATGGTTTAAAAAATGAAGTGTGAAATAGTAGAGATGCTGAGGTGGGTATGTAATACATCCTTTAAAACAGCAACTGTTCCTGAAGACTGAGATGTTACCAATATAGTGCCTATTTTTAAAAATGGAGTTAAGGGAAAGTTTACGGAGGAGAGCCCCAGAATTTCAGTCACTTCAGAAACCTCAGAACCTGGCTCTCTTTCCTTACTTTAATTCCCCCCCTTCCCCCCCCACACTTATTTATTGATGTGTCATTTTTGTGAATATACTAGAAAAACCCTTTTCTAGTAATAACTGTTCCATTGTCCTTTTAGCCCCCTCTTTTTTCTGTCTATAGTCTCTTTTGGGAAGTTTAGATATAAATCATTTGGCATCATGGGTGGTGGGTAATATAGGCAAGGGAAAACATTGTCTTCCCAAAACAACTTATCCTCCCACTTCCCAGGAGGGCTGAGGCTGTAGCGCAGCTGCCTGGCTCTACAGCTGGTTGGGAGAGCTGGGGCCATGCCAGTCACTGGGACGGTGAGACTAAGACGACTAAGTTCAGGGGGTTAGGGACAGTAACCTGGGGTGGGATTTGGGCTTACCTCTATAGGGTGGGGGAGAGGTGATGGAAGGGGCAGGACCTCAGGCAGAACAGGCAGGGCTGAGGTTTGCCTTCCCCCAACTGGGTGTTCATGCAACATCCATGTTTGGCACACTCTTGGTACTATTTTCTCCAATTTTCTCTTTTTCTGTTTCTGGATACCTCTCTTATTATTTTCCACAAAACCTATCCTTTTAGCCAGACAGAGCTATTTTTAACAACTGCTCAGCTTCTTCTGCTTTATGTATTTGCAGGTGTGCTTCTGAGAAGCTCACATCAATCTTGAGGAAAAAGGGCAGTATTAATATCCCCACTGTATTAATGAGGAACCGAAGCATGTTGCGATGAAATGATGTGCCCAAGAACTCACAGGAAGTCTAGCACAGAGCTAGGAAGAAAACTCAAATTTTTTGAGCCCCAGTTGAGTGCTTAACCAAAGGGCCATCCATCCTTTTTTACCCACTTGCCAGGTGATTCTTCAATCTATCTTACACTAACTGCTTGAGGTATACACATACAAACACAATAAGAATTTGTTAGCAATGCAAAGATCTATTACATCATCTACCCCATCTCTTTCTTAAGGCAGGACTTTTCAACTGTGTAATTTTCAGCTTTTTGTCTAAGCTATTTGTAGATAAACAAGGAAATGATGTGCACTCCTGAGACACTCTATCTCTAATTCCAACCAGTGGGACATCTGTTAATTTAAGAAGAGTTGGCAGGGGTCCAAGGTGAGGAGTTAAAATGATTTGAGTTCTTCCTGGAGGGAACCAACCAACAAATAGTGCTGGGAAACCCCTTCACTTCAAGATTCCTTACTTGTGGTTCTCCCTAGTTCATTACAACATCTTCATGAAGCCTTTTGGTGAACTGGTCCTATGGCATGACCAGCAACAAGGAAATTATACTTACTATACCTGTTCTTCACCTCATGCAATTACAACCAAAACAGCCCTGTGTTTGGATGAGATCTGCCCATGGTTAAAAAGCAGATGGCTGAAGCGGAATCTGAGCAAGAATGAGGTGATGCTAGTGGGCATGGCTTGCAGCCACGGTGAAGCCTCCTTTGGTTGAGGGTATATATCCAAAACTGGTCAATTAGGTTATGGCTGAGGAATACTCTTGGATTACTGGCTGATGCAGAGCTCTCACAAAGCAGCATCCATGAGCAATATTTCCTATCATCTCTGGTTGGTTAAGAGACCCCCATCTCCTCTTGGCAGACAATGACTTGGCCTGAGTTATTCATGCTTTCATACAATCACAGAAAAGTAGAACCGGAAGGGACTTCAAGATATCTATTCCATCTTCCCATAACTCCAACAGCAGTATTAAATATAACTTGGTCATCCTTTTCATAAAATCTTCAGTTATAGGGATCAATCTTCCGTGGTAACAATCTCCCGTGGTAACTGTCCCTACAATAAGTTAACAATGCTTTCCCTACTATTTCACACAAATCTCCCTTGGTGCAAAATAAGCCTATTACTTCGTGTCCTATGCTTGGTAGCCAAGGGTAAACAATTAATTGCTATCCTCTTTATAACAGCCTATTAAAAATGTAAAGACTTATCAGATCCCCTACTCTTCTGTAGACTAAACATGCCTAATACTTTCATCCTTTTCTCACAGATCATATTTCTAAACCTCTCTCTCTTGCCTAGATGAACTTTTTCCTATTGTCGAAAGTTCCATTGTAGTTTGCTCTCTGCTACATTGTCCACATACTTAATGAAAGTATTGAATAGTACTATCACCAGTGCATGGTCATGAAGCCTTCTTTGCTTAGGAAACTAACTAATACAAAATGCTGTAACATGCCTCTTCAGCAACACACACTACTGTTTGCACACCAGACCTGTCCTCAGTTCTCTCCACTGGCATTCCATAGAACACAAACAAATTCAAGGTCTAGGTTCTTAACTTCAAGATACTCCATGGTCTTGGCCTACGATATCCAAAAAACTTCCTAAAGCTATGGGATGAAGACTATGGTTGACAGCTACACTGCTCTAGAACAATGGAACTTACAGTAAGGATCAAGTTCATCTGTGCAAGAGAAAGATGTTCTCAGTGGGAAAAGAAAGACGTTTCAAGACTGGAATGAGCTTAGTCCCCATGAACTGAGAATCACTACAGACTTCACCACTTTCTACTTCAAGTGTTAGGAACATTTCTTTGACCTTTCCTTCTCTAACAAATACATAGCAATGTGTATATTCTTTAAAAAAAATTCTACCAAAACAAGATACTTTTCCTGCTGGGAAGAATATAGATAATGCCACATGGCAGATGTTAGTGACCATGGAAGGCACTCTCATACTACAGAGATCAGTGCCGTATAAACGTACAGAGAAGAGAAAGATTTAACTCTTAATTTATTAATGCCAGTAACTTTCTTTCTGTGAAGATGTGATTGGTTCATAACTAGGTTGCAAATTAATTCATGGTCACTAGCCCATAAATTCTTCTTCTGCTTGTTACCATTTCCTCTTAGTTTTGTCTGGTTCTAGAGCTGCCTTACACCTGTGGTACTGCTCTCACTTTTGCTCTGCAAGCTGCCCTCCACAAAACTGAAGAATGACTTCAGTGGCAAATGTCTTGTTGGATAGATTTTCCAGCATATAGCTTGGTAAGATAGCCCCTTTCACCATTATTATGAATGTTGAAACTATTGTCATATGCATAAGGGTTTCAGTGGGCAGAAGATGAGAGTATGTAAGATTGTCTGTCATAATCCTCTGAGTCAATTCCATTTGGATCAGAATTCCACGAGCAAATGCTTGTTGGCATGACTAGATACAATAGCTGAAACATTCAGTGCTAACAATAAAACTGCAGTGGCTGTTCTAAGCCTACTCTGAAAAAGTTTACCCCATTTGACAGAAAACATATATCTTTGTATTAAAAACCATTCCTGATTTTTAAAACAATCATATTTTCACTCTGATCTCTCTTAGTATTACTTGAAATCTTAATTTTAAAAATCAAAAGTTTACCTACATATAAATGAAAAAAAGATTATGAAAGTGCACAATAATTATCTAATTAAGACTTTGCAAAATAAACTTGTTCATTTCTTGAGTTACAAAAACAGCATTGCAGAATTCCTCAGCATTCAATTAAATGAAATTGAAGAATGGAATATAACTGATAATCAGTAGTCACAAGAGCGCCTTAGCAAAACAAGCTTTTGGGAAGAAAACACAATAGAAACAAACACCTGATCTTTATGTGAATGTTGTGAAGGTAGGAACAGAACTATTCATTTTATAAATATAAGTCTGAATAAGGACTTGGGCAATTGGAGAACATTCTGGAACAGATCAAGGACAGGTTGGACCGTGGCATAATTTAGAGCTGTTCTTACTAACACTAGCTACAGCAGACTCCTAAAATTTATATAGCCACATCCAATGATACTTCTACACCTGTGCACCTCCATACCCACAACATACCCTGTGCTAGAGCAGGGGTGGCCAACCCATTAAAGGCAAAGAGCCACAATAGTTGGGGATATAACGCAAAGAGCCGGAGGAAAAAAAGTTGTCAAGGAAAAAAAAAAAGGAAGTTGCCCCTTTAACTCCCGTCAGCCGGCGCCATTTTGCTTTACCGCGATGGACGGTGAGCACAGGGAAACGGGGGCCAGGGGCCGTTTTTAGGGGTGCAGGAGCAGCCATGGGGAGGCTTTGCGAGCCTCACTTGAAGGGGGGAAGAGCCGCATGAGGCTCACGAGCCACAGGTTGGCCAGGTCTGTGCTAGAGTAAGGGGAAGTATTTGGCACAGAGGCAATTACGCCAGCTTTATGCATTCTGGGATACTTACCTGATGTTCTCCAGCTACTTTCTTAATGCATCTTTCTGTCTTCCTTGTCCCTGGCCCCGTCACCTTGTGCAGCATATCTAGCCCATATTCACTAAGAGCTAGGTAGATTTTAACAGGGCTTTAATTTAACCCTCTGAAGTCTGACTCATTTTTCTCATGGTCTTAGCCTGCAAAGGTGCTGTAGTAACATCACTAGAGGGCATCAAATGGTCCAGCCACATTTAAAATAGTAATATTTAGTTGGAAAACCTACTGCAAAGAATGCCACTGGATCACTATACAATCCACAGTGACTTTATGCATAAAGAAATTTTTAAAACCATGAATGGACCTGCACCACCTTAATGACTAACAAAAAATGTAGATAGTATCATGAGGTTTCATGGGCAGATGAAGAAGTGGGTTGTGCCCATGAAAGCTCATGATACTATCTACATTTTTTGTTAGTTTTTATGGTGTTGCTCTTGTTTTTTAAGTTTTTTCAGTTACAGACTAACATGGTTACCCCTCTGAGACTTTTATGCATAAAGACGTCAGGATATTTAACATGCAGCAGCCCACTTTCCAAGTTCCCCTTCAATTATGCATGTTTGTGTACAACAATTGTCATTCAAGAGTAACATTTACCAACATATACCAAACAATGTTGCCTGAGATATTCAGTATTTCCTTATGTTCAGGATTCTACACAATTGACATATTTGAAATATAGCGTTATGGCAATGTAGCAAATTGCTAAAACAAAAACAACAACAACTACTAGGGGTGTGTCTAGACTACAGGTTGTTGTTTTTTTTCCGAAAGAAGTGGCCATTTTTCAAAAAAACTTCCCCTGCGTCTAGACTGCTGCCACGTTCTTTCAAAAGTAAATCGAAAGAACATGGCAATTTTTTCGACCACAGAAAACCTCATTTTATGAGGAATAACACCTTTTTTCGAAGTGCTCTTTCGAAAAAAGGCGCTATGTAATGCAAACTGTGCTTTTTCGAAAAAGAGCATCCAGACTGCCTGGGTGCTCTCTTTCGAAAGTGGCTTGCTTTTTCAAAAGTACTGGCTGTTGTCTAGACGCTCTTTTTCAAAAGAGGCTTGTAGTCTAGACGTACCCTAGGTTTCCATGGGTGTATTTGTGGGCATGGGGATGCTTAACTCAGAAAACAAACCATCATCTACATGGCTTGCAGTCTGTTTTTTTTCTACTGAGAGCCTAACACATGCTGTTTATAACTCTGAAATAGCAGTAATGACACAGCTGCTGCTATTACAACCTTGCACAAATGTGGAATTTATCTTCAAGCATTTTGCCATTGGTTGGTTTCTGTAATCACATTATGCTCTGTGGTACATATTAGAAAAATAGCCAACCTTCATGCCATAGAGATTAATAGGTCTTTTTATACAGTTGGACTGCATTCGAAAATAAGGTGCATTTCCCAAGATTGAATGTGCATGCCAAATCTTTGATTGAATGCCATCTATGTGAAGACTAAATGTTAAGACCTATCTTAATGGAAACTAATCCATCTACAAACTTTTTTTAACCAGTAGTTAACAATGAAAAGCAATGCTTTTATTCCCTGTGTCTAAAAAGTAATGCTGGAGTTGTGATGCTGGCAGACAAGATGTCAGCTCATGCCAAGGCCCCTGGGTCTCAGAAAACACTGACATGCATAGTGGTAACCAGTCTGACTCACCTGTGAGTGAGTATTGTTAAAATACATATTCGAGTTATAAGAATGTGTTCAGACTTTATGAACTGCTGATGAGTTTCTGCATGCATTAATCTCACTTATAATACCTATATCCCATTTATAAGGTAATATTTAAGTGTTTGCTCTGAATCAAACAGTAAATCCTCAGTCAGGAGAAAAGCATTACCAAGTGTGAAATACTAGTTTTGCACAGGAGCCATCATCTCCTGCCCAACAAAGGAAGGCTCACAGATACCAGACAAAGCACCGTGGAACACTAGAAGACAAAAGCCTTGATTGTCTCCTCTCCCCTCATGCACACTGTGACAGGGCATTTGCCCTGCACTGGCCCTTTAAGGGGCTGAGTGAAGAGTAAGGGAAGAACAGAGTGAAGCCCAGCTAGGGCAGCTCGGCAAATGAGGGCCCACCTGGGGACTATATAAAGAGGGACTCATGGAGGGAGGAGAAGAGACCTGACTGTTGCTCTGGCTGGAGAGGGACCTGACTGCCAGCGAAGCAAGAGTCTTCCTGGAGATAGAGCAGGGAAGGGAAAGTTTTGGCCAACTAAGCCCCAGGCTGGCAGGCCTGAAGCTACTAGGGGCTGCGAGAAGCAGCCATGGTAGGCAGGCTGTGAGGGGCAGTCATGATAGGCTGCGCTGCAAGAGACAGACATGGTAGGCTGGGAAGGCTCTGGCCAAGTAAGCCCCAGGCTGTAAGGCCTGAAGCCTCGGGGGCTGCGAGAGGCAGAGGCAGCAGGTCCACACTCCCAGTAAGGGAGGTGCAGGGGAACTGGGTGTTCCGGGGAGTAAGGCGGACGCTGAATTGGAGTATGCAGAGGAATAAACAACACCCCCAAGAAGGGGGCGCAGACAGAGACCGGATGGTGTGGTTAAAAGAACAGCACGAGGAGATACCAGCAGGAGGAAGGCGCACAACGAAACATCGAGCTAATTCCCCAAGTCAACCAGCTGAGGGCGCCATGCTGGTGAGTCGACCCTGTTACTTACACACACACACACACACACACACACACCCTTGGACGAGATGTGCAGATGGACTCATCCCATCAGCTTGACCTTTGAGGAAAGGAAATAAAAATCGGGGACAAGAAGTAACTCAATCTCTTTATGAGACCTGGACTCTGAGGGCAAATATTCTAAGCAAAAGAAAGGGATCCCTCGCTGCTTAGCCTGGTATAGCTCTAGAAGACATACGAAGTTTACATATTACAGCAGCTTTTATTGCTTTTTGAAATCTAAGCCTGCAATCCATTTGTGTGTGTGTGCATGATTACCTGCTTTAATCTTGCAAACAACTTGTTTCTTTTTCTTAGTTAATAAATCTGTCTTTATTATAGGATTGACTAAAAGTATTGTCTTTAGTGTAGGCTGTAAAGTGCAATTAAGTGACTGTTCCTTTGGGACTGGGACTAACTTGTCATTTTTGGTGAAAGGCAAGATTACTTGGGTGGCAAGATAGATCAAAGTACCCACTGGGCTGTTCATGAGTCCATGTTAAGATAGTTGCACTGCTTGAGGGGTTCACACTTCATTGACCTGGTGAAAAACTAAGTATAAATCTCACAACCAGTGTGAGGTTTGTGCCCTTTTTCTTCACAGTCTGCCCAGATATTGGCACTTATGCTTGTGAACCATTACAGACAGCTTGACAGAGTGAGAACTTATCTGCTTCACTTCCTCTCACCCAGCTCAAGACAAACACATCATTTTAAAATGTCTCAGTATAGTGGGATTATTTGAAGCTCCTGATTTGCTAGAACAAATAAGAAAAATTCTCCTTGGTGATCACAGTTCACAACAATCCTAGTTTATGCATCACATACCCATGACTTCATTCTATGCAGTTGGGTACTTATACTCACAGTTTCTTAGGAACGTCTATACTAAGGAACACTATCCATGACACGGGTCGAGGCTATGTCAATTTGACAGGATTAGATGCAAGGGTTATTGTGCCTGCCTATTTTCCTTAAGTTTGTTTTACAGAATTTCACCAAATTATACCTACAATAGAGGAAAAATATCACCATACCTGAGATTGTGCATTAATATTGGCTCCTTCCTTAACCAGAACTTTGACAACTTCAGCCTGTCCAGCCAGGGATGCAATGTGCAGGGCTGTATTCCCTTTCTGTTATGTGAAAGAAAGGATGTGTCATTAACAATCATTATGACATTCAGAACATGATACTATTTTCATGTGTTACTTCATAGGACACAGTTCCACCTTATAATGGACATTGCATTGTGCGTACTGGATGAGACAGAGCTGGGGTATGCTGCCAAAGGACGTTCCAAAGGCAGAGATATAGGTTAAAGAAAGTTAAAAAGAGGGAATTCTCAGCTATCCATCAATAAGGGAACCACAGGGGTGAAGAGAAGCAGTTTGGAGTGAGAGTTGAGACTTAGATTGTAGAAATATGATCACAGAGGTCAGAACTCATCTGCCAAAATAAGTTAATAACCATGTTACAATATGCCTCCATAATTTGCAGTGCCAGAGAATTCACTCTTTTGCTGCAGAATAATGCTCCAGAATTACAGCTTTTGTTCTTAAATTAAATTTCTAGCCCTAATAGTGCAAAGATAACCATGGAACTATGAATCAAATGTAATAAATACCCATCTGAGTCTACAAAGAGCAAGAAACAACAACTCTGAGAAGAGGGATCTTCCCATTCATCTCACTCAGGTCCTCATCAACTCTACTGTTGTCCTGTTGGGAATTGGCCATTTTTCCAAGATTCCACAGAATTCAGCATTATTTTGCAGAATGAATTATTGTGTTACAGCCATGTGCTCAGCACCATTTATCTTCTCTTTGCCTGCTTCTGACCTGTTTGCAAGAGAGTTACTAGCATTACAGTGTATGCTCCACTCACTGTTCTACAGAAACAGCTAAGAAAGGGGGTCAGGAGCCAGGACTAGAATCCACCCTGCAGACAAGGAGCCGGTGTAACCAGATGTGCAGGCTGGTCAGCTGGGATGCCTAGAGACTAGTGCAGCTCCTAAGGAGCTGAGAAAATGAACTGCTGAAGCTAGCTACAGGCTGAAACTCTTTAGTTCAGCACCCTCGGGACCTGACTGGTGCGGAAACAGAGAATTTGCCTAACCACAGGAGGTCAATATTGTCTAGTAGCATTACCAACATTTCTACTGCTTACTGGGCCTCTTAGAAGACATTAAGTGGTAAATTAGAGCTAAACTAGGGGGTGGTGCTCCCTGTTCGTTATGCTCTCCAATCCTCTTTTCTCTGGGGTTAGGCAGTCCCGGCTCTCCCTCCAGCTACCAGGGAAGGTTGAGGCCACGCCAGCCCCGGTCTCCCCACCCCCACTCAGCTGCCGGGGAGGGCCAGGGCCACGGCTATGTCAGCCCCACTTCTCTCCCTGGCCACCAGGCCAAGGCCATGGCACAGCAGCTCTGGCTCCCCTGAGCACCGGGGAGGAAGGAGGGGAGAGGTCACGCAGCAGAGGGGCAACAGGAAAAAAAAATGAGAGCGAGAGAGAGATAAAATATAGCATGACAGCAGGGGAACCCGGGATCACCTTCAACAGAGAGTGGCCCTGTTCTCTGAGCCCCATCTTGAGTATCCCTGCTTCCCCCAGATCCTGTATCCCCCACTTCCTGTGGGCTGACCGTGCTGATGATGAGAAGCCCCATTAACCTCACCCAGAGGTCATACTGTATATCCCCCATACCTGGCTGGGGGAGAGGAGCCCAGGCGGGAGTCCTTGTGCTGATCAGTCCTTTCTCCAAGCACAGAGGGGCCAGGCAGGCTCGGTGTCTGCCCCAGAGGGGTTGGGCCGGGGCAGGCTGCGGTAGCCTCTCGATATTTTGGCGCTGGAGTACACAGAGCGAGCTCCACCACCATGGCGCTGAGCTAAGCACAGGTGCTAGAGGGCCTGGTGCTCTCCCCACTCTGTGGCATGATCCTGACTGACTTCGGGGCACAGGTGGTGCAGGTGCCTTGCTTGCCCCACTCAGCCATGAGCACGGACGTGCAGGGCTAAGGCAAGTGCTTGCGGGCACTCGACCTGGAGCAGGCACGTAGGGTGGCGGTGCTGAAGAAACTGCCAGTGGGTGGATGTTCTGGTGGAGCTCTACCACTACAGTGAGGGGCTGCCTATGAGAGGGTCCCTGGATGCAGAGTTTGGGGGGCATAAGTGCAGGAGCAACCGGGGGAGGATCCACCGGTTTCTGAGGGTGGAGGAACAAACATTTTTCCTGTGGGACACAGAGTGATGTGCTGACATCACCCTGTTGTCCAGCAGGAAACGTTTTTTTATATAAAGAGACAACAGCACAAAACAGAGAGAGCCAGGACTGGTGGCTGTAAACAAACTTTATGGGTCCATGGGAAATTTGGCTACGCCCATGAAAAGTGAACATCGAATCCAACTAAAATCATGCCAGACCACAGATATTGCTGGACCAGAGAGTGCCAGATTAGAGAGCTTCAACCTGTTCCATGTCCCCTGTCAACGGCATGCACTGGATTAGGGAAAGAGATTCCTAGCCTATAAGATAACTGCTGAAGGCCATACAGCTTCACTATCTGCACAGCAAAGCTGAAAAACCTTCATGAGAATTAGTCATTACTGAGAATTGTAACAGATGAATTTCACTACATAAGTTACTGCTGCAGAACTTGGTCCCGTTGTATTGCAGCATACATAGGCCCTGTATATGTTACACTTACACATTTTCATTATTCTGAAATAGCCTATGATTGGTCAGCTACGCCTATATTCCTTGTCTCTATTGAAAAATACCACTAGAAAGGGCATTTTCTTCATAATAGTGAAACTTTAAAGGCTCCCACTGTACACATACCCCTTAGTCCTCATCTTCATGTATAATCTACAAGCCTCAGTTGATTCGTTTTACAGATTTTTAAGGCTAGAAGGGACCATTGTGATCACCTTGCCTGATCTCCTGTATATAACGGGCCACACTATTTCAGATGTATAATTTCTGAATCAAACTCATGAGTTCAAGTCAATGAGGGTAAACTAATTTGCGTCAGCTGAAGATCTGGTCCTATCGATTTAGGATGAAACTCATACCGTATGTTTTATCAATGTGGTATTCTATCCTCTAATATTGATGGATTTGGAAGTTTCCTGAATATTTGGACTGTCCATCTGTCAGTAGGGGAAATACCTATTTCTAGTCCTTTCCTCTGTAAATAAACTTTATAATCATGTACATATTACCTTTGTAGCTGAATCCACTGCTGAACCTCTTTCCAGTAACTCCTGTACCAGTCCCACATGGCCTTCTTTGGCAGCCAGGTGTAGGGCATTGAGTCCATTCTGTAAGCAAAAGGACCATACTAGTCATATACACCGTATTCGTAAAGATACACATGCATACCTTCTCCAAGTAAAAGATGAAGATTAATGTCCAGAATATTAGTTCTTCTTTTAGTTATTTATCTGCATAAGCGCAATATTTCTGACTACGCTGCCTGAGCTCAAGTATTCTATCACAAAGCTCCTACAGTATCAATTCTTGCCTCATGGCAAGGACGACACAATTACAAACCACATTTTGCAGAAGAAAAATACCCTCCTATTTGATAACTCTATATTCGCTAATATGACTTATCTTGGATACTTCTATGGCCCTGGTTATCACACTGTCTGAGCTCATCTCACTCTTTAATGTCTTGGTATGACATCGCTGAGTCCATTCCTCCCCAGCGCCTGTGAGCAGCGTCAAGGCTGGTGCCGGCAAGGGAGGGAGAGAACAAGTAGGACAGAGAAAGGACAGCAGAGTGGAGGCATGAGGAAGAGAGGGAGAAAGGTGCTGAGGAAGATGGAGCCAAACACAGCCACCATCAGCTGTGGCCACCAGCACTGCCACACGGCAACCTGCACTCCCATACATACACATGCCACCCCCTTTCCCAAGTACCCTTCCTTCCACAGTTCAGCACTGCCATAGCCCCCAAGTCCACCCCTGCCAGAGCTCCCATCTAGCCCCTGCTTAAATCCCTGCAACTCCCTTCAACCGTGTCCTCAAATAAACACACCATATATGCCACTCCATAAATAAATCCAAACCCATAAAACCTCCTCCTGCCACAGCTCCCCCACTTATGTCCCCACCATTCCATACCTCCCTAAATAAACCCACCCCAGGCCATAAGTCCCAGATACATATCCCCCATAAATCCTTCCAATAACCACACATCTCACTCCCAGACCTTTCCCTTAATTTGCAATCCTATTTTTTACAGTCCTGTGATAATCTTCACAGTACATTAGTCAGGTGATAGATATAAATCTGCCACTGCCCTCAAGCACTCTGCTGTTTTGCCATATTGCAAGCATCATAAATGACACTCAATTCGCAGCAAGTTGAGAGTTATATAATAGTCATCGCACTTCTAGTTCCTAAGCAGGTCATAGGCGCTAAAAGCTTGCAATGGAAGAACAAGCTGCCTTCTGGTCTTTATCTGCAATTGCCAGTGGAATCTGATACACACAGCTCCTGAGGGGACAATGGCACTTGCAGCTGTAAAAAGAAAGAGCTAGATGCATTTCTGAAATAACACCAGAGTTCTGTGTTTAGGCGACTACGGTGAACAGATTTTGAGGTTATAGCCAGTGGAGTTACAGCAGCAATAAAACTGGTCCATTGTTCTGATTTTAAGCTTTGGAAATTTACTCTGTATATTTGTGATGCTTGCTGAAAAATTCAGAAAGTGGCACCCTAAATTGATCTGAAGACTCACATTCAGCAGCAGGTACCACAACTGCTTATTACATTGTGACTTGAGCTTTTTGTCACCAAGTTGTAAGTTGATTATATGTATGCTGATCACTTCCTAATACTATAGGGTGTCATGTGACCATATTGCCTACAGTGGGGTAATGTTTTCAAACACACATTGTGTAAGTAGACAAGGATAGTGTTCTTCTAATTATTTTTAGATCAGATACTTCTATAGTACTTGGGTATAATCCCACAGACTCAGAATCAACAGGATTCCACATGCAGTGAGATTTTGTCCTGTCCAGTTGTTTTATCACAACCAAAGTTCTTAGCATGTGGACAATGTCTAACACTTCGGAATCTTCATATAGTTTAAAAAAAAAAAGGACAATGAGTATGTGATGTGAGGGCTTGTGATGTACGTACACACGCCTGTGATTGCAAACAGCCACGAACAAGATACCATATATTTTAGTATTCTGCAGAGTGGAAGGACAGCAACCATGTCCCATTGCTGGACAAAAAACTACATCATGGTATGTTAAAATATCTTAATGCATGCCTTATGATACGTGCCTAATAACAACATACTACAGTAAACTTCCGATAATCCGGCACCTTTAGGACCCAGGGGTGCTGGATTATCAAATATGCCGGACTATCAGAAGGGGGGGCTATGGGATGGGGTGGGGGGGATGCCACCCCAGACCCTTCATAGCCCCCCCTTCTGATAGTCCAGCTCTGCCCCAGGCGTCCCCAATTCAGCTGCTGCTGGTCAGTTTCAGCAGCGTCTGACTCGGGGATGCCTAGGGCAGAGCAGCTGGGGTGCTGCCAGGTTGGTCTGGTAGCGCCGCCCCTCGGCGCTGCGAGACCAACCCAGCAGCACGCCAGCTGCTCTGCCCCAGGCGTCCCCAAGAGCAGCTGGGGTACCTATTGCTGACTCAGGGCTTCTGTACATGGAGACTTAGTGTACGGCAAGCAAGGGTGTAATTCTATACCACGCTTACTTTTGATGTTGTCATGTAGACTGTGCTGCTGTGCACTAAAAGTTCTGTAATGCACTTTGGCATACTCCCAACTCAAACAGCAACTATGGAATTTTTAGTGTGCAGTAGCAGGGCCCATGTAGCCAGTTAGTGCTTAACAAGCTAGCGTGCCACATACCAAAACCTGTTCTACGCTACATGGGAACGTCAAAGTGTGATACACAACTCCAGCTACATAAATTACATAAATGGAGTTGATGTATTCTACATCGTGTTTCTGTGCCGTCCACACAGCAGGAGGCCAATGGGAGCAAATGCTCCTTGTAAGGAGGAGGAGTACCAGTGCCGACTGGGGCACCCCCTTTGCGTTCGATCTAGTGGTTCTATACTACACCCGCTAAATCGAAACCCAGAAAATTGACTGCTGGAGTGTCAACCTTCCGTGTAGTGTAGATGCGTCCCAAGTCTCTTGGCAGACAAACCCTCAAAGTCAGAATCAGTCAAAGTTTGAAAGGATTTATGGGAAAAGCTTTGGGAAAAATCAATGAAATAGAGAAAGTGAGAGAGCCAGTATCTTTAATGGTGAAAGAGACAGAAATTATTCCAATAAAATAATATTACCTCACCCACCTTATGTCTCTAATAATGTCCTGGGACCAACATAGCTATAAAAACACTGCAAACAACTATGCAGCTAAAATCTATTTTCCAAACCAAAATATTGTGATAATTTAGTTGTTCTCATTTAACTTTAAATTTAATGCAGTTCATTCTGGTTACCTCTGCGGAGTATGATATTAACAAGGTTCTAGTACTACTGAAGTTCTCTTGGTTCCAATATAACAGAGTATGGCAGAAATACCTACTGGTCAGAGGACAGAGCTGAGTTGGGTTGTTTTTGTTTTTTTGGATTTCAAACTCTAACCATTATTATTGTGACATATGAAAAGCCTCTTAATTTTTCTGTACCTCAGTTACCCCTTCTGGAAAATATAAAGAATAATATGTGTCCGAATTTTTAGGAACCTTGCTTATTTAATTTATACAGTACTTCAAGATCCTTGGAATAAAATTGTTAAAGAAAGTCAAGATATTACTTATGTGCTCAAAAGACATGGCTAATGTTTGTTTTGGCTGAACAAGGACGACAGGACAGGAGGGATATTGGTGTCACCACACTGACGAACTTTCCTTTGTAAAAAAGCGTGACAATTAAAAGTAAATGTCTTGCTCTGTTGTAATTCAAGCTTCAGCGGAGGATGGCGAAAGAAAACCAACTTATGGCTAATTCAACCCTATGTATTACTACTTATTTCTTTGCAAATTCTATTGCAATCTACGATGTTATGCTGATATAAATCTGGAATGACACACTGAAGAATCAGGCCCGGTTTGTCACAAACTTCCATGCTGTTCAACCCCGCTGTAATTAGGCAGCTACAATGGGGTTTATGTCAGTGGAGAATTTGAGCCAAGTACTGAAGCTTGATGCCAAATGCATATGGGGATGGTGTAGTACCCGGGCAATTCAAGAAGTGTAAACACAGTGGAAAATAAGAACCTATTGTGGCTCATCCTGTGTGCAGATGCTGCACTCCATTCAGTATAGCGGTTGAGTGAAGAGTGCCTCTGTATTTCACCACCTGTAGCTAACTAGCCATAACATAGTTTGAATGTTCAAAGAGTTTTGTTTCTATCCATGATAGATATAAGCATCAGCTTGCTCATAGATACATCTGGTGACTCCATGGAAAGTCTTACTTTCGGGGACAAAATTGAACAAACTACTCCTGCTCACGGAGAAGGAGTTAGAGAAGTAAAAATAGCACAAAACATGCAGAAGTTCTCCTTCTCGTGGGAAGGTTTCAGAGAGAAGCACAAAGCAGATAGGAGCACATGGCTTCCCAACTGCAAGAGTCCTCAGGATTTCCCTCTTAAAACATCTTAAAGAAATAAAGGAGAAACCCTGAAAAGAGGGGAGAGCATTGAGAGAGGCTGTGACAGTGCAGACTTTTCCTTTCAAATCCTTTTACTGCCCGCGAAATCAAAAAGTTACCTGAACCTACTGACTTACCACTCATACACATCACTATTATTATTATCACCACTATTGTTAGTTATACTGCAAGGTGGGTGGCTCCCACTGAGCATGTTTGATCTATGGGCTGTGTTGGTGGATTTGAAATCTCCCTTAAATTCAGGCTAAATGAGGGAGCAGTTAAATACCTCTTTACTTAGTAACAGCGGAAACAACTGAAGCCACTATACAAATCTCTAAAATGTGTGGCAAGGCAGGTGTAGGAGTTGAGCCATGGGGTCTGAGGGAATTTTTTCTGGGGTCTGAATGCAAAGCCAGAGGCAGGATATTATTTTGTGCATCTGTGAAAGTCACATGCAGCCAGAGATTGCAGTAGGCCAAGGAGATAATAAGATGGCAACATGGCAGAGAGAGAGAGAAAAAGCTTTTGGGGCAAAGTACTGCTTGGGAAAAGACTTAGAACTGTGAGCAAAAAAACCTAACCACTGTTGATTTCAAATACGTTCAGGGAAACAAGACTGTGTGCGCATTATTTAAAAATAAACAAGACTTCATCAAAGAAATACATGATTCCATCATAGATTTCTCCTAATGGCATTACCTTGCAAAGTCTCGAGTACTGACTGGCTAGCTGTCACAGCTAACACAAGGTACCATTCTTATATACTCCATCTTGAATTATCATTTATTTTAAAAATATCAGGCAACTGATATACCCTTAGAGCTTGCAGGTTGTACTGTTTTTGTCTTTTGGTAGAATTGTCCCCTATCAAGACAACTGATCTGCCATTCAAACCTATGTTATAAAATTACAGTCCCTACTATAAATAATTATTTTTAAACTTCAAATGCAAGGCACATCTGTAAATCCAGAGTGACTCCAGTCAAGACTGAGATGGCCTTTGAGTCCTATTGAATTAATTGTTGAAAGAGTTTAAAAATTATTAATTAATGTATATGGGGCAAAAATGTTCTATAAACTGAACCATAACAACATTCAACACAGTAACAATTTAAAGTTGCCAGTGACAGGATGAGACCTCATTTGTGCTAGGACGCTGGACAGAGAACAAATGTTCTTTTCACTCACCATCCTGGCTAGATCAAGTTAGTCATGTTAACTCCAACTCAGAATTATAGAAGCTTTCTGAGCCTTGGTAGGAAACAGCAGGAAATAGAGGATAAGAATGGGGACAGAGTTCCTGCAGAGAAGAGTAAAACTTGGAAGAAAGTTTAGGATGAAGTCTACATTTGTGAACCTTAAATTAAGAGTAAAAAAACCCCTCTGAAGGGAGGTTGAGTTTTGGACACTAACTCAAGGCTTGTGAACTATGCTCAAAGTAGGGACTCAGCTCTTCACATGGCTGTGTAACTAAAGCAGAGTGAAATGTTGTACATAAATAGTTTATTCATTGAAAAATGCTGTTTGGAGTTGACTGAAATTATTTACTAACTCAATTTAAATTCACCAAACAGTTTAATCCAAAACCAACTAGATACACAAGGAGATTAAGGTGCCATTCACAAACCCAGTGGTGTGGCACCAGTGGGTAGCCTCTTTAATTTATAAAATTAAGTAGTCATTGGCCAGTGAGAGAGAGGGTGAGAATAACTATAGCTTTGTGATTAGGGCACCCTCCTTGGGTTTAATTCCCTGCTCAAATGAATATTTAAGAATAGATCAAAGTGGAATATTTTCAACAAGAGCATCAGAGAGACCACACCAGAATACACTATACACCAGTGTGAAGAGCACTTCACCAGCAAAAAACCTAAGTTCAGAGCACTGTTCCCAATCTGGCAGAATGGGACCTTTAACCCAAGTCTCCCATCTCCTAGGTGAATGCTCTAACGATTGGGATATAGGATATTTTGGGACACCACCTCCACTATGAAAGGCATTTCCAAATTTCCTTTGGTTTAAACAAAACAGCAGTTAAGAATGCTCCAAAATCAAAACTATTTGTTCTGGTTTTCTGAAAAAACGGAAATAGTATTGGGTAGGTGTAAACTAAACTTATGTTACTTTTTGGTTTGGCCAGTGAACTGAAAAAATATTGTATTAATTTATTACTTATTAATTACTTTATGAATAATTGATTGTATTATATTTTAATGAAATAACTTCACTCTATCACAACAGCAATGATCATAGTGTCCTTAATAATGTGACTGCATCCATAGACTAACACAGCACCATTCATCCCTCATGGTCACCGCTCCAATTTTTCAAGAAATGTCAATGCTGGATTTTTATACAGCAAAACATTCATTTGCTAACTTCACACACTACAAAAACATTATACAAAAATCATAACTAGCACATTCTTCTGTCAAGCATCAGGAAAAATCATGACTCCAACTCCCAAAAACCTCATTTTGACAGACTGGTCAAAAAGTCATGAGGTTGAGTTTTATGGTCTTTAACATCTGCTGCCCACTCACAATGAACAATTAAATTGTTGCCAGTTCTCCCAAACGCATATAAAGTATTGATTTTGGCCTCCTGAAAGAGCTCTCATTGAATGGAGCTGCCAGTTTCCCTCCATGTTCTAACATTCTAAATACATTAATTGTGTCACTAGCCCATCTGTAAGCCCAGTAATTATGTATGCACCTCCCAGCCCCACACCTATCACCTGCATCAGTGCATGTTGGTCTGATTAGTCTGGGGGTGAGGGAGCATGCAAAGTCTTTGCCCCCCCTAAAGAGAACCAGCAGCTGTTCTGAACATCTTGCAGTTCCCTCAAGTTACTTGGGCACCTGGCAGTGGGAGGAGATGTCACATGATCCCCTCTGCTGCCCCCAGGTCAATCAGAGCCTGAGGAGGTGGAGCACATGAAATCTCTTGCTCCCTGCCACCGCCCTGCAAGGAAGCACCGTGCTTAGACTCACCCGCCAGCTGACCAGCAGCCGGTGGTTGACTTCAGGTGCTGAGCCCCTTGCAGGGTGGGAGGAGACTTCATGCACTCGCCCCGCCCCTAAGTCCTGATTGGCCTGGCGGTGCGGGGAGTGCGCAAAGTCTCCTCCCACCCTGCCCCCTGTCCTGCAAGGAACGTGCAGCACTTAGAAGCAACGTGCCCCTCGTAGGGTGGAAGGAGACTTTATGCACTCCCCTCTGCTCCTAGGCCAATTAGGGCTTGGGGGCAGGAGAAGTGTGCAAAGTCTCCTCCTGCCCTGATTGGCCTGGGGACAGGGGAAGTAGCATGGCCTCTGTGGGCCGGATCAACTTGCTTGGCGGGCCAGATCTGGCCCACAGAGGCCCTTTTGCCCACCCCTGGTTTATAGGAAAGTTTGGGGGGAGGAAGGGGACAAGCCAAATTTAGGAGCTGAGCTGTTTCTTCTCCCTTCTCTCACCTCTCCTCTTAAAAAATGATGTCAGTTCCTCCTCTTTCTCCAGGGGTGCTGGAACTTTTTTTTTTTTATAGTGGGGGTGCTGACAGCCACGGAACCAAACTGTAAACCCTGTGTATGATGGAAACCATCTCAAGTCAGGAAGTGCAGCAATATCACCAGAACCCTGTAGTTCCAGCACCTATGCCTCTCCTCTACCCAACATTTTATCTTAGATCCCAAGGCAAGGCTCTACTCATCTCCCAAAACAGTTCTGATTGGTTGTTTTTCCACGGGAAGGGGGGAAGGCTGCCAATCAGAATGGATTCTTCCCTTGACCCAGCTGGAAATCACATGAGAGCTAGAGCTTGTTGTTTTATTGCAAAACTGGCTACAGCATTACCAAGAAAAATCACAATACTGGGGTTAAAAAGAACTGTTCATCACCCTGGATATATTTCCCATGCTACAGATTACCCAAGCTCTCCCTACACAGACCTTACAGTTACAAGAGATCTGCTCAACTCTGAGATCCACAATCAGAAAACCCTCAAACAAGCCATCTCTCTGTAGCTGACCTTTACTGCATTTCCTCCTGGGGTAGACACACTCATGGATGATCTGGAAAGAGAGAGACACCTCTTGCTCTTCATCAGAGTGCTCCCTATGTAATAGTACCAGCATTCCCCAAGCATAGTAGATACCCCAGACACTGAGGGCATGTCTAAACTACATTCCTCTTCTGAAAGAGCCACATTTAGACTGCGGTTTCTTTTTCGAAAAACCCTTTTCAAGGCTCCATTAGAACAATAAGATGCTCTGGAGCTAGCAAAGGGACTATTATGCTTCAGTTTACTGCATATAACTGAGCAAGGCTTGCACTACCAAATTATGTTCTAAATGCACTCAACTAGCAGATAATCTTTATTAGAAATCCATCCCATTGAACACACATTTGACTTTTAATAGTGGGCATAAAAGAAAATGAATTTACATTATGTGACAGTATTAGATCTTTAAAGAAGATTCAATCCAAACTAAGCATGTTCATAAATGTGAACAAAAAAAGTATATGGAGCTTATTAGGACATTATGGATACACAGTAGACTGCTACTTTTTCACATGGAACAGAAAATGAATAGTTCATCTTTAAAAGCCATCAACATAAAGATGTGGCATATAAGTGGTTACTGATAGCACAAAAAGACAACTCAGAGGGATAGCACACAACATGATGCAAGTTTGTCTGCACAGTTTAGCAAAGAACTGGAATCATGTCCATTGACATTTCCAAATTTCTGTTCAGAAATCAAGAAATAATCGGTAATGTATGAGGTTCACAACACACTGTGGCACTCCAGTTCACATTAAAGGAAGCAATGACAAATTTATCATAATTTAACGTATTGTAAACATGAGGCCATATGCAATAAAGTATCATAAATATGCTAAAAACGCTACTGTAAATATATTCTGAAACACTAGCTTTCATCAAACTTCGGAAATGCTAAAAACAAATGAAATGCATTTGATTCTCTATCTGACATTTCCCTATTTCTAAGCACAATATTTGAAAAATAATGCCTTTGATTCAAGAAAGTCCTTCAACAGTTGCTTAGTCTATTCTATTCCAAAAAGCACAGACCCAAGAGAATTATTTAACATAAGAATGGCCGTACCGGGTCAGACCAAAGGTCCATCTAGCCCAGTA
>JANRFK010001234.1:29627179-29644186 GCA_030068395.1 Apalone spinifera | reverse complement strand
GGAGGCGGCTGGGGGGGGGGGGAGGCTAAGGCCAGGAGCAGGGAGAGGAGATGGGCTGGGGGGCCAGTAACAAGGAACTTCCCATGGTCCTTCAAATTCCCTCGTTTGGGACTGGTCCGGTCCCGAGACTGCCAGACCAGAGAGGCCCAACCTGGATTAAGAACAGAGAGAGAACGAGGGCCTGTCTACAGAGAGACTTGATACAGCAAGCCGGGAGAATATATCTACATTGCTCTAACCTGCTGTTTCAATTAGCAGCAGATAAAAGAGAACTACTGTAGATGGGTGAGTGCCAGAGTTCAAATCAGAACACATAAGTAGCAGGATCAGTCCTGTGATTAGACCATCTGAGCATGTTTCTCCCCACTGCACTCTGCTGTGCAGTGTAAGTTTTGGTCCACTTTACATATGGCAGCCTACTGTGCAGGTCAGTATAAAATGAATGAGCATTACCCAAAAATACATCAATGGAATTAGAGCATCTATTCAGTCTTAATGATCAATGGAAACAACAAAAGATCAGGCTGGGTAAAGTCCAGCATATTCAGAAGAGAGTTTGGCTAGCATCCAAAAACCACTTTATTTAATTAAATGGACCAGGACAGCAGAGATCCACAGAAGGAAAGACTTATGTGAAAAGTTTTCCTTTCAGGACTATTCTGGAGTCTCTGAAAGAAGCTTATGTCAAAAATTCAAGCTTCAGTACTGCATGAAACTTAAAATCGTTATTCAGAGAGATTCAATATTTCCCTAAGGAAGGGAAGAGGGACAATGAGGACTAGGGAGAATGATGAAACAGTCTCACAGGAAGGGGATTTCACTGGAATAAGTCTGCTGCACAAGTTTGCCAGCTTTTGCATTGTTATTGCAAGTCTCACAATATTTAGTGTTTTCTTTCAAGCCCAGCTTTTATAACATCATGCAATTTCTCAGGAATCTCAGCTTTCATTTTAAAAAGAAAAGTGATTTTTCTAGCCCTCCTGCTTGCAGAGAAAGGCCAGAAAATGTGACTCATACATGCTCAAAACACTACCAAGCAAATAAGATTTAAATGTCACAAATTTTAAGCCAATTTTATGAGATTTCAGGCCTAACTCATAATGTTTGAACACTTGGGGTTAGTACACTGCCAAATATAACTGTCAACATATGAAAAGGACAAGAAGAGATGGTCCAGGAACATCAATGACAACCCGGGCCATGCCTCTTTTTCAGGTACTGTGAATCTTTCTTCTTCTTGAAGTCCTTCAGCCAGGGAGAGGCTGAGGGCGATACTGGCCACTAATTTCAACAAAGCCAAAATATCACCTGAGTGTCCTTCTGTGGGAGTAAAGTAGAGTGAAAGGAGGGTGCAAGTTGACTAAGAACTACTGTAAAGAGTTCGATTGGACTGAGCGGGGGCAGGAGATGTGATAGTTCTAAGAGTCAACCACGAGGGGAAATTGTATTGCAATTTTAGATAATTTACCTATTTACGGTTCATCTATATCTGTCTGCTTTGTCCAGTAAGATAAGCACTTCCATTCAGAAACTCTCTTCCATTCTGTTTGTACTGTGCTTCGTACAATGAAGTGCTATTAGAGAAGTGTCAAAGTAATAATAAATTTATCTGAACCAACTTAAAATTTATTTGGGCCTAGTCTAGTCAGGAAGATGGATGTGGTTCAAGCTGGTTTTTCTGTCCCTAGTAAATGATGGGGATAGGCAACCTGGAGGAAATGTTGTAAAACCTTCATTTTGTATATGAACCAAACTCAACCCAAACCTCAAAGGCACAACTAGATTTCTTTACGGAATTCCTAGTAAAGTTTGTTGATTCTCTTTCCTTTTTTACCAGCTCTCTAGAAAGCAACAGAGAGAAGGAAGTACAGGAATTGAAGTGAGCAGCTGTAGGGGTAGCGATGAGGAAGGCCGGAGACTGGACAGTTGATGAATGAGAACTGAAAAGACTACATAAAATTAAAAAGGAAAGTTATCACATCTAGAAAACACATTAGGAAAGCGAACACTCTATACATCATTGTGAGTCTCAAAACCCACACACCAAGTTCAGGGTGATGAAAGGTGACTAAATGTTCTTCCCAATGTATTCTTCTGGAATCACAAACCAACACTCTATATTGGCCTCAGACAAAAACTCAAACCATCCTCAAGTTCACTCAGGTGTTACGAGATGACCAGGAACTTTACTTTTGCCTCATCTCATCTCCCCAGAAGGGTCCAAAGATGCCTATTATTCCATACACAGCCTCGTCACAAAGGTCATCTTTTATAAAGGGCAGAACTATAAAACTAAGCATGAGTAAAATATTATAGCTATGTAGTGCAATATATCTGTAATGGTCTAATAATGTTGGTTTCTGGTTGCCATTTTTTCCATTAATGGGTAAGTATTTACCTTTACAGCTCTATCTTAACACTTCTGTATTTACAACTGCATTCCAGCATAAATTCAAATGGAAACAAGTCATTTTGTTTCAAAATTAGAACTAGCAGAACACAGACCAGGTGAATGGTTCAAACAAGTCTATACTACCTGTGGAAATCTCTGTGGGTATGTCATGGGATGGCGTGCTCGTCCCTCTCCCCTGAGGTGGGGCGCTGTCGCTTCTCCAGGGGTTCTTGGAACCATGCCCAACCCCGCAAGTCCTGAAACTCGAATGCAGTTCTACACTCACACTCCTTTTAGTGGGACAGTGTGGCCCAGTAGCTGAAGTCAGTATAAACACCCTTTCAGCTGGGTGAGGGTGGCTTAGGAGACAAAGTCAGTAATAAGTGGTACAGGCCCCACAAGTTGGGGGATTGAGAAAGTGGTAGGGGGACACGGTCCCTACTCCACTGGGTCCCAGCCCAGGGCCCTATTAGCCACTGCTCGCTCAGTGGGGTCTCCCACTGCAACACACTGAGCTCCTTGGGATACACTCTCCCATCTTGGGCTACTTCCTACCATACTCCAGTGGACTCCGTCCAGAGTCCTTCCTACAGATCTTCTGTAGTGCAGGTGTCTCGCTGGCTGGTTTTAGGGTTACCAGATGGTTCAAAAAAAAATATCGGACACACTTGATCTCAGATGGTGGGGGGTACCGGCAGGGAGGGGTTCGCGGGGAGCGGGGCTGGCCAGGAAGATCAGGGGAGAAGGGGGAACTGGCCGGTGGGAAGCAGTGCTGGCCGGAAAAGAGTCAGGGGGAGCAGGGCTGGCCAGAGGAGATTGTGGGGGGAAACAACCGGCAACTGGGAAGCAGGACTGGCTGGGAGAGCATGGGGGGGGGCGGGGCTGGCCGGGGGGAACTAGCCAGCGGGAAGCGGGGCTGGCCCAGGCACACGCAGATCCTGGGGTGCTGCCTGTCCCGCACATGGTCCCGGCAGGTCATTAGTGTGTCTTCCAGCCAGGCAGTACGCAATCACGTACTGATATTCATGATAATAATAAAAATGTAATTAGAAAATACCAGACATTTCTATGTCCGGTATTTTCTCAATTTGTTTCCCAGACAGAAAGCTCAAATACTGGACTGTCCACGGAGCTTGGCTCTGTCCCCGGGCAGCCCCACTGTGGGGCTGAAGCCTCATTTTCAAGTGGTCCCTGCCATGGAGCTCAGTCCTGTTCTCGGGTGGCCCCCGCCATGGGGCTGTCCAATGTCAGCCCCTGTCCCATCCCATCTCCCCCCTCCCACACCATGGGGCTGGAGCCCCGAGTGCCAGCGGCTCTTCTCCCCTCCCCTCCGTAGGGCAGGAGCCCTGAGCACAGGTGGCTTCCCTCTCCCCACCCAATATGCTGTGGGGCTGAACTTAATCTCTGCAGCAGCGCAGGGTGGGCGAGGAGCTGCCGGTGCTCGGCACTTCAGCTCCTGGAGCACTGGCAGCTCCTCCCCCCATCACTGTGGGGCTATAGCCCCAAGCACCAGCAGCTCTCCTGTTCTCCTTAACCCCCCCACTGCAGAGCTGAAACTGAGCACTGGCAGCTCCCCCTTTGGGCTAAAGTCCCAAGTGCCGGCAGCACCCCTTCCCCCGCTTTCGTGTTGGTGTCCCATATTGGGCATAGAGAAATATGGTCACACTAACTTTATTGAATGGATAAAACTGTACCAGAAGTAGTCATGGAGGGTATTAAAGTAAGAGACTGTTTTGCTAATAGAAATGACCAAGCATTTAGACATTGTCAAAAAGTAATAAAATATTGAACTTTCATCTTGATGTAGTTGCAGAGCTGCTATCTGGATCTCTAGAAATGTGTTTCCATCTTTCCCAAATATTCTATTAGACCGTTACTAGCAACTATTCCACTCCTTAATATTTGTGGTATTTTATGTCCTCTCGTGAGAAACCACAGGCCTAAGAAATACAGTCTATTTGTTGTGTCTACAGAGAACCTCAGTTCCTTTGTCATAATTCATTACAAAACAGACACATGGCCCTTCTTAAACTGGAAAGAATCTGAAAGAACAAAAGTTCCCCAACTGGATGAGTGTAAATCTTAAAAGTGGGTTTTTTGACGCATATATTTAAATTTAGAATTTGTTTCTCATAAATCCTCTCAAAGTAACCACTGGGTAGAACATAGCCAAAATGATTTTTTAAAATAATCTGCAGGCTCTCTCGGCATTCAACCAGTTCTACCTATTACACAGACAATTCTCTAGAACAAGCTATATCTTTTTTTAAAAATGGGAAACTCCTCAAGCAATACTTTTGAAAAGAACCCACTAATTCTCTTTAGGTTCTCAATAGCACAGAGTGCACATCATTATACTCTGAAGTACAGAAGGATATCCCTCCTCCGCTACCCTAATACTCTTTTGTATTAAAAAACTTTCATGTGACACTTGACTACTTAATCATCTGCTACTGTACGTTAGCAGGTGAGATACTTTTCTGAAGTAAAAAGGGTGCTTTGTGAGTATCTTCAGTCTCATTTTTAAAACCACTCTTTTTTTTAAACAAAACAATGGCCTCATTAGTGAAATTTTAGTTTGAGTTTTGACAGTTATTTCCTGATAAACTTTCATTATCTGAGCTTTCAACAATGACTATTTTCCTGGGCTGAATGTTGGCATGAGGGCAGCCAACAAGGGATCAAGAGGTTTTAGTGAGGTTGATTAGGAGATATTAGACTGTTACGATCTCTATACGTTAAAAAAAAATTATGCAGTACAAAATCCCCAACATCTGTATGCAAGAGAGTACTTTATGCATATATTTTAATTAAAGTCAATAAAACTTGTGGCCCAGACTTAAAGTTATGTATGGCCTTAAGTTCCTTCCTAAAGAAGGATGGAATTAACCATGTATTTAAAAGTGTTTCCTCGAATCAGACCTCAAGTGAATATATTAAAAATATATTTGTGTGTCTCTGTATTCAATACGAGATCATATGCCTAATGGTAGCTGTGTTATATAAAACACATTTATAACATCAGAGTTTTTCTTTTAACTCAATTAGTGCACTTAATTCAGGTCTGTGTGTCTATGAGGGTACAACTGCAGCCATAAAAGCAGATGAACCAAAAGGAGGCTTTACCAGCAGCTCATCTAACACCCCCCTCTGATCTTTCACCAGGAAGAACAGCTTTGTTGATATCCAGTTGTTCAAAGGTCTTCTGCCAACAGAGGTTTGTTGGGAGTTGTGAGGATCAAAATATCTCTGCAGTAACCTGGCCCTGACCCTTTCCTAGTCTGCCCCATCCATTTTTAAGACTACACTCCTGCTCACTGCAGATTCACTGCCACTGGGAACCGACTAGAGTATGAATGCTGCCAGCTGTAAATTGTGCCCAATGCTACAGCCAATACATGGCAGCTGCTTTTGGTCATTCTAAAAGCAGATGTTTTTCAGACTATATATGCGTAGACACTGAAGTGAATTTTAGTCCATCTTGGAGGATTTTAGACCCTAAACAAAGCTGGAAGAAATTTCTGTTTGAAGTACTTGCTAAATTTTTCTTTGGTTGTTTTTCCTTTTCCCCCTTTTCTCAATTTTTAAATCTAAAACATCAGCTTTACACATTTTTATTTCCTTCCAGCAAACTTCATAGCCATTGTACAAAATCAATGGTTATCTTGACCAAATTGCACTAAAGTTCTCAGTAACTTAGATATACATGACTTGATCTTGCAAGTTCTTAGTATATGGAACTGTCACTAACTTCAGTGGGAGATCCACAGGTACTAGGCTTGCAGTACTGGTCTCAAGAGACCACAAATCCTGCAAAATGTTAAATTAATGCTTAATTATACATATGAGAGTGGTCCATTAACTCAGCTGCATTACTCACCTGCATAAAGTTAAGTATGTGTGTAACTGTATGCAAAATTGGGTCTACCACCACTATTTGATACAACGTGGATTCATGGAAAAGGCTTAATGATGGAAAACCCAACCCAAAGTCTAAGGAAATGGTTTTCAGCGTGTGATAGTAGGAAAGCACATTTTGGATGCTGTGTGTAACAATGGCACCCTTTGTATTAGTAACAGCTTTTCCAAAGATGAGTAGTAATCCAAGGAGAAACAAATTAGATCTCAACATTGTGCTAATTTTATTGTACGACACACTTATTTTGTAAAGACAACCAGCCATCGACAGGAAAACAAGCAAAAGCTTGATAAATGGACCACTCTCATATTCTTCATATTTACAATTATTGTTCCAACTCTTTGTAAATTAAGTAAAAAAAAAAATCAAAAACAAATGTGGCCACTTTCAAGTCATTTGACTCTCTAATAACAGCAACAGCACTAATTGGCATGTGCCATTAGGGATGTTGTTTACTGTAGGTGACTATGAGCTACTAGATTTTAATCTGTTGGACACACTTAAGCCTTTCAGCTAAAAATAAACAACTAAGTGTTTCCTTACAGCCAGATACCACAACAGAAATAGCCAGGGAATCCTCAGACTTCTGGGTCAATGGCAATTAGATACTTTGTGGGGGATACATTTAATGGCCAGGAAGAAGGAGGTGGCTGATCCTGCTGCTTTCTGCAGTAAAAAGAAACATGTGATATCTATGTATTTCATGGAACCTTTAGAACGTTTCCCACTGTGCACATGTATGTTTTCTAATTGAAGCGTTATCGCTCTCCTAGTGGGACAATCATGTCCACATTTCTAGGAACTGTTCTTCCAGGAGGAGTGGCAACAATAATTGTAAAACCTCCGATTACTTCATCTGAATCTATTTAAAATGTCTCTGGAATTATGAAGTGCTTTGGAACCCACATAGAACTATTTGAGGGACACGCACGGACTATAAAAATTACAAAAAATATGGTTTCTGAACTTCTTTTAAATGCTAAGTTAGAGTTTGAGAATTAAATGATCAAAGGACCCTCCTTCTCTCTAGCAACCAAGGAGGTCATCACCAGTACATGCCAACCATTACAGATGCATTAGAAACCTGGGATAGATGACAGGAATCACCTCTCTGGAAGAGTCTGTGTGATCCTAAACCACCCCGTATTCACATTGTAAAAATATTGTAATAATCTTTGTATAAAATATACCTTGTGAGGTATCATTTGAAAACTAACATCACCATTGATATTCTTGGATGAGGTACATACAGGATGTGTGTTAAGAGCTAAGGACATACTGGAATTATGACTAAAATGTGTTCAAGTCAGGCACATCAGAAGAGCTGGTAAACAGGTCTAACTTCAACAACAGAATGTGTATTCCAGTCTCAGCTCAGCCCCTCTTCAAGTAAAGACAATGAAAGTCCATTTTTACATTTTGGTAAACAAAGCTATTACGTGGGATAAAAGTGGGAAGGAAGAATATGAAATATCCTTTACCACCAGATTCCATATCACCTTCCTCACAGCTTGGATAAACTTTACTTTGAGAAGTAACCTTCACAAGAATCCATTTCTATCATTTAAAGGTCTATAAAGACAGAGGGGTTGAACCTTCAGTGAGAAGCAATTGAATCAACTGATTGTATACAATGTTACTGTATTATAAAAGTGTACAGAGCGAGATCTTTTCTGAAAACTAATGACACATAGTGGTGATTGCTATTATTGTCCACTATATGGATATTTAACATTATGCCTTAGAATATGTGGCCAAAGAACAGGAAACAGGTTCCCTGTCAGACAGGAGAGAAGGCAAATACCTACCTGTCTCCTATCTGAATTCAGCATGGTAGAATCAAAACAATGGATGCCGCATTTACTCAGAAATCAGATAGGTGGGGGGATGGGAAGTCTACCGGAAATGAAAAACAGCACGAGGCCATCCTGCCTCATGAAACAAAGTTATTAAACTTTGGAAGAGATAAGAAAAGGTAGAAGCCATCTTTGGCACCCATCACTAGACCACAGGGGATAGGGTCTCTGGAAACTGAATATAGGTGAGGAACCATCTTGAACAAAGTGAGTGTCTTGCTAGATTCAGTTTTGGATTTTTAGATGCGTGTTTTTATTTTTGCATGTAAGCTGTGGTGAGCTTTTCTGTCTTGAGAGGGGAAAAAAATCCTCTAACTTCATTACTTCTCTGAGCTGTTCTACTTACTCAGGACTGGCTACACAGCATAGACACTCAGAGTAAGACCTGAACACTTGTGGGCTGGCTGTAAGGGTACATCTACACTGCACACTTATTTTTAAATAAACTATCCCAGAATAGCTTATTTTGAAATAGCACATCTACACTACAGAGAAGTATCAAAATTAGTCCAAGGCAAGCTTCTCTAATGAAGACGTGCTATCTCGATTTAGAGTCCCAGGAGGCACTGGGGAGAAATAACTTAAAATGGCCCTGGTGAGGGACTATTTCGAAATAACAGCAGCGGAACGTCTACACATGCCCTATTTCAAAATAGCTATTTCGGAATAGGTGCTATTCCTCATAGAATGAGGTTTACAGATTTCAGAATAAGCTGTCCGTTATTTCAAAATTATTTTGAAATAACAGAATGGCTGTGTAGATGCTCGCATTGTTATTTCAAAATAATACTAGTTATCTCGAAATAAGTATAGATGCGCCCTAAGTGTTTCAGGCTGTGAGCTACAACAGCAAAGCACTGTAAATCACCCAGGGCTACTAAGCAAGCACTTTGGCACGGGGACTATCTTTGCATTTAATATTTGTACAATGTCTTGTGCAATTAAGTGATTATCTCCAGTTGGGTCATTAGGGTGCCACTGAAGTAAAAACGATAAAGAACAAATACTGGTGAGAAGAATGGAACATGAAAAATAAAAGTGACAAGGTGGCAGAGAGGTAATATCTCTACTTTAACTGATGAGAGGGTCAAACTTCTGAGCTTACACAGAACTTTTCTTTAGGTCCTGAACACCCTTTCCACCTTATCTCTCTAATATCCTAGGACTGACATGCCTTAAACACTGCTTGTAATGTGCAAATCAGCAGTTCCTTTTATTTGTCTAAAAACAGTGAGTGCATGAGTAGCAGTGTAAGGAGGAGGACTGGGATTACTAGAGGACAAATATCAGTGGGGTGATAGCTTGCATAAGTGTGTATTAAAGCAGGGAAGCTGAAACTCTCTACATTTTGCTGCCACAATGGATAGGCCAGGAGAAGAGTGAGCTGGAAGAAAAAAGCAGTAGGCCTGCTGTAAAATGTTTCTCCAAGAGAATTAACTGCTCAGGAACAAACCCTTCCCAGTTAGTATGTCTGAGAATCCAGGGTTACATTTCATAACTTTTATTTTTCATACTCAAAGCCAATATATTTAGCTAGAAAGCATCTTTTTAGTATAGTTTGAATTGTGGTACTACCAGGAATAAGGTGCTCAGAAAGGTCTGTTTGCTTACAATAGAGATGTTCTGTTAAATATGTGCTATGGGCATAGTCAGCTGTGGAAAAGTGGATGCTCCGAGACAAAGGTCAGGGCTAAAAATGAAACCCAAACTGACTCAGAACTTGACTGTGAAGATCTTAAATTGATCTGAACCATAAAACCATTTAAAGTTTTCCTATTTGCAACTTAATTAAGGGTCCTTCTCTGTTGGATTCAATACTAACATATAATAAACAGGTGCCCGTGAAGTCTCTTACCTGATTACATGTGTTGATGTCTATTCCACCTTTGAGATACTCCACTACTTTGTCCAGATTGCCAGCCCTGGCAGCTCGAAGAAAGCTTGCATTGCTGTCAGACTGTGAAAAGAAGAGAGGGGAAAAACCTTTAAATGACTGGTTTAAGGAGACTACAGCACTTGATAGAATCAAAGGTATCCCCATTGTATGCTGTACTGTAACAATATGGTGCAAAGACAACTGTCCACACATTTTAACTTCACTGATTCATATACACCCTAAACCAGTGGTTCCCAAACTTTTTGGCATCATGCCCCCTTTTTGATTTTTGAGAAACCCTCACGCCCCCTCCCACAATAGCAGCAAAACTTGTTGAGCAAAAAAAAGAAGAAGAAGGAGGAGGAGGAACTGACCGGGGCTGAAAAACGAAAATAGCAGCAAAATTTGGGGGCGGGGGGGGGGGGGATGTTAATGGGGAGACTGGGTTGCCTCATGCCCCTCCCCCCCCGGAATTTCTTCACACACACCCCAGTTTGGGAATCCATGCCCTAAACAATACAAAATTGGCACAATGTACCTATCAGTTTCTCAGACTGAGCAAAATATTGTAACATTTTAACTTGAATGAAAAGATTGAAAATCCTGCTAGTTAGAAGTATTTAGAGTAGATAAAGATACAGAGTTTAGTACAGTATAACCAATCTGCCAGTCACATAATCTCTCTTCTATATACATGCCCATATCCAATAGTTTACGAACATTTCATCAGGAACCTCTGAGGGCTCTAAGGTAGTTTACTAACATTTTGCCGGATCATAAGCAGTCATTTCTTCTGTTATCTCAATAAGAATGGAAACAAAACTCACTAAAATTTGGGTTCTTTTATTTGACCATGACTGGCTGACAGATAGACACAGACACCAGCAAAAATATTTGAAAGAGAAAAGGCCCCTGCAGACATAAGCAGCTGAGATGCACATAAGTAAAACAGCTTGAACAGATGAATAGAGTACAATTATTAAAAGTGTGTGTGAGCGTGGCACTGCAGACAGCCCTAGCATGTTTCCCAGAAAAACTGACAATTCTTCAGGTTTGTCTAACCTGGAGTCACAGACCCAAAGGGATGAAATACTCAGGTGCAATATCTATTGCCAAGATAACATTGCAACCTTCATTCCCCTCCTATGCTGTTTTGCTCATTTATTCATATTTAAAGTGAAACAGGTATACTGCCAATAATACAAGGGAATATGAAATGCTTTCAGCCCTGCTCCATTTGTCCTTAATTAGAGCACACAATTCAGATTGGCTAACCAACACTCACAAACACAATGCTGTACATGTGTGAGCCTGAAGTTAGGTCAATTGGCAATTAATACAGCTGTCAGCAGAGACAGAAGAAATTAGTGCTATAGCAGCAGGGTTAAATCAGTCTGATTATAATCATGAATAGAGATTTGGGGGGGGAGAGAGAGAGAGAGAGAGAGAGAGAGAGAGAAACTGTTGCTATTTTATACTTCCTGAAGGCAAAACGTAAAATGAAATTTGATGAGAAAGTCTAAATAAAAGTATCTTCTAGTATGTTTTAAAGTGGTAACTTTTTTCCAGCATAAGAGGAAACTAGTGGCATCATTGTGATGCAGAAGAATGGACTGCTACATAAAGCTTTCCTGGAATATATCAGACTTATATTAAACACATTTTCCATGTACTCCCATCACCCTGCTAAGAGCAAGAATGTGAAGCACATTCTCCTGAAGGCCTCACAATACTCAAAGCCACCTTTTGTGCAACTTAATAATACTAATCACATTGATCCATTTATTTCAACCCCCATTGTTTTCCATCACACTATAGGAGCTCAATTTACATCACTGGTTCCCACTTATTTTAATCTGCAACAGATGGATACCATCAAAACTACTCTTTTTTACCATTGTATTTCATGCCAAGAAAAAAAGATTGCCTTCTAAATTCCTTTCGGCAAACTTCAGTACATTTTCCACATCTTTTAGTGTTAAAAAACAGACGATCTTTCTTACACACAGCAGGGTGGAGAGGAAAGGTAGCATAGGAATTTGCATTTATAGAGTTGCATTGCAGCCTGAGGCTTGAACCAATCAGGCACTGGATGAAGTGTAATATAGCGGCTGTCTCTGCAAAATGCTTGAAAGAGATAATTTCTCTATCAGTGGTTTTCAACCTATGATGACCAGAACCCTATGAGTCTGCAGACTATGTTTAAGGGGTACACAAAAGGTGGTTGTTTCCAGAGAACCATGATTTTTAACCTGTGGTTCATGAATCCTTGCAAGTCTGCAGACTCTATCTAAGATTTCCATACAGATCTTGTCCCTCCATTCAAAAATTTCTGGTGGTCAACTATTGGTCAATTCCAGGGGTTGGCAATAATTTTTTACTGGGGGCTACTTCAGAAATTTCTGAAAAGGCTCTGGGCTGCCCCAGAAGGGGCGGGGTGAGGACACTTCCCTGCTTTCCTGCCCACAGACTCTGATTGGTCTGGTGGTGAGGGATCACATTAAGTCTTTGTCCCTGCTGCCGCCTACAAAAGAACCACCAGTTGTTCTGAACATCTGGTGGCTTCCTCTAGGTGCCCATGTTTCTGACAGTGGGAGGAGACTTCACACGCTTCCCTGAGTCCTGATTGGCCTAGAGGTGGGGGATAGTGCAAAGTCTCTCGCTCCCTGCCCTCAGGCATGTGGGACTTAAGAGTCAACCATTAGGGTTGACTCTAAACACTGCATGCTCCCCGGTCCTTAGGCCCTGATTGGCTTGGAGGTAGGGGAGTGGCAGGGCCTCTGTGAGCTCAATCAACCTGCTTGGTGGGCCAGATCCAGTCCACAGAGGCCCTTTACCCACTCCTGGTTTAAAAGATCCTCACAGAGCATTCTCAATTGGCACCATTTGGCTTGGGAATTTGTACCTCACTTCACCCCACCTCGCCCTTTAATAAATGACAGGGCTTGGGGAGATTCTGAGGAAATGGTTGGTTGAGGAGCAATTTCTTAGAAAGGGTGAGGTGGTTTTCACTAAAAAAAAGCCATAGAAAAAAGGTCTGGTTGCTTGCTGTTGCTTTAGTTCTTATGCTTAATTGTGGATTTAAACTATTGTCAAAGCTGCCCTGATGTTGGAATAGGTGTGTTAGATTTGTCTGTTACACATCTAAATACAAATTTTAGAAGTGCTAACATTTAGGTTTACAGTTTGACAAAACGATGTTTATCCAAGCAGCAAGGGAAAGGCTACAGATACAAAGATCTCCACCAAGAGAGAAAACTTCAAGAATGGAACATATTTAGCCTTGAAAAAAAAGATAGGGGAAAGACCGCAGTGTGTAAATACTTTAAAGGGTCACATCTGAACGTGGGGAAAAGAAGATGTGATGATGGGACACATTTAGAATTTATTATATCAAGAGGATTTATATCAAGACCTCAGCAGAGAGAAAAGGAGCAGGAACTAACACTGAATTTGGTTTGAAGGATGTACAGTAATGAAAAAGGGGTACTAGCTAAAAAGCTGGGCTGGCCAGTCAAGCAACAGTTCTTAACAGTATCTGGTTCCCCAGGACTGGGGAAAGTAACTGAAGAAAAAGAGTACAAAGTTTAACAAAGTAGCATTGTAAAACAAATAGCTTATCCATCATGGACCTCTTTGGCATGTGTTGCATCACGAAGCATCATAATGATGATTTAAAAGCTTACATTTTTAAGTATAATTCTACATTAATTGTTTGGACTGTTTTTTTTCCCCCCAATGAATTATCCAAGGTTTTTTTCCCCCCTTCTTCTCTTTGTGGATCTTTGAACATGGTCAGAAACAGACAAACTTCCCTGTGCCTCAATATAGTGATACAGAGGCAGCAAGGAGGAGGCAAATGCGAGTAGTTGACTAGAACCAAATAGCTGACTACTCACTCATATCCCTACATTATAATCAACAATACAGACACAATTATACTCAATGTCAGGTACAAGGTGACAGACTTCCTATTAAATTACCAAAGCCATCCAGTCTACCATGTTAAGTTATATTTATCGTAAAATATAACATTATAGGGACCAAGTTGGAATTGTATGACAGGGAAATAGGTAAAATTTCCCTTTTTACAAAATATATATATAACATTTGTAAAAGTAAACAGCTTTTTGAGTACAACTACAACATAGTGCAACAGTTAATGGCATCTCTAACAATAAAATAGCACAGGGAACTGCATTCCACAAACTGCTTTTAAAATAACATTCATAATCTGTTACAATAAATATGGCATCCTCCAGATCACTTTGCAACACTCACAATTTACCTAAAAATTATGATCTGTGTTTCTATCAAGGAAAATGAGAACTAATGAGGAAGAATAACTGTCTTGTCCAAAAATCACAAAGGAAGTTTGAGAAGGTACAGGGAATAGCAACCACGGCCTGTTGTGTGACCTACTCTTGTGCCTTAAATACTGTGTGTTAACTAAAAGAGGAAATGCATACAGTTCAAAACTGAAGTGTGGTGCACTTAAGCAGATAATGCATTAGTTTTCTACTAATGATCTTAAAGAGCTATTTTTAAAATTCACATTTAAACTGTTAATGCTAAAACACCCAGCTACAATATTATGGAATCCACTTAGTTGGATATGACCTTGAATGATAAAGAATCTGAATTATAATACCCATCTGGGGAAGCAAAGAAACAGATTGGCAGAGCAAGGAGGTACCCAGAAGTCACCTAATACTGGAAAGACTTAAAGAAATCAACAGGCCAGGCCACAGCCTTTACCTATAGCCCCCAGCTAAAAATTCTCCAACACACCACCAGGGATCTACAACCTATCCCTGCTGACAATCCTTTGCTCTCACAGACTTTGGGAGGCAGGCCAGTCCTTGCTTACAGACAGCCCCCCAATCTGAAACACATATTGACCACCATCCACACATGCCACAAGGGGAACACTAATCCAGGAACCAATCCCTGCAACAAACCCCATTGCCAACTCTGTCCACACATCTATCCTAGTGACTCCATCACAGGACCTAACCACATCATCCATACCATCAAAGGCTTATTCACCTGCATATCTATATAATGAGATATATGCCACCATGTGCCATCAATGTCTCTCTTCCATGTACATTGGACACACTGGACTGTCTCTATGCAACAGAATAAATGGACACAAATCAGACATCAAGAATGGTAATGTACAAAAAGTGGGAGAACATTTTAATCTCCCTGGACACGCAGTTACAGACTTGAAAGTTGCCATCCTCAAGGCAAATAAAAATTCAAAACCAGCTCATCTGGAATTCATGTGAAAACAGCTCATCTGGAATGTGAAACAGCTCATCTGGAATTCATAGGCAAATCTGACACCATCAGACTGGGTCTGAAGAAGAACTGGGAATTACTGATTACAATAAGCAATTTTCCATTTTAGGTATTCTCACCTTATCCAAATCCATTGAATTAGCTCTGATGTTACGCTAACATCTCTGTACCCTTCTGTCTGTTTCTTTTTCTTTCACTTCATGCATCTGATGAAGTGACTTCAAATAAGATATTTTAATGTAGAAACTTCAAAACCTGCAAAACCTTCAGAAGTTTCTGCAATATCCCAGTCACTTGATTCTATCTTCTATATTCAGAACAATCTTCTGCACTGATCTCAAAGGGTAACGTTCTCCAGAGGGCATCGTCACTGAACAATGACATGGCTTTGTGAATGAGAGCCTAAATGCCAAGGCATTATTTATCACAACATGTTATCACACCCTTTGATATGCTGGTTATTGGCAGAGCTAGGACTTGTCACTTCCAGTAGAATAGGCTCACTAATGTGACAGTGGCACTTCTATAAAAGGCTGAGCAAAGAGAAGTAATGATATCAGCAATGAAGAGTGTTTTCCCAGGATTTATTAAGAGTATGCAAACTAACTATATGCACAGTACCATGTTTTCCTGAAGTCCTTTCCATTGAGATAGGTTTTACAGAGTGGTTAAGTGACTTGCCCGGTTATCATATAAGGTGTCCATTTTAAATAACTCAGTAATTTGATTACTATTTCTGTGATCAGACCACTTTACTTGGTGACAGTTCTCTATACACACAAGTAGCATAGATACCTTATTACTCAACCTGACATTTGCCTTTTATAAGGAAAAGTCACAGAATTAGTTAGTTAAATTAGCTAATTTTTTAAAAACTAAAGCACCAATCAGAACAAACAAATAGGTACACGATTAACATTTCTTTGAATAGCATTCATATATAAGGAAAAGGCACACACAAAATCTGCAATCATCTCATCTTTTCAAACCTAATTGCTAACAAGCAAACTGTATGAATTACTGAAAATATAACCAAAATGTAAAGGCAGTTTTTCTGTACAGGAGTCCATGCACAATTAAAGACACTTTAACAACACATAAATGATTGATCTCTCTCTGGAGAACAATTTAACTACTGCTTTAATGGCTCAATGATTTTGACCCATTAATACTTACTGCATTTACCCCTCTACAGAGGCGGGGGTGGCAGTTGTCAGAAAAGACTTTGGTAAAAAGAATTCTATTCCTTTGGGTCCATACAGCACATGTAAATAATTCTTGCATGTATTTTAGGCATTTGCAGCCATTAGATCAGTTAATCTAGGAATGTTGCAAAGTAGACTAAAAAGTTTCAGTTGCTATGATATGTGATTATAACATGAAAAATCCCATTGGCACACTATTGATATTTGAGTTTCTATTTACCCCATCACTGTATCTCAAAGGAATAATGATATAAGGCATTGTTCTACACCTTTGACTTTCTTGCTCCTTCAGAACTCTAAAACCATAGAATTTCTATGTTTTCCTTAGCCATCAGTAGTAACCATCTTTTCAAAAGACTTGAGATTGTCATCCTATAGATGTGTGAAGATACTAACACATCGGCTGTGTCTAGACTGGCGCGTTTTTGCGCAAAATCAGCCGCTTTTGCGCA
>JANRFK010001234.1:29610871-29624707 GCA_030068395.1 Apalone spinifera | reverse complement strand
TAAGCCTCATTTGCATACCTTTGGCGCAAAAGCGTGCCAGTGTAGACGTAGCCTAAGTGTATGATTAGTTCCGTGAGCTTAAAGTTAAGCACTTCATGTAAGACAGTCTCAGAGAGGTAGCCATTTTACTCTGTAACTTAAAAAAAAAATAAAAAAGAAAGAGTGGTCCTGTAGCACCTTAGAAACTATATATATAATACAGAGAGCGAGAGAGACAGGAAAGAAGGAGGGTGAGAGAGAGAGTGAGTATCATGAGCTTTTGTGTGCAAGAAAGTTCATGATACTATATATGGCTTCAGGTCCAGATTGTATTGATCACAGTTACTTTAGAAAGCAGAACCTTGAAAGAGTTTGGGAAATATTCCATGGAGTTATAAACTAAAGAACTTGGATATAAAGAATAAAAGAGTTGACCAAGGTTGGATAATCTTAAAAAAAACGGAAAAATCTTCAGCTATTTTCCCAATCACATTTAAACTATACTTAGAATAACACTAGATAATTTCTACTGGCTAATGGAGAAGTTAATTATACAGGAATTTGAATAAAATAGCATATAATCCCTTCTGTGCACTAAGAAGATACTCATGATTTTAAGAGCCGGTTAGACAGACATCTATCAGGGATGATCTAGATCAGCATTTCCCAAAGTACGGTCCACGGCCCAGTACCAGTCCTTAGACAAAAAATACCGGTCCTCAGAAAAATTTTCACGTACAATTCTTGGGAGAGAGCCTGCCGCCTCGGCATCTCTGCTGGGCATAATCCCAGGCAGTGGGGCTAGATCCGGCGGGCTCTAGGACCCAGGGGAAGGCTGTGCACCGTGCTCACTGACGCAGCACACCCGGCGCCGGATGCAGCTGGGGGAGTCGATGCCAGCCGATAAAGTGGCTGGGATTGGAGTCAGGAGGGGGGGCGGAACAACCCGCCGGACAAGTAGAGCCAGCGACACGCCCCAGGGAAGGGTGCGGCCCGCAGTTTCACCCACGAATGCAGGCACGACTGGGGGAGAGGACACGGAGCTACTCACCTGACCTCCAGGGCCCATATGATCCGAGTCACCTGGTAGGCCTGAGAGGGACCGTCTAACCTTACCAGTCCCAAACAGGGGTGAAGTAGATACCTCAGGGTTGGGGTTGGGAAACCGCCCAGGGCAGTAGACTGGGCCTGCTCCTGTTGGCACTGGGGGCTTTGGGAGGACCAGAAAATTTATTTGCATATTCATTATTTGCTTAATGAATATGCAAATAAATGTTACCGGTCCTCCAAAAGCTTGTGAATGGGTTTACTGGTCCCCAGTATCAAAAAGATTGGGAACCACTGATCTAGATGGTGCTTGGTCCTGCTGTGAGGGCAGGGGACTGGACTTGATGACCTCTCAAGGTCCCTTCCAGTTCTAGTATTCTATACCTTCATATGAGGCACAAGACCAATTCATTTCCTTCATTGAGCATTGTTATTTAGCACAATCTCACAAATGTTGGCATAGAACTAATTCCAACTAGGAATCAAGAAATATGTTTTAGGATTAATAACTTCATTGTTCACTGATATCTTGAGGTTGTGATGCAAAGTTCAGAGGCAGATTGATTTTTTCAACAATTTATTTGGCAACATTTACCATTGTCCACAACATCCTAGAAGAAAGGAAAAGCAATCTCTCCCCAGCCACACTATGGATATAAGAAGATATTTACAGCATTAAATTGGTCCCTTAAGAGACTGTATAAAAATATTTTGGAGAAAATTCCATTTCTCTTTTGCTACTCATAACAAAAAGCCTAACTTATAAAGAAAGGAGTTAAGTGATAGAGTGTTAGATAATTCCAGTTCTTTCAGACTCTTGATTCTATTCTCTTACATGCCTTCTTACTACAAGGGAAACGTTTAAATGCACAAGAATTTTTCTAGCATCATGAATGTTAAAGATCCAACAGTAGCTTTGATACTTTGTTCTCAGTCAAAAACACATGTATGGTTGAAGAACCATGGAATCAAAGACCTTTTCTGTTAACATAAAAAAACCCCCAAATCCTCACAAATTTCTTATTCCTGTGAGATGGTCTACAATAGATACACTGACAAGAGTGGAAACTATTAAAAAATCAACCAGTGTTTTCCTCTAATCTTTTCCATCCATGTGCAGAATAAATATTATGTGCATGTGTGAATGTGCACCACCAATAGAAACCAAAAATATAGCTTTGAGCACTCTGCTAATCATCTAGACAGCATGTGAATCTCTTCTAAGTGGTGACACAAGCACACAAGCTTACAGGAAATTCATATCTGTTCCTTCACTGTGACTTTGGTACCAGGGCATATCTTAAACTAAACAGGAAGATACCACAATTACTGGAGCGGTAAATGTGGATTTTGCAGTTATGTCCATTGCTGAGAGAGAGAGAGACCATATTGGTTTCACAGGCTTCCATAGAATTCGTGCAACCAGTCAAGTAACCAGCCAGCCTCTAGATAATCTCCTTTTGCTGCTGATATTAAGATCACCATCATCCCTCCCCTTGACTGGGATTTAATCTAGATGGCATTCAGGGAGCCATCATTTTTGATGAAATCCTCATTTTTGTTCATCTTTATAAATTGGCACATCGTCTGTTTTTAAGTTTTTATACTTCACTTTAATACCACCAGTACATTATTTCTACTCAATTCCCAGTTGACCCTTAAGCCCCCAGCCCTCATTTGAGAGCCAAGTACAAGGGAATTTGGCCCTCAGCCTCCAAATAATCTGTATCTGAAATTATTTAAAATGTCTTATCCAGGCACAAATCTCAAGTACAGGTTGGACCTCCCTGGTCCGGCAACTCTGGGGACCTTACCAGTCCCGGATGAGGGATTTTGCCAGACCAGCGGAGGTCATTTCTGGATCCTCAGTTGCCAGCCCCTTCCACGGGGCCACTGGCCTCCCGGCCAGCTCCTCTCCTCCTGCTGGCCCTGCTGACCTCGCTGAGCAGCCATCGCTGCCCTGGCTCCAGGTCCTGCAGGGCAGCCGCATATGCCACGCTGGCTTCCGAAAGAGACTGGGCAGCTGCGCGCCGCAGATTCCTGTCCCACTGAGTTACCGCTGCTCCCAGCCCACCAGGCAGCCACATGCATGTCTCCCAACCCCACTGGGCAGACCTGCTGCTGCTTGCTGAGAACAGTCCCTGCTCTGCAGGGACCCTTGTCACTAACTAGCCCTCCCTGAGACTCTGTGGTCCTGCAACATTCATGCCGGACCATGGATGTTGCTAGGCAAGAAAATCCGTTACGAGAGTTCCAACCTGTGCCATACCTTGGCTGAGTAACAGATAAACTGTAAAAGTCCACAAACCAAAAAGTCAGATCAAAGTCATCAAGTCTCTATAATGGCTCAAATCTGAAGAATCCAAAATGTGAAGAGGTTCTGATTTGGACCTTTTTTAACCCACCTCCATTTTGGTAATGCTTTTATCGATGGTTTTATATCGGCCTATTAAAATATTATGAAGTTTGGGATTCACTTTCACTTAAATTTGATTTAGTTGTCACAAAAGGTTTGTTGTGTGTTTGAATATATACCTACCCAGGCATGTTTTCTGCCTTCATGCAAGATCTAAGGAAATGGCTGTGTTCCATCAAATCCAATACCCTGATCACAGGAAATGGACATTCCTTTTTAGAATGACACAGTGGAAGTCATGCCCACCAAAAAGTTAGAAAGCAGTCTATTCTATTAGTTTCACACACTCACATGTGATCAGATCACACTTCCATTAGAGCAGCAAAGGGAATATGAAAGGAAGTGAGCCAATTTATTGTAAGTTTGTCAAACTCTGATTTTCTCCAATCTGAGACCTACCTCTTACTAGTAAAAATCAGCCTAGAGTAGTTTATTTTCTTAAAATCTTTAACAATAGACGTACTGCTTTTTAGCCTTTTAAAAACGAGTCCTATTTACTTTAAAAAATATTCTGCAGTTTGACACCTCACCTGAAAAAGTTATTCTGCACAAAAGACTGACATTTCTGGAAAGATGAGTAAAAAGAACTTTTTCCAACACACTAAATGATTACTTTAGTGAGTGGGGCCTGCAGCAGCAGAAAAAGCTGTTTTTAATTTTAATTTAGAAGGGCTCAGATTATTCAAAACAATTTAACTGTGCAAGCTGGCTGTACACCAACTGAATTAAACTTTGGTTGTCTTGTCTGCTGTTAGCTTTCATTTAGCCACCATCCTTAGCCTGATGCTAATCTTTTTCTTTTGGTCTCTAAGAGCCAGAGCCAGTCTTGCAGAATGTAAAAAAAAAAGTCCCAGTAAAAAAATGTTCCAGTTAAACAACATACAACAGCATAAAGAACAAGGTACTGTGCCAGGTACCCTATCTGTATTTCAGAAGAGATGATACAGTCACTCTATTTCCCATGTTACCACCAAACTAGTCTGACACTTTTTTTTTTTTAAAGAGATTTCTCTTTGCATTATGTATGAGGAACTGACAAGAGGGAAGACAATGGGATTCCACAAGCCAATATTCTTAAGAGATGGAAGGCATTTGTCCTTTGTAATCTTCTAGGTTCTTTACAAGTGATATGAGAAACCTTCCTTCAAGTGATTTTCTATATCTCTGCCAGTGTCACATAAGAACCCCATGATTAACAGTGTTACAGACAGTGTCTGTGACTGGATGTCTGATCACTGTCCATTGCTCTGAAGAGCCAATTAATGTAGTGCTGCCTCCACACAACAGGCAGCTCTGAAACCTGATTATTTAGGATCCTTATCAATTTTGCAGCATTTGGCCTGCTACAACCTTCTCAAAGACCTATCCTTATGCAGAAAAAAGTCCGAGTCTGCAAAAGAGGGTTTAAAAAATTGCAGACTATCATTTTTTCAGATGTCAGAGAGTTTGTGCTCTCTGAAGGAGGACTCTGTCAACCTCTCTCTATAAACGGTTCCTGAATTCCTCATTGATTTGCAGCAATCACAAGTGGCACAGCTCCATCTCAGAAGTGGCTGGTTTGACACTCCTAGTGAAGCCAGAATTTCTTGACAATTACTGTAAATTAGGAATGGACGTGAGTGCACCTGCTTCTATTATGCCAAATACACTCGTCCTTACTCCTTGCTTTGGTTTGTCTGAAATCTCTTGCATGAGATAGCCCAAACTCTAGAACAGTGCTGCTACAGGAGATGAGGCAGATGGCTAGACAGATCTCTTCAGTTCCAATCACACCTCTGGAATGGGATAGCAAAACCTCTCTATGATTCATATGATCAGTCAGAGAACTGCCAATGATGCTCTCTCTCCTCTCCTACTTCATCTGTTGTAAGTCATTTGTTCTCTATGACAACCTGGGCAGACAACAACAATGATATATTCACTCCAAGGAACATATCTGGAGTACATATTTGGGAATGAGTCAAACTAAAAGCATGTGAGAGAATCCCATAATTGTCATGAGGGCCATGGCACAAATCAGTGGAACAAAGAGTCAATATCAGTAAATATTAAGTCCCCAAAGGCAATCAGCTTTGATGACCACAGTACTAGCTTCAAAAGTAATTTAGTGAATACAAGTATGAAGTCTGCACGAGACATGAGTAGCTTTTTCTTTCACTGAAAAAACTTAAAAAACAACAAATGGCCCTGCAGCACATTAGAGACTAAACAAGATGTAGATAGCATCATGAGCTTTTGTGGGCACAACCCACTTCTTCAAATGAACCCCTCTTAGACTTTTCTTTCATTGTTTCAATGGAATTATTTGCAAAGTAAATGGCAAGGTAGCAGGATCTGGCCCTGACTGTAGTTTTCTATTCACACTGAGCCTGTGGAATTAGAATAACAGAGGAAAAGGGCACTTCACTTGCTGCTTAAATAACACAGAAATTCAATTTACATCATTTCTTTCTCTTAGATGCAGAAAGTTACTTGTATGTTTTAATCTGATTGTCGTATATTGCAGGAAATAGGTATACATAAGTCTAGCTCCTGCAAGAACTTATTTGCATAGTCCTTTGGGACTACTCATGTGAGTAGGGGTTTGCAGGAGAGGATCCATAATGTAAAGCCACAAAACCAGAAATACTATTGCTAGATGTATAGAAAACAGTGATATCAAATAATTATAGTTTGTGGCTAACCTATCAATGTAGAAGGATTTATGTCAGGAAGACAGGATAAAATACTATCTGATAGCCTTGCTTTCATAGCATTTCTGAACACAAAGTCCTTTGCTGCCTACATTCCAAGACTATTTGGTACCTGAAAATATATTCAAGCTGCTGCTCAACATAGTGCCAGCTGTCTTTTTCATTACCCTTAGTGCCACAAAGGCGCGCACACACACACACACACACACACACAGTGTAACTGGGCTGGTTACTAACCAACAACCTCAAAAAGGCTGAGCCAAGAGGTCCCTTTCAAGCCTAACATCAATAGTTCTATGACCTAAACTTTTTTATTTCCTATCTTTTGTCTATTTTCACCAGTTAAGACTTACCCGAACCTCAGGCTCTTTGCTTTCTTCATTGTTGTATCCATAGTAATCAGGAATTTTATCCAAATCCGGTATGTTCCCTTGTGCTCTTATATTCTTGCTTGTGTGACAAGACTGGCAAACTGGTGCATTGCCCATATCAGTTCTATCAACTCCTGCAAGTGGGTTTATCCTTCACTATGGATTGTGCCCAGTGTTTCCAAAGGGCAGCTGACTTAGACAATGCAGAAAGATGATCACTCACTCCTGTGTGTGCTCCCTTGAATACATTCCCTGCCTATCTAGCTGGCCTGTGGCAAAGAGAACTCGAAACCCCAGCAACTGCAGACAGCGTTCAGTGACCATTTCCAATTCAGGCGCGGCCTGTCTATTTTTACACCTACTAGGCCAGCTATGCATGTAAATGGAGTTGAGGGGGGAGTTGCTTTCCAGCATACAGTCAGACTGCCTAGCACAGAGTTGAAGTCCTACTGTGTGAAATGCCTCTACATGTGAGGGTTATTGAATTACCCAGTTGCATGCCTTTGAATGTTATGATTTTTTTCCTACTGCTCTCTTTCTGACTGTGTTTATTCAAAGCACTAAATTTCAGGATGTTGCCAATGCCTTGCTAGATAACACACACCGAAAAACCCTGATTAATTCAAATGGCATCTATTTGGTATTTACAAAACAAAAGAATCAAAATGTATGAGCACATTTGTCATGAACACTTATATTAATTATTCTTTTGGCATTTAAAGTTCACTCACATTAATCATGATGACCTCGCTTTGGATTGATATGTATGCTGGGTACAGATATTCAGCTTTAATTTAAGCAACAACTACTGACCCTTTTGTTTATGATGGATCTTGTCTAGTCCACAATTTCATTATTTGTTAAAAATCAGAGTGCAAAGGCTTTCCTTCTGCCTTTCTATTGACCTTCACAGTGGTATCAGGTAGAACAACAGCTGTATTGAGCATCCCCGCTCTTACAACTACCCCATTATTCCTTAACCTCTCTACAGAGCTTAAAATCAGCAAAACTAACAGGGAAATAAAGATAGCAGGTAGCAGCTATCAGTAAACACTGGCTTGTAGTGGACATGCTGCATCTTTGCTAAAACATCGTCTTGAGGGTACAGGAGTAGAAACGTGCATCTGTAACATGAACTTGGTCTGAAATTCCTCAACAAAAGAAAGATGTTCCTCAAAAGCCAGAAGCCTTTACCCAACATTTTTCCTTTTTCAAGTTTCAAGCTATCGCAGTATAACAATCCAGAGGAGTCACAATGGTATCCTCATGATTTGTACCCAGTTATCCTTCATATCGGTAAGACTTATAAACAGATATTTTGCACGTTAGGATTACTGACCTATATAGGGTTGTCAGGTTGATTTATAACTCTGCTTTTTTCCTGATTGATAAGCCTTTCCATATGGGGATGGTTCAGTTCCCTTACCAAACCTTTTACAGTATTATTTATGAACTAGTGCATCTAATGTGTATAGAAGAGTTAACAGTATTACTTCACTCAGGTATGTACTCACCTACCTCTATTTATGCCTATGCAGAGGTGGATAAATCTGATTCACCAAATGTCCCCAATAACAACACTTCTGCCAGTCATTTAAACCCAGTAGGAAAATTGTTTAAACGATTAAATTCTTAACTCAACAACCTGAACTTAAAAGTATGAAAATGTATTAATAAAAAAAAACTTTCAGAGCACTGAGATTCTAATAATAGAACGTAATATCACACACCAATTCTAAGAGCAGTTTCATGATAATTCAAGCTCCAGTAAGTATTACCATGACCTCTGACATCTCAGTAGCTATGTGATTTACTTCCCAATTATGAAATTGCATATTTGATTTCCCACAACACTATGGTAATTATCACCCATGGTGTTTTAAGGACTTTTAATTAATGTGCAAGGGTAATCTGTTCCTCATTGTCTTAGGTTCGTTCTCTTCTGGTTCTCCTTGATTTTGTCATAACCCAGCCCTGCTGTGACTAAGATTTATAAACTGTTGTGGTTTAGCCAGTGGTATTGAGTTGTTACTTCCAGCTCCTCTTATATCTATTATTACAAAAACAGCAAATCCTAGAAAATTCCAAATCCTTTCCTCAGACAAAGTTCATATGACCGAGGTTTGTACATAAAAAGAAATATACCTAATCCCAATGCCACCCCCAAGAATGTAGTCCATTCAAAATTAATTCATTTTTTAAAGTGAGACAAAGTAATATCAGGTGCAACACTTGGTCTTGAGGCTCCCTGGTATTGCTATGCTGTGACAATTACATTTAATTCTTGTCTAACTTTTAGATATTTAAAAGCTGCTCCACAATTAGGTGAAGAAAGAGGAAATATTATGATGTCAGGTAGGTTTAAAACAGAACTTGTGGCTAGTTGAAATTGTGTAGGGGGCGTTAATCTAAGTCCCTGGGTAACATATTAGTAGGTAAAGGCCAAGTAGAACAGTTAAGCTGCATGAAAAAATCATTAATTACACTAAACTCCAATTTATCACTTGAATATCATCACCGCATGTGTGTATAAATCCTGGCATCTATATAACTAGTGAGCAAAAGAGGTTCTTTGCTACAGTGAACTGCCTCCACCTATCCAGTCAAATCAGTAGGTCACGTTCCCCCAGTTGTGGCACCAAACCATTTCTTTACACAAAGTTCATGAATTGAGGATAGGTCTTTTACGGTTATATTATCTGATCTATATTTTAAGTACTCCAGTTGTTGGTAAATAAATTCATTTTCTCCTTTATTGTGTTGCGTGTACAGATTCTCATTCATAAACATGTGGAACAAAGCCATGTGCACAAAGTTCTTGATCCAGCCAAAAACAAACACATGCTTATTTAAATTTACGTATGTATTTGTGTGTTTTGATAGGCTGAGCCCTGACTGGAGAAAATACAGCATCCATCTTAAAGGGATACTGCCAAATTGAAATGTATTCATTTTTTAAAAAGAAATGAGAGATTACAGCTGCCCAAGAGTGTCCTTATGTTAAATGCACATACATGCCTCTTTTTTTACAGATAATTTTTCTCTTCCGCTTTCTGTGTGGAAGACCTACACCAGGGGTGGGGAACTTAAGGCCGGGGAGCCAGACGCAGCCCCAGGCTTGCCTGAATCCAGGCCATGAGACTTGGGGCTCCCCCCCCCCCAGCATTGGGGAGCCTGTGCTGGTGCTCCAGCCCCTGCTGTCTCACTGCGGGATGGCAGCACACAAAATCTACTAGCCTGGGGCCCTCTAGGTTCTGGTGAACGAGCAGGAGGGGAGTATCTTTCTGTTTCTCAGTCGGGGGCCAGGTCAGTGAGGGTTTTTTTTTCTTCCTTCTAACTTGTCTGCAGCCTCCGAGTGATTTTTCTGTGGGTCAGTGGCCCCCAACCTATATGAACGTGGAAGACTGTGAAGCTCTGTCAAATTCACAAAACAAGCAACATTTAAAAAAAAAGAAATATGTTATTGTCTCTAATGCCTTTCAGATCGCCCTGAGCTATTATTTACAGTGGTGGGTTGTTCTCGGGCAATACAACAACTCGTAAGCTTGCTGATGTGCTAACAAGCCATTTGCCTCTATCAGCTCAACTCCACATTTTAGACCGTTGTATCAGCGTCAATAAGAGCTAAAGAGGCAACATCATCTTGTTTTAAAATCCATATTGTATAGTGATATTTTTCCCTTTAGTTTTATTCAGACCTTTAGTTTCTTCAGGCCTTCTTTCCTCCAGCTGGTCTCCTCTGCTTGTGAAGACCCTTGTTCCTTCACTTATTTCCTAAATTCATGGGTGTGTTAATTCTAGAAAAACAGTCACCAATGCATGAGAGACAGTAATACTTACAGAGAAAGAAAATGGTTCTAAAATGAGAACAAAAATTGTTCCTCTCTAGTTTCACGCTCTCACTGGGACTTTGCTGTGTGAGGAGGTGACCCATTCACGTGGGCAGATCATTTCACTGAGTAAAGAACATCTGCAAACCCAAGAGGATGTGGGCACTACGTACTGATTTGAAAGTTCTACTTGTGATGAGATGTCATAGCAAATCACAGATTTTTAGGGGAGGGAGGGCAGAAATGGAGAAGTGCAAAGGCTTAAATCCATTATGCTTTAATAGTGCTGATGATTTCTGACCAAACAGATTGGAACAAACAACCTTAGAAATAAATGTTACAGCTGTAAAAACAATGGTTTTCCAAGGAACAGCTAAATGACCAATCCATTCACTAGGCATCTGATTAGACTTTTTTTTCCCCCTGATTAAATTGTCGCGTCTCCCATATTAAGGCCCCAAATATGAGAGGGTCTATGGACCCACTAGCACCTTTCCTGTCAGACAACCTTGTGAGTGCTCAATGCTCCCCCTCATCATGGCAGCTTTTCTGATCCACTAGTTCCTAACATAAAGTAGACAATTATATAAAATAAGCTTATAAAAAAGAAGAGACAGACCAATGCATCAGCTGGAGGGGAAATGATGGTGAATACAGAGCAGCATGCATTCCTTAGAAATAACACTTGAAGACAGTTACAATCTGTATAGACATCTGACAGAGCAAAGGATAAGCTTTCTGCCAGAGTCCTTTTAACAATATTACTGTTGTTTGACAAAATGGTTTAAAGTCATTAGGGCAAATTACTCAGAAAGAAAACATTTTCATGTTTTGCCAAACTCAGTTAGGGCATGATATTCAAACAAAGTATATATCTCGAGATGTGGGATTCAAAGTCTTCATGGAGGGACATTCTTGCAATATCTTTGTAAGTTCCCATGCTCTTTTTTTGCGATTGTTGTTATTTGGGCTGCAATACTGTTCTTCAAATCTCTCCTATGAGAGGATACTGAATGAATGAAAAACAAAGGCCTGGTTTTCAGTTATGAAGCTCTAGATTAGCCAAAGTTCCTGGATTAGCCAAGCCAAAGGGACTCTATCTTAGTCCCTGTTTTTTAATAAACAACCTAACTCTGTTCTGTATGACACCATTGTAAATCCAGAGTAACTTGTCTGAAGCCACTGAAGCTACTCCAGGTGTATACCTTATTAGACGAAAACAGAATGTGATTCAATCTCTCTGTAGCTAGCACAAAATATGCATAACCAGTTTAAAGAAATCACACCATATCCTCTGTAAATACTGGTTTTGCATTTGTTTTGTTTAATGAAAGCGTAAAGTTTGAGAACTTCTGAAGTCATTCTTAAAATCCTGTTATAACAATCTCTGTGTATGTGGCCACATAGGCATGTCTCAGTTCAGAACATGGGGAAAAGGGACTCGTGCTCTTATTCTGAAAAACATGGTCTTCTGCTGAAAACTACCACCCACAGAAGCTACGGAAGCAGTGAACATATCTGACATTCCCTCTGGGAGGACACCAGCCCACATATAAATGTAAGCCATTATATTATAGTCTGCTGATTAGGACTGAGATGAAAAGCAGCTGGCTAAGATGATGATAAAATGGGAGAAGCAACGAGAAGAATTACCAAAGATTATGTCGCCATCATTCATAGAAGTACAGAATTTGTGACACAGGTGCGCAGTATAAGGGACCTTCTAGATATTAAACTGCTGTGGATGCCAAAGTTGTAGTTGTTGTTAAGAGCACTTTTTTCCACCTGCACTTGGTACAGAGAGTATTTTACATACAGGCCTTGCTATACCTACCTATGGTTTACACTTAGGGCTACTTAGAACCTGGAACAGATGGAGCTTGTAGAAGTCAACATCTTATATTTTTGAGGACATATAGTGTCAATGTTCCATGAGCTGAACTGGTAGCCTGTAGGTGGAATTCAAGGTTTTGGTCTGCATCTTCAAATCCTTATACTGTTATCTATGAGGCCACCTCTCTTCCAAGTTAAAAGCCAGCTGAGTTGCTCAAACAGAACTTCCCTTTATTTAATCAGCTGACAATCACTTCTCTCTTTGGCATACCAGAGTCTAATGTTCACACATGTTGCAAGGAAGAGTCAGGATGAATCTCCAAGTGCTTATCATGTGTGTTCTTTTGAAAAAGCAGGTGGATATTTAGATCAGGAATTTTATTTCTGTGTATGTTGCACACTCCCCTCCTCCATACCATTCACTTCAACTTGTCCAGAGGTCTCTGTTTTCCCAGGTGTTTGAATTCTAATTGGCCCAGGACAAAGGTGGGAGGAATTAGGGAAGTAGAACCTCCCTGATTTAATACCAGCCCATCTTTATTTAAAACAGTCATGGGGCAACTCATATGCCAACGGACAATTAACATAGTGAAGCTCTGCTCCACTCCAATTCTTAATTACTGTACATTGCTCCCATCTGTGGCCCACCTCCTCCTCAGGGACAGTGAAGGAAATGGTACTAGTGCTTCCAATAGCTGTATGCCACCAGGGAATTCCCTTCCATCCTACTTGCACTCCTTCCCCACTGAAGAGTAAAAATTGAACAAATTGTACTGAGTTCAAAAAGCCAGGATAGAGAATCTTGTTAACATAAATGACTCTCAGGTAAAAGAGAAGAATGTGAAAATGCACCAAGACTAATATCACAATATTTGTTACATTTGAAATCATGCTATAGGATTTGCTAAACAGACTATTTTTATCTCAAATTCACACTAAGTTTGGACAGTTATATTAATTTTCCTTTTAACCACAAAACCAGAACATAAATCTGAACAGACTGAACCTAAGTTGAAATTTTGAGATTTCAGAACAGTCTGGTAAATATTTTATTTTTTAATTCCTTGTGTACTGAAAATTTTAACACTTACGAAAATGTTGGCAATCCAAGGGAAGCAGGATCGCTTGTTTGCTTTCTTCCAAATTAGCTATATTAAATCCCTTAGCAAACTTTTTTTTTGGCAAATATTTAATTTAGGAATCCTCAGGCTCTTGTTTCAATACTACTTTTAATTTTAAAAATTTATTTTTAGAGAGAATGCATAGTGAATCTACATTATATAGATGATCTTACTCCCATTAAAAGACAAAAAGAGTAGAATCACATTACCTACATTTGAAAACAGATTAACCTTTTTAAAGACAACTACCTTGTAGAACACTAAGGGGACTGAGGGCCAATTTTTTTGTACATTTATTAATGAATATTTATTAATAGTTATTATTATTAACCAGTTATTATCCATTGATAAATGATCCACTAGTTTAGAGCTACTCATTGATACTCATTAACCAGTTATTATCCATTGATAAATGATCCAAAATTCAGAGCTAACTTTGGAAGCCCCGGGGGGCCACAATGATACCCACAGCATATGCCAAGGGCTGCAACTTAAGTGTGGTTGCATATGTATGCAAATATATGCAAATAGCTTCTTTCACACTGA
>JANRFK010001234.1:29558925-29604347 GCA_030068395.1 Apalone spinifera | reverse complement strand
ATGACTTCTAGGAATAACATGATGCAATTCATATCATGTATGACACAATACCAGGTTCAGAGTGCATCATTCATTGTTTTGCCTATAAAGCAAGTACTGTCCAAACCCAATCATAGATTTATTCATAGATCCAGTCAAAGATGTATTTTAGTCATTTCTGGTTTAAATTGAGATCCCTTCCCTTTATAACTCACTTATCCTCCACCATTCCCAAGTCAAGGGTCGTATATACTGACCCAGTAGCATATCTTGAACGCTAGAGCCAATCAACAATTTTAAGCATCATTTTCTCATTCTCTCACTGGTTCTCAGTGACCCAGAATTAGTAAAGTTTGACTACATTTATTTCGGAAGCATTTTGGCTGTAGATCCGTGTTATTGATCACGGATAAGGAGAGATAGTAAGGATTTCTGCTTTTAAAAGTTGCTGTTAAGAATTTTGTATTTATATTTATTTTTTCCAAAATAAGGAGAAAACAAAAACCAAAAAACAAAAAATATGGGAGGCAGGAAGACTAATGGAGAATGTCATCTCAGTTTCCATCTACTAGAAATGTATCGAAGTTTCTAAAAAGTCAGAACAAATCTTTTCTAAATTGTCTGAAGTCCCTAATCTCTAAAATGTTACCTGATCTTTAGCTGCCAGATCAGCTAGGTCACTGTGCCAAGCTTTTATCCCTGGAGGTAGTCTGCTCTTCCATCTAAGTAAAAAATAATAATTTGAATGCAATCGCTGTTCTAGCGAACCTAGCTTTCCTTGCTCTGGATACTTTCCAAGATAACAAGTTGCATCCTAAAACCCAGTTCTAGGAAGTAATTTTTAAGGATGTAGCTATTATCATATTAATTCTCATTCTTACATCTAGCCAAAAGGATTAAATCCTGGAATACTACCAAAACATGTAAGCCAGTGTGGCTGAGAGATCTGCCCTCCAAAAGAAATCTGTTTTGGCAAGGCCACTTGAACCGACATGGGGATCAGCATTAACAAAATATAATTTTCTGCTTAATCATCCTTCATTGCAAAGCAATAGGAAAGTTTTTAACATTTTGTAAGGCACTTTCCTATTGACTAAGGTTGAAACCTTTGTTCCTAGCCCACAGCAAGCAATCAAAATTAGAGAAAGTCTTTGGAGCCAGGCAATCACAAAAGGCTGTATCTGGTCAGGTGAACCTACAGAATCCTCTTCACATCTGGGTATTTGTCACATCGGGACCAAATATGTCCTGCTACTAAGAATTTTCATGATATGAATTGATATGCAAACACAGGTACTACTAGAGTCAACTAACATTTCAAGCAACAGTAGGGGAAAACAGACCAGACAGATTAATATGTTCACTATCCTCTTACTTCTGCACACAATCAAAAATGTCAGAAGAGCACTCTTACGGAATCAATATAGAACAATGTATTTTTCTGCTAGTAATACAGCCAACAATGTAAGCTTTTACTCTGTTGCTGTAATTAACATTAGCTGATAAGGAGCAGTGTTGCATCTAAATGATTTTTAGTTTGGTTTGCTTGATGTGCCTATCTATTATTTCATGATCCATTAAACATGTCTAGTGTAAGCAAGGTTCCCATTAATATCCAGTACTAAGCAATTTTCTGTTGCATTCAATAATCTCTATCTTAGGGAGCTGTTCTTTACCTGGTTAAGCTCAAGCCTCTAAAATTGGGTCTCTTCTGTAGAAGGGATGCTTACACATTCATACTACAAAACATATGAATTAAATGAATATATACATACATATACATTTTGAGAGTAAACAGACTGGGAAATGGAATAACACTTCAGCTGACCTACAACCAGTAAAAATCATTGTATTTTAATTCTCTATTATTCATGAGGATTCCAGCTAGTATTTTTACAATAAAAAATACTGTGGGTAACATTTGCATTACTGGTGAATCATTAACAATTCTATATTACAGAAGCTACAGGGATATCACAAGAATCGTTACATGATATATAATATATCTGCTCTTCTCTAACTGGTTCTATACCAAAGACTCAAAGGTCTTAACAACCCAAGAACTCAAAGGACATTAATGAATTAAGCTTCAGAAGAGCCATGTAGGGTAGTTAAGTACTATTAACTCCAGAAAGAGAAACTGGACACAAGGATTTTTGAAGACTTGCTCAAGACCACACAGCAAGTTCCGATCAGAACCAAAACTGATCTAAGTCTTTTGACTCTCAGCCATTAAGCTTTAACCAGTAGACCATGCTTCTGCTCTTAAGCAAAGTTATCTTCATAGGAGTAAACGCTAATGGGCTCATCTTTCCAGTCTGGGGGAAAAAAGTGAATTGTGAAATGAACAATTGCTAGGCTTCTCATATGCAGCCTAAATTAAATTAGTTAATGCATTTGTCACAGACTGAAATCGCTTGTGATGGGCGATACATAAAAGATGAAAATCTTCAGAAGCACTCTGCAAACACTCAGCATTTTAATGGGGCTCACAGAAAGAATGGAATCCCTCCCCTTGAATTACAACCTTGACCATGAATATTCATTTGAACCTAAAATGAAATCTGAGTGGTGCACATTGCAACCCTTTCATGTTCTCATTCTGTGACCATTTGAATACTCAAATGTTCAAATAGTCACCCAAGGTAATTTTAAAATGTATATTGCATTGTAAAATTCATAATTTGCACCTGATAATTATATAAATCATCCAATCCAGATACATAAGTACATCTAACTGTGCAATAAATAAATAACCATATGTAACAGCATGAACTGTGAATATTACGATTAAATATGGGAGTCTGCAAATTAAATATACTTTTTGAAACATTACAATCAAATTTATCATTTGAAATGTGTTTTTGGCTAGGTACAGAAAAGCTGTCCAATCAGTAAACAAAAATACTATCATATAATTTATGTAACCTTCAGAGCACAAATTGTACCTATTTGCAATTCATGAAAAATCTGCATACCAAGAAGTACTCACTGAAGAAATTCACTAGTAATTATTAGCAAATACATTTGAGAATATCAAGATTTGTTGACGGAGAACTCACAAACAGAAAATAAAATGAATTTGCTATGAATTATTCTCTCAGCTCTATTTAAATGAATGGTATTTGTAAAATAGAAAGGATGGAGAAGACACTTGAATAGGATTACCAAAATATTAATCAGTGTCACATTAGGTTAAGTACTGAATAACTTGGAACATAAGTTATTCTTGCTAATTACTTTCTGCTTAGATCTATGGTACTGCTTTTAAATGGAATAAATCATTCCAAGCAATATAGATGTGTAATGCAATCTGTTAACTTAGGTGTTAGAGGAATATAAACTTTCAGTCTTGTTTCCCATCTGAGGTTTCACACCTCTGACCTTTCAAAAAGGTGTACCTGATGGGATTTCCCATCTTGACTGATGGGAAATCCCATCAACGACCAGTACTATAGTGATGACATGGCAAGAACAATATTTTCCTGTCAAGCCTAACTCATATGCTCCACACACACAATGACACTCCTGCAAATCTTTATAGTTGAGAGTTATTAATATTGCAGTGAAAGGCACAATAATAATATGGCATGCACTATTATTATTAAGCAAAAGGTAACATAATAAATATTTTAATATTGACTTCTGCACTCCCCTGAGGAATAGATGAAACCCAAAAAGCAGAGAAACTGAAAAAAATAGTTTTAAGGTCGTTTAATTTAAGACTATTATTAGCATAATTGAGCACCAGACAACTTTAAGGAGGGACTGCTCAACTGATCTCGGCCTTTCCTCCTCTGTCCTTTAAAAGAAAGTTTAAACATTTACAATCTACTATGCTTCAATCAACTTATAGTACATGACTTTCCAAAAAACAATCTCAATATTCATATTATGCAGCTGAGCAGAAGCATATAGAGGTGTGGGATTTAAGGAGAAAAAAATGCCCTGAGGTGAGGGACTAGACTAGGTATAAGGACTGATAATTGCTCATACCCTACCTCTCCTCTCCTGCCCCACCTTGCCCTCTTCCCCACCACCATCCCTTCCCCCATCCCGGAGGGGAGCAGAACAAAGTGGCAGGCAGTGTCCTGAAGAGAATGCTGCAGTCTCGGGTTCATGTGGAGACACACTGGAAGGTGGAAAAACAGATGATGTGCAAGACACTGGGCAAAAGTGGCACATCTATAAACTTAACTAATTCCTAGCAGGACCAGCAGGAAGCACCATGACAGTGAGTCCCACATCGGTACAATAGTGAATGCACATTTTCACACATCTAAATTCTATTGTTTTAAATACATGTAAATTATTCCCAGATCTTAAAGCAATGTGTGAGATACACAAATCATTCATGACAGTAAAGAAGAGAAGGACCACAGACAAATGTCCAGCACAATAAAGCAGGAAGAAAGTGAGTACGACCAGCCAATTCTTGCAGGAAAGATATACACTAAACTACCAAACAATCTGTAGTGAAATGTTAATGACTGTAATTCCCTAGTTAAATGTATTAAATTAGCTGTGATTGTGCTGTATGAATTTAAAGTCAGGCATATACATGCAATCAAGTTTTAAAGGCTCCAAATATTTTCCAGCTCTGCCAGTAATACTATTAGATTAATTAAACAGAAGATTTCATGTTTTGCAAACACACTGACTTTTTTTGTTTAATAGTTGAACATGGCAGATTTTTTTTCTTTTTCTCTGGCCTGGTTCACACTCAGAACAAGACTAACCATTGCAACTGAAAGGATCCATGAGAACGCCCCACACAGAAAACAAGAGTTTAAATAAGCCAAGGTCAAATTCTGCACTCTGAATCCATAAGAGAGACTCATTCACTTGAGTGGGAGTGCCTATATAAAAGCCAAAACTGAACTCTTAGTTACCAGTCAATTTTTTTCAGCTGTATTTTTCTTTGGTCAGTTTGATCTGAGTAAGTTTAACACACAGCTCCATGATCTCACAGAGCAGAGGCTGAGAAGTTAGGGCAACTTTATTGTTTAATCAGATAAAAACAAACTTAGTGGAAAAATTCTCTCTCCATTAATGAAAGGTTAAAATAAATAAAATAGAATGGGACCTAATTATGTTGAAGAGTTATTTACTAAGGAAAGTTAATATATACCACAGGAAGCCTTTCATAAATGACCTTCAAACCACGTTTCACCCTTTCCATTTTAAAATATGAACTTCCCATGAAAAGGACAGAGAGAGTAATATTTGTTAACTCTGAGCACTAGAATATGTACAATAATGTATCATCACTAAATACAACACTACATTTTTACTCCATTAATCGTGAGATTTCCTAGAAGTGAAGAAAGCTGAAATACAATTCTGAAATTCTTAGCACTGGCATTCCTTTTCTCCACTTCACAAAGGTTATTAAATATATTTCTTTCCAACGGAGCATAACTCCAATGTGCTGGTGGATAGCGGTGGGGTTGGATAGAATAACTTGCTTAAGATTATGATGTTTATTGCTTAGAAATTATAACATTTCACATACTTAAGATTTTACTTGGATCTGTATAGGCTCAAATTTACCACCTTTGCAGCTGATTTATTAACACTCTATGGCAGGGGACCAAAATTGCAATGAGGAAACAGAGCACAGACTTCTAAGCCATTCCTCTTTACCACTGCACCATTCTTCTTATCCACTTTACCATTTCTCTTTAACAATGCACTTGTGACTTCTCTCTACATCAGTACGTTTATAGTGGCATCCATTGAAATATGAACTTCTGCCCAGTGGGAGTCTCAAAATTTCCATTTCAGACAATGGAAAATAGATAAACTTCCATTCAGATTAATGCAATTATTGCTGGGCTAAATTAGAGCCATATTTAATTTCTTTTGGGGACTGAGTCTGTGATTCTTACTCTTATGGTACATATACAATGCACACCACTGGCATTGTCAGGTAGGGTATGTGTAACTGCAGTGTTTAGCTATAAACATCAGAAAAAGATTTCAGCTCTGGGGAGGCAGCAGAGGAAAAGCTCTAAAAGCAGGCCACAATAGCCATGTAGATGTGGGAGGCAGTACTTGGGTTGTAGGATACATACCCTACTATTCATGTATCTTTACTCATCCAAATAGTGCCTCACTGTCTACCTGCTATTTATACTCATGTATGTACTATACACCCCTAAGTAGTGTGAACTCTAGACATACCAGTGAGTAGCACTCACTAAAGTGAGTAGTATGATTAAAGTGGTCAATTAGATTACTTGACCCATTAATCAGACTGAACAGGACTGCAGAACTGGGTCCTTAACAGGCATTACTTGAGTTTCAGAGGGGTAGCCGTGTTAATCTGTAACTGAAAAAAACAAACAATGAATAGTCCTGCAGCATCTTAGAGACTAACAAAAAAACGTAGATGGTATCATGAGCTTTCGTGGGCACAACCCACTTCTTCAGATAAATGGAGTTAAGGGAGCCAGGCTGCAAAATAAATGGCAGAGAAAGAGAGGGGATGAGGAGGGAAAGAGAAGGAACAAAAAAAGGGGGAAGGGGGAATTGTCAATTAGATTGTCCATGCTAAATGAAACTGATAGAGTGGGTTCTAAGAACTCTTAAGTACCCATTGCTTGGGTTAAAGCTTTGAGTTAAAACTTTAAATTGGCATTTTGGTCAATACTGAATATTTACTACTAGTTGGGATACATAATAAATTAAAAATAACTACCTAAATTCCCACCTCATCTGAAGGAAATCCAAGGTACATGGAATGCATGTGATAGACATCCCAATCTCCAATATATGAATACCTACATAACTTCATGTCTGCTGGTCTTTTAAAGTGACAGCACAAATTTTCCATAAACAAATAAAATCAGTCACTTTCAGAGTAATAGTTATGTGGCAACAGAGATGTTGAGAAATGTATGATAAAGTTCTTCATCTTATACATTCTGAAAAATGTCAGCATGCCATACTTGAGATAACCAATTTTAAATGTGCTAAACAAAAATACACAATGTGAAAAATAATAGTGATAAATAGTAATAATAGTTTGTAAACCGTAACACAGTACTAACGATACTTGGCTTTTGTATAAATAGCACTTTTTTGTCCATTGATTTTAAAGCATATTACAAAGGAAGGCTATTATTATTTCAATTTTATAGAACAGGACACTGACATATATAAAGGAGAAGTGACTTGGTTAATGTCATGCAACCAGTCAGTGACAGAGCCTAGAATCTTTCTTTTGGTCCAATACTCTATCCATTGGACCACAGTTCCAGTATGAACTTCTGCATTTTATATTTCAGATAGAGTAGAAGAACCAGAAAATTAACATTTATAGTACCTTATAAACTACAGCTAAAAAAAGCAGACAGCAGAAGGTAGGATAATACGTATTATGTAATGAAAGTTATTCTAAAAAAAGGAACATTATCTAATAAATAGTTTAATGAGCTGCAGTTAGGTTAATGAAATGAAATAAGCACAAGAAAACGCATAATTTGTGAAACTTTTGTACAGTTTTATTGCAATTAAAGTGACAAAACAAGGTTTTTATTATTATTACTGCAGAACAATGACTCATTAAAGGGAACATAGCAGCAACTGTATATTTGGAAAGCAGCTGCCTGTTTAGGTAAATATTTGGCTATTTGTGTATGTTTTCTATCTGGCTATTCTTACTCCCACTGACGTCAAATAGGATTTTTGCCACTGGACTTCAAATGGAACAGCTAAGCCCTAGAAGAGAGTAAGTCACTCTTGACCACTCTGGGTATCCCTCCACAGTAAGGCAGACACCATGGCTGGCTCATGCCAGCTGACCCATGGTCATGGGGTTTTTTTTTCACTGCAGAGTAAATGTCTGGGCTCAGGCGAAAACCTAAGCTCTGGGACCCTCCCATACTCCAGAGTCCTGGAGCCCAAACTCCAAAATCTGCACAGCAATGAAACAGCCCCCGCAACCCAAGCCCCTTAAGCAAGTTGGCCGGCATGGGCCAGCTACACGTTTTTCTTGATATGTAGATATAACTTCAGAATTAAGTAGTATAATTCAGTCACATCCTATACGACTAGTCAGAGTAGAAACCAAAGTGGTAGAATCCAATATAAAATCTGTTATTTGGACTGAAGGTAGAGATTTGCTAGCTTAGAGTCTTACTCCATAGGATGGCAAGTGTCCTCTATCACAAATAGAAGCTGAATGCAATCAGCATCTCAGAAGAACTGCTCAGCAACTTGCTGAACTGAGACCTAAATAACAGAATTGCATTCGTAATGTAAAGCATATGTTTATAGTCTCTTGTCTTCTCACATTCTTTCCATGAGTTATACAGTGCACTATGGCTTCACATTTTTACTAGAAGAGCTAATTATAAGAAAATTAGAAGATATAGCTGGCATTGTTCAGGTCTTTAATTCAATTAATTTTTGTTTTTGAATAATAAAATGAAAATGTACACGTGTCATTTGAATCATTGCTCGAGAGGCCCCAGGGAAGAGAGACCCCAGACCTCTCTCACTGCACCAGCTTGAGGCCAGGTGAGAAGCATCTTTCAATGGCTGCTGCAGCTCCAGCAGGCACAGTCGAGGGAGAGGTACATATCTCCCAGCTGGGGCAGGGGCAGGGGTAGGTTCATCCTCCCTCTACAATCCCCAGCCAGAGTGAGGAATGCAACAGACTGTGCGCTTTCCCCTTACTCCCTAAGAAGGGGAACAGACAGCAATGTTTGTGTGCAAAGGAGGGGAGTTTCAACCCTCTTTCCTCCCCCCTCCCAAAAGGGCACCTGGAGGGAGGCTTGGGGTTGGAGTAGTTCCAGATGCGGAGGGGTAGCCAGCCTCTTTTACCAGCCTGGTGATTGTGTCTCTTTTTTGTATGTTTTTCTGAGAAGCAATCCCATTCCAGCACATTCTATTTTCCTACCACAACCAAACCCTTGCTTTGCTTTAAGTTATGATAAGAAGAAGATGTATGCCAAATTTGGAAGTCCTAACTTTTACTCTTTAGGAGGAGTTCTTGAACAGACACACAGAAAAACTGTCTCAAATATATAGTAGACTACCTTTCTGTACTGAAAAAAAAACTTTCACTCTTATACTTTCATAATATTTTATGGTGTAAAAGAATGACAAGAAAAGAAAAAAGAAAATGGGTGCAAAAACACTGCCAGAAAAAAAATACCAAAGACCAAGCCGTGTTGCTTTGGGGGTTGATTGGCACCAGTAGGGAAATCTGCCACCATCTGCCCTGTAACCGTGTGTGCAGCTTTGGCTCAGAGCCTTAATATCAGTAGCATAATTATGTATATATTATTAAATGACTACGTCTATCAATGCAGACTACCCATAACTCACACATAGTATACTGATTAAACCCTGTTAGTAGGTGGATTCTCCACTACAAAGCACTACTGCCATAATAAATTACATACACACCACTTCAAATGAAGTCAAGGCACCAGGGATTTCACACTCCACATCTTAAAAATACTGTATATCACACTTTAGTATTTCTCCTTCCAACAATTGTCCCTGCCAGTACCTGTACACATTCACCACTTGCTGAATCTCTTACAATGTGCCTTTCAAATTGAATCTTTCTTTTCACTAGATCCCTGACTAGAGTTTGCTGTTTTCCAGTTATCTCCACTACTTCTCTATTGGTTACTCAGTCTATTCCTGATATTTTCAGTATTCGTCTATCTATAAATCCATAATTAGAAAGTATATAATTTCTTTACTATCAGTTGTTTTAATATCCATATTTCACAGCTATAATTTAACAGAGACCAAATGTACTTTTTTAATAGTCAGTATTTAGTCTTCAGATTCATGTTCAGTCTCAGCATATGCTTATTCTTCCAGAATATCACTTTTGTTCTTGCTAGTCTAGTATTGACTGCAATATCCAGTCTTCCATATATAGCTCAGCAAATTTAAGAATGAGAGAGCATGATAAGCAGGAAGCTCAACAACTGGAACTTTATTTTTTTTAGCTATCGTCATGAAAGACAAAGGAAGATTATTTGAAACGTCTTCAAAAAAATTCAAAGTATGTTAGGCTTCTTTGTTAATGCTGAGACATGCAACCATATTCTTAAATTTCATTAATTCATAGTATATGAATATTTGTAGCAACTGATGTTGGAAATAGCCATCCTGTGTTTCCTTGCCTCAACGACACCATTTCATTGGCACGCATTTCTTTCCTATTGTTGCACCGTGTGACTTTAATCTTTTCTCCCACTAAATATTTTACTTCTGTAATTGTACAAAGTCTGAAAATGGTTTTGGGATACAGTAGGAATAAATGGGCCCTGCAAAACCATTATTTATGCTGGTATAAGTCTTCATCTGAATAAAGTTTTGCCTGGAGCTGAACCTAAAGTTCTATTTATCGTATCTTATTTTTCACCATATAACTTGTTATGCTATTATTACTCCCGTGTAACAGCATAGTTCCAATAAAACTGCATGCAGTAATTCAAGAGATCTAATCAGAGTCTCACATTGATTACCTTTTGCCGCCATGGGCAATTTTTTTTTTTTGGCCTCTTTGCATCTCAATTTTGTTTTCCATAATGTGGGATTAATAATACTTATGTTCCTACTGCACAGAGGTGTTATGAGAAGTGAGCTAACATAAAGCATTTTGAAGATGCAAAGTGAGCAGTGTTATTACAGTGTGAGGTTCTTATAAAACCTGAAGCTAATTATCGACAGCATTTTAGTCAATCTGAATAAAATCGTGACCCTTTCGAAATGACTGGTAAAACTTCCATGGGGAGAGCATTTCACCCTCATGTTTCTATTTATCCAATTGTGACTTGCTTTGGTGGCTATCTAAATAGCTAATTTTCTTGCTATAATCTTACATGTAATTATCTCCAAGAACAATTCTAAAAATAAAATCCTTCTCAGCTGTTTTGATGGTGTAGCTTCATGTTTGCATATTACAATTAATTTAGTGAGACATGGTTCAAAGTGATCAATGACCTCTTCCTATATTCTGGATTGATGATGATTACTAGAACACACCAGTGATTCAGACTGAAGATTGCAAGGCTTACTGCTGAAAATATCAAAAACTGCCAGAACAAAAAGAACATTTTATTGTTCAGTACACAATAAGTGATTTACAAATATGGTTAAATTAAGCTTAAATAGAGAAAGGAGGCTAATTTGCCCTTCTTACTATGTACAAAATCAAGAACGAGCAAGAAATTGCTTCTCTTAGATTGCCTCAAAGCTTTTCTCTTCTATTTCAATGCACTTATTCCACAAACCCACTCCTAAGAATAAGCATTAAATTATCTTCCAGAACTCTGCACCCCTGGTTAAAAACAAAACTTACTGGGACAGACCTTCTGTTGGTATAAACTGATAAAACTCTGCAGAAGTCAGTGGAATTAAACCAGTTGATACCAGCTGTGAGAATCCGAGACACAGCTTTTGTTTGTTTGGATAGAGTACAACTCAGATGTTCAGCTTTTCTTCCTCCCCCGCCCTCCCCTCCAGAGAGATGCTCCATTTTGGAAATATATATATATATATATACACACAAAAATTGACCCAAAAAAAGTATAATGTGCTCAGCTGTACCCTTTTTATGCAATGGGTGACATTGCTCTTTTAAGAGCTGACTTGTAACCTAGAGAAGGGGGAAAGTTTCAGGAATGGTCATTGCCTTGCCCTTGGTGCTGTCCAGAAGAGGTATTTATGCTTTTACTGAGATGAAGCAAGGAGGGGAGAGTGGAGTTTATGTGAAATAATTAAGAAAAGGATCACATCTGCACTGTATCATTTGTTGTCAGGTTCTCTCAGATATTTTACGTGAATGAAGCTGCAACCCAATGAAATCACTTCTACCCAGTACAGCTGGACAGTAAGATAATATGTGATTCTCCACTAGGGGGATGAGAGGTGCAAATTGGTTCCCAGACTGATTATGATAAGGATTCAGGTTTCGAAAGTAACATAGGAAAGATAGTTATGCATGAGAATTCTTTGAGGCTATTTTCTGTTGTTACTATGTAGTTCTCCAACTAGCTTTGTGCATTGGAATAAAGTGTTTCAGGCTCCATATGTTTCAGGATCCTTTTTTGAGGTTTCAGAGCCTAACAGGGCTACGACAATTGAACCTCCACACTCCAGGTGTCTCTGATTTGGGAACACCCGTGGTTCAGATCCTGATAGGGAGAGGAGGAAGCATCTCTGCATGCTGACATTCCCCCTCTCCTCCTGCTGGGGAAATGGCAGCATAGGAATGGGGGGCAATGTCTGAAAGTGGGGTGCAAGGTAAGCATCCCACTCCTATTCCCCTTGTGCACGCTCCTTCCCTCCATTCTCCTCCCTAGCAACCTCCATGGTCTGCAAAAATTCCTTAATCCGGCATACCCTATTTACCGGAGTTGCTGGATTCATGCGTACTAGGTACCATTTCAAGGGAATAAGTCTTACACTAGACTTTATTAGTGTGTCTCAGGTAAAAAGAACTTAGCTAAGAAGTTACTACAAGGCAAGAAATGTATGAAGGAGTTTCTACACCTTTTGGGGCTATGCTACTGACAGTTTTCCATTGCTAGCTACCTGTAACAATCAGACGTAAGTCTTTGAATTATTTTTTATTCCCTTTTATGTTCTTAAACTTTTTTATGGTTTTTTAAATGTTTTTTATGCTTTTTTAATTCCTTTTTATGTTCTTAAAAACTTTTTTGGCATGGTGATCACCGTTTAAAGTAACCATTTACCAAGAATAACCATACTAAAATATCTGGAGTCCCTTACTATACTTAGAATAGGTGCCGTGGCATGGTAACAGCTGGTAAACACTGACTTTTCAAGAAAGATCATTGTAGCTATAATGAGGCTGTATCACTCATTTCATCAAGTTGCCATGGTGCCTGCATGCATTATTCAGGCAAAACTAAGTCATTTACATACCATTTACCATTGCTAGTGAAAACATTGGGTAACCTGATTTCTTTTGGAATATAATTCACTTTCGAGTCTCAGTCAAACAACCCATTTTCAAATGTTTCCTTAATCTCTGTGAAGTTCTGGGAACCACTGAGGCCCATAAGGGGTTCTGTCACCACCTGCCTGATAAATGCGATGGCTCAGAGCTCTGATACCAGAAGCCAGCCTACAAGCATAATGTTTCACCTAGGCTTCCTATACCATAGTTACTCCTTCCAGGGCGGCCTCAATAGCTCTTCTGGACCCAAAATTTGTCCCCTAGAGAGAGAGAGAAAAATTATCTCCCCAACACTCAAACTTTTCCCATCTGGGTCATCACTCCTGAAGGAGTAAAACTTGCCCCCAATTAACACTTTACTTTGATGCACACAATCCACACAATTTGCACAACAGAGACCTGCTTGGTGTGAAAATAAACAGTGTATTTAATAGAAAAATCATAGGTTAAAAGATGAAATAGGAATAAAAAACCCCAACAAAGACACAATCTTAGGCTTTATGCTTCTATATTAGTTAAATTCTCTTCTCTAACAAACTAGCTATTGCCTCCTAGAGTAAGATAAAGTTAGTTGACCGGCTTCTACTGGTGAAACAGACAAGCTTTTGAGCTTACACAGAGCTCTGCTTCAGCTCTATGTAAGCTCAAAAGTTTGCCTCTCTCATCAACTAAAGTTCATCCTATCAAATATATTACCTCTTTACCTCATCTCTCTAAAATCCAGGGAGCAAAACAGTTGCAACCCCTTGGGATGCCTGAACCCTGATTGCCACAACCTTTAAAGTCAGTGCATCTGCACCATGCTGAATACCCTGGTATGTCAATTATTTCAAAGTTTTCCAGCTTACGTCAGTGTTTTGAATTTCCTTGCTCTATTGATGCTTCTGCAGCATTGGTTGTTAGTAATTTCACTACCAGTATAACCAAGAGCACCTTTAAATTTCTTACACCACATTATGTTCTCTCTGCATACAAATGTCCAAAATGTATCAAGCCATATATTTAAAGCAGCAACAGAAATTTACATCATTTGGAAATGGAATATTTTTCCTTCTGCCAGAGCTTAAACATTAGCATGTATCTTCCATGCTAATCACAAGATTTTTTTAGTTTACTGCAAGAATATGACTCATAAGTTCAGTATCCTATTTCTAACTATGGCTAAGCCCACATGTTTCAGTAGCAAACCATATTCTTAATCAACTCATCAGAACATCAAGCTCTGTTGTTAGGTAACTTGAAGTTACTCTCCAGGTTGACTGCAGTAATATCAACATAATGCAATTTCTTTCTGACCCTTCTCTTCACTCACCTCCCCTCACTCCTGCCCAGTTCCACTACTTCAGTTGTCACAGAAAACTCTAGCCACCAAAAGGAAGCATGCTGAACAAAGCCAATCCATTCCTGTTTAAACCCTAGCTTATAAGAAGCAACATTAACTGGCTTTTTATCTATTCAAGTCTTCTATTACATTGTCAGCTTCAGTAGTTTCAAGCAGTGACATGTCTTTATTAGACATCCTTGCAGAGCACGAGCAAGAAACAGTAAATAATTAACAATAATCCCGCATTACTAAACCTAGAATAGCACAGGGAGGCTTGTCATTATGGTCCCTCGATGCCACTGCAAGTGGTTTAACCTTTCTTGGTTCTTCCTAAATGCATTCTGAGCTATTCACCATACAAAAACTTTAAAATTGGCAAGTGCAGCAGAGCGTTTTTTGTTACAGTGAAACATTATTTATAAAATGATATTCTACAAAAATTCTGTTCTCCTGCATTTTTCCATGCCTTAACCTCACCATTAAGGATGAATGTACCCTGCTGGAAAATTCATATAACTATTGATGCTAAGGGTCTATTCAAGTGAAATAGGACCTCTCAGGTAAGGAAGGGTTTGCACTATATATTATACTGCACATGCTAATATTTTATGAAAGAGACCAGATAGACAAGGTAGCAAGCTTTTTGACCTACACAGAGCTCTTCTTCAGGTCTCAGAAAAGTACTTAGACTGTCATAGTTAAATACAAGGTTGAAGATACTGTTTAACGTAAGTAATTAGCATATAAGCTATGGGATCATTCAAGGTAAAGTGGCTTGTTGACACACTTCAAGTCACAGGACAAAAAGGGAAGGGGTTAGTGGATTATAGATTGTTGTGATAAACCATAAAATCCAGGGTCTTTCTTAAGAACATGATTACTAGTGTCTAGCAAATTTTATGAATTTAAGCTTCCAGGTTTGTCTTTTGAAGCCTTTATTCAGGTTTCCTTTGATGATGAGGACTGAAATACCTGATGTGGAATGAACGTTTTGTGACATGTTTGCCCACAGATGATATAGTGCTTTTCTCTTTTATCATTTTTCAGTGGAGACCATAGTCAACAGTATGGGTGAAACCGGATGAAACCAGACTCTCAAATCAACTCACTGGAACCAACATGGCTATTACAACACTGCAAACAAACTAATATTTTATAGCACTTAGATCAGTGGTCACCAACCAGTAGAACGGGATCTACTGGTAGATCTTGGAGCCTCTGACAGGTGATCCTGACAGATTTGGCCAGAAGGCTGTCAAGCACCAGCACTTCATCTGCTCCTCTCAGCACTACTGTGCTGCTCTTGCCCTCTGCCTGCCCAGGAGCCTCTTGCTTGCTGTGCAGGGCACAGGAAGAAAAGGAAGGGGGGTGCTGATGTCAGGATGCTCCTCCCACCACTCTGTACCCCATCTGCACAGAGCAGAGGGGGGCAGAGATGGAGCGAGTTTGCTGGCTGCTTTTGGGATTGGTGCAGGGCCCGGGTAGGGGTGAGCCTGCCTTAATCCCCTGCACCACCACCCAGAAGCCACCTGTGGTAACTGGTGTCCAGCTAGAGCCTGAATTCCAAACCCCAGACCCAGTCCAGAACCCCTTCTGCACCCCAAATCCCTGCCCTAGCCCTGAGCCCCCCTGCACCCAACCTCCCTCCCCAAGCCTGCACCCTTTACCTCCTCCTGCACCTCAGCTCTCTGCCTCAGGTTCAGTTCAGAACCACCCCACACTCCAAATCCTTTAGCCCAAGATCAGAGTCCGCATCCCCCTCCCCTGCATCCCAGCCCTCTGCCCCCAGCCTGATAAAAGTGAGTGAGGATGGGAGAGGGAGGGAGGACAGAATGAGCAGAGAAGAGGTGGGAAGGGGGCCATGCAAGAGTGTTTGGGTTTGAGGTGGATCCTGGATTGCACTTAAATTAAAAAAGTGATCTCGTGCTTATAAAGGTTGGGGACCACTGACTTAGATCATCTGACAGGAAAACACTCCTCACATTAACAACCAATACTTAGCTCAGTCATAACAATGTAAATTCAGAGTAAATCCATTTACTTCTATCAATTTGCCACAAAGTATCTAAGCTCATCAGCTGGTCCCATATCAGTAGTGTGTCCTGATAGCTGACCTTACCCATATCAACTCATCTTCATAGTTCTCTCTCTTGATCTCTTAATCTCTGAAAAACAAGTGTACTGACAATTTGTATATTATGTCACAAAGAAAATGTCTGATTGCTGTTCTTGTTTCTTTCCATTTATATAGGCATGCTCTCCATTTCTATATTGGACACACATTGGCAAATTTGTTCTCATTCTCACCTGTGCAATTGGAATTTGCTATGTGAGAGCAGAGTTGGCCTTCCACATTTCTAGGGCTTATTTCTACTCTTTCTGGATAGTTCAAAGATGAACAAGCACCTCAGAAAGGCATGTGCAAATATTCACTCAGTGTGTCTCATTCCATTTTGCAAATAATTCAGAATTAATTTACTGACCGGAATGTTTATGGAGGGCCCCATCCAGATCTCATTGGTGACATATTAAAATACATTTCAGATCTTGTACCTGGTACACATTCTCATAAAACACCAGATTCCATGAGTTACGTTTATGCAGTTATAGCACACACACAGAAAAACAACCAACATAGATTGAAATTAGAACTTTGCAGCCCTGGATTCAATAGGAGGGCATTCACATCATCAGGCAATGAACAGAGTGTTCCATCTACTACAAACTTTCACACTTCCACAAAACCTTTTTAAGGAGCCTGAATATGCAATGTAATAATTTAAAAAGATGCATAAATGCATATATATCCAAGAAACCAATAGTACACTTGGGCAGATGATATCTATCTTGAAAAAACTATGTATATATATTTATGTTCCTGTTAAAACAGAATGAATCTGATCTTTCAAAAATAGCCAAGGAAATTTAATTTTAAAAACTGCATATAAATACTGTTACAGTTGGACTATAAACTCATAAAAAGGTAATAAAAAGGCCAGAACATTCCAAGTGGGAGTGGAAATTGCTTCCTTTTCCCACATAGTCAAGGGAATTAGTAATTGTCATATTTAACTCTCATTCCTTGGCTTTTATTATGTCTTGAGGTTATATATATTGTTCCCAGTTTAACCATTAAAGACAAAATGAAAGCATCAAGGAAAAAAGTAGGGAAAACATTGACTTGATTCTACATTTAAACCAAACTTATGACAGGTACTCATATTGTATTCATTATTTTCCATTGTATACACACAACATCCTCTCAGACGAAGCTCAATACTTTGAACTTTTCTTTGCCCCTCCCTGCTGTATAAAATAAAAAAAAAGAAATTCTTACTCTCACAACCTCCTGATTTTATGCCATTTCATTCACTATTGGGCCTTGTTTCCTTTTTAAAGATGATGCTGATGGCAGTGTCATTTTTCCACTTAGTGCTTCAACTCAGATTTTCCCCCAATACTGTGATCTCCCTTTCTCTTATTTGACACTTAGCTGTTCATGTTTGGTCGGCCTAAATCAGGTATTTAAAGGTATTGGGGAAATGATGCTGCCCTGCCATATACATCGCAGGTACAAAGTTAATAAGTAATACAATATATTATAGTTATGAGCTCCAAGGCATACTTCTAAATAAAAAGTTATTACTACTTTTAAATCAAGTATTACACACCGAAAGTTTTTTTCTGTGACAAAAATGCAGTTGAACCACTTACAATTCTATGGAATAGAAAGGCAGTTTGTTGTGGTCATCATTGACATATAGAAGATACAGCCACTGATCTGGAGAAAAATATATAGTACATGCCACTAATAGACCAGCCCAAATTGAGTTAATCCAATGAGCATTCTGTGCTTGAGGCATTATATTTACATATCTGAAGATTGACGCTCTGGAGATCGATCTTCCAGGGGTTCGATTTAGCGGTTCTAGTAAGGACTCACTAAATAGAATGCTGATAGCATCCTCATCAACTCCGGTATACCATGGATAATGAGAAATAAGGGAAACTGATGGAAGAGTTTCTCCCATCAATCATCCACAATGGAGCTTCCGGAAAAATTCAATTTAAGGTACGTCGACTCCAGCGACACTATTTTCATAGCTGGAGTTGCGTATCATAAATAGAATTTCTCCTCTGGTGTAGACGTGGCCTCAGAAAGGTTCAGACATACAAGAAGTGTGTTTTGCTGCAAACAATAAAAAGTCACTTCCCTTTTCAGAGCTCAACGTATGTCCCTAACAGTGTTCCCTATAAGCTGAAAACTTAAGTCACCATCCAGGAGAGATTCAAAAGCCACCCAGCTGATTAGCAGAGTGCCCACAGCCAGCACCATGTGTTTCTACTGGTACTGCACATGCCTCAGAAACAAAATTTATTCCTCATTTGGATGGAAAAAAAAGAGAGAAGGAACATTGGTCCTAAACCCACCAACCAGCAGTTCACCATATTGCCAAGAGTGAGACACAATAAGCATCTTGTCTAAGACCCTGACGAACAAGGAGGAAAGACCTGGGGGGTGGGAGGAGGAGAAGCCTTACGAACACTAGAACTAGTATGGAATCAGTCAAATCCCAATTGTGTATTAAAAAAAAATTTTTCTGGAAAGTTTGGGAAGTACATCACCTAGGACTAAAAAAACTCTGACTCATGAAGCAGTGAGAAGGAACTGAGGATGCAGTCAGTCCACTCCACCCTTTAACGCAATGCAAAGGCACAAGCAAACACCAAAGGACACTTCTTGGAAAAGCTCTGGCTCCATGCACACGAAGAACAGTGATTTCCTATGCATTGTGTTATATAAGAGCATAACCTTATAAACACCACAGTGACACTTTTCATAAAACATGAATTCTCTCTGAAGTTTCAAAAACTGCACTATGCCAGGAAGTTATTTAAAGGAAAGCATGTTCTTTACTTCTTGATGTTGAGGGAAAGCAGAGAATGCTAAGAAATACCAGGGCACTGTCTTCAGCAATTATTCAGGGGACTATGACTACCGACGTAGTGCTAAATTCTGCCTGTATGTACACAGCTTCTGAAGTTTGCTAATAGCAGCAGAACTTTGTTTCTACCTCTGTCTTTGTCCTTCTGTATGTATTGGCTAGCAGCAGCAGAATGTGAGCTTTGACATTCCTTGGGTATTGAAGGTGGTAGCAGAGAGGACCATTGAAATACTCCCATTTCATTTCCTTTTCTTTGACTAAAAAGTGATGGGTGTTCCAGCTGCTGTAGATGATGTGAGGCCAGGTTGTCAAAGTCATGCAGGTCAGCAGAACCATTATAAGTAGCCTTCTGGAGGCATATTTTTTTAATCATATCAGCTCTTATATTTGTACAGTATAAACTGTTTTTGCCCCCCTTCCAACAGTTTGGCAGAAAGAAAACTACTTTACATAACACCTACCAAAAAACAGAACTGCTTGGAATGTGAGAAAGCAGCAGGTTCTCAATATTATAAAGGGACAGGAGAACATGAATGACCCAGATGGCTAAATGCTGTGCAGTGGTTAAAGCCTGGGACAGATAACCTTCTATAAAATGGGGATCGTAGTCACCTGTCTTTCAAAGGCACTCTGAGGCTTAGGACTTGTCTACACACCCTACAATTCAAATGATGGGAGTATGAGCAGCAGTTATGCCGAAGTGCAGCACTGTAGCTCCCCAGGGAAGACGCTGAAGGTGCAAACTAAAAGACTATTTGTTCACATTACTCTCATCCATATGCAAAGTAGGAGCCTTTTAACTCACGCCCCAATGCTCACACAGCAGTAAAATAGTACAGCACTTTTGCACTCACAGTGGGGTCAACAGCCACTGCGGGTCGCAGATGCAAGGTGAGAAGGTGGGCCTGGCTCTGGGGCAGGACTGAGGGCAGAAGGAACGGGGCCTAGGGCACTTAGCCCTTAGAGCCACCAGGTTCGCAGCACTGGCTCCATCCAGCTCTCAGAGCAACATGGAGTGGCACTCCTGAAGCAGTTCAAAGAGGCTCAGGGCCTTGGTGGTGGCAGTGGCCAGGAGCTCCAAGTCCCTTTCAAATGCCAAGCCTTGGTGCAATTTTCCCCTACTCCCCTCCCCCACCAGCATGCCTGGGTACACACATCTATTCACCCCCCTATAGTCTAAACAGCAGAGCAGTAAAGACCCAGCCTTAATGACTACAGATTCTTTGAGAACTTCTGACGAAAGGCTATATTTACTATACTGTAAATATTGAAAATAAGGATCTTTGGTACAATTTTCCAAAAAGCCTAAATCTTACTGAAAGTGATTGGGGCACAGAGGTTTAGGGGTCTAGAATTTAGGCTCTCACCAAAAGTTGGTCCAACAGTAGATGTTACCTGATAGGCTTTGAGCTTTTAATGCAACTGAGACATTCAGGTATCCAATATAATCATGTACTCTGTTGTTTGCTGCTTTTTCATGTTTGCCTATGTATATTTTACAGTGTATATTGTATTTGCTTATACCAGTAGTGGGCAAATCTGTGGCCCATGGGCCACATGCGGCCCATCAGGGTTCTGTGTGTGGCCTGAGACACATTTTGTTTACTATTGGCCACGAGCAGAGTTTCCAGATTCTTCTGGTTTCCATCCACATAGCCTTTTCTTTGCCTAGCAATTTTACTAAAGTGACACACATGTAAAACAAGGGCACATGAAGTGAGGTGTGTGCTGGTTATGCACAACATTTACTGTGAGAGCCGTGTGCTCCCTCTGTATCTAATCAGAATGCTATTACAGTTCAATTGGTCCACCCTGCAAATTCTAGATATGCAAGTGCACTTAGAAAAGCTACCCTGCCCCGGAGACTGTCTTGGTTATGACAATCTTGCAGCTTATTGAGATGAAGGAGGGCCATTCATACACATAAGCACTGTGTATATATAAAACTGAAAAAGCAGAACAGGCTCTACTTATCTACTCTTTTTACATAAAGACAAACCCTGAGAGAAATATGCAGACATTATTCCAAAATAACAAAATGCGTGTCTACCCTACAAGCCTTTATTCCAAAATAATGTTGAGATGGAGGACTTCTTATTCTGACTCATGATAACCTTCATTTCAAGGGGAGTAAGGGAAGTTGAAGGAAGGTCCAGAGAAGAGCAACCAAAATGATGAAAGGTCTAGAAAACATGACCTATGAGGGAAGACTGAAAGAATTGGGCTTGTTGAGTTTGGAAAGGAGAAGACTGAGGGGGGACATGACAGCGGTTTTCAAGTATCTAAAAAGGTGTTACAAGGAGGAAGGAGAAAAATTGTTCTCCTTGGCCTCTGAGGATAGGACAAGCAGCAATGGGCTTAAATTGCAGCAAGGTTGGACATTAGGAAAAACTTAACTGTCAGGGTGGTTAAACACTGGAATAAATTGCCCAGGGAGGTTATGGAATCTCCATCTCTGGAGATATTTAAGAGCAGGTTAGATAGACATTTATGAGGGATGATCTAGACCAGTGTTTCTCAACCAGTGGTACAAGTACCCTTAGGGGTACTCGAGAGAAGTCTGGGAGGGGTACGTCAACACAACTGAAATTTGGAGAAAACTGAATATGTTTTAAGTTTTACAACACTTTATTATTTTTGTACTTTTTGCACCAAAAATTTCTTCGCTCACCTGGCTACAATTAAGTTGTTTAAACAAATGTGTTGCAATGGTAGGAAAAAATGTGTGTGTCTGAAAACTGTAGGTATTGGGGGTACTTTTTTTAAAAGGGGTACTTTATAAAAACAAGGTTGAGAAACATTGATCTAGATGGTGCTTGGTCCTGCCGTAAGGACAGGGGACAGGACTCGATGACCTCTCAAGGTCCCTTCCAGTTCTAGTATTCTATGACATTAGCCCTGCTGTGTAGACGTATCCTCATTTACATTACCATAAAGCAAGAGGACATCTGTAAGTCACTGGAGCTAAACCAGGGTAAAACTGGTATAACTGAGAGGAAACTCAGGCCCAGAACTGATAAACAGAATGCACAAATGTAGATTTGGTGGCGGACCGGGGACTCTTCTCACTTATTTGCAGTTTCTCCCAGTGAGTGGAGATGGTGACCAACCCATCAATTTCTAAAGAATTAAAAGCTTCCGTTTCTTCAAAACTAACATCCAAGCCCAAAGACTGTGAAGAAAGCCTTCAAATGAGAACTGCACTACAGGAAGAGAGAACACCAATTCAATATCATCTTCCTGATTCCACAGGAACGTAGTTCCAGAGTCTCTGTTACTGTTCACAGCTATGTTAAGCTGCAGTAACGGGGAAGTGAAAATGATTCTGGTTGGTTTCACTGCTGCTATTCAGAACCCTGGGAGCACAGGTGAAACTGAGATTAATATCATTTTACACAGCTGCTACTTGGGAAACCTTCAAGCTGCAGCAGCAGCAAGCACTGCCACTTATTCATGAGAAGATAAAGAGCAGGATGCAACACACCTCCCTCCTCCCTCTCCCCCAGCCAAAGAAAATGGCAGTGGAAAGAGTAAAGCAACAAACAGTACACACCTTGCAGTACCTTGAAAGCTAGGTACAGAGTAGTAAAGGCCCATGTTCTGGTAAACTAAGGCTACATTAGTCAACTTTATCCTGCTCCTCTGACAAAATCAGGAAGCTTCAAGGCCAGTGAGAAAGAAAGAGAAATTTCCTTCTAGCCAATGGAGCACTTCCCGCATAACCAGGATATAAATATCTTTAAAGGAGATATGAGAGAGAGTTTCCAACATCTGTTATTTATCACCACACTCTCTTTTCCACTACTGATTCCACAAACAAATGGACCCCTCTTGCGCCCTAAATCCTGGCCAACCCGACAAAACAGAATTTAAATAGGTAGTGAATCTAGGGCAGTATCCCACCTTATCAGAGCACAGATATTAGCGGGTAATCAAGCACCACTTGTTTATTCGTATCCATTACTGAACTAACCTGCAAGATATGCTGATGGCCCTCATCTTCCACAGAAGGGAATTGAGGGGGCTCATCACATGACAGGACAAGCTCATCACTTTGCAGCAGTGGGATTTGCATTCCTTCGTCACTTGAAATGCATAGATATCTATTATATACCACACATCGTAGACACACGGCATAGCACAACCTGTGTCTGCCATTATTTCTCTCAAAAACAAGGAAAAGATAGGTTAATCAAAGCCACACCCACTCCACTGGAACACAAGTTTGTTGTGCAGCCTAAGCAGCTATTTATGTAACAGCAGAGTGTGCAGCTGCAGTAAAAGGGAGACAGAAGTGAGGCCAGTGGCTGAATATTAACAAGAAACAAAAGCCAACAGCAGCCTGGTATTCCCTGTATTTCCCAAACAGTGAGCTACTGCTGCTTCTGAGATATGGAAATTTGATCAGCCACCTCTATTTACCATGTTACAAACACACATAGAGCCCAGAATCTGCCTCGTTTCAATCAGGGTTATGCAGCACTCTGGGAAAGGATCTGCCAGGAAGGTCAGCTTTAATTCTGTTCAGCTTTAATTAAGGTCATAGTATCCATGTCTGAAACAAACAAATTTACGGGCCAGGGAAAAGCTTCTGAAAGGCAAACCAGTGAAAATGACTGATGTTCTGGCCATGTACGTGCACAAGTGCGTGTGAGCAATGAGCATATGAGTAAAGGCTCTCCAGCAAGGACAAATACACACACACCCAGTTGAGAAAGAATGCTATTTTTCAGGGACTGGCACAATCGAAAATGTAATCATAAAAACTACCTTATGCTGTGGTGTCCCATTTAGGGGATTAGTAAAGTAATCACAATCTGCCCCAAGCAATTCTATTCCAGGCATCCAAACACTACTGATATTAGAAATGGCATTCCTTCTTGGATAAAAAGTATTCCAATGCAACTAACTGAACTCTGTGTAAACAAAAGTTTTTTAAAATCCAGAGGCACCATCTCATCAAGCAGCCTAGTAATTTTTTAAAATTATTGTAATGCAGGCAATTGAGAAAATTCATTCCACTACTTAATGACCCGGAAAGAAGATGAATTCCAAAGTTCTCAGCTAGGATGGGTATGGAATTTCAAAGGGTTGCTTAAAGGAGCTGTAAATCAAAATGTAGTACTAAAAGATCCTATTTCTTTTGCCTTTTACTGACAAACCTGTGGGTCTCAAGAGAATATACATGAAATGCACTAAAAAAGAAAGAGAAAATTATCCTTCTAGGGTACTATGCAGTAAGCAATCCATTTAGGAACACATCAAAAGGTAATGTCAGAAATGTGTTAAATGCACACAACAATAAGCTAGAGGTATCTGATATGGTAGGAAAAGAATTATGGCTAAGAAAAGACGACACAGACACATCCCCAGTGCAATTTAGTCATAAAGACGTCTTTAACAACAGCTTGTTAAGGTACACACACCGCAATTCTTGCTATTTTTTCCCCCACAGTGGTAAAATGTTGCATCTTTGTTGCAAACTATACAATGAGCTGGCAAATCAAGTACCTGTATTCTTTTTTTGGGGGAAGGGGGAGGAGGGGAGTTAAATGCAACCAATCAAGACTAGCTCCTCATTTCTAATACAGTCTTTTAGGAAAAATGGTAAGTATTTAATTGTGAATGAATAAAAACCTTCCAAAATCAGAAATACATGTAGCCAAAGCTATTTCCCACAGAGACTCAAAAATGTTCATCAGCCACAGGAAGAAAATGACAGACTGCAGAACTGTGTTTTAAACCAAAGCTAACAAAAAAAAAATACACCTGCAGCGTACTGTGTAAATAAACTGAATTACAGCTTGAATCACAGTATTACTAACAGATGACTGAATAACAACCTAGCCTGTAGATCCAGCACTGGAAAAGAGTCTGTATGTAGCATCCAGCTTGGATGGAAAGGCCGTATGCTAATAATTTGGGAGACATGCACTGAAAATAGGAAGAAAAAAAGGGGAGGAAGGGATCATGAAGCACAAAATGCACCTTAATGCTGCAAAGAACAAAATCAACACCCTCCCTTTCCCTGACAACTGCTTCAGATCAGCTGGAGACATGAAACACCTGGTCCCTGAATGATGAAACAGAGCTCCAGATCTTTAGGGGATTGAGGCAGGCAGGCAATATTAGTGCTCCTGGCCATCTTTACGTGCATTTTTCTTTGTAGCTATGGGCTGCCATGTCTGGTAGTACTTTCACCTCCCTGCAGCTAAGCTAAGTGCAGTCTAGTGCAGAAATGATGGGAAAGGATGCAAATGAGAAATGAGACCAAAAAAGAAGAAAGATGAATGAGAGAATATTACAAGTGCTACTGCAGACACCTGTGTACATGCCCTGTGTAGAGAGGGAAGGGTGTGGGTGGAAAATTATTCCTCATACCTTGCGTTTCCGATCCACCCTAGAGATTTTCCGCTGTTTTTTCCTTTCCTTCTCGAGATTTCTCTCCCTCTCATCGAGTTCAGCCTCCCGAACTTTTTTAATAGACGCAGCAGCATGAGCCATTTTGGAAAGGGAAACACCAGCTCCAAGGCATCAAAATCCACCAGATGGATATACAGACAATTTGGGGTCTCTCCCCCCCCCACAAGGACCCTGCCAACGAGCCAAAACTTCACAGTATAATCCACTCTTCCTCCTTTAGTATCCTGGAATAGGTCACAGCTCTGCTCCAGCCTCTGCAGCACTCGTTAAGTCAGTACAATATAAACATGTTCTAAATCAAAACCACACACATTTACACAAACACAGAGCAGTCCAGGGAATGCCTCATTACCAGCCTGAAACCACTTCACATTTGCTGTATTGTCAGTGCAGACAAGCTTCAGAGCAGCTGAAAAAAATCCATCCTTTCAACACACATTACCAAATTAGGAAGGCGTTTTGGGACTCCTCCAGATAGACTGTCTTTTCACTAGAGCCGGGAAGAAGCCACTTCTGTGAAACCATGAAGTGGAGAGAAAGGTGGACAGCTCCTTCCAGTTTCCAGCATCACCTCTATGCAGGGTGAGAATAAAATGGTGCAGTCTGACTTAATGACTTGCTGCTGTTGCTGCGACTGCCTGTGCTGGAGCACATGATATGTCTTTCCCCCCTTCTCGTCCTTTCCTTCTTCCCTGATTTAAACTGAAATTAAAAACAGAAGCAAGAGCTGCTGGGTCCAGAGGAGACCAGCTGCAGCCTGCTCACCTGCAGGTAGCGACTTCTGTACTAAAGCATGGGTGAGTGAGCCTGAAAAAGGCTGAGAATATTCAAGTCCTCATTGTGTCGTTTATAGATCCACGTGAGACTGCATTAAGAGAGCAGCATAAAGCAGCGAACCAAATGCTACTCTGAGGGGGATGATAGTAAGGAGATGCACAGCTCAGCTTGCCCCAGCCAGATGAACTCTACAGATGAAAAATAATAATAAGAGAGAGTATATTGGTCGTTGTTATTCTCTGCCAGTGGCTATTTTCAGCCATTTGCTCAGACGACTTACAAAGCACTATGTTGGGGATAAAAAGGGATGATTACTATTAGTGACTAAGAGAGAGAAGAAGAAACAAACAGAAATAACATCCTCTTAATTACAAAAATAATGATCCTCTTCCCAACCATCACCAACAATAATGTATGGCTTTAATATCAGGGACAGGTTGGGCTATCGTCCCCTGGCTCCTTATCACCCATCCAAAGCACCATCTCACAATACCAGTCCCATCTTCCCGTGTGTAGTTTCCTACTGCAAGTACATTAAGCACTGACTTACTGAAATAGGGGATGCTAAAACTTCCAGACACCTGTGTGATGGGTTGAATCACAGAAATCCCCTTGGGTTTGTCCCCTGGTGTGCTGATCATGCCACTGATGCCTGCCTGCCTTCCTGCCCTCTGGGGCTCCCCACCACCCAGACAAAGCAGAAAGTTGGGGATTACTGCTCCCCTGCGGAACAACACAGATATTGAACCAGTTCAGCTCCCAGAGGGCTCAGCACCCAGGAAACTAATCCCCAAAGGGGACCACACCCAAAAGAAATCTGTCTTACTCCATGTAAAAGTTTTACACAGGGAAAGCTCATAAGGTCTGTCCACTTTACCAATGAAAGAAAGAGATGCATTGGTTGACCCCCATCCCCAGGTAACAAGTACTTACACTGTGCAAGATAATGAACAAAAAAGTGTTTACTGAGTATAAAAAGTAGAATTTTAAGTAGTTGCAAGTGAAAACAGTCAGATCAAAGTAAGTTACTAAATTAAAATCGACAAAAAATGATAGCTAAATCTAATCCACTAAGGAACTTGTTACATGCAAATTCTTACTCTAAACAGCTGTTTCTATCTCAGGTTAAAAGTTTCAAGTCAGAGTTGATCTTTACTCTGGGTTGGGTCTACAGCTTCTTCAAAGTCCTTAGGGTGGTCCAGGCAGCTTCAAAAGCCAGCTGAAGACAAAGGACTGATGGCTTCCCATTGCTTAAATAGACTTTCCCATAGCGTGAGAAGCCTTTGTTCCACACTCCCCATCCCCATGAAAAATACCAGGTTCAAGATGGAGTCCAGTACCAGGTCTCATGGTCACATGTCTTTCTAGGACCAACCACGGTTCAGGCTTATAGAATAAACATGACCATTCACAGGTCACTGATTTGAGTATTGAGTCATTAGGTACCGTTATATCCTTTAACTAAAGTAGGTTTTCACCAAAGATGAAATGGGCCCACAACAACTAAAACTAGACACTATGAGTTAATAAGCTGCATTGCTAATAAAGCAAGACAGGAGTTGTTGGTTTTCTAACATATTTCCTAATTCAAGACGAGAGCAATCCCCTGATTACAATTTCAGCAATCTGAATAATACATCTGAAGCCATCAATACTTCAGACATAATAAACAAATTAAGTGGCATTCAAAGGGAATGGGTAAAACAGTAAATATATCAGGGGAAAGCACATAGAAACCAGTCATCATATATCCTGGCCAAGACTGGTAACATCAACTAGTCATTTTCGCTGCCTTAATTTTTGGGTGATCAACTGACAACACCTAAAAAGCAGTCTGGCTTTCAGAAAGTGCTGAGCACTCTCCTCTGAAAATCAGGCCTTCCCAACATGTCTCAATTGGGAAATCTGAAAACAGAGGCAGCCCAAATCACTAGCTACTTTTGAAAATCTTGGCATATTATCTAAGTACTGGGCAAGAGAGTCCACGGTCAGGGACGGCCTACAACAAGGGAAGGCAGAGGTAGCAGAGAGCTGATAGGATGCACTTTGCAGAAAACAAGATTGCTAACAGCCTGCAGTGTCATCAGGAACAACTCTCAGCACTGGACTTTTATACTTGAATGCTGGGAGATCATTTCCACACACACAGCAGTTAAGGACCTAACCAATAGTTTTGCTGCATGTGTGGGAAAGGGGCAAAATAAATAAGGGTCAATTTACCTGTCTAGAAATCTTAATAAAAGGTGGAGTTGTCGATAAAATGAACAGAGACTAAATAGATAAAACAATTCGGGCGAGAGAAAGCAGTGAAGGTTAGATTAAAAAAAATATTAAAACCAAAAATGAGTCATGAATAAAGGGTGTTGCCCTGACCACTTTGTATTTTCTGTCCTCCCCTTTATTTTTGACATTTTAGATTGTAAAATCTTTAGGGCAGGGATTGTCTCTTCCTATATATTCTTAGAGCACACCACGCTAGTGATTACATGATATTACTGGGATGTCATTTGGTTGTGAATGGGAGGGAGATGCACTGTTTTCTCATGCATATACAGGATCACAGTTCACACTTCAAAAGATTTCAGCACCTTTGGGTACAGGATTTAGGTCTTTTCCTGCTCTAATGTTTAGGATTTTTTACGTCAGTTGAGATATGATAGGGCAGTGCACATTTGCTAGCTGACCTCTGAGCAAGCAGGGCTTAAAACTAGCCCTGTGAATTCACTGCCATTTTAACTATTTACACGCCCATTAAAACAGTTCTCCTAATTCAAGCACAGATCAGAGTTTCTATTTTTCTCATGCCAAAAACTACAACAGAGAATCTTCACTACAACGAAGGAATGGTGGTATTTTAAAGGAAGGAACACAAAGTACATTGCCTGGCTCCCCTACAGAGAGGAAACATTTTGTTTTACTGTAGGGAGTGTTCCCTAATTATAACAGAAAATGATCAGTTGCTACTTTCTGTATGCAGGATTTCATAGATCTTAAAAGAAGAAACCCCGCCACAGATATCAAAAGTCTGGATATTACAGATCCCTTTCAATAAAACTGATTACCTCCTACATAGTGTGATTTTCCTCCAAATATTTCTTCATAGGAGGCATGCACTGAGGATGCTGCACAAGGACAACAGCATACACAGCAACTCTGCCACAAATGGTATGTAGGAGGGAAGTGGGAGAGTAGGCAGATGTACAATAAGACAAAAAGAACAGAACACCAGAGAAAAACATGTCTTTCCTGAAACGTATTTGTTACCATTATCTCAGTAACCTAGGAGCTGATCCATCTCTGGTATAATTTAATTGGCTTCAATATGTTTTCACCTGGTGTGATTTGACTCCAAGAATTCAAACTGTACAATGGTCTGTGTAGTTTATACGTACACTGTGCATTTGAGAGAGCCTGGATGTGTCATGCACTGAACTGGTTGTCTGGGTACTTAATTACAGCTAGAGTTCCCCATGGCCTGGTTTATAGCTCAAGGACCAATCATTAGCCTTCTGGCTTGATTCCCTGATTATTATCACTGGCATAGCACCCAGCACATTAGTGGGGGAAGATTCTGGACTCATCAAAGATCCCTCTGCCTCCCCAACTATCATGAGGATGGGTGTGAAGAGGAAGGGTACAGAGGCCAAGTTGACTGGTGAGGAAGGCAAAAAAACATGTGTGAGGGATGAGAGTGTAAGGTGGGATTTGATGGAGTCTCATCAACTACCAACCAGACCAGAAGTAGTGTCCCTTGCCCATGGATCTCCTAGTTCCCAGGAGGAGGGGATAGAGTTAAAGAGCAAGTTTGGGTAACAACAACTAATTGCTGGTGCGAGTGTGGTTTAAAAAAGGACTGACAACCTTTTGAGGGGGGAAAAAAAGTAAAATGTAATTCTGCATGTAATTTGGACTTACTTCCAAATGCAATGCAGTACCTACCTTGCACATACAGCTAACTAACTGAGCTATTACTTTACCAGGGCCAGGGATCAGACTTTCTGCCTCCGATCAAGAAAAACCTATATAGTATTTCTACAGAGTCTGCCTTTTTTAGATGAATGTGCATAGGTACAATCAAGAGATAACCAAATGCACTGGACTGGTGGGGATGTTAAATAAGAAATCCAGCAAAACCACAGCACAGCTTTGATGAAACCAAAAGCACCTAGATACTGACAGTATATTTAACTCAGCTATTTAAAGCAATTCTGATTAACTGTATACATCACTACATTTAGTAACTCAAAGGGACACTAGTTCTTATAGACTGAAAATCAAAATAATTCTAATTGAAAGAACAGTAATGTGTACACTAATTTAGGACTCTCAAGCCCATCATGCTGTATTTGTTAACTGCCTGCTTTCCATCTTCCCTACCCCCCACAAGCTCTTCTAAAAATAATAAATACCTGCACTTGTTAGTTACACAACAGTTGTGCCATCTTTTAAAAGTATGACTCAGCGAGAGAATTAGCAAACATATTGTCCTATAGATATTTAATTTCATTGTTTGATATTTTATAGAAAAGCAAAATTTGAAAGTAGAAAAGAAAGCTCACTCTAGATATGTCTACATAGCAAAGTTATTTCAAAATAACAGCCCTTATTTCGAAATAACTTTCCTAGCGTCTACACAGCCATTTCAAAATAAATTCAAAATAGCAGAGTGCTTATTTTGAATTTGGTAAACCTCATTCTATGAGGAATAATGCCAAATTTGAAATAGCTATTTCAAAATAAGTGCTGTGTAGACACATATTTCGAAATAGGGGGCCCTCCAGCCTTCCCAGGATGCCCTGGTGGCCACTCCAGCCTCAACCAAGAACACTTCTCTCCTTCCCCCCATCCCTGAAGCCCTTAAAGGGGTAGATTCTGGCCACAGTACCTGTGCCAGCTCCAAGCCTGCCAGCAGTCATTGCCCTGACCCAGTGGCCCCAAAACATGAGCCAGCAAGCCACTGGGAAGCCAGCCCTCCTCTGCTCCCCAAGAGGGGGAAGCCAGCTCCCAGGAGCCTGCCAGGGCCCGGAGAAGACGGGCACCTTCCTGGTCCAGGGTGGAGATCATGGGCCTTATTCAGGTTTGGAGGGGATGCCCCCAATGTGATCTGTGCCAGTCACAGATAGATCTTCTGTATACCATCTCACATTCATTTTAATACCACTATTTTTAAAAATGCTAAGTAAACATTATCTCGTAAACACTACACAAAACATTGACTAATCAGTCCTCCCAGTTATTTCCATTTTCATAGATGGGGCAACAAAGAATGGTTACATGATTTCCCAAGCCAACCACAGCATCAGAGTCATAGGCAGAATTATAGAATTCAGAAAGAGAGAGAAGGAAAAGATGGCAATTGTTAGATTCAAACCATAAATGTGCTCAAAATCAACCTTGCTTTGCATTCAAACTGTGTCCCTGACAGAGAAATCCTTTTCATACCCATCCTGCAATCTAAGTATTATGGGTTGGATTTACGGTGTGCCTACACTAGGGGGACTATTCAGGTATAGTTGTGACACTGTAGTTATAGTGCTATAACTCCATAGCGAGATGCAGCCTACACTGATTAAAGGGATTTTTCCATTGGTGTGGGAATCCCAGATGTAGAGTAGAGACCTTTGAAATGCATAGCAAATGGGAAAATATTATAGTAATTTTCTCCAGGTGCACACGATAGTACCCATTTTGTAAACTTCTTGGTGCAATAAAGTTGCATTGCCTATAAATGTAGTTTTACCTAGCGTATTTTTGTTTTTGTTTCCATCAAAAATATTGGCTATTCATTATATTTTAACTTAACTACAACCTCATTCAAACTGAAGTCAATGGGAGTCTATTGCTTTCAATTAGTTTTGAATCAAGACCACTGACAGTTCAAAATTTAAATGTGCATTCTTACCTCCTCCCCCTTCTTGAATGCCTGTTTTCTGCAGGTTTTTTCAACTGCACTCCCTGCAACTGCTTTTAGGTTATAGGAAGTAGGAACCAGTCACAGATTACCTCCAGGGGACTGTGTAGACAGCAAATGAAAATGATGAGCCTAGTGGGTAGAAATATTTTCAGTGTTCCTGCCCAAATAATGAGATGTATTTGAGAGTTCTGGTGGCTATACAAATGCTGTTTGAGGTTAAGTATTAATCTGCAGAAGTTGTATGTTGTGATCTTGTAGCCATGTTAGTCATAGGATATTAGCAAGACAAAGCGAATGAGGTAATATCTTTTACTGGACCAACTGCTGTTGGTTAGTGAGACAAGCATTTGAGCTACAAACAGCTTCTGAAAAAGAGAAGAAAAATATAATACCTGAGGCCACATTTCCTTTGCCAAAACTGTTGTTATTTTTGTTACCCTAACTAGATACCCATTAATTTTGTCAGGCTTGTCCTGGATTCTCCAGGAATTAAGGGTGAATCTTGAATTAAAATTCTCTCATATGATTAATCCTCCAGTAATATATCCAACCCAAACTGGCAATTCTGCCAAGATCTCAGTTGAGATCCTTTCAGTTTGAAATTTGAAGGGTTCACGTATACAATTCAGGAATTCTTGATTGTGCTTGTAATAATGTGTATGCATTTTTGCACATGACTTACTCTCTTCGTCCACTCAAACGCCAAATTAAATTTTTCCTGAATTAAACTTTTTCAGAACATATGTATGCAAATTAGGATTTGTGTGCACACAACACATGCAAAACATAACCCACACCTAAACAAGGGAATCATGAAACAAAATTACTAGTAATTTTCTAGTTTACAATGTGGAAAAATGCAGAGTGCAATTGTATAAAGCATCTTTATTTAGCCTATGATCTCTATAAATATGTTAACTGTACCATTAGTCAGAGGAATCTAGATAACACAGGAGAGGATTTCACCTTCCCTGCTGCCCCACCATCCACATGTGTAGAATTTGAGTAGCTGAGCTTTCTGTAATTGGTCTGAATTATCAAACAGTTCTCGCTAACAGTTAGTATGACTCAAACTACTGAGAGCATTTCCAAACCCACCACAAACTCTGTTCCTTCAGCAGCCAACACCACAATTGTATCATAAATTTCTTACAAGTCCAGGATGGCTAGAACAGCCTGACCTAAAGCCAGCAGTACATCTAAATCTTTTATTTCTGTTTAGTGCAAGCAAAGCTCTATGAAAGAGAGGTTAAATGCTGTACTGCAATACTTCACATGATATCTATAGCCAGAGTCTGCCTTAGCATTTTTGGGATTGCTTTCAAAGCAAATTTTTGCCACTGCTCACCACAATTCCAGCTATATCAGATTCCTGTTTATCTAGGTCTTAAGAGCTGTGCTGAGGAATTTCAGAAAAGTTGGGGAGACATGCCCCCAAACTTAACCACATTATTACACATACAAACAATGAAGGTGTGTGGGCAGGTAGGTGGGAGTGCCCATCTGCCTGTTTCATCCAAATAGATATTTCCATGTATCGCTTATGTTTTCATAATTAAATGGACTATAGAAACTTACTTTAAAAAAAAAGAACAAAGCTCAAACTGCTTAACATTTTTATTATCCAAAAATCACAAGGACCTGTGGTCATGGCCTTTATAGGGCCCAAAGACCTTAAAAGCAAGACTAAATCTATTACATATAATTCATTTGATCTCCTTTACACTAGATCCAGATAACCGGACTGTGACTTTAATGCACACATCATTTTTCTGGGGACAACAGTAGGTGCATGGAGACGCCTTGTTGCAGCAAATACGAGGTTAATCCATCTCTGACTCAGTTAAACCTCACCTGAAGTTCTCGTGTAGTTTGCACGAGAGCTGCAGCTCTTCCACCCTTTGAAATGGTGCAACACATGTTGTGTTTTGTAATAATCAAACTACTGGTTCGGCCTGGTCTCATCTGAGCCTATGTTTTAGGGAGGCTAGCACCATGGACAGAGCTAGCAAGGTATAAAAGCAGCTCCAGTGTGGGGTGCACAGCAAGGGAGAGAAGATTCTGGGCATGCTTCCCTCCTCTTTGTGCCACCACAGAGGCCCAACCATAATCGAGCCCATAAAACACAATCCCATCAAATAAAAATGCTTTAAAGCTGTTAGTGTGCTGAGACTACTGCTTATCATTCTGACCACTTTTTCCTTGTAATTCCCTTTGTGTCCCTCTGTTTTTGTTTTGGACTGTAAATGGTTTGGGGAAGGGACTACCTTTTTTTCTTTTCCTTTTTTTTTTTTTTTTTTTTTTGGTGTCTATGCCACAAAAAGATCTAGGCTCTACAAAATAAAATAAAATAAAATAAAATAAAATAAAATAAAACAAAACAAACACAAACAGAAAACAAACACACTTCAGAAAGTTGAACTACTAGCATAACTGACCCTTTGGGGGATAAAATTCTGACCTTGGTTGACTGTGTGTGAATTCAGTAGTCTTCCTCAGTCAGAAGAAAATTTGGGCCTACTATACTGTATCCTCTGTTGTTAAAGGATGGGACACAATGCTGACCTATCCAAAAACACTAGAAATCTGACCATTCATTGTGGGAACTACAAGAACTAAGTAGAAGAATAGTATTTGGAATTGTTATCAATAGAAATTAATATAGCAACTTGCAAATGAAAGATTAACTTGAACTGAAATCCCATATCCAAACCTACTGAAAATGTAACTGCTTAGTATCTACATCTAAATATTGTGGCATGAGCCAATCTCCACTAGAAACATGATTTCAGATAAATTGCACAAAGTGTATTTCCTCTGTTGTGTCAATGGAAACAAATGGAGCTGGCCAAGCCTTGTTAAGCCAGTAGAAGGAATAGTTCTGAGGAGTACATTGGTGGCAGTGAAGGCTATTTCAGTTACAGGTTATATAGCTACTCTTGTTCACAGTATTACTGCACTTTAAGTATGACCTTTGGAGCAAATCATAACAAGGCTAAAATACGGTGTAATTTTGTATGCAAGTGCAGTAAACAGTAGCCCAATTGTGTGCCAGACAGGATCCCATTGGAAAATGTGAACACCTAATCACAACCTAAATGAAAAACTTTAAGAGTTCCGAGAGATCTAACCAGCAGTATGGTTTATTAATTAATATGCTGTAACTTCTAGTGAGGACTATGCACAAATGTTTGTGCATTTTCTACACTAGATTTACACTTTTGTTAGCTAAAACAGAACAAAAAATACAAGTGCAGACATAACATTGCTGCACACAATCTAAAGCTGCTCTCATAAATAATTACACAGCTTTGTGTGCACAAACTTTCTTGAACATTCATTATGTTGTTGTTGGGGTTTTTTTTTTTTTTAATAAAAAATCAGAAATTTTGTCTTTGGATAAATGCAGTTGCATATGTTTACTTGATTGTACTGTTGTTTCATTGAAAACTTGCAAATACAACCTGAATGCTCCCCTGCCCACATAACAAATTACTTTTATATAATTTACAACATCAAGGCTAAAATGGTGGAGGGAGTGGGAGGTTACCTTACTCCATTTCATGAGTTATCTAGCTGAGAGAAAAATCACCTCTTCTAGCAGTCAAGTGGTTTAGGATGAGGTTGAGTAATGAAAATATGCCTAGAATCCTGCCACAAGCCAGAAGGTTTGGAGTGGTATGGACAACTGGAGATACCACTCCATAGCACCCAGCATTACCTGAAGAGATGGAAAAGGAGAAAGCTCTGTCTTCCAAAGGGTAACAAAATGAAATTAACAGGTAGCAAGTTTAAAAAAAACAAAAGGAAGTTTTTCTTCATGCAGCGCACAATCAACTTGTGGAACTCTTTGCCACAGTATATTGTGAAGACCAGGAATTTAACAGGGTTAAAAAAAGAACTAGATAAATGCATAAAAGTTAGGTCCATCAATGGCTATTAGCCAGGATGGGTAGGAATGGTGTCCCTACTTTCTGTTTATCAGAGGCTGGAAATGGATGACAGGAGAGAGATCACTTGATGATTCCCTGTTGTAGTCACTCCCTCTAAGGCATCTGGCATTGGCCACTGTCAGAAGACAGGATACTGGTCTAGATGGACCTTTGTTCTGACCCAGTATGGCCATACTTAAGTAGACAGATGTGGAAAGGAGTTTTCAAACTGATCAGAAAACTACCAGAAAGAGCTAACTCCCTCCCTTCAGTTGGCTGTAAGGACAGCATCATTCCCAGCAACTGAACAGGGGTGTCATGGCTAGGCCTTGGGCAGTGTTGTTCCAGGACTTTGCTAGAGGGGACAGACTACAAACTATCTTTAACAGTCTTTGGCTAGCAGGCTAGGTCCTCTGGTTAGTAGATGTCTGGTCTTATTTTCAAGCAGTTATTCATCTTTATAAACTAGTCTGAAATATTGGTTTTAAAGACACAGTCATTTTTGAGTTACATAAAGAGTCAAATACATCAGGAACCACAGAAAGTCTGGTTTATAGCATTCTAACATCTATAAAAAGTGCATTGAGCTTTTATTTTTTTTAAAATAGTCTCTGGTCGGTCTTTGCTAAATGTCAGACAACAGCAATTTTTAAAAACAGCTGAGTTCCAAATCCATGTATATTGGATTTTACAATAAAAGATTGATCATAGACAATGAAACAGCAAATGGGAACAGTGCTGGTACACACACTAATGAATTTCCAATACTTGTGTGGATTTCAAAGACTTTGGAATATTACTTTCACCTGCATTCTGCCGCCTGCTGATGAGCAGGATTCTTAATTACCTCAGCAGTTGTACAACATTCAAAGATTTAAGAGACTGCTTTTGATTTAATAAGTTAATTTTAGATTATTTTGAACTATCTTTGTCAAGAAATAGCTTGGCTTCTTGTCAAAAGGACTTTTATGATCAATTCCAGAGCACTACATTTGAAGCAGGATTGCTGCCCTGAGTTCATTATTTTCTTATAAAGATAAAAATGGGTCAGTCAGTGGCAAAGAGCTCCTGCATCAGCATGCTGGTCAAATACTGTGTTTACCTCAGACTGGAGCGACTGGTCTTATTTTGCATCTATACTAAACAAAAATACTGGGACAATTGCATCTGATCTAATAAGCAAGATAAAGAGGTGCAAGGGAAAGGGGAATATAATGGGGGATTACAGTATTCTCTGTTAAGATGGAACCTAACAGAGCCTAAGTAAGCAAAACATGGGAAGTAATAGAGCATGCATTGCATGTACACTACATATTCAAATTGCAATCAGCAACAAAGTGCTACCCAGCACCAAGAGGAGTGCTTGACTCATCCAAATGTATAAATCACAATGGGTTTGATGCTGAAAAGGAGAGGAGAGCCGCCAATTTTCGTTAACTCCAGTGGGAGCTGAGGGTACTCTGTAGGTCCCGTTACTAAAATGAAAATACTGTATTTTCATTAAATTACCATTAGGTAAAGAACAGGGATTTCCTGAGAAACACCGTACACAATTTCTTGGAAGCCTGGGAAATAATAAAACTCACAACAAAAAAGTGGCAACATCTGAACCACACTCCTAAGCAGTTATTATGGAGATTTGAAAGTGCACTACAGAGATCATTATGAAAGAAATGTAGCTTTTCCAAAGGATATTCCATTTGACAAGTCTGAAATAATTGGAAACCTTATTGCAATTCAGCTGAGTTCACCAAATGTTCCTCCTTGACTGTCTCTATATGTTTAGAGATTTCACATTTCAGCAAGACATTAGTGTTAAAAATGATCAACCAAGAATACATTAACACTCTCCCTCCTCCCTATCTCTCTTCCGAACATCAGAGCAGGCTGCTGCTTCTGTTCCACAAGCTTTAAACACACATGTGCTGACAGAACTGAATCACATGAACCATGGACATCTGCAGTCAGAGGAATCAATTACTCCCTAACTGTGGGAATGGAATTCCCGTTCACTCTAACCACATGCAGAGCAGCAGGCCATACCACGGACAAGTGACCCAAGACTACAAGAGGATTTGAAATAACCCAGTGGCAGATCTAATTACATCTGACACCTCAGATGCAATGCCCAATATGCCTTTATTTTCTCCATTGTATTTCCCCAATCTGCTCTAGCCATGCCAGCATGGGGGTGGTAAGAAGAGTGGCAGGTTTAATCCCATGAATGGAAGTGACTTTAGGGAAATGTGTCTAAACTTCAATGTGTGTTTGTGGGGAGATATGGGGAAATGGTGAAAGAACATGTCCAGTTAAAGAAGAGTGGGTGATAAATTACCAAGTGCCCATATGAGGGCCATGATAAGGAATACGGTTCCTGGTTTCTCAGACACCTCAAACTGTCACCACACCAGAACTCTCAGTCAGAGCCAAGTGAATTCATTCTCCTCAACATGAGACGGGAACAGGAACAACATCCCAAGTAGGTCCTGTGAGGGTGGGACACCCATTACCCAGGGAGCCCTGCAAAGACACCACTTGTTGGACAGCTGAATTGAAACTATTGTCCTTCCTATCCATACAGACATGAGATTGAAAACTGGTAGTAGTTTCTTCTTTGCCTTCCCCTTTTACAAGAAAACAATCTACAATTCAGGGGTTGTACCCTCATTTGCACTGTCTTCTATGATGCTGGATTAACTATGTTTCAATCACTGATATGGCTCAAATTAAGAGGTATCTGAATTGTCTGGTTAAAATAAAGGTTATTTAAAAACACTAACATTTCAGATATGGCGTATATTTCACAGTACTTTATAAATTCAGACACTCACACATGCTTGCCTAAAATGATCACAATCGACAACTTTGATCCTAACAAAGGGTACACAGGCCCACTTTTAATCTTACATGATGTTCCACTGAAATTGCTAGACTTCTCTTGCCCACATCAGTCAGCTGGTGTGGGTTTAGAAGTTCAGGGATTAAGACAAGTCAGTTATAACAAATTTAAAACTAAACAGCTAACAAATATATATTTCAATACATGTTCCTTTCTTGGATTACTTTTTCCATTTAATCAACCATGAATGAAAGTCTATGTTGGTTTATAGAATAATTTTGCCCTTAAAATATAAGAATAATTGAAATATGAAAACTTCCTGTCCAATCAGATACATTTTATAGTTCTTTAAAAATTGCAAACATTTTATCATAAGAAAAGCTACCAGGGTGGAAAGAAGTCAGACTTCTACACTGTACATTTGCTTACAGTGATAGTTACCATACCAGGATCAAAATACAAGTTATATTGGAAAAATATCACACATGTAAATTGGCAATCACCTACATATACTCCTTAATGCTGCTCAGTTAATAAACAAATTTTGGATGAAATCAAAACCTGCTCCAGTTCAAGTCATTCAAGTCAAGTCATTCAAGTCAACTACTAGCACGATCCAGGTGATAAAAGGTTAACCAGTTAACCGGGTACCAGGTAAGCACAAGCCTTACTGGCACGCTTACCCAGTAACCAGTTAACCGGAGGGCCAGAGAGGGGGAGCAGTCCTGCACCTGCAGGCATGCCGTGACAGGACCCCGGTTGGAGCAGCCCTTTGCCTGTAGCACGGCAGAATCCCGAGCGGCTAGAGCAGCCCCTCGTCCTCACTCTGCTCTCAAGGGCCAGGTTAGAAGAGCCACCTGCTCATGGCAAGCTGGCTGGACCCCAACCGCAGGACCCCAGACACACAGTTAACTAGTTGAATGATTACAATTAATCACTTCACTGGTTAATTTTTTTACTTTTTAAGGGATATTTACATCCTCAGACTGAACACAAACAAGGTATATATTAGAGAGAGACAGACATAGACAGCCAGAGAGAGAGAGAGAGTCTATCTGAATTTTATCCCTAAATAAGAGTGTTAGTCACAGGCATATCTAAATTTTGTCAATTTTGATTGAAGCAGCCTGGATTTCTCATCATTTGGGTAACAGAACACACATACACTTGGTATATTTTCACGTGCCGTATCATCAGCGCCACCTGCCAGTAACATATATATTTTCTTTGAGGTTACAGCTAGTTGGATTGTTTATTAAAGTCCCATTTCCTCTCAGCTATAGCTGGCTATCCTTGCCCTAAAGTGGGCTAACACTGCAAAGGATATTTTCAAGGGAGTCTAGAGAGTCAAGTGACCAAACCCAGTTGAATTTCAACAAGCACTGGGCTACTAACTCCCTTCTGAGCCTTTGAAAATCCAAGTCTGCACAGAGCATGAACATGCGCCATGCAACAATGGACCAAGGAACATGGTGGATTACTTGAGGATGTGCTAGATTCTCCAGCATTTCTAATGTTTAAATTAAGACTAGCTATGTTTCTGAAAGATACGTTGAAGCACAAACTGAAGTTATAGATTTGATGCACAAATTAATGAATGAGGTTCTCTGACAGGGAATATGCAGGAAATCAAACTAGATTATAATAAAAGCCTCTTCTGGTCTTAAAGCCTATGATTCAGTCTTCACTCATGAGCTCTTCAGTAACCCTAAAATAAAAATAGCCAGTTTATTCCTCAGAAACCAGAAGGATGCTACATTTTCAGAATCTGACATTTTCTGTCACTATTTTGTTCTTTATGAAGATGGCATTGTTGTAATCACTCTATTCCAATAAAAACTATTTAAAACACATTCCTAAAATGTTTTGTGTTGGGAGGGAACTGTACTTTGATAAGAGTATTTTTCACTACATTCATAATATGAAGAAGTCCAAACTGATTCTGATTTAAAATCTACTAGCATCAGGTCAAATGTATTATAATTATTTCTATTCTCAGAGAAATCACCATTACGAATATTAGCTCCCTTCCCCTCCCCCATACCATGTCATATGAAATGAGCTATTCTCAAAGGTATGTATCTGTAACATGTAGCAAAGGAGTCAAACAGTGAATCATATTGATCAGATAATATTTAACATTCAGATTGCATATTTTCAAATGTAGGACAGGGGAATTAATCCTATAACTCCTGTTAATAATAATGGTTTAAGCTTCATTCCAAAGGATTTATACTAAACTTTGACCTCCCTGATCTGGCACCCTCAGGACCTGAGTGGTTCTGAACCACAGTTTTCCAGACCAGGTGAGGCTCTGCTCCCAGTTGGGGCTGCACTCCCTGTCACCAGTCCTGCTGTCTCCAGCCCCCACACTATCCCAGTGCCAGCCCCAGCCAGGCACAGGCCATGCTACACCCCCCTTACTGCTGGTCCAGGCTGTGTGCTAGGCTGCAGGTCCCACTGCCTCTAGTCCTGGCCAGGATTGTGTGTCACCTGGGTTTCTGGCTCCGGCTATGCACCCAGCTACTGGCCACTGACTTCAGCCCTGGCCAGGGTTACACTCCCCATCACCTGACCCAGATGGGGCTGTGCTCCTGGCCGCTGACTCCATTGCCTCCAACCGTGGCCGGGGCTGTGCTCCCTACCCCACTGGCCCCACTGGGGCTGCGGGCCCACCCCCTGGGCTGAGTTTCTGAATCTGGCCAGGTGGAGTTCTCTGGTCCAGCAATATCCATGGTCTTACCAACCACAGATGTTGCCAGACCAGAGAATCCCAGATTTTAGAGATTCAACCTGTACTTACAATAACAAGCAGTCCTTCAATAACAAACCCAATAACTTACAATAACAAGCCCACTTCATCAGATGAGTTAGAATGAAGTTGAACTGGGTTTTGCCCACAAAAGCTCACAATGAAATATATTTGTTAGTATCTAAGGTACCACAAGACTACTTGTTGTTTTTAAGTTACAGACTAACAAGGCTACCCCTCTGAGACTTTATACTTATAATAGTGTATTTTTTTTCAGAAATATTTGTTTTATCCCTAACTGATTGTTTGCAACAGAAAAGGGCTCAAATCTATCTCTTTGCAGTTACACTACTAAAACCATAATCTTGCCATACTTATCAGAGGCCTTATTCCAAAACAGGCAACCTAGTTTATTCACAATTTCCCTCTGAAGTTGCTCTCATTTTCAGTTTCCTGAAGACTGAATTTTCTGTTGACTGGATGTAGGTTTTAAAAAGAACAGAGGTGTGAATAAACTATTTTGTTATTCTCTAGGAACCAGAGAACTCTTAGGTACTTCAACAAAATTTATTTTGCTTTTCAAAATAACCAAGTAGAATAATAAAATACTTTAGAATTTTATTTAATTCTCTCTCTCCTTTGAAAGGATCTGCTAATTCATTCCCACTCCCTGTGCTGCCGTCTCTCCAGTTCAAATTACCAGATGATGCAAGTACTCTGCTTTCAAGTGTCCATGGTTATCTCAGTGAGAGAGAACCTCATTTCTAGATGAAATTCAAACTAAGTGTATTCACCGAATAACATTTACGTTACAGTTCCGATTTTATAATTTGATGTTATATGTTTATGCAATGTTAATAGAAACAGCTCCCAGGAGCTTCTCAAAGTGCCACATTCTATAAGCAGTGCTGCTAGGAACTTAACAAAGGCACTGTTGTGACGCTGCTTGACAGAGCCAATCCATGCATAATGTGAGTTACATTAAAAAACAAGTCCAGCTTCAACTCTTGAGGTTAGTACATTTGCATCAACACAAAAGGCCATGTGGCTGAGAGCCTGGCTTTTTACTGGGCAAAACAAGGAACAATTGGCCCCATGAACTTTTCAAGATAGACAAAGTTTTAGTCTCAGACCCACCCTGGATCTCTACTGGGTTTAACAATGACTTCCTCAGTGCTCCTTGGCAAGGCACTTAACCTCTCTGCATCCGTTTCTCTGTCCGTAAAATGAGAGCAATGCTACTTTTAGTACCCCACAGAGTGAACTTGTGTGTCTATTATTACTTGAATTACAGTACACATGAACCTCTGTACTTCAGGTATCCCTAATCTAAGAACACCCAAGGTACAGAGGGGAAGTAGCTGTGCGCGTTATGACTCTCCCACCCCAGCTGAGAGAACGGCAGCGCACAGAGCCATTTTTCCTGAGGCTTTTCCATGCCACTCCCAAGGAGAGACAGTGCCTGGGAGTGGTGTGGATCACAAATCCACATATGCCTCCAAGGAGCGAGGGTGGGGAAGGGCAGGTAAGCACCTTGCCCCTTCATGCCCAGACCCTGCAGTGCCCTCCCTGGTGACACAAAATCTTTAATCCAACATACCCTATTTCCCAGGGTTGCCACTTAAAGAGGTTCAAGTGTACTAATGCACAGGCCTCAGTCAGGGACCAAGGACCTATTGTGATTGGCCCTGAATACATAGATGATAGTTTACAATCTAAATAAGGTTTGAAATGAAAAGAGCTATAAATAACACCACCGCACACATGTCTCTGTGTCCTTGAGCAGAACAATCATTACTGTCAATGGGAGCCAGGCATGAGGATATACAACAGAGACAAGCATTGTGTGTAATAATCACAGAACTGGAAGGGATCTCAAGAGATCATGTAGTCCAGCTCCCTCCACTCAAAGAAGGACTAGGTATTAATTATCTAGACCATCCCTGACAGGGTTTTTCTAACCTGATCTTAAAAATCTCCAGTGATGGAGATTCTACAACCTCCTTAGGAAATTTATTTTAGTTTTTGACCACTCTCACAGGAAGCTTTTCCTAATGTTCGACCTAAATTCCCCTTGCTGCAATTTAAGCCTACTACTTCTTATCCTATGCTTAGGAGTTAAAGAGAACAATTGTTTGTTCTTCTTCCCCTGGTAACAAACTTATGTACTTGAAAACGGTTATGTTCCCTCTCAGTCTTTTCTTCTGGAAACTAAACAAAACCATTTTAAAAAAATCTTCCGATAGGTCATGTTTTCTAAACATTTAATCATTTTTGTTGCTCTTCTCTGGACTTCCTCCAATTTGTCCACATCTTTCCTGAGGATGTCTAGTTCCTGGCATCCGGAACTAGACAAAATAGGCCAGTTGAAACTTAGTGCAGAGGAATAGAGTAGAAGAATTATTTCTTGTGTCTTGCTTACAACACTCCGGCTAACACATCCAAGAATGGTATTTGGTGGTTTTGGTTTGTTTGGGGTTTTTGTGGGTTTTTTCTTTGTTTTTTGGCAACAGAGTTATATAGCCGGTCCCTGACTTACAAACGAGTTACATACCAAACACTAGGTCGTAACTCGATCTGTTCGTAATTTGGATTATATTCACTTACATTACGGCTGCGCTGTTCGTAAGTGCGGATTTTGTTTGTAACTCGGGTTCTGGCTGTATAGGAGGTTGGTCGTAAATACGAATGATCGTAAGTCGATGCGGTTCGTAACTCAGGGACTGGCTGTACCGTTGACTCATATTTAGCCCCTGATCCTTTTCTGTAATACATTCCTTCCTAGGGCGTCATTTCCCATTCTGTATATATGCAACTTATAGTTCTTTCCTAAGTGAAGTACTTTACATTTCTACTTAATGACCACAATAGCTATTGTACTGTACCAATGAACAGATTTAGATTCACAGCTTTTAATTACAGGACTATGTAGCACGTTAAAGACTAACAAGATGGTTTAATAGGTGATGAGCTTTCGTGGGCCAGACCCACTTCCTCAGATCAAATAGTGGAAGAAAATTGTCACAACCATATATACCAAAGGAAACAATTAAAAAAATGAACACACATGAAAAGGACAAATCAAATTTCAGAACAGAAGAGGGATGGGGAAGGTAAATGTCTGAGAGCTAATGTGACAATTTTCTTCCACTATTTGATCTGAGGAAGTGGGTGTAGCCAGACATGAACCCCATCTTGTTCCCCTTCCCCCCCCCCCAGAGAGCAAGAGAAAGGCAGTCAGCCTTTGATGCCCTGGGAACACAGGTGTGCTGCCTGTCTCAGACTCTAAACCAGACAGTAAATGGGCTAGCTGATAACCGAGGCCTCCTGCCGCCCTGATGGCTAGCACCAGTAATTGACACGCCTGCACTGTCCCAGGAGAGGAATCTTCACCCATCACATACTAGAAGTGCCCATTGTCTGCATCTTCTCAGGTGTGAATTGTGCTTTGCACCCTTCCTGGGAAACTTGGCATTCAAAGCCATTTTCCTAATTGACCACTTGAGACCAGGAAAGAAGCTTACGTGACCCAAGGGGTATAAAGAGGGGTCTAGTAGCCCACCCCATTTGAGCTC
>JANRFK010001234.1:29537816-29552205 GCA_030068395.1 Apalone spinifera | reverse complement strand
CGTTAAAAGTATTTCCGCAAAATCATGCCAGTCTAGACGTAGCCTAAGAGAATACAGAAGTAAAATAACATGCTGGACATCTATTCAAGACCTCACTGTTTGTGCATCAGCTTCTTTGGCCACCAAATCACACTGGGAACTCATTTCAGCTGATTATGTAGTACGGCCCTCAACTCCTTTTCAGAGTCATTGCTACCAGAGAATTTCCCACCCTACAAGTATAAGCTATATTCTTTGTTCACAGATGTAAATTTATATAGAACCATTTAAAAATAAATATTGTGTGTTTGTGAGTGCCCATGCAAATAAATCTTTTCAACTAAATGTAAGGTCCCAAGGAGTTGCTGCAATAACTTTTATTACTTATTGAACATAGAAGCCACAGTCACAGTCCCTTCCCCCAAGAAGATTTTAATCTAAATTAAAATCTTGACTTAAGATCTGTGGGGCTCTCATACCTAATGAGAAATACAGGACAGGTAATATAAGATAGCTTGGAAAGTTAGGTGTGATAAATACAAAAATGCAGACACTAACAATGCACTATATCAGAGAAGATTTGCACATTGAAAAAAGACGACCACCAAAAGGGTGAATGAGTTATGAATTAATGTCAGCCAAATTTAAAATGCAGAACAGTTTGAGGGAGAAAGAAGAGAGATATTGCAAATGTACCAGGGGGAAAAGGAGTAGTAGAGAGAAATAACAATTCAAAGAACAGTGGAAAGGGATGAAATTCATGACAGTTAGGATACCATATATTCTGCTACCATAGAATATGCTGTGTAATTTGTCCATGGTAAAGAACTATGCATAGGAATCTAAACTTTATGTTTCTAAACATCCTGGTTGCAGAGATAACCTTGAAAATTTGAATAAAATGTAAACCAATATCTTGACATGATCCTGAGTTTATACTCAGTCTGAAACAACCTTTAAGAGGTGCAAAGTGCCCCATTCACCAATGGTTTATTAATACCGAAGACAAAAGATAATATAAATACCAGCAACATTAAGTCTTTCACTGCTGATTGCTTTATCAGAAACATCCCATTAATAAAAGCATCTCTGGAATGTCTTCTTCTTGCACAGGGTGCAGAATTAGCTTCCTCTCAGGCCTCCGTATCCCTTCTCACTTACTCTCTGCCCACAAATTAATTATTTTAAAAACAGAAAGTCAACACGTAATTCAAGGACTATGAAATCAAGTTCCTATAAATATGTATTACACTTGTACATTAACCATTTACTGAGACACATCAGGAAGTGGCACATCACAAACTACATATGCAGGTTGTACCTCCCTAAACTGGGACATTCTGGTTCAGCAACATCCGTGATCTGGCAGAACCCAGGAACAGGGAGACCTGGTGGCAGGGCAGGACTGGAGTGGGGGGCCAGCAACTCAACCGGGAGCCCCATGTCGGGGGGGATGCCGCGGTGGGGAGCTCTGGCCCTGGCAGCTGGGGAGCTCCAGCCCGGTGGTAACACTCACCCTCCTCCCCTCCCAAGGTAGCCAGGGAGCTCTGGCCACAGCCATGGAGTTCTATCCCCGGCAGCAGCCAGGGAGCTACCCAGGTGGCAGCCAAGGAACTCCGGTCCTGGCCGTAGAGCTCTGGCTATGGCTGCAGCCAGGGAGCTCCAGCATGGGCATCCAGTAGCCTGGCCGGGGGGGTGGGGGAGGGGGAGGGAGAGAAGGGGCTTTGCCTTCCCAAACTGCCAGGCACAGTCCCGCTCACACTCCACTCCCAGAACACCTACTGTACACATTCTGGGGGCGGAGTGTTGCTGCCCCCGGGTCCGCCTCCCTATGCACTGGGGAGGCTGCAACCACATGGCCTCCTCACTCCCTGGTGTTCCAGGCTGGAGAGGCTCAGGCCACATGCGGCCTCCTCCTCCCTTCTTCCCCCAATGGTCCAGAGGCCGGCAAGGTTGGAGTGCATGTTCTCACCTCCTCCTCTTTTTTCCCTTCCCCATGGTGGGAGGGGCACACTTGGCACACTGCACCGCCTCCTCCCTTCCCTGTGGTAAGGGGTAGGGCCTCAGCAGAAGGGGCGGGGCCTGCCTCCCCCAAACCTAGCAGCACTGACTGCCCATGAGCTCTAGTCTTGGCCAGGAAGCTCCAGTCCTGGGGAGCCCCAGCCGGGGAAGCAGCAGTGGGGCCGGGCTGGAGCCCTAGCTCCAGGGGCAGCAGGGCAGCACAGACCACGAGGGGAGGCGGGCTGGGAAGCCAGTGGCAGGAGATCTCTCCTTATCTGGCAAATCCCCTCATTCAGCACCAGGCTAGTTCTGAGAATGCCAGACCAGGGAGGTCTCACCTATAGCAGTAGTTCTTCCATTCCTGCCATTTAAAAAACTGATGAGATCAGAGGCGAAAATAAGGGGATACGCCCAGTGCATAGCTCTGGCAAGAACTGGATTAGCTGTGGCAAAAGACAGCAGGGAGCTATTTAAAGAGTGGCAGGAACCTGGCTTATGATAGGAAAGAACCTGTAAGTAATGTAAGTTCTTTTCACCCCTGGATGAGATAGAAGCAAAAATCCTTTCTCCTGGCAATACTCAGGTGCATTCTACCCTAAGTATTCTACCCAAATGGTAATCAATGTAAATAAAAGGACCTTGGTATAATTTACCCATCCTTTTGTAAAGAAGATATCTTTTGGCTAGTGGAAGATGTGATTCGTTAAATTAGTTTACACAATGAAACCATGAATGGTTTTGGCAAAATGTACACATTTTTTTCTCTCTTATGGAACGTGCCAAGTTGGCACATCTCTTCATTTGGGCTAATTTAAAAATCACTCTCAGAGGTAATTAATGCCAACACCATGAGTTCATGCTACTAATTCTGAATAGTCATGATATTCATTGTCCATTCTATGTCTCCTTTAAATCATTTGAAACAGATCAAAGCCATGCAAAATTCTCAGTTGTATCTCACACACATGCTTTCTGAGGACGAGCACACCAGGTTTGGAGAAGCAATGTTGATATCTGAGTGAGAATCATACTGCTACAAATTATCTCTATCCATAGAAATTACATGGTTGAATAAAAAGAGTATAGCTGCAGTAATATACTACCGCTCACCTGAAGAGGATGGTGACAGTAAATGGGAAATGCTAAGGACGGTTAAAGAGGCTACAAAAGCAGAAAGCACAAAAATAATAGGTATTTTCAAGTATTTTCAAATTGACTAGGTAAAGTCACCACAGGAATAGATGAAGAGATAAAAATTCTAGACACCATAAATAATTGCTTTGTGGATCAGCTAGTCCTGGAATCTCAAGGGGAGAGGAAATTCTTGACTGGGGAAAATACCAAAAACCCCATCAACAGTAATATTTCATGTTAAAAGGGAGAGTTACACTAGAATGAGGATATTTGTCTAATGGAAATAAAGGAACAGTTTACAAGGGTTAAATGCCTGCAAGTACCATGTGGGTTATTTAAGAAACACCTTAATAGAAGCTCAGGCTAAATATATAACCCAAATCAGAAAAGAGAGTAAGAGGATGAAAAGAATACCATTATGGCTAAACAGCAGAATAATGGAAGCCTTAAGAGTCAAAAAAGCATCCTTTACATTTTGTAAATCCAATCCAGTGAAAATAATAGGTAGGTACACAAGCAGGTTAAGTGCAAAAGTATAATAAAGCAGGCTAAGAAATAATTTGAGAAGGAACTTGCTAAAGATGAAAAAACTAGTCAATTTTTTAAATCATAAGAAGAAGGAAGCCAACCAAACAGAAACTAGGTTCAGTAAGGGTGTGTCTACACAGCAAAGTTATTTCGCAATAATGGCTGTTATTCCAAAATAACTATGTGAGCGTCTACACAGCAATTCCGTTATTTTGAAATAATTTCGAAATAACCAATGGCTTATTCCGACTTCTATAAACCTCATTCTACAAAGAATAGTTATTTCGGAATAGGGGCTGTGTATTCCTCCTGGGGCTCTAAATTGAGATAACACATCTACATTAGGGAAGCTTCTCTGCAGTATAGACCTGCTATTTTGAAATAAGCTATTTAGGAATAACTATTCCAGAATAGCTTATTCTGAAATAACTGTGCAGGGCTGACATAGCCTAGATGACCAAGATATTAAGGAGAATTCCAAGAAGACCGGGGTATTGTAAAGAAGCCAAACTAATTAATTGACTCAGTCTTTACAGCAAAGAATGTGGGGAAAAATACCTACATTAGATCTATCTATTTTAGGTGAAAAATGTGACATACTGTGCAATAATGTATTGAGAGAAGAGGTTTTAGAACAAACTGATAAATCAAATTATCACAAATCCAAAGACAAAATATTATTCATCCAAAAGTTCAGTATGAATTCAAATATGAAACTGCAAATCTAACTTTTGCAAACATCTGGTACAACTAAATGCCCCTGTACCAGATGATTGGGAGGTAGCTAATGTAAAGCTGTTTTTTCTAAAGGGCCCCAGAGGCAATTCTGGCAATTACAGGCTGGCAAGCCTAATTTCAGTGCTGGGCAAATTGGTAGAAATTATCAGACATATAAATACAATTTGTTGGGGAACTGTCAACACAGCTTTTGTAAAGGGAAATCATGCCTTGCCAATCTATTACAAGTTGAACCTGTCTAGTCCAGCATCCTTGGAATCTGACCAGTGCTGAAACAGCAAATTTGCTGGACCACAGGAGGGCAATATTGTCTAGCAGCATTATCAATTCTTCCATAGAGCTAAATAGCAGCGCAGAACACTGGAAGCCAAGACTGGTGGCTGTAAACTAACTTTCTATGACCACAGAAAACTTGACCACAACCATGAAAAGTGGACATCTAGTTAACTAAAATCATGCCAGACTCATGTATGTTGCTGGATCTGAGTGTGCAGGACATTCAAACTACAGAATTCTTTGAGGATATGGATGATGGTAACTAGTTGACAGAGTGCACCTGAATTTTCCAAGAGCCTTTGATAGGAAACAAAGGGTACGAATAAATTGACAGTTTTCACAATGAAGAGAAGTAAACATTAGAATATCCAAAAGATCTGTATTAGGGTCTGTGCAATTCAACATGCTCATTAAATTATATGAAAAAGGGAGCAAACGGTGAAGTGACAACGTGGAAAATAGCAGTGAATTAGTCAAACTCACCTGTTCTGTACATTGCCCTGCAGCTCTGGTACTTTTTGAGACAGGATACTGGCCTGTCTCTGGTACTTTTTGAGACAGGCCCCTTTTTGAGACAGGATACTGGGCTAGATGGACAATTGGCCTAGAACTGCCAACAGCCCCTTATTACATTAGGGTCTCCTAATGTATATTAGCACCTGTGTTATTCAACATATTCATTAAATTACATGTCAAGGGGAACAAACAGTGAGGTGACAAAGTTTGCAGATTATACAAAATGTATTTATTTATTTCATCTCCGTTCAACTTCGGGAGCTATCAAGTGCTGCAAAAAGCAGGTTAGTACTGCTTATTTTTATCAACAATATCAATATAAACAACAATATTCGAAGGCGGGCTAGAGTGGGCAGTGGTAAGAAAACAGTCCCTCATTTTTCAGTAAAATGTTTGCCACCCTATTTTGTCCTGACCCAAAATTGAAGTTTTTATTAAGGGTATTCATGAATGATAGAATAATAAGTGAGAGTATAAAGAAAGAGAAACAAGAACTTGAATCTGGAGTAAATTAATTGTTCTGCAGGTTACTGTACTTTAGCTGAGCAATTTGAACTATTTCAAGACTTTTTTCCCCTGAAAATGGATATACACCAGATTAAAAAATACTTATTTGCTTTAGCAAAAAAATCTCTTTTGGGCATTGTGCACTATGGATTCAAAGCAAACCAAACCAGAGTATAAAAATCAAATTTATGCTGATAATGTCAAAAAGGCAGTGGAATTTGGACAAAAAATGTCTTGTGAATGAAATGTAGCTCATGATTTCTTAATACAAGTCTTAGCTTGGATCTTGACATTCTGCTATATTCACTGAATGTAATAAAAAATTAAACGTCACACCGGGTAGCAGCTCTCTATGGGTATGTCCGAACTACAGAGAAGATCGAAGCTGCTGCTGTCAATCTTCCAGGGTTTGAATTAGCGGATGTAGTGAAGACACACTAATTCAAACTGAAAGGCGCACTCTGGTGGATGCCAGTAGTCCTGTTTCCATGAGGAGTAAGGGAAGTCAAAGGGAGAGCATTCTCCCTTCGATGTCCCATAGTGTGGACAGTGCCAAAAGTCAAGTTAAGGTACTTCGACTTCAACTATTCAATCAACGTAGCTGTCTTAATTCAACCTTATCCCATAGTGTAAACATACCTTCTAATGACTGCCCAGAGAACTATTGTTTTCACAAACTGAAAATCTCCATAAAAATTCTTTACTTTCTGTTTTACTTAAATAAGTTTAATACATAAAAAATGATGTTATAAGAAAGCTAGATGCCAAAACAAAAGAAAACATTTCAAAATTTTCTTCCAACATTGCTTGTCTTTCTCCATGATTAATCCTTCTTATCTATTCTTCTCGCTCACAAATTGTTTTTTACATTAGGATTCTTAAAAGAATCAATACCACCTTGTGACATAAAAAAAATATTCCATATACCTTAACTAAATATACTTTTACGGTCACATTTTCCCCTGAGACTTCAAAAGCCCACGGAATTCTTGACTTCACGGGAATTTTCAATGTAAGCAATAATGTAAAGTAATGATCCAACAAATCAGAGACTTTTCATCTGTGGAACCTAAACTGGGATGAAGATAAAAACATGCAACTAATCTGGTAAGTGCAATATGCAATCATTAAAATAGTCTGGCATGGTTATCCAATTAAATAACCATATGCTATAACCTGTTACCAGCCCAACAGATTGAAACATGCTACATCACCTAGAACTGAGAGGGGAAGGAAAGAGACAATGTTTGTGAGGGTTACTGAATGCAATTATGATGTTTTACTTACAGATAATGTTGGGGTGGCGGGATAAGGAAGGTCCTGTGAGTGACTTTATCGATCTATTACAAACATAAGCCGCACAAGTTAAAGTGGGTACCGTCTGTCTGAATTTTGCTTCCACTCACAAAAATAAATCCATAATCCAGCCCAAGCCTTCAAACCAGGGTTAGTTGCCGTCTAGGACCACTAATCTCCTAAGTCCTCATTCTCTCTCTCTTGCAATTGACTCCCAAATCTATTTTCTCCAGGTGGAGTAAGAGCCATATACTGTACAACAATTATTCAGCGAAGCTCATCAGTTGCTAACAAAGTAGCTGCCGGCCTCATTGAGATGTATATTGCTAGTAGTATCACCAAATGTCTGCCCAAAACAATGATTAAAACATAGAATTCTACCCAAAATACTATAATATCAGACCATTTCAGTATAAAGGCGAATCCAGGAGCTTGATCCAAAGGCCACTGTAATCAGTGGAGAGCACAGATATCCAATGGGCTTTTGATCTGCACCCCCCCCCCCCCAAGTAAATGTGCATTTTTAAACAAACTCAGTTTGCATGTTTCACTGTGGAATACTAAGTTAGGAATACTAAATATTTAATAGAATTAAAAATTAAATGCATACCAACTGCCAGCAAAACGAAGTACATTCCCACTGCAGCATATGGCACTTATTGATGTTTTCTTGGGTTTTACACTAATGACCTCTGACATGTAGCCTCTTCATTCCAAAATGGAAGTGGAAATGTGAATGTAAGTTCATTTTCTGATTCCTCCCAAAACAATCTCTAGCATCTCCCACAAAATTGCTGCTGAACAGTCACCCACAGTTACATATAGTCAGCAAGATATGGCAAAGCTCAGGAGGCAAACTTGGTTTGTTTTAGTCAGCTTAGTTTCTTTTGCTTGGATAAGCAAAAGACATGCTTTTGCAGGAAGTTAAGACATGCACTATTTTCATCTGATGTGGTGGGCTCAGGAGACGACCAAAATTCCCAAGCTGTAAAAACTCATTTCCTCACCCATTAAAACGTATTTAGTATTTACATAGAATTCAGGATCAATAGAGTTCTATCTGAAGAAATCAGATACATCAAGTCAGAAAAGCATCATTTGTCAACTGCTAAATAACTCAGTGCTCAAATAAGGGGAATATGAATCTTTATAGTTTAGTTAGCACTATCAGTCTGTACTTGTAGTTATATAGAAAGACAATGAATTGTGATTCATAAAAGGTATTTGTAAATGATAAGTTTTGAATCAGGCCCACAATTAATTCTCAGTTATGCTAGTAGGAACTGGGTATATGTCAGAGGAAGAACATGAATACATAATTTTTCAAGGAGAATGAACATCCAATGACCTAAATGAAAGCAAAAATGTTCCTTTATAAAAGTCTCTACAGAGATGCTATAGATCAAATTTTTAGAGGTATTCTATACATTTATTATAGATTTTAATGTTAAGTTTACTCTAGTTTCATTTCTTCAAGACACTATGTAATCCTTTTTGTTTTGATCCTGTTATTGCTGCTACTTCTAAGTCAATTTTTGTTACAAAGAAATAATCTTAGATACACATGTAATATGTTGAAGCATATTAAATAGTTATTTTAATTAAAAATTAAATACATGCATCTACATGCTAAATGAGCCCTCCTCATCCTGCCTTTGCCCTTAGAAATATATGGACCTTAAAATGTTAGTTCTTTCAGATTTATAATATGTATGCAATTTTTGTGACATGAGTATGGCAGGAATTTTATTAGACAGAAATTCTATTAATTCATGAAATCACAATAGTTTATAAGGATATTTTAAATAGAGTTCTGGCTGAAGTGGGTTTTGAGATTCAAACTTCCCTTTATTATTTGCAGCACTGGAACCTCAAATAAAAACACCAAACAAACACACTTTGGAAGGGGAAGAGTTATTGTGGCTCAAACCCACATTAGAATTTTGCATTATGAACCCCTTCATTTTTATTATGAGGAATTATTCTCAAATAATTTTCTACTTTTAGCAAATACTGACACACAGTACTAACATATTCCTAATAATGGAGATATATATAAATGACAAAATTTATAATAAAGTGTCTGCTACTTTTTAATGGAACTTTTGGCTAGTTCACCCGTGCTGTAAGGTTTTGTGTACTGTGTATTTGCATCCGCAAGAGGAAGCCAAAGAGGAGCTGGAGAAAAATCTAAGCAGAAGTTCTACAACAAAGTGGAAAGAGTACTTGATTTCTTAATTGTAAGGGAATTCCTTGTTCAATGTTAAATTAAGTGACTTTCTGGCATTCTTTATAATTGGCACATGACATCTGACATTAATTTGCTGTTAAAGAGCCTATGTTTTTGGAGTGCACACTGGCTGTCAAGCATCCTGTAAATGTTCCACTTCCTGATAAGAAAATATAGTCAACAGTCCAAATTCCTAATGAACAGTCTCTTTCTTCATCAGAAATCCGTACATAACAATGTAAGCTATAATCATGTATACACAACTGTATAGAGGGTGTGTGCTTGGGAAATGTCTTGGGTATTGTAACTGGATTAGATAGTTGTGACCATCAGAGAGCTGAACACTATGATCCAGTTTATTGTGACCATTTATCTTACTACAATCTTTGGTAGTCCACTGTAACACAGATTGTGTGTTACACTTATAATCCAAAACAGATATGCTAAATTAATATATTTTTAATTGAGATTTTTATTGCCTGTGAGGCAGACTGACAGTCTATGGCTGAGAACACCAACTCATCTCACACAGAAATTAAATCTCTAGAGTGGACCAAAATTACTCCACTGAAACCTATTTTGATGAAAAAACGGTTTGTTTGCCAAAACAGAATTTATGAAAAATGTCATTTTTTTAATCAAAAAGATAAAGAAGTTGGGTTTTCACTGAAAAAAAAGGTTTGGTTTACAATCAACCTCTCCCCTCCCCCCCAATCTGAAGAAAATGGACAATTATTTTGTCAACATCGTATGCATAAGAAAACCCCATTTCCCAATGAGTTCTAGTCATTTCTGATCCAGACTGAAACTGAACAAGTGGCACAGAGGTGAAAAAGCTCTATATTCCATTACTGATCTCTTGTGCCATCCAGTCCTCCTGTGAAGTGTGCTTTAAAAGTTTGTTTTTAATTAGTGCTCTTACCCTTTAGAAGACTTAAGTGTGAAGAGATTAAAACTGAAAAGAAAAAGAGAAAGGGACAACAACAAAATGTCTGAACAAATGTACTTTGTCCCACTGACAAAAATAAAGCTTGTGTTTAGTGACATTTCTATAACACTGGAGAAGAGAAGCCCCTGTGCCTTTTTCCAAATCCATTCTACTCCAACCAAGAGGACCAAAAAAAAAAAAGTGAAAGGTGATTGTAGAGATAAAACAAAAAAGGTATGTGTGATGGCCCCCCATGCTTTGTAAAAATTGGTATATAGACATGAATATGCATAACTTGAAGGTGCTTTAGACAAAATACCGCCTGTAATATCAATTTTACAGTTACTATCTACTGAATATGTATATCCCATTTTTGTGGATGGATCATTCTTGTATGTGAAGTTAGAAAGCGTGGATCTGTGTTAATGAGGGCCATCATTGCAGCCCCAGAAACCTAACTGTTCAGTGATTCAACTACCTGAGAATAGCCTTGTTAGTTCTGTAAGCCCAAACGTAGTTGGCCCTAGAAAGACATGTGACCATACAATGAGGCACTGGAATCCATTTGGAGCCCAGTATTTTTCCACGGGAATGGGGGATGCCAAACAAAGAGTTCCTGCCCTAAGAGAAAGTCTATTTAAGCAATAGGAAGCAATCAACTTCCTAGTCAAAGGGAGGAGAAAAAAGCAACAGGGACCCTACCCCACTCCTGAAATGGTACCATTGTCCCCGCCACACTCATCCCTGCACACATCCAGCTCACTGATCTGACTCCTGAACTCCCCCAATCCTAACTCCTGTACCCTCACACACTTCCTGCCCCCAACCCCAAGCTCTTCCTCACCCCCAAGGTCCTGCCCTGACTCCTGCTACCCACTATCTCTCACTGCCCTGATCCCCCCACCCTCCTCACACACCCACACTCCACCCCATACTTACATTTCTTACAGGTATTGTCATATCACACCCCCTCATTCCCTGCCCTGAGACCCCACCCGGGGGGTGAAACACAATAGTATCTGTAAGAAACTTAAGTTACTTTCCCCCCAGGGCCAAGTGAGAAGCACTACTCTATGGCCTCTGCAGCTCCAGTGGATGCAGCATGGAGAGGGTACGTCTCCTAGCTGGGACAGGTCCAGGTTCATCTGCCCGCTGTGCTCACAAGCCAGATTAAGGAAAGGAGCAAACTGTGCAATTTCCCCTCATTCCCTGACAAAACGTAACAGCCAGCAATGTTCCTGTATGAATGGGGGCAGAGCTCCTCCTCCCCCTCCCCCACCCTTCCTAACAAGCATGTGGGTGTGGGAGGCAGGCAGTCCCAGACAGGGATGTGTGCCCCCAAACAGCCTCTTTCACCTATCAGGTGATTCTGTCTCTTTTCTGTATGGTTTTATGTATAGGCCAGCCAAACCCTCACCTTGCTTTAAGTTATGATAAGACACAGTTGCTTGGCTCTTAGGGTGCACAGCACCCTAAACTGAAAATAAGATATGCAATTTGCGCTATGCAAATTGCACATCTTATTTTGAAACTATTTCAAAATAGCTTATTTTAAAATTTGGTGTGTGTGTACACAGTGCCAAATTTAAAATAACGCGCTATTTCGAGCCATCCCTTATCCCTCATGCAATGAGGTTTACCTGGATGGCGAAATAGCATGCCTGTTATTTCGAAAAAATAACGGGCAGCTTGTGTAGATGTGGTTTGCTATTTCGGGATACCTCTGGTATCCCAAAATAGCTGTACAGTGTAGACATACCCTTACTGTTTTACAATGACTTCTTGAACAGACAGATAGAATCACTCGCTCACAGAAAAACTCTCCCAAATATCTAGTAGATAAATATGCTATTTATCTGTGCCACACTAAAGCCTCTGTTTTAGTTCTTAGAAAAGCATTTGAATTTGTCTTTCCAGTTGTATTTTTGTAGCTTAGTATGCTCACTTTTACAGCTGAATTTAGAAGTGTGATGTCCTTGTTAAGTCATCCGGTCCATATTCTGCCAATACAGGATTTTTCTTTATGCTACATTTTCAATCATTGTGAATAACTGAAGCAATGGCCTTACCTTGTTTTATAATATGCATAATATGGCTGCACCACAAACCATTAAAAAAAAAAAAAAAAAAAAAAAAAAAAGAATACCTTGACCAGATGAAACTGCAGGGGAATTTTAGCTCGACAGAATGTAATTAGCCATTTGGAACCATGCCAGCACAGTCCTACTCTTGGAAAAGTGCCTTAAGAATTTCAATTGACTCTGAGCAGTTAGGAGCTCCTTGATAAATCTCATCTGTATGACTTTACTGCCAGTATCAGCGACCATTAGCATCATTTTTACTAATGGGGAGATCACAATCTACTGAGGGCCTAATACTACTTGAATAAGTGTTCTTACATCCACATACTAATCCAGACAAACCCCAATTAGCTTATGATATTTAATAAGATCACACCTCAAGGTGGTGTAAGTACAGAACCTTCTTGATTTCTACATATTATAATATAATATAATTTATAATATGAAATCTCTAAGGGCCAATGTTTAGCTGCTCATGTATCACAATAGATGTCTGGTGTTGAAAAACTGTAAAGAACACACAATATCCTGTGGTTTCAAACCACTATAAATTAGTCTATTTTTAATTTTCTATTTCCCCTATCTGTAGTCTATACTTAGTGCAGTTTCACCTTTAGTTCTCATTGTTTTATCACTAGTGCCTTATTATACTTATCACCACCTTCTTCCTTATCAAAGGATAACCCCAAATTTGTAATTACTGTTCACATACAGAAAACACCAGCCACTCCACTCCCTCTTCTTTTTCTTGTTGCCTGCATTTTATTACAGATGTTAAAATAAAAGGCTGCAGAGAAAATGGCACTCTACCATCACCACTAAGACCCCAGGAAGAGCTCTGTGCTCCTTTACATTTGGGGAGCAGGGTTCCTCAGAGCACTGTGGCAAGATGAGAACTCCTCTTCCTATTACAATTTACTTCACACTGCCTTAACATTTCAGCTGTAAGTGCCTCACAGCAGAGGCTACAACGTTACAGTGCCATCACTTAGTATAACTACGGATAATTCATCTTCTCTTTCCAAATGTTTTATTTGAATATAGATAGAGTCCTGCAAATCTGCAGATATCCACTTTATAGCTGCAGATGTGGGTGAAGATGTCCATGGCACATCTTTGCAGACAGGGATACACATTTTTCATCTAGAACTCTGCAAATGTGTTGATACTCACATTGTAGCCACAGATCATTTTTGCACATGTAGATGCAGACACAAATTATGTATCCATACAGGGCTCCAAATATAGATTCAGAAAAGTAACTTGCAAACCAACAAAACAGTAATCCATACTGAATACTCCCAGTAACCAAGTTAAAAGGCATTTATCAAATTATTAAATAAAAAAAAAAATCACCTCATTCCACTGTTCCTCTTAGGGCTTACCTACATGGGGAGATCTTAATGTACTACTTGGAATTTTTTCTAATTAAAATGATCAACACAGCCTGGTAACAGTAACTATGACCATTCATATAGAAGTCCAGAATCTGGCATACTTTTTCTAAACAAGTAAGCACACACCTGACCAAGCCACACAAAAATGTGGTGCACAAGCAAAATGACAAAGCAATCCCTACTAGGGCCTGATCCAAAGCCCACTTAAATGACTAGAAATTTTTCCACTGATTTCAGTGGTCTTTAGACCAGGCCCATGAAGAAAATAAGTGAAAAAGAAGACTGCAAAGAGGAGTGTGGGTTTTGGCCTTATAAAGGACATGCTAGTCAAAAGGCAAGGACATTTCAGAGAGATGAGAAAGCAGCAAGAAGTCATTAACTCATCTAGCTTAGTCTTGTCAGCTTTTTAAGCCTAAAACCTTAACTGCCAATGGAAAAGTCAGTAAGAGGCACTTGAAAGTTTTTGGAGTAAAATATGATTTCATAAATGGACATTCAAATTCATGGGAGAGTGATTTATGGGATGAACATCAGATGATTGTTTTCCCCCTCTTCTTTTTTTTAAAGTGCAAAGTACTCCACCTACATTTTGGTTTCAGAACTTTTGTGCCTTGTGTAAACTCAACTTTAGGAAAGGAGAGGAGTGTTTTCCCCAGTCTCTCTCATTGAACCAGTCCAGCCTTCTTATTTATTCTCACAGTAACCAGAGTTACCAAACCATATGGCAAATGAAAGCATGGCACACATCTTCCCTTCCTTCTCTGACACTTCTTTTCTT
>JANRFK010001234.1:29527591-29537806 GCA_030068395.1 Apalone spinifera | reverse complement strand
CCCACCCACTCATCCTCCCCTTCACATTCTACTCCACTTCCCTCCTCTCCTTCCCCTCCATCTCCTCCCAGCTTCCCCTGTGTCTTGTCATAAGCCCAGTTTGTCAGATTGGGACACCACTAGCCACACTCATGGCAACCAGGATTACTGACACAGAACAGTAGAATGTTCCAAACCACTGCACACTAATAAACACCTGGGACTCCTTTCATTGGCACACAGCTCCCACTCAAGACATCTGAACTACACAGATGTAGGCTCAGCATAAGCAAGAGAAGAACCAGGTCCATGTTTGCATTTTCCCTGTGTATTGCTTGAATGGAGACCATTAATGCATTGGGACTCTAATGTCCATCAGAAAAGTTATTGTAAAAATGTGTAACTTACAAATGTACAGTTATTTTGGAGCACTAAAACACAAAACAATGTAAAACACTTCCCAGCCTACAAGCCCTCTCAGTTCTACTTTTTGTTCGCCCAATTGCTAAGACAAACAAGTTTGTTTACATTTACACGACATAACGTTGCCTGCATCTTACTTACAATTTCACCTGAAAGTGAGAACTGGCTTTTGCATGGCACTGTGTAGCTTTCACTGCAAGGTATTTACAAGACACATTATGCTAAACATTCATATGCTGCTTCATACTTTGTCTTATGGATGCTGTAGTTTTACTTTTTTTACATAACGGCACTCAAAACAAAACAACGCTCTACATGTGGATGTTGCACTTTCATTTCCAAAAGAAGGAACCAAAAATCACAGACCCCATAGAAAAAAAGGATTACAAAGGACCACAAGGGTTATCTAATGTAATCCCCTGTCCAAACAATGCAAGACAGATGGCTATCCAATCTTCAGTACAAGAGCATCCTTGACCTCCCGCGGTAGTTTGTTCTATTGTCCTACTATTCTTATAGTTAGGAAGTTTTTCCTGAGATTTAATTTAAATCTGCTATGCTGCCATTTGAAGAAACTACTGTTATAAATCTAGTCCAGTGTCTACCATCTGCATTCTTACCAATCACAAAAGCGAGAATGCTAGGACTGATGGGCGATGTTGATTGAACTACTCTTTTATCCCCCTCTCCTGAACAACAACTGAATTTCTACAAGGGTTGTGGATATTTCAGGTCAGATCTAGACACTACAGCAGTGATGAACTAGTGAGTGGGCCACACGAGTGGCCCTCCGTCTCAGTAGCCTGCAAGATTGCCTAACCAAGACAGCGTTGTGCATACCTAAAATCTGCAGGGTGGGCCAATTGAACCTAGCATCACTTTGAGTGAATGCTGAAGGGGTGCATAGCTCTTATACCCAATGTTGCGTGCAATCAGCATACACCTGACTTCATGTGCCCTTGCTTTAATACTGGTAAGAGGAAAAAAAAACAAAACTATGGATGGAAACCAGAAGAAGCTAGCAACTCTACGCATTGTCAATGGTAAACAAAATGTCTTGCAGGCCACACATAGAACCCCGATGGGGCGTAGTTTACCCACCACTGTTTTACAGCTTGGTCCATAACTAGTTCCTGTAGGTCAGGATTAAGGCACATTGATAAGAAGGTAGAAGGAAGAATGTACCACCATTACCCAGAATCTCCTTCATACATTTTTAAACAGCGAGCTTAACTGCAGGGCTCTCAATGTGGCACCTTTCACCAGTACCAAATTCATATATTTAGATGTTCAACATTAAATAAAATGTGCTTCCTTTAGAAAGGCAGCTAGTTGTTGGGCAGGGGTAAAAATCCTTAAGGTCAGGGCTGCTTGTCATAAGGAAGAAACATGCGGATGCCATAGCATGGCTTGAACTATCACACTTCTGGTTCTTCGTAAGGATCTGATAGCTGCTGCAGAGATTTTCTGCGTTCAGACTAGTGCTGATTCTGGAAGTGTTTTGTTAGTGCCAGCATGCCTCTTACAATTTGTTAATGCAAAAATCAGCCATGGAAGCTTTTTTTCTAGCTTCTGAAATACAAGTATCTTTATATATCTCTGGGTCACTAAATTATATGTTGGATTTCTCACAAACTGTTCTAAACATATTGCATGTTCTTATTAAATATGCAAATGTAAGAAATGTCAACCTTCCCTTTTTTACTACACCCACATTAACAGGAAGTGTCTTGATATAGTATGAAAAATAAATCAAGAGAAACAGTATCATGGAGTACCTGCTCTTACTTGGCAAGCCTGACTTAGCAAAGAGACTATATCCTGATGCTTGCTGTCACTCCATCACTAGTTTCCATCTCTAGACATTCTGACACACCACCAACACAGCAGGAGATTATAGTAATTAGCCCAGTTTTTCAAATAAAACTATTCAGCCTAGTACAAAAATGTGAGTAAATTGTAGGATTAATGTGCTGCCACTCTGAGACAGAGGTCAACAACATAAGCAGGATATCTTCATTAGGTTTATAAGTAACCAAATGTAACTAAAGAAGTAGATTTGTCTATTTTGCAAAAAGTTGCTATTTTAGTAATTCTGCCATTTTTATTCCACAGAAGCACAACTAAGTGACAGATCTTCATCTAGTATGAATCAACTTAACTCCAATGATTTCAATGGAGCTATGCCAATTTACACAAACTGAGGATCTGGCCCTCAGTTATTTTCTGGTGCAATATGATTTAAGAATAAAACAAATACACATGCAACTCCATATGTCTCAGCTCATATTGTAATGCTGCAAATGCCTTGGTACCTTGAAGGAACATGTTCATCTGAACACTTCACTTGTCTCCCTAAAAGAACTGTGGAATAAAGTGGAAATTTCTGCTAAAAGAAAAATCAGGTATGAACTTTGTTTTTTTCATATTACTTGAACACTTCAGAACTGCTAGCACTGGTTACATGCTACTGAATTTTAATCATCTCTGTAATTGTAGTAAAAGACATTCCATGTGCTGTGGTTAACTAAAGCATATCAGCATGTGCCGTGTTAGGCTTGAAATGTTTAATAATCTTATTTGAGGAGTGAGAAAGAAAAAGGAAATGAACATGGTTTTATTTATAACATGCTACCAAAAGTTTCCATCTGATGGGCCAATCTGGAAAGGAGAGGCCCAAACGCTTTAGACTGATAGGGTGGCATGCGTAATTTCAGGAAGATTCTTTTGTGCGTGTGGCAAAGTTAGGTGGAAGGATTGAAAATTGAGCATCTAATGAGAAACTAGCTTCTGTCTTAATTGTAGGATGTCTATTGCTGCTCCATAATAATTGTTCCTGCATATTATGCCTGAGGGCAAATGCCCAAACATGGGGACTAGTTTTGCCACATTCTCTTCCACTGGGATTGGTATAGGCATGAGTGTGCGCTCTCTTACATCCCCAAGACAAAAGCAAAAAAACAAAAACAAAAACAAACAAAAAAAACCCTCATGTATTCAACAATAACTCTGTTGACTTCAGGGGAGTTACTTTGGTTGTCCATCAGTATTAATGAGATCGGACCATGTCCTAAAATTAGTTTTCACCCACAAAATAGGTTTTGCATATTCTTCTAACTCTATAGATAGTAACTGTGCATTAATCCAAGATGGTGTTAACATTATTTTATTCGTGAAAAGCAAAACGAAATTAGTTACCTTTCACAATATTAGCATGATTCACCGTTAATTTATCAAAGAGGTACAAGTTCAAACTTCCTAACCCATCCATCTCTTTATAAGTGCCATCCTCTAGAGAGAGAGAGAGAGAGAGAGAGAGACAAAAAATAAAATTCACATGCTGCAATCATCAGTGTTCTAGCATCAGGATTGCTTTTATTGGTATGAGGAAAACTTGGTTTTGCTTTGGATTTTCATTTCAGTCTCTTTATGTACTTGGCACAATAAGTCATATTCTGATACTGATTTTTTTAAATGCAAAAAAGTCCCACTGACTTGAACCAGACCTGTATGAATGGAAACAATTATTTTATTTATTTAATCCATTTGCAGGACTGAAACTGTCAGAGTGCTGCTCATACAAACTGCAATAAATGTACAAAATTACATACACACACAGAACTTAGCCATATTTGCCTGTTTCTAATCAGTGATATTCATCCGTCACTTCTTGGAGCACCAGAAAAGTAACCTTATTAGAGTTGCTTTGCCAATTTTCCCTGAACATCATGCTAAATATTTACCACTCAGAATGGAAAGCTGATCCACTACTAAGAAAGCACCAGAACAATACAAATTATGCTACAGCTGATGTTTAAAAAACAAAATTCTCTACCAAGAAGAAAACATCATAGTGAACAAAACCATGTTGAAGTCAGTATTAGCCACACTGCTCCACTGCAGCAGTATCAGGAAGAGTGATACCTTAACAGTGTTTGTTACTGTAGCACAGAGTAGTAACTTGTGACCCAGAACTGGAAAAAAGTCTCTCAGACTTTAATGATCCAATCCTACATCACTGATCAGTCCAAATCCACAAATCTTATACACGGGGCTCGACAAATTATACAATCTACTCGCTCGTGCCGCGGTTCGGCAAGCCCTGTTTATACAAATAGTCCCAGTGAGTTAAGTTTTATCTCCACTATGTTCACTGTACATCACTGCTACTCTAATATTAGCACAGGTTGAACCTTTCTAATCCGGCACTGTTGGGACCTGACCAGTTCCAAATGAGAGAATTTTCCAGACAAGGGGATGTCAATATTGTCTACCAGCATTACCAACATTTCCACTGCTTACTGGGCGGTTAGAGGATATTTAGGGACAAATTAGTGCTAAATAACAGCACAGAGCACCAAGAGCTAGGACTGGTGGCTGTAAACAAACTTTATGGGACCAGGGGAAACTTGGCCACACTCATGAAAAGTGGACATCTGGCTGACTAAAATCATTCTGGATGACAGATGTTTCCGGACCAGAGGGTTCTGGAATAAAGAGGTTCAATCTGTACTGGTTTTAGAATCAGGGCTACAATGTACCAGACTTAATGTAGTACATGGACATATGACCTAGCATTGTTTATATATTCTTTGAATATGTGCCTTTGTATAGTATTTTAATCTTTTATGTAACTTATGTAAAACACAATACAATTTTAATTTAATGAAAAAATTTAGACAGCTGATATAACTGTCTTTCCCTAATTATTCAGGGATAGCCAAGTTAGTCTGTACAGGATAAACTTTAAAAAAAACAACAAATGGTCTGGGAGCACTTTATAGACTAACAAAACATGTAGACGGTATCATGAGCTTTCGTGGGCACATCTGAAGAAGAGGGCTGTGCCCACGAAAGCTCATGATACCATCTTCATGTTTTATTAGTCTATAAAGTGCTACCAGACAATTTGCTGTTTTTTAAGTTTTCCCTATTTATGTCCATGTTAAATGAGAACTTTGGAATTTTTGTTTGTTCATCCACATTCTTTAGAAAAATTCAGTTCTTAACAATAAAATCTCTTCAAAAACATCCATAAAAGTCTCCTTGAAAATAAATTAATGTCTTGTATTTATTTATTCAACCAGCTTGGGATAGATGATTAAAACAGATAATTCACTAGATGTGCGAAATCTTAACATATGGCATGTTTTATTAAAATAAAATAAAGCAATGATAATGTGCCATATTTAATTTTAGCTTGATACTAAAAAGCATACCACAGTATCAATATGGTACTAGATGGTGCACTAGATCCTGCTAAAATTATGTGACTATTTGGAATGAAAAATTAGCTGGTGGAACGAACCTGAAATAAGGAAAGCTGTCTGTGTAAAGTTTTTTCTATTGTTACAACAGATCCTATCTTTATTTTTTATACTATATAATTAAAGTAAGGGAAGTGGGGAGTTTAGGCTAATTTGAGAAATGGCATACAAGATGTCCCTCAGACTTTTTTAGCCACTTTCTTCCATTTGCCAATGCATAAGAGTCTCAAATGGTATAGCTTACATACACCATTTGATCTGGAAGAAAGAGTAAAAAGCAGTAGAGTAAAATGTGAAGCAGCCTACACAATATGGCTACATCTAAATGGCACAGTTATTTCAGAATAAGCTATTCCGGAATTGTTATTCCAAAATAACTTATTTTGAAATAGCACATCCACATTTGGGAAGTCTGCCTCGGACTAATTTTGAGGCTCCCCTGCAGCGCAGATGTGCTATCTCAATTTAGAGCCCCAGGAGGAATAACTTAGAATGGCCCCGGTTCTATTTCGAAATAGCAGAAGTGAAGCGTCTACACTCTCCTTCTTTCGGAATGGGCATTATTCTTCACAGAATAAGGTTTACAGAAGTTGGAATAATCCGTCCATTATTTCAAAATTATGTCAAAAATAACGGAATAGCTATGTAGACACACCCTATATATTCTTAGAGCTTCCTGTTCATTATGTTTCTTGCTAGTTTTCTTAGCTTGCATACTACACCAGTGGCACTGGAACAGTTTTTAGGGTGGTGGTGCTGACTTATTCCCCCCTCACACCTGTTCATGCCCCTTCGCCAGTTGACAACTCTTGCAGATTGGACTGACCCAGACACCATTCACAACAATGGCATCCAGTTCGGAGAATTGCAACCCCAGCCCTTTACCACCCCAAGCTGGAGCCACAGCTGGGCACAGCTACTGAGTCTCGGGCCATCAGCGGTTCCTGGGGCCAGTAGGCTGCAGTGCCCAACGGTGACAGAAACCCAAGGGCCAAAGGGGTAGCAAAGCCAGTGGGGCCAGCGAGACCTTGCATCCTGGTGAGACCTTGCAGAGGCTGCCCAGAGGCCAGGACCTGGGGTTGGCAAAGCTGGTGGGTGGTCAACAGGGGCAGGGAAGCTGGGTGTGAACTTAGGGGTGTTGCAGCACTCCCATGTACAATGCCTATGTAGTATACCAACGAGGACTCCAAACACCAAATTCAGAACGATGTGTATGCAAATACTGTGAATCCAGCAATCACAATGAGTTTAGCCTTCCTCTCGAAATAGTCTGATCTTTGAATTTTTGAGTTTAACTTGTCCAATGTCTTTTCATTTAACAGTCTGGGCATTTATTTTTTCCACACTGCTATTCTTGTTCATAATTATAAGCACTACACACTCAAATATCAATTGTGCATGAGGTGACAATTTACCTGTATTCCTTTCTCTAGACATCCCACTCAAAAGCAATTTACACAGTTTTTAAATTTGGTGCTGCACTTTCTCGTGGTGTTTCTATACTTTAAAAGTCAATGATGGCCATTCTGATCACATAACTCTTGTCTGCTGCTTGTTCTCTTTGCATTTCAAAATGTCATTTGATTTCTTCATTTGGCTTATGTAGAAATGAATACAATGTCTTTTTACAGCAACAAATGTAACAGATAATTATTTTCCCTAGATCTATGCCTACAGAATATTAAATTCCATGGTATCAATTGGATTGCTCAAGTTAAATGTTGAATTATTATACACACATATTCACTTATACACAGACATATAGACACAGACATATCAACATATGTTCAGGAAGTGGGGTAACAAGTGTTTAAAAATTGTTTCCTGCTAGAATTCTGTAATATTTAGGTGCAATGGGACAAGTTAAAGAGGGATTGCCAATCCAAATGTCAGGCCCTTACTTTCATGTAATTTTTGTGATTTGATTCCCTCCCTAGAAAAATGTTTGACTACAACACAACATGAAGCTAGTGTAATTATATATACACTATTGCTATGGCAATAGCTAGACATAATTTTATGGAGGTGTTGGTAGCAAAATCCATAAAGACAGGATTCTGACTCACAGTTAAAGCAGGACTCATGTCCCTCCATTTCACACTTCATTACTGAATTTTAGCTCTTCATTGGTGTAAACTGGCAGAGCTGTGCTGACATGAATAGTATCTAACAGTCTTGCTTTGAATCTTCACACTTGGAGGAATATATCTTCTGAGAATAATAATAAGCTACTTAATTTTTAATGAAATATTTACTAGTTTGCAGAAGCAAATTGCTCTTTTAGAAATTTTGCCCTATTTTCCCCAAATTTCTGAGTTCTTTGGTTAAATAAGCACAGACATTCCCCATAAACACCACAGGAAGTTTAGGTTTCTAATTATATGACAATTGAAACGTGAGATGGAGATGGAAGCCCATTCTGCCATATAGCAGCTCTCCAAGGCTCACTGTTCTGTAATTTATTACCTTACAAAAATCTCAGCCTCTGTTTTGATTCCCCCCCCCCCCCCCCCCCCGGCTAATGCACAAAGACCAAAAGTCTCATCCTCTATTCTTTCTGCAGGCAAAACTCCTGCAGAGTTCAATGAAAGTTTTGCTTGAATAAGCATTGTAGGAATGGTCCCTAAAAAACTTGATGTCATGCACTGCCATCCTCATGAGGGTCACAGAGAGTTTTATGATAAATATTGACCCCTTTAATCATTATGTGCATTTTTAAAATTGACTAAACAACAGCAGGTAGATCATGCATTTAGCACTCCATGCCAAAAGCCCTCAAGAGTGCCTCACATGCTGGAAAACAAAACATGCTTTACAAAAAACCATAGGCGACATATAACCTAATTAAGAAATTGCAAGACTGGGCAAAAAGGGCCTACATTGCCACTCCTCAAACAGTTCTGGAGCTAAAAAAAAGCAATGACCATCTTAATTCTTGTTCAGCTGGATGCTGAAAGTAGCTCTCCTCGCTCAGAAAGCAGAATAGTTCTGCAAGCCCTCAGTGGAGAAGGCCTTACTTCCCATTCCCTCAGAAGTCTACTACCCTGAGGCAGAGAGACCTAGGGCAATTCCTCCATCACAGGCCCTGCCCTCACCCTCCTCCCCTGTTCCACCCTATCATGCCCCCACTCCACCATTTCCCCTGCTCCACCCTTTTGACCATTGTCCCCTCCACACAGGCAATCTGAGTTGCCAGAGTTCCAGGGGACCTGGAACAAGATGGTAGCAGGAGTTGCCCACCCCCACTTTCACCGCCGTGACAGGAACAGAAGCAACTGGGCTTCCTGCTCCTCAGGAAGTCCTCTCCAAGTCCACTGCACTCTGTTTCAACACAGCAGTAGGAAGCAGAGGGCCCTAGGGCCAGGGTGCTCTGCTTCCCACTGCTCCAGTGAAGCTGAGCACAACAGGCTGGGATAGGGCAGGGGAGCTTTTTGAGATGGTCACTATAAGGCATATTTTCTAATCCTACAGTCATTCTTGTGTCTTTACTCTGAACCTTCTCCAGTTTATCTACATGCTTCTTGAATTGTGGGCGCCAGAACAGGACATAGTATCATAGCAGTTGATTACATCTGTGGCAAACGTACAGGCAAAATAACCTCTCTACTCGTACTCAAGATTCCTGTTTGTTCATCCTGGGATTGCATTAGTTCATTTGGACACAGTGTCATGCTGGGCAGCAGCAGAGCAGACCGCCTCTTCAGGCCCCCACAACACATAGGGAGGGACAGTTCTGCGCTCCAAAGAGGGATAGGGCCAAAGGCAGCTGGCCCTCAGAGCTACCCGGAATGCAAGGGGTCCCACCCTAGCCCTTACCTCTGCTCAGATCGCACAGCTCAGAGCTCCAGCTCAGCACTTCAGCAGCGATTTAAAAGATCATTCTGAATCAGCGATCTGACCTCTTCACTAATTAACAATCCTCATATTTGTCTGCCATCTGCAAGCTTCATCAGTGGTGATTTTATGTTTTAGTTATTATATTGATTTAATTTAAGTCAGGTAATTACATGAATACAGTGTTTCAGATGAATACACAAAAACACTCAGAGAGCTAAATAATGAGTACTTGAAAGTCATGCCCTTCCTACTATGTGTGGTCTCCTATTTGCTGAAACAGAGAAATGTGGAAAGCCAGCAATCTTGGACTCATATCAACCCAACTTCTCCCTACATATCAAAAGAGAGTAATACAATGCTTCTTCCTGTGTCTTCTATTTTAAAGTGGCAATCAAAACTAACTCAGATAACATTCATATGATGTAATTAAGCATTATTGAAATTATCTTGTTCATCATCTTTGCAGTGAGATCTGAGATTACACTGGTCTACAATTTTTTAGACGTCATCTGCTTCAGAGATAAAATGGGCTATTTATTATGTATTTTGATGTGCTGAATTCAAATATGACAATTAAAACAACTGATTGGCTACTGTTTCCAAGATATTTAAGTTGATTCAACAAGTGGCAGATGCTGAACACTTTTCCACCCAAGCTCCAATGACTGTCGGAGTGGCCAATCTATCTTGATGTAGTGTGAATCTCTTG
>JANRFK010001234.1:29508149-29527491 GCA_030068395.1 Apalone spinifera | reverse complement strand
CAGGCACACCTGTGAGTGTGACCTGCTCCCCAGTAACCCAGGGAGGAAAAAGGGAGGTTACATGCGCTTTTGTGATGCAAAAGTCACTTCACCACAAACATAGCAGAAGTGATCTGCACTGTTCACACAAGTACGAGGCATCTCTGCTCAGTTTGGATAAACAGAAATGTGTCCCTTTGCAAAATCAAACACTGACAAATAAGAGCATGACACCGTATGATTTCTAGAGCTGATATAGGGCAATTTGTTCAGCAGAGTGATGTAAGCTTTGTTATGATTGCATCATCCATGACTTCTAGGAATAACATGATGCAATTCATATCATGTATGATGCAATACCAGCTTCAGATTGCATTATTCCATTCATTGTTTTGCCTAAAAAGCAAGTACTGTCCAAACCCAGTCATAGATTTATTCATAGATCTAGTCAAAGATGTATTTTAGTCATTTCTAGTTTAAATTGAGATCCCTTCCCTTTATATAACTCACTTATCCTCCCCCATTCCCAAGGCAAGGATCGAATATACTGACCCAATACCATATCTTGAAAACTAGAGCCAATCAACAATTTTAATATCACCAATCATTTTCATTCTTAGTGACCCAGAATTAGTAAAGTTTGACTACATTTATTTCAAAAGCATTTTGGCTGTAGAGCAGTGTTACAAAAAGGAATGGAAAATCATTTTTGGTGAAAAAAAGAGAATTATTTAATAAGAGAACTTACCATCACTTATTGCCTGATACAGCCACCATTGGTTTAGACTGTAAACCTAAAAAGACTGGGACTTTTCATCTTAGAAAAGAGGTTAAGGAGGGCTATGATAGAGATGTATAAAATCATGAGGTATAGAGAAAACAAGTAAAAAAAGTTATTTACTAATTCCCATAACATAAGAACTAGGGGTCACCAAATGAAATTAAGATGTAGCAGGTTTAAAACAAACAAAAGGAATTTTTTCTTCATGCAGCCTACAGGCAACCTGCTTTCAACAGCTTTCAAAAAAGAACTAGATAAATTCATGGAGGTTAGGTCCATCAATGGCTATTAGCCAGGATGGGTAGGAATGATGTCTCTAGTCTCCATTTGTGGGTGATAGGAGATGGATCACTTGATGATTATCTGTTCTGTTCACTCCCTCTGGAGCATCTGGCATTGGCCTCAGAACACAGGATACTGGGGCCAGATGGACCTTTGCTCTGACTCTTTGTCGCCATTCTTATCTTTTAATGGACCGTACTATAGTCGATGATGGGCACGCTGTTGCACTCAGATTCTCTCTCTGCCATGCCCTCTCCTTGTCCCTATGCTAAGGATGGAAACCAAGATACAGGGCTCAAAACCAGGCTAACTTATATTAGAAGAGAATTCCCCTCCAAGTGATGGATTTTCGGTTGGCTAATAAGGTTATTAGCCTCTTTGTGCCTCCTCAGTGGTGCAGAGGGAGTGTATCTCAACAGAGCACTTGGGCTCTATTTAGTTAACACTGGACACTACGTCTCTGTAATGTTATTTGATTATATATACACATAAGCAATCAGCATCTGTAACCATTTTTTATCAAAAGAACAGGCTACAGATTTTGGAGAAGGAATTTTTCTTCCTTCCAGATTGTGCGGGGTGATCTGGTTGAATTATCAGGATTCCAAAATAGGGTTTCACAAAACTCATTGTTCACTGGCTTAATTTCCTTCTTCTGTTTTGACATGCCCGGGTTTGCAACAAATGAATGTTAATCTTGACAGTACAAACACAAAGCCAAAAATCCAAAACCAAAACTCAGAATCATCATCTAGGTGTGCACAGTTGAGAAATGTTTCAAAGGTGTTTTCTGCAACTACAGTGACTAAAACTTGAATTTTCTGCTCCAAAAAACTTGAATACTGCAAAATCTGTCATAAGGGCCCAAGAAGTACCTGAATGGGCCACATCAGCCATAAGAGCCAGCGTTATGTTTTTGATTTGGAGTGGGGGCTGGGGAGACATACTTGTGTAACTGTTTTATGAAGAGCTTTTGGATAACTTTTGTGATGAAAGGAGAAGGAACAACACTTCAAGGTGTCAATGGCAGCTGGGAATGAACATCTGGGAAATGACTAGTGTGAAAGGAATCTGCTTCAAGCCCCCCATTCCATTCCATTGCATCTCAAAATGGAAAATTCCTAAAAAAATATATAAAAGGAAACTTGTTTTCTGAAGCAAAACTATCCCTTTCAAAAGGCTTTCACTCAGACTGCATAAGAGCATGTTCTCCACCTGAGCGGTTCAGATGGGCAGGCTATGAAAGCAAAAATGCCAGCAGGGGGATATTTTTATTTCTATTTCACTATCTCTATTTTACCTCCATTTTACTAAATGAGACGGAAATAGGCATGAATTACTTTTGTTCGCAGCAGTGGATCCAACACAGAACAAAAATTTTCCCATTTGAGGATAAGAACATTACAGTTATTAATGAGTTAGGACTCCCAGTCAGCCTGTGTAAGTAAACATTACCTACCTAGACCATCTGCTCACAGATCATAGTAAGAATGAAAAGTGTCATTACTGGCATGAAGGTCTTCTGCTCCATAAGGGTGAACCTTAATAGGGTGCGTCACTTTGCTAATTGTGTGTGTTCCCAGAGGATTTCTGATCTTTCACTTTATAAAATAAATATTTATCACATATCATCAGTCCTTCAGTCATGAACACTCACAACCTGTGTTTATATTCCTCCTCCATTAAAAACCATACATTTTCTTCTGATTCTCCAACATATTTGAGGCAAAGTGGTACAACAATCAGGAAACTGGACTGTCCTGATTATTGGAGAGGGACAGGTTCAACTATGGACCACCCTGGAAGGGCAAGTCCTCAGTCGTAACAGGTGGGGCTGAGGGAGCCAGCCCCCTGCACCACCTAAATCACACCATGCCTCCTTCACCCAACCCTGAGCACTGCCTGAACCACATTGCATTGGGCTTCAGTGACAGAGATGGCCTGGAGCACCAGTCCTTTGAAATTGCCTGGCACTATAGCAACATTCCCCTTTTGGCACTCCCCCCTCTGTCAGCAGCCCTGATGATTTGTTATCACTGAAAAAACTGACGCTGCAACTTTGAAAATACAATGCACTCATGCACACATTTATTATTTAGGTTGAACCTCTCTAGTCCGTGCTCTTTGGTCTGCCAACATCTGTGGTCCAGCATGATTTTAGTGAGCCAGATGTCCACTTATTATGGGAGTGGCCAAATTTTCCAGGGTTCCATAAAGTTTGTTTACAGCCATCAGTCCTGGCTCTCAGTGTTCTGTGCTGTTATTTAGCTCTAATTTAGCCCTAAATGTCTTCTAAGAGCCCAGTAAGCAGTGGAAGTGTTGGTAATGCTGCTAGCAACATTGACCTCCCATGGTCAAGCAAATTCTCTAGTTCTGCACTAGTCAGGTCCCGAGGGTGCCGGACCAGAGAGGTTCAATTGCATCGTATTCAATCCTGGCACTCTAAAACTTTTTCACACTCTACTGGAAACTCACTCCATCTGGAAACAGCTCAGGTGGGCTATCAATAGTGATTTGGATAATTAAGACCCACTCCTGAGAAGTGATGAGCATTTACTACTACTACTGAAGTCAATGGGAGTGGCTGGTGCTAAGCACAGTATAAGATCAGTCCCTTATTTTATAGGCTATGGGGACTATCCTCTAAACAGCCATTCCTCTCATGCTGCTATAGCTCTTCATAATAATACGGGGGAAAATGCTAATCATTAAAGTATAAAACAAAGGAATTTAAATCTTGCTCTAACTAGACAGTGCAGCCTGGAGTTGCAACAGGCATTTTCATAACACAAATGGAATGGCTTAATGCTAACATTTATTGCTGTATCTGTTTTTAAACTATCATAAACATTAAACAAGAGGAGCAGTGAGCAATACGTGAACATTATGCCAAGCTCTATTATATCAGTGATTACGCCTAAACTATTATACCCAATGTATTTCATAGAAATGGTATGTAATTATCTAATTAACATATAAATAGGCATGCATAAACATAAACGTATATAATGCACAGACTGTCACACAGATCTCTACATCTATAAAGATCTCAGCATAAAAGATTTGATGTAAGCTTGGGGGAAGGGAAGCTGTGTCACAGAAAAACAAAAGGTGGAAGGACGCTATTGTCAGATGGTTGAGCCAATACTCATTAATCTTGAGAAGGGGGTTAGCAGAGTCCAACCAGCCACTGCCTGCTGTTGCATGTGTCTGAGGGGACACAGCACCTGCAGAAGGGGAAGGTGATTGATGGAAGAGTAAAAGGCCATGATAAAATCTGCACAAAATACTTTGTTAGAAGCCTGATCTCTAGGGATGGAAATTTAAGGCAGATTTCTTAAATTGAGTCAGGGGAAGAAATGAAGTAAAAGGAATCTCATTTTCAAAACCATATCTAAAGAATAAAGAGGAAACAACAGTGTTGCTGATAACTAAAATACTGTTTATTAGAAAATGCAATCCTGTGCCAAGATTTGGGTTTTTCCCCCTCCTTCTTGATTTCATGTTATTTACCAGAAGAAGCTATTCCAAGATCCACAGGGATGCAGGCACAGATTTTTAAAAGGTATTTTAGGAGGGGCTTCTCTCTGTGTTGTAAACATGTAACAGACATAGGAGCCCAAGTTCACTTTCAAAAGTGTACTTGGGCCTAGACTCTTAACCCAAATCCTTTATTTCAACAGGAGTTAAGCAGCTACATATTTTTGAGGATAGGGGCTCTGGAAGCCTAACTACTATTGATTTGCAATGAGACTTAACAAGCGAAGTTATCTAAGTGACCTTTGAAAGTTAGACTTCAGGCTTCTAAGTCTGTTATATGTTGCAATGCTGAATGGCAGAACACAAATATCTTTAAAAAGGCCCAATTCTGAAGCTTTTACAGTTACTGAATTTCCAGTGTCTTCTATGACATTTCTGTACACAGAGCAGCTAAACAATTATTTCTTTATTCAGGCAGAGATTTCACTGGACACATTAAACAATGTATAGAACCAATTTATAGAGTATTGAGAGGACTGGTACAGTTTTCTATGAACTAGACAATTGTTGGTATCCATTTGGGACTGTGATCCAAATGGACTCTTGACTTCTTCCAAAGATTTTGTAAGAGGAAATTTTTAATACAAATTATATTGAGCAGTTCTGTTCCGGGGGGGCTCAGAGAACAAATAAACACATTAGCAGCAGGGTCAAAGACAAAGGCCATTCATTTGTAAATGAAATAGGAGATAAGGTGCAGTCGGGTAAGATTTTGGTTTCTTAGCCCCCCCCCCCCCCCCCCTTTGAATCAGAACAGTGAATGTGATGTTTGCCACCAAATTTTCCTGCAAAAATGGCTAACAGTCACCTGCCTAAAAGTGCTGTTCATTTTGCAAAAATATATTGGACAAAAATTTTAAAAAATTTTCAACACCACCCATATCCTCACTTCCCCACAAAAAAAGAGTTTTACCAGTGGTGAGCTTTACAATTTTTCTCCCCATTCCTCTGAATCAAGGCACACTTTGTAAATGCCAACCTTTTGACTACAAAAGACAAGACTAGACGACTTCTGTAGCAGGAGAGTCCTGCTCCACACTTAGCTAGAAGGGAATTTTTGAGGTTTGTCTTCACCCAACATTACTATGTGCTGCCTTCCTACTTCACGCTGTCCTTGCTGACTCAGAATGAAAGTCTGGCCGCTGATCATTGGCAATTTTTTATGATGTAGCATAAAATACAAGCTCCTTGTGTCTATTAGTTCAAGCACCAAAAAACTAGATGCATAGCTTGAAATTACTCATGCACCAAATGGAGCTCCGTCTCCTTTTTTTAAAGGGACTCATCATGATAAATGAAGCTGTTTCGAACACTTCTTGCCGTTAACGCACCCTCCTAATGTCCTTGAAACACCAAACCTAAGTTCTTGTATCACGTTCATTGCCGTGATATTTAACAAGCAAATTCTCTACTGACATTTTCAGCAGCATAAAATGGAATCTAAATTCAGCCTAATGTAGACTGTTTGATTGTATGGCACAATACTTTACTGTAGCTCAATAATGCTGAACCTCTCACAAGTTGTGGTCCTGTTTAAGCTCATGTCATAATTTTCAAATGTGGGTGGATAAAATTTGGCACCTAAATCCACATTTAGACGAGTAAGTAGAGGCCTATATGTATTATTGCTCAAGGCCATGAAAGATCTATTTCTGGCAAGATGACTCCTCTGTTGACCAACACAGTCAGCCATATCTAATCCTAGCTTCCTTGCAATTATTCACATTTGTATAAACAACATCTGTAATGTGCAATTTAAAATTGTGTGGCTGTCAGGTCTCTCAGATTCATAATACCTTCAAAAACGAAAGTGCTGTTTCACCCTGACTCGTGAGAAATACTGCGGGCATGCTTTAATATGGACCATAGAAGGGAAACGCATCCCGAAGCCTTGACAATGGCATAAAATCAAATACAAAACAAATTTTAAATGATAGTTGGACATGTAAAAGTGAAAGGAGCTGTTTGAAATGATTTATTTGTATACAGACATCAATTAAAAAATCAGCCCTGCCCAGAAGAACGTTTCTTAATGCTATCTGGCATAAATAATTCACCAGTATATTGCACCTCCAGCATTCACAAGATGGACTAACTCTATCCTTAAGGCTGTTGTGTTTTAATTAAGACTATGTATGTTTTAGTTGTGCAACAGCTTAGTGCTGCAATAATGCTATTCTAAAGGGTAACTGTCATGCTTCTTCAATAATATGTTTCTACAGATAACTGTGGTTTTGATGACAGTTGTTTTGTGGACCCTTTTCAGTGGGAACTGGACTGATATGGTCACCAGGAATAGCTAATCAAGTGGTAATTAATGTTGTGGTAAAGGTGTGAATAAAATACATGATATCAATTACCAATATAATTTTTCCACACAAAGTTGCCTGTTGAGAGGTAAAGTAATGACACTGGAAAAAATAATCCCAACTATATGTACAATATGTTGGGGACTCATTTAGCTATAACAACTCAAGAGAGAGATCTTGGAGTCATTGTGGATAGTTCTCTGAAAACATCCACTCAATGTGCAGTGGCAGACAAAAAAGCAAACAGAATGTTAGGAATCATTAAAAAGGGGACAGAGAATAAGACAGAGAACATCTTATTGCCTCTATATAAAACCATGGTATGCCCACATCTTGAATAATGCGTACACATGTGGTCGCCTCATCTCAAAAAAGATATATTGGCATTGGAAAAAGTTCAGAAAAGGGCAACAAAAATGATTAGGAGTTTGGAATAGGTCCCACATGAAGAATGATTAAAAAGACTAGTACTTTTCAACTAAGAAAAGAGGAGTCTGAGGGGGGATATGACAGAGGTCTACAAAATCATGACTGGTATAGAAAAAGTCAATACAGAAAAGTTATATACTTGTTCCCATAACATAAGAATTAGCGGTCACCAAATGAAATTAATAAGTAGCAGGTTTATAACAAACAAACCTGTGAGACTTCTTGCCAGAGGATGTCATGAAGATCAGAACTTTAACAGCATTCAAAAAAGAACTAGATAAATTCATGGGGGTTAGCTCCATCAATGGCTATTAGCCAGGGTGGGTAGGAATGGTGTCCTTAACCTCTGTTTCTGGGTGACAGGAGGGGGATCACTTGATTATTATCTGTTCTATTCAGTCTATCTGGGGCATCTGGCATTGGTCACTATGGGAAGAAAGGATACTGGGCTAGATGGACCTTTGGTCTGACCCAGTATGCCCATTCTTATGTTCTACAACAGTATTTCTTAAACTGTGTTCCATGGCACACCGGCGTGCCGTGGAGACCAAAAGAGTTCAAAATGGCTGCCCTTAAAGAGGCAGGAGACCTTTTTTGGGGGGAGGTCAATAACTCCCATCCCCCCCCCTTTTTTTTTCGGTCAACAAAATATCCTTGTGTTCCTTATTTAAAAAAATTGTCTGGTGTTCCTCGGTCTTAAAAAGTTTAAGAAACACTGTTCTACAACATTACACATTTTCTTCCTTTTACAGAGAACTTTTCAATTTTATTTATTCATATATTGCACCATTTTATGAAACTCGAGAAGTGAACTTATAAAAGAATCTAAACAAAGTACACACCCTAGAACTCTTACTCAGTCCAACTCATAGTCCATTCACCTTGTGCTATAACATCAAACCCAAACAGATAACTCTTCACTGGCCCTTCAGTATGTTGACCTGTTCTTACAGTTATATATATTGTGTGTCTCAGTCACTTCAATTAATGAAAGCTGGCCTTTTTGTTTAATTACTTTTACCACCTTCCTTTAATGACTTTCTAAACTGGACTTGTCTGGTTTTCATTTGGATGGTCACATTATTCTGAAGAGATTTTCAGTGTCCGTTTTGTTTTTACTGATCACACTGCAATCCAAATTGCATAATTTCTCCTAAGAGCTGTGTTTGGATTGGTGCAGACTACAGCACATCCACTCGCCCTAGCAATGAGCTTTTGGGAGAGCTCCATCTCAAGAACTCCAGGGAGTGCACTTGCTGCACTACCCAGTCGCACTGTGCAACATGCGCTCCTACCTGCAAGAAGGGCTTTCGTCTCTATGGGCACTTCTAGGGAATAGTCCTTGTAATCCCTTTGCACCAGGGAAGACAACGAAGATCTTATCAGCACTGAAAGTTCTATGGCAAGTGCATTGCAGGAACTTCCAGAAGCAATTAATACATATTAAAAAGAACAGTAGTACCTGGACTTTGTGCAGGGAGTACAAGGCCAGGGAGAAGTCTTTCTGTGCCAGCCTATACTCAGTGTCGCATGTATCCAAGCAAAAGCCAAAATCCCATTCAGCCGTACACTGTATGAATGGAAGTTATACTTCCCCTAGAGTAACCTGTTGCTGATATTCCCAGCATCTGAATAGGAGGCCTGTGTTCTTTAACTGGAGCATTAAGCCTTTGGACAAAGCAGTGACCTTTAGCGTAGGAACAGAATGTATTTCCAATCTTTGCTTGCTCTCTTGCTTATTTTGAGAAGGCTGGAGTCATCAGAGTCTCATCAATTAGAGTAAAACAGTTAAAGCTCTGGTGGAAAAGCCAGCTCATAAAGCTTCTTTTATCAGTATTTCAAAGCTAATGAGAATGAATCACATCTGGATTGGAAATGCTCTATTCATTCCAGCACTTCTGTTCCCAATCTTTAACATGTTCCATTTCAATATTTTATAACATATACATGTGCATCAACTTGGGATCAAATCCTCTGTTGATGTAATCTGGCCAAGTCCCCTTTGACTGCAATGGAGCTACAATGATTCGAGCTAAAGAGCTAGCCCTCTGTTAGTTGCCTAGACAAAAACAAAAAAACACTATGAATGTGTTTGAATTTCCTCTCATTTAAATTAACTCCTTTGGCTCTTATCACTATAAAAATTAGAGCAATCAGTCAAATCTTGATAATTGTTTTCATGATAAATAACTATAAAAATGTATTATAAACCAGGCATGACCAAACCTTGGTTTGCGAGCTGCATGGGGCTCTTTAAGGAGTGGACTGCAGTTCCCAGAACTTGGAACTTCACTCTACGGGAAGGCTCAGGGCTCCAGCCCTCAGTGAGGCACACCAAAGCTAGGGGCTCCAGCCCAGCTGGAGGGCAAGTAGAAGCTTGGAGTTTCAGCCCCACGGTGGTGAGTCGGTGCTCTTGGCTCCAAACCCCATCTGGGGGGAAACTAGGCTGGACTTCAGCCTAGCCTAGGAGGGGTGTTGCTCCTGGGGGCCTCAATCTCAGTGAAGTGGCAAGTTGGTGCTGGGGCTTCAGCCCTGAAGGTGGCGGCGAGGCTGTGGCTTCATAGGAGCACATGCTGATAAGAAATTGTCTCAAGGTACAGAACTTAGGTGTTGTGATCTATTTACATGCTGCACACTACAGGTTGTGATTACTGTTCCTAAGTCACAGTTGTAAATATTTTTAGATTTAAGTGTGAATCCTACATTACTTTTGCGGATGACAATGACATGTAAAATGCAAATATGTAGAACAAAAGTCTCTGAAGTTTTGAGCCAGAATGTGAGGAAGATTTTGCAATCAGTAACAAAGATGGCATACCCCTGTGCCTTATCTGCAATGCATTGCTCTCTCATTACAAAGTGTCACTACAAAATGAATCACAATAACTTTTCCTCTAAATAAACAAACAACCCGCAGTGTTGACATAAAGAATACACTTGACAAAGCATAGACAAATGCTGATGTATTGCTGGATAAATTTGTCAATGTTGCAATGGATAGAATGGGGGAGAAGGGGAAAAGCCTTATCAGACTTCTGAAAAGCGATCCCAAATTTCCAGTTTTTCCTTGTTCATTACATAATTCATTGTGCACATCTCACAGACAGAGACTTCAAGTACCAAAATGTTACAAAAAGAGTCCTGGAAATTTTCAGTTTAATCCACTTGAAGACTCTTCGATGGTTCAAAAGTGTCATTAAAGAGCTGGCTTTTGAAGACAAACCTAACATTGTCTCTTTCTACTCTATTGTGCGGTGGTTATCAACCAGCAATGTCGTTAATAGGTTTGTGGAATTGTTGGAGCCTATCTTCTTTTTCTTTAAGGAAAGATAAAGTCTTAACAACTGAAAGATGACCAATGGATGCAGGAAAGAGAAGTTACTCACTCTGTGCAGTAACGATGGCTCTTTGAGATGTGTGCCCCTGTGGCTGTTCCATAGTTGGTGTCGGGCTTGTTCCAGCACCACGGATCAGAGATTTTTACAGCAGTGTCCAGTCGGGCTGCACATGTCAACAGGGACATCACTAGAAGAACTGCTATTTTTCACTGATATTATGCAGCACCTACAAACTCTCAACTTGGCACTCTGAAGGAAGGGTAAGATTATTTCTGATCTTACTTGGACAGTCTTCATCTTCCATAACAATTTAAATTTTCTGTAAACTGTGTCAAGAAATTTCGATTTCTTTCCCCATCTCAAGAGTAGGGGAAACACATTCCCTTAAATCAAAGTTGAAGATCACAAACTCCAGAAATACAGAGGTAAATTACAAGGACTGCTTGACTTCCAGAGCAGGTTTGAAGACTTGCAGAAGCTGAGATTCTGCTTCATCTTTCTTGTAAACACCTTCATGGTCAACGTGATCAACAATGGCTGCCCAATTCCTAAAACCATGGGCCCTAAAACAATTTCCTGTTATCAGCACGTGCTCATATGAAGCCACAGCCTGGGTGCAACCTGCAGGGCTGCAACATGTAGAAATGAAACTGCTGGAGCTCCTGGAAGACTAAGCTCTAAAGATGATGTACAAACAACAGTCTACAATCGAGCTGTGGGAGCTTTTGCCAGGAACAAAGTATCCTCAACTCAAGAAGACTAGTGTGTAACTCATTCCAATTTTGGCACAACACACTGCTGTGCATTGGTGTACTGTGCGAAGAAGTTTATAAAATCGAAACATGCAATCCTTACAAATCAATATCTGACTGAGCTCCTCCATAGCGCTTTGACATCTTAACCAGATTTCCAAAGACTTATGACCAGGAAAAAGACCCAAAAGTCCTCTAGCTCTAGCAGTAATTAGCCACGATACAGATTGCATCTCCCTGATTCAGCACCATTAGGACTGGACTGGTCCCGGACCAGGGAATTTGGCGGACCAGGGACGTCAAAACTGCAGCCCAGAGCTCCAATCTCCCCGCAGTGGCCCAGGACTCCACTGCTGTCTGGAGCTCTACTCTCTCCCTGGTGGAAGCGCCACTTTCTCCATGGTGGCTTCACTGGTACCTGGGGCTTTGTGCTCCCACTGGTGGCTGGGGGCTCCGCTTTCTCCACAGTGGCTCTATTGCTGCCCGGGCTCTTCTACTGCCCGGCGGCTCTGCACTTCTGGCAGCACTCTGCATCCACCTGGGGCTACGTGCTCCCACAAGCAACTTTCCTGACACCTAGAGGATTTTGCACTTCCCCCAGCAGGCCCACTGATGCCCACAGCTCCACCTTCTGTCCGGCGGCTCCGCACTCCCTCAGTAGCACCAGAGTTTCTGATAAGAACATATTTAAAATCCAGTCAAAATCAATCCTTGGGGGCCTCCATGTTCCTACCAGCAGCTCTGCGTCCCCCTCCAGCTTCCCCACTATGGCCTGGGGTGCTCTGCGCTCCCCTCTGGCAGCAGCACTCCGCTCTCCTCCTCCGCACCCCAAGACTACAGGCTCTGCTGCCCCTGGGACTCCATTTTGGCCCCTTAGTTTGGCAATGCTCCTGGCCCTAGCCCCATGACTTATCCCATGAGTGCTTTCACAGGATCACCCAAGGATGTTGGACCAGGGGTGTTGCCACTCCAGGGAAGTCCAGATTACGGAGTTTCAACCTGTACAATAAATAGGATGTTACTGTTAATTAAAATGCATATGTAAAGGTTGTTCTTTTCTAGTGACCTTTGAATTTCTGAAGATTATTGCATGCAGTTCAAAGGGAGAATAAATGTGGCCAGCCTTGCTATAAACTCACAATACTTTAATGCAGCAGTGGGGAATAATTTTTGATGGTGGGCCACTCTTAGAATTGGGTAAGTGGTCAAGGGCCACACTCTTCCTCCATCCATGATATGAATGGAGGAGATGCAGGGTCTGGGATGGAGGTTCGGTAGAGGAGGGAAGGATTAGGGAGTGTGGGGTCCGGGAGGGAGTTTGGGTGAAAGAGGGGGTTGTGACCTGGGACTGGGGTTCTGGGTGCAGTCTGGGAGGGAGTATTGGTGCAGGAACGAAGATGCAGAGGATTTGGGTTATATGGTGGGGGGGGAAGGGTGGGGTGTCTGGGGTGCCAGAGACAGGGTCTGGCCAGGAGTCACTTAGACAGTATAGCAGGCTCCCCTGCCTTCCATGCCCAGGCACGCTGTTCAGAGCAGCTGGCTGCGGGGGACATGTGCTGCTCTGAGCACCGTGAGCTCCGGAGATGGGGGGATACTTCAGTGCTGCTTCAGTAGACACAAAGGACATTCACCTAGTGCAACAATTAAATTTACAATCATAAAGACCCATATCAATCACTACATACTGTGGTTAGCTTAATACTGGAAAACCCTTCTTAACATTTTCTTTGTATCAACAAAAAGAGAAACTGCAGTCAAGTTTGGTACATTCCTGGGGAGGGTATGTACCTGATGAAGTTAATAGAGAGTTATAGTTTAATTTTAATGCAATTTTATTTTAAATTGAAAACTATTATTCAGTTTTGATTTTTTAATAGGGATAATTTGCTTAAGAGTAAAATTCTCCTCTCTGTTCACAGAGTAGTTGAGCTCAACTATGATACCCTGTTCTCTCTACTTGATCCAGTTGGAATTCTGTGCATGAAAGAAGAGTAGACTATTGGCTGAGATCATCTGCCATGTGGACCTGAGAGGAGAACATTGTTTAAGTACAGTAAAACAGTGACAGAATTCAATCAATGTTTACTTAAGCTTAAGTGGTTCCTTGCATTCAATGATCTCCAAGTTCTTTACAGTCGGTCCTCCAACACTCTGTTATCCCCATTTTAAAGAAGGAGAAGCTGAAGTGGATTTGTGCTAAATGATTTTCTCACCAACCATATGTGAGGCTCTCAGAGACCTGTAATAGACCAGAGGAGTCCTAATCTCCAGCCTCTTCATCTTTCACAAAAGAAAAGTGAATTTATTAAGAATATATGCATCTTACATTAATTACAAACCCACTCCTGATAGTTATTGCTAGAGATGAATGGAAAACAAAACCATAAATTTGAATACTCCTAGACTATTTGATCAAGATCTGGATTTTGCACATTAGGCTTACCTCCAGATATAGTACACATTGTTTTAGGTACTTATTGCAAGTCTTGGTATAAAAATATAAATCGCTATAAATAGTGGGCTGTTTCTCACATTTACAGTAAGGCTACTTACTATCACTGCAGCCGTGCGAAGTGGTCTTAAATGGATGTAAATGTGAGCTGAGAATAAATGCATATCAGAGGTGTGGTGAGTACTGAAGTTAAATTATGTGTAGTTTAATACGCAGTACAGAAACTGGCAGTGCTGTAACTACATCAGTGGATTAGCTTCATGGATATAATCTCGCCCCCCCCCCCCCCCACACACACACACACTGTGTCAGAGCCACACATTTACATTGGGAATTGGAACTTTTGACAGCATATTGATATAGTTACCCCAGTGCATAGCGTCTCTGGCACCACGCACAAGAACACAAGCAGAAGGCAAACAATGAGAACATGCGAAGAACAAGACCTTGTACAATGCAGTTCTGGGCACTGTTTAAATCATTGACAGCAATGACAGTTACAGCAGGGTTGTGCAGATGCTTCTGCCACTGAAATCAGGTAATAGGCATGATGTTACACTTTAGGAAGGAGGACATAATCATGCAATGATCATTGATTGAAAAGGGGAAATGATCATGGATAGCACCAGCTGTATGTTCTGACTTAACCCTGCCATGTGGGAATGTAACACTTGCAACCAAAGAAAGTCTAATGGCAGAGACTGCCACCAGCGAGGGACTACCAAAGACTAATGATTTAAATCTACTTTTTTCTGGTTAGTGACAGATCAGATCTTATCAAAGCATTCCACAGGTCTTAATCTGCTCCCACTCAACCCACTGGCGTTTCATCATTAATGTATTTAAATGTATGGCCAGAATCCAATCCAGTAAAATACTTAGGACTACATGAAAAAGTATTTCAGTGCATAGCAACATGATGTGGAATGCAAATTATTCCATATCTAAAGGGAAACAACTCTTTTAGAGTCAGCATTACTCTATCTAGCAAGTCCTTCTAGAGACTGAATATTTCAGCCAGGCTGCTCTTGTTGCCAGTGGCCTGAAACTGTTTAATCTGAATAGTCTCCCCCATATCCCCATGAGCATTGTTGCAATCATGTCTTTAATAAACCCAAAGCTCTTTTGAGGATAAATTCTTTTTCAAGTAAAGGTTAAACTTCTTAAATCTGGAACTCTCTGGTCCAGCAACAACTGTGGTCCACAAGGACCACGGCTGTTGCTGAAACAGAGAGAGCCCCAGCACTGGGGAGTGTGAGCCAGCCAGAAGCCCAGCTGTGGCCTCCTATCTTGGAGGAGCCCTGGGCTGGATGGGGCAGCAGGAAGACTGGTGAACTCCATCCCAGGGGAGCCCCAGCTGGGCAGGTCAGCAGAGGGGCTGGCAAGCACTATCCGTGGGAAGGCCCAGCAGAGCATGGCAGCAGCGGGGCAGCCACCAAGCCCTGATTCCGGGGAGCCCCAGCCGGACACAAGTGGGTCCGAGGTAGCTGGGGAGCTCTGTCCTTGAGAAGCCTCAGCCAGCTCGCTGCGTCTGAGCCTGAGCCCAGCAACAGCAGGGCAGTAGCCCAATGGCAGCATGCTGGGAGGCAGGTGGCAGAGGAACCTCCCCATATCCAGCAAATTCCCTCACTCAAGATGGGTCAGGTACTTTGGGTGCCAGATCAACGAGGTCCAACCTGTAGTAGAAAGTAGTAGTAAATGTAGTACTGTATACCTGTTTTATATATTTTCAGTCTCCATCTTACAGCTGTTATTGGTATGCTCAGGACCGTAAACTATTTTGTAGAAGTTCTATTTACATATAACAGTTTTTACTTCCTGTTTCTGTGCTTGTGGTAGTTAATTAGTATTAAGAAATAAAGGAAAACCACACTGAAATGCTAATCATCCCTAATATAAGAGTGAAGCCTCTTCACCTTCCTTCTTGCTGCTTCTGCTGCTGACTGAGTGAAGGAGGATATAGCAGCAAGGTAAGAAAGTTAAAGGATCTAATTCTGAGATGAGGCTTACCAGCCACCCCCAGACAGACCTGGGCTTCTCCTAGGGTTACCAACTTTGTCATATTTAAAAACCAGACACTACAGGAGTGTCGGAACCTGCTCCACCATTTCGTTGGAACCTGCTCTCCTTCCCAACCACCTCCCACCTCATCCTGGGTTTGGAGGGAATTGCCTCGGGAGACAGAAGTGGGAGCTGCAACCACTGACACAGGTAAGAGGTAGCCACAGCTGAGTAGGGGCTGGCTCTGGTGATGATTCAATATCTCCCTTCAGAGGGGTAGCCGAGTTACTCTGTAGAGGGGTAGTTGAATTAGGGAGTTAACATCTCCCTGACTCCCCTACTTGCAGTAACTGGACTTCGGGTGTCTAGTCAGTAGATCTGACTGGACACTGTCAAATCTCCTTTTCAACTGGTCAAAAACCAAGCACCTGGCCACCCTTCCTTCCCCTCAAGCTAAATCAACACTTACTGAGGTATGCAGAGAACAGACACTCATTTAGCACAGGTATAAAAAAAGGAGTGAAGAGAGTGAAACTTCAGGGCTTTCCTTGCTGCCTCCCCTACTAGGGATGTAAGCGACTAGTCCCTCGACTAGTTGTTTCTCCCCCCCACACAGGCACACACAAGGGAGCAGAGCAGGAGCCAGTGCTGGGTGGAGCAGTCTTAAAAACCAGTTCCCTCCAGCACCATCTCCACAGGGGTCGGGGAGGCAGAGGGGTAGCAGGGACTAGCTGTGAGCCGGGAATCAGCTGATTCCCGTCTCGCGCCTCATCTCAGATGCTGCACCTCTGCTTTTTAAAGGTATTAAGAGCCTGCTGACTCTCAATACATTTAAAATGCAGAAGTTCAGAGGGGAGGGGGGCTCGGTATGAGCTGGGAATCAGCTCCTCTTGACTCGCGCCAGGTGTCCCCCGCTGCACTTCAGCCTTTTAAATGTATTACAGCCTACCAGTTCTTAATACATTTAAAAGGCAGAGCTGCATGGGGGGTCCCGGGGCCAGGAGCTAACCCCACTGCGGCTTCCCCGCTTACAAACTAATTGACTAGTCAATTAGTTGATTAAACTAAATTTACAATCCTTACTCTATCCTGCTGAAATCTTTCACTATCATGTAGCTACACATCCAAGTGACAAATGTGGATGCAGCCTACATTTCACTGTGGCATATACCTATGTAGGCATTGCCTGTATGTACATGTTGCCATAAGTATATATAGTCTTGGACAATCCACCTGCTTAATATCCCCAAATATTTGTACCCACTTTGCTCCCCAGGGAGCCCCCATTCAGTATCCAGTTACTCACATGCACAGACCCCAGTATCACCCTAGCAACCTCTACATAATCCTCCAGTACCTTTTGACAGTTTGGGGCAGCTTTATGACCTCTCCCCATTGTTTCTTGAGGAGGGTGTGTTGACCATAAGTTTGACACTGTATGCAAAGGCCAACACACAAATTGAAATAAAATATGTACAGCAGACAGATGTTTAAATTAAAAATAAGGAACCCTAGACTTTCCAGGGAAAGAATCATATGGAAGCTTGGGACAAGGAAAAATTGGCTCAGAACTCTTACTTTCTGGTTAAACCACTGTGGTTAGATATTTTCCAGCCTTTGAAAAGGAAACAAGTTTCTGGTCTTGGTGAACAGAGGTTGCTTAGACCTAAATTTAAAGTCATAGTGACTGCTTTTGAACTGCTGCTTATTACTTCAGATGCAGTTGAGATGTCCCACTATTTACTGCATGAATGCCTGTCACAGACCATACAGCACTCAGTCTCCATTCACAAACATCACAATATAACCAGAAATGACCTCTACACGATAGACTAATTTTTCAGGCTCATTCATGCAGTTCAGAAGCTGGTATAACATTTTAATTCATTGACAAAGTCCACATTGTCACATACAAATTATATAGTTAGAATGCAAGTACCCAGTTTCTCCTTTGAATATTCAAGTTGAGAGAGAGAGAGGTCAGCTTAAGACAAGGATGGGCAAAGGGGGCTCCACTGGCTGGATCCAACCCACCAAGACAGTGGATCTGGCCGTAGTCACCCTGCCGCTCCCCAGCCAATCAAGACATGGGGACGGTGGGAGCATGCAAACTCTCCTCCCCCCACTAGGAGCACGCAGCATCAGAGGAAACCATGAGCTGTCTTTATTGCCCACCTCTAGCTTAAGGTATGCAGCTCCATAACATAACAACATACCTCGAGTTGACATACATTAAGCCAACCTGCTCCCGTCAGCTTCCCTTACTCCTTGTGACTGTGAGGAGTACCGGCACCAACCGGAGCCACCTCAGAATTTGATTTAGCGGGTCTTAACTAGACCCGCTAAATCGAACACCAGAAAATTGCTCTCCAGTGCGTAAGTACAGATGTGGCATAAGAATATGGTATTCCAGACTTACAGGTATTTTAAGCCAGTTGCCTGGACATTGTCCAGGAAACAAAAAAGATGTCTCCTCATACACTCCTAAAAATACAAAAACAGGTTAATTTACAACAGCATGGATGCCTGCTCTAATTCTCTCACCTGTTGTTTGCTGCATCCAGCTGGCTACCACTTTGCTTACATACACGTAATCCGAGTCCAAGTTACATTTGCTCAACAATTTAGCGGATGTGCACATGTGAACACACACTAACATTTAAATATTCAATCTCTATATGAAGTGCTCTCTAGAGAGAGAGTCTGTGTTTGCAATTTAGGCTCCTGAGGACATGGCTGAATAAATTGCAGTCATTGTGATTTTGAAATGACTGTCTAACCTAAACATCATACAGTTTTCTATCACACGGTAAGTTGCTCAAAGAATATCCATAGCATTTATTTACTCCTTTGAGCACTGTATAACAAATAGCTTTGCATGACATATTATTATATACAGGGTTGTAATTGTTGGCTCTGAATAAACCTACTGTGCAAATGTGTGTATTGCTCTGAACATACAGAATCATGTAAAATTCTGTTTTATATTAAATACATTCTGTTCACTCTGATGATCTGAAAGATGTGGTAGAACGATGCCTAAAACAAGGGTGAGCAATAATTTTTGATGGGAACGTCACTCCAAGAATTTGGAAAGTGGTCAAGAACCGTACTCTTCCATGGTATTAAAGGAGGAGGTGTGCAGTCTTGGATGGAGGTTGGGTGCAGAAATGAACTTGCAGTAAGGGACTGGGGTGGAGTTTGGGTAGAGAGGGTTGCGACCTGGGGCAGGAGTATAGGAGAAGGTGCAGCGATTTGGGTTATGACCAGGGGCAGGGGATTGGGATGCAGGGTCTGGGAGGGGGTATGGGTGCAAGAGTGGGACTGAAGAGGGCTTGGGTTACATGTGGAAGGGGTGCATGTGTGAGAGAAAGGGAGGGACTGGAAGGGCAGAGGCATTACCTGGGTGGCTCCAGGCCAGGAGGACCCTCAGGCAAGCTCCCTGCCTCCCCGCCCCACACACTGCTCAGAGCAGCCGG
>JANRFK010001234.1:29488206-29499272 GCA_030068395.1 Apalone spinifera | reverse complement strand
AAAAAAAAAAAAAAAAAAAAAAAAAAAAAAAGCAAGCAGCAGTCTAGACATAGCCATAGGGTCTACTATCTAGAGCCCAATGCATCAGTTGGCAACATGCTACACAACAGGGGTGAGCAATAGGGCCTTCGTGCGCTGGATCCAGCTCACCAAGCGGGTTGAGCCAGCCTGTGGAGATCCTGCTGCTCCTTCACCCCCAGACTAATCAGGGCCTAGGGATGGGGGAGTGTGCAGCATTTACAGTCAACCCTGGCAGTTGACTAAGCACTGCACTCCAAGTGGCCTGGGGGAGCGCGCAAAATCTCCTCTCACTTACAAGGGGCTCAACACTTAAAGTCAACCGCTAGCTGCTGCTCAGCTGGTAAATGACTAAGCATGGGGCTCCCTTGCAGGGTGGGGGCACGGAGCAAGAGACTTCCCAGGCCCTGATCGACCTGGGGGCAAGTGGGGGAATGCGAAAAATCTCCTCCCACCTCCAGGGGCACAGGCGCCTAGAAGGAACCGCCAGCTGTTCAGAACAGCTGATGGCTCTCTCTGGGTGAGGCGGGAGCAAAGACTTTGCGCGCTCCCCCACTCTCAGGCCAATCAGGGTCTCTGAGTGGGGAAGCACTGAAGTGTCCTGGCCCCGCCCATTCCGCCTGAGGCCACTTCAGAAATTTCTGAAGTGGCTCCAGGTCAAAAATTATTGCCCACCCTTTCTATAAAAACTGTCAGCGTTTCAGCAGAGGAGACCCTTGACATTAGATAATACAGGGATTGAGTTGTTAACTCACTAACCAAGCAATGCTGCAATCACACCCATCAGCTTCCAACAGGAAGTATGACCACAGAACAATTATGAAATCGGTGGTTAGTAAGATATGATCACCAGGAAGAATCCCATGAGAGTTTATGATGAAAATGAAGCTCTCCACGCTTATCTCCTTGTAAGTAGTCTTTAAATATATTTAACTTGAGATGGACCCAAACCAGTTATTATGACAAAGGAGAATTTAACTAGTTGACTTCTTATAGCTCTACCTTTAGTCCCCATGCCATCTTTGACTATGATTAAATGTATTGTCTATGGAAATCTAAAAGAAGTAGTACTCCATGAAGAGGACACAGTAAAAAACACCTACCTTCCAATAAGCAACTTCAATTGGACAGAATAAATCCTGGTTTCAGTTTTGTTCACTGAGGCTATGTCTACACTGCAGAATTATTTGGGAATAACCAACATTATACCAAGAGAACAAAGGGCATGTCTACACTGCAAACCATTATTTCAAAATAATGGTGAGCTGGAGGATTTCTTACTCTGACTCCTATAATCCTCATTATATCAGGAGCAATGAAAGTCGAAGGAAGAGTGTTGTTCCTTGGACTTCTTGCTGCGTAGACAGCACCAAAGCTGAATTAACCTATTCAACTTGGGCTATGTCAATTGTGTAGCTAAAGTTGCATAGCTTAATTCAACTTTTGCCCTGCTATGTAGACATGCCCTAAGATGCCAAAGTATTACATATCCAGAAATTCCTAAAACAGTGTAGCATCTAGCAAATTATGGAACAGTTCTCTGAAAGCTCCTTAACAACATGCCGGCTAGTCCCCATGGAAGAGTTCAAGAATACTCTTGCAGCAGAATTAAATCAATCCTATTAATCTTATAAATGCTTTCTTAGCTTGTGAGAAATGTTTCCTTACTGAATCCCTTGTTTTTGTTTTTTCAACCCTAGGAACTTCATATCCAAAAAACATTTGCTTTGCCACTTAAGCAGGGAGGGAATTTCCAACTGCAGTTAGGAAAGGTAGTCATGATACAGTCCAAATGACTCTTGCTAAATATTACTGTGTCCACCATATCAACCCACCCATAAATGGCAAATCCCATTTTATCTCTACTTGTAAGAGACATAATATACTTCAACACTCTCAGCATTGAGAGTGCGGGCAAATTTTCATAGCTAGCTGCATAAAGTTCGGTGCCTCATTCTCATAGGTACCAAGCAACGCCAAGTTAAGTCAACAGGGGTTGCAGATGGCTCAGCACCTTTGAAAATCAGGTATGATTCTGGCAATGTATGATTCTAGCAACCTAGTTTCAGACACTCAGATCTGAAAATGTTAGCCATACATTTTATAATCAATTTACACACTTGTATGCCCAATGAAACCCTATTGTTACAAAGGGAGTTATGAAGTTTTGCTTTAAAATTCCTTCCTATCAGGCAATTTGAAGGTAAAAATGGTCAGTGTGGGAAAATAAGGTCAGAAAGAGTAAGCTTAAAGTATACTTTACTTCTATGGAGTAAGAAAGGGAACTTAATTCAACCAAGGCACGGATGACAACAGCAGTACTCAAAGAAAAACTGCACTACCATTAAATGGGGCAAGACAAAAATCTATCCTCTCAAGCTTCTGTTATCAAACTGGACTAAATAAAAGACTTCCTATCAACAGATAAGATTCACATTGATGGAGACATAGGAGATGAAGAAAGGTACTGGGTGACTCAATGGACTGGCACAAAAATGTGAATTTTAATCTCAGGATCAAGTAACTGATATTTGATCAATGTTTGGTAGCCTTTTTTTTTTTTGAATGAGTGGTCTCAGTCAGATTTTCAGAGAACAAAAGGCCACCAAGAACCAGCTACTTGGCCCTATCTGAAATAAGGAAGTTAGATATTGGGTAATAGAATAGTCATTAACTCAATGAATTCTTACTGGTTACTTGACTTTTCTATAGTATCTGGGGGCAGGGCCAGCATCCAGAACAATCCAGCCCCCCTCCCAGGGAGCTCCCGCCATCTTGCACTGATGCCTCTGTATCAGACCCCCCTGTGGACAGAGGCTCCTGCCGTGAAGCAGCCTCTGCTCATGGCGGGCCCAGGCTCACCAAAGACAGAGGCTGCTCCGCAGGATGCAGAGCAGCCACTGTCTGTGGCACGCTTGGCCCGCCACAGGCAGAGGCTGCTTTGCAGCAGCCTCCCCTGACCCTCCCCCCGTCACTGCTGCCGCCTCTGATAGCCAGCTCCCCCCAGCATGGCTCCTGCTTCCTCCTTCTCACTGCCTCTGATACAGAGGCAGTAAGTAGGGGGGAGGGGCAGAATGCGAGTAGTTAGGAAGATTAACTGATAAGCCTAGGTTTATCAGTTAATCTTATGCTCAACTACTCATTTACATCCTGATTCTGAAACACATTATCAGTGACCCAATAATAAATCAGTTTCCAGAAGCATTTTAAATTGGTAAGAATAAGTAGGACGAGGAGTCAATTGAAATCAATAAAGCCGCAGTGATTTACACCAGCAGAGGATTTGGCCCAAGATACAACAGGGATATCTATTGCTGGGTGTGACTTCAGCCTCCTCTGACAACTAGCAAACTGGATGTTTTCCATTTTTCCATTAGCTATTGTTGCATATCCCTTGTCTCTCTCTCTATATATAAAAGTTTTTCCTGACAGGTGACAGAATGACATCACCACACTCTCATACTCCCTGGCTGCGAAAGCAAAAGTGGCCAGAGAGAGAGGGGTTGGTCACAGCGAGCACAGGGCGCAGCCCACTAGTGTCCTGTGAAATCAAGTTTCTCAAATATATCTTGTTTTTCCACTTCAATCCAACCAAATCTGGGAGCCAGTCATCTGATGACTTATCTAACCTTATATACAAATGTGATGCATGAGACACATTTATGAAAATAGTAATGGTTAAAAAGTATTTTGACAGTTCTTGAAGGTGAGAGAGTCAGTACTTGTCAGGAAGATTTTTCACATGTTGTTCCACTCACTTCCAAAAGAATAATTTCTTTCACACTAATAATTTTTACCATGTAGCTGACAACCTAGAATACTAGGTCAGCCACCCACACAGGAGAAAGTTGGCATGTTGTCTTTGAATCAAGGATCACCACTGTACTCTTCCGATTCTTGAATGTACTTTATATCAGCTTCTCCTTTCAGTCTGGATAACAAGCTGTGCTCAAAGTACACTGAAAACAGCTATTACTTTAGAGTGTACCTCAATGTGTTTTAAAGTACAATTTAGAAAGCGGTATTGTGTGACTGTGTAGGCAAGCAAGATCATCATTAATGCACTAAACAATACCTTTCACAGTCCTGGATATCAGGGCAAACAAAAAGAACTCCATTGTGGATCAGTATAGCTAAGATAAATAATATCCGAAGTGTTACTTACTACTGAATTTAGCTAAAAGTTAGATTCAACAGCTGATTCTACAACAAGCAGTAGAGCTCAAAGCGTGATCAAGGTAAAAACAATCCCAAACTATTTGCTCTGGCTTTCCCTCAAGCTTTTTCCACTCCTCCAACTATACTTCTCTTCTGCAATAAAGAAAACAACAACCAATCTGCTACATATAGCACCAAACTAGAAGCACTTCAATTAACAGACATTTTAGCCAAGTATAGGCAACCTGATTGCAGTGGTATTTTAGTTTTCTTGAAAGGCTCAACTTAGGGTTGCCAGATGGTTTAACCAAAAATACCAAACACCTCCCCCCCCCCAAAAAAACACGGGGGAAAAAAATTCTGCTAAGAAAAAAAGGGGGGGAGGGGTAGGAAGACCAAAGTTGTTGAACAAAAAAAAAAAAAGGACCCCGACAGCAATTAAGCAAAGAAAAAGAAAAAATCAGCATAGCCCCTTTAAGAGGCAGCTTTTTTTTACCGGCAGCCATTTTGTTTTTCTTTCCAGCCACAAGACAAGCCCCTGCAGAACCAGGTAAGCAGGGGGGTTCAGGAGCTGGGCCCAGTTACTAAGTGTGTCGTAGGGTTGCCAGGTGTCCGGTATTTTCGCCTCCTGGCAGAGAAAAAAAATCAGAAAATACTGGACATTTTAGGTGTCCAGTATTTTCTGAATTTTTTTACTGGACAAGAGGCGAAAATACTGGACTGTCTGGGTCAATACCAGACACCCGGCAACCCTAGCTCAACCTGCCTTCCCCATGCTTCCCACATTTTCCAATGGTCAGAGTAAGTGACATCAAGTTTTACATGAGCAGGAACAACAGGACTAGGTCCCATGTGTATATGGTTAAGAAAGATCAAACAATTTAACTGAAATTTCCCATTTAGCCTTTTAATTTGTTCTCGACTCCACCTTGCAATATAAAATAAATGTTGTTTTATTTCCAATGAAAATCATTAATGCCGAGGATGTGAAAAGTTGGGTTTGCATTTTGATGAAGACCCACAAGAATTTGTTCAGCTTTCATTAGCTATAAGTTATCCAGACAAAGGATTAATGGATAGGCATCAAGCCTATTAATGTTCCTCTTTTCCAGAACAAATTACATTAGAGAGTGCTATGTGCATCTATATTATTGGTTTTATTGCTTTAACTACGTCAGCAGCTTTTCACCTTGTCTTTCCTGACCAGCCACCCAGAGCTTACTTAGATTTAAGATCTTCACGCAGGGACTCTCTTTCTCTTATGTGTTTATATTGCACATCAGCATGGTGGGGCACTCATCTATGATTGGGCACCCCTACAATATAAATAATCAATCATTCCTTAAGGCCAAATCCACTCTCATTGCTGTTGACTTCAACTCACCCATTTAATTTAATCCCACAGGACATGCATTCAAGCTACTACAAAGAAAAACAGCCAAATGGAAAAAACATTAGAAAGATGTGTCATTTAAGTTAGGACTTTTCTCAAAAATGCTCATTTAGTTCATATTTATGCCACTTTGGGGATAGGAGGAAGACAATCCTAACACGCTTATAAACCCACTGACTAATCCTTTACTGAATCCAGAATACAACCTTTCGTGTAAAGTGTAAACATGCATTTAATGTCTACTATCACTAAAGAACTTGTGTGTTCCACTTGAATAAATGCAAATGTTTTGCTTTCTTAAAAGCAAAGTTGTACTTTTTTAATAATGTCTGTCTTTAGTATTGGAAAGACTAATCCTATTCATTAATTGTTCTGCACTTATTAAATGGTCTGTATGAGATGATCATCTGGGGTTTTCTTGAGTCTCCCTTGAGAGATTTCTGGTTTCTACTGGTTACCTTGATCTGAACCCTGAGGCTGCATCTGTCCCACCACGATAAGGAAAGAACAATAGATAAATAAGTGGGGGGGGGGGGGGGAGAGAAGGATTAGGGGAGAAAGGAGACCAGAGCAACTATGGCTTATCACTAAAATAATCAAACGATGCCAAAACGAGAGGTAAAAGAAAGAGTAATGCATTTATTTTTAATTATATCTTCAATATTAGACAAATGGCATTTTAAATTATTTCTATCCCTCACCATAAATGTTGAAGTTAAACTATACATAATACCCATTAAATCAGCATTTCTGCACTATTATGTCAATATCCCCTACGCAATGCTCATTCTCTCACAATTCGTGAAGCATAGATAGAAGTACTAGCAGACATGCAAAAAGACAGGAAGAAAAGGAGACCAAATCATTTTTGCACCTTTCAAGAAAACAACAAAAAACTAATTTTGGCCCAGATCCTCTCCTGGTGAAAATCGACACACCTCCACTGAAGTTAAAGGAGTTGTACCACAATACAAATATCAACAATTTGATCTTTTTGGTTGTGTACCTCTAGCAGTTTGAATGCATATTCCAGTAAAAAGACCCTTACCTTTGATAATACTTTCACTTTAAGACACAATTTCCCCATAAAAATAACACGACTGCACTCTATTTAAGAACTAATTTGCACTTGGAAATGTTTGGTCTAAAATAATTTTCCTTCTCGATTTGTACCATTTTGATGGGGTTGACATTCTGGTGCATCCAACTCAGGGCAATAAATCATACCCTATTTTACAGCAATCTCCACTTTCTAAAGAGATACAATTAAAGTTGCCTAGATATACTTTGAACCTATTTTTTAAGTCAGTCAGGTAAATATTAGTCAGCTCTGCATGGTTTTCGTTGTTCATGTCAGCATGAAAGCCATGGATAATGGCACAGAATAAACCTGCTTTCCTGTACATTTTTAAATGTAACCTGTTCACCTTGTTTCCTTCAGATACATTAAAAAAATGCATGGTGATGTGTCATGCAATAGTGAAGTCAAACACTTAATTTATCAACATGTTAGACAGCCAGGACACATTTTCAGTGACAATTCACCTGGGTGACTCATCTTCCCAGCTGTGTCTCTGCTGTTGCCAGGGGACCTCAACACAAAGACAGCTAGCCCTTTGTTCTTTGTGTATGTTAACCCCCTATTTCCATTAGTCAGCTAGAACAGAGATTGAATTGCACACTAATATAAAAACAAAAATCAGAGGGAGAAAGAGTTATCCCAAAGCTATTAGGCAAACACAGGCATTTAAGAAGCCACAGTTATGTGAGATACCCATGGGTTTGGGTTCCATGTTGGCTTCTGGTATTGAAAAAGAGACTTACATAAGGAGATGTTAAAATCTATAAAAACCATTTGGGATGCTTTCAGGAACAGAGACTTTAACAACTGCCTTAATAAGAAGTTATTTCTAGGGTTTAGGGACAAGACAGCACCTGGACCATTAGAGTCACTGATGTACTCTGGCAATGATACCTCTGGCTTAACCAGGTAACTGGGCTTGCAACTTCTTTGTGTTTTCAGAACTCTGCAAAACAGCTGCAGCATAGCAGCAAACCTGGCCCACACTTTTTCCGTGCAGTGCAGTCAATGGACTCAATCACAGGAACTGCTTTGAATAGTAATGAATGCATTTGATCCAAGAAGTTGCCTTACTAGCACTCTATAAGGATATTTGCACTTTCATCTCAAGAGCTTAGCTAACATGTCTCTTATAACACTGGCATACCCATTTCCCTAAATAGAAAGAGGGTGAGTGACTTGTCCATGGTGTCACAGTGATTCACTAGGAAGGGCTAGGAGCAGAATCCAGGAGTCCTCTCTCCCAGCCCACTCTTCTAGCCAGCAGCCCACACTCCCTCTTGCACACTTATCTTCATTACAATTATGCTTGCACTATTTTGAAGGGTAGGAAGGGAAGTCACTAAATAAACCAAAGCAAAACCACATCTGTGGCAAAATGTTACTTGTGAGTTTGTTATTGGCACTGACTTTTCAGTTGTTACACACACAACCCCTCCCCCCTCCCCCACATACACATTTTACTTTTATTTTGGAATTGCTAAGGGGTGATGTATGTACGTTTTAAATTCTACAGTAAATGCCACACCATAGAAATGGCAAGGAACATTTTTAAAGAAACTTTTACTAACAATGACTATGATTTCGTATACGGTTCTTGTCAGCATACATAAAAGAATTATTGCCCAATTCAGCAACGCTATAAATTGAAATAACGTTAATAACATTCATAAAAGTGTTTATCCATTTTCAGGGAATGCAGACAAACATTTTGAAACCTAAGTCCCTTGTTTGCTAGAACTGGGTGTAAATTAGAGCACCCAAGTCATCGGTTTCATTAGATATACTCAGGTAATTCCAAAATTAATTTTAAAATGTGACTGGTTTGTTTTTACAAAGGCCCCACTCATTTTAAGGTGTAATTACTAATTTATTATACACATCAGATCTTGCCACTGCCTGCCAAGAAATCCAAAAGAACATTTGTTTGGGAATATATTGCAGATCCCACTAAAACATGTACACAATAGAGATTCTCACACAACTGAACTGCCAGTCAAAATCCAGACCAAAAAAGGTAAGCATGTTGCAATGCATAAAAGTACAAAGGAAATTCTGTCAGGGTTTGTAATATTCTTTACTTGAAATAAATTAAAACTTGTTTATTCAATGTGCCATTTTCTATGCTGAGAGAGCTGCAAATCAATCATTTTCATCAGGCATTCATCCATAAACTCTCTCTCAGTAGAACCAGACTGAGGCATAAGCAAATGCTTAGGGCTCAATGCAGTTCAAGGGGGCCCATCATTTGCTTTTTATGCACTGTGTGGGGGACCCTAAAATAATCTTGCTTAGAGCCCCCAATAGGCTAGAATCACCTTTGTCACTAGTTGTAGTTGAATTTACATGACCTCACCTTAGCAGAAAAACATAGTCTTCTCTTTTCAGAGAGGCAAGAAAATGGGCTCTCAGGCACCTTAAATTACCATGTTGGTCACATGCCATCTGGTGATTGCTATGGTAACCAGACACCTGGTAGTGATACTTTTTGACTAGGCACATTCCCTCAAGTGCTTTGGATTTTAGTTTTAGTTTTTCAGTTAGTTAATTTGTTTACATTTTATTTTGTGAGGAACAAGAAGAGCTGATTGTGTTTGCCTAGGGAAGCAAAGATTATCAGAAGTGAATTTAAAAGCCTGTTTTAATGCAAGAGACAGTGAGGAGAAAAGATCATTTATGCCACAGAATTCCAATTCATTTGATTTACATTAACTACAGGAAAAGTGTGTCTTCATAATAATTTCTCAGAAAGATCATAACAAATAAGCAATGTTTATATTAAACCTCTGTCTCCTTGGCAGGAATCATAATAACCCTATCAGACCAAAAATATAAATATTATGGACAGGTCTGGCAACACAACCTATTATTGATTGCCAGATTGTTTTTAGTTGCTTATAATTTTGTTACACGTTAAACATTTATGATAAAAGTTTCCATAAAATGTTTTTCTCAGGCTTCATTTTTGGCAGAGGATAATGGGGGGAAATTTCAGATAAAGCTTTCTCTGTTACAAAGAACAAGGCTAAGAAAAATATTTTGTTTTTCCTGTGTTAAAAAATTCTTGAAACATGTTAAAAGACAGTCCTTTTGCTTCCCTGTGAAAATCAATCCACATTTGTCCAAATTTTTACCTTTGGAAAAAAATCCCACTGGGTAATGCTCTTAGATTTTTGCAGCTAAATTCCTAGAGGGTTCCATACCCAATGATCTAGCCTGGGGCTGGGCAAGACTTTCCTTGAGAATGCAGTTGGAGCCTTATCACCTGAACTGAGAAGTGGGAGCTTGTCTCTCCTGTGCTATCAATGACTCACATCCTACCGAGAATATTTCCAAACCACCAATGAACATCAATCTGACCTACCAGATCCCCCCTATCAACACCAAAGGAAAAATAATTCTATACTCCCCCTGACGGTCGGAATTACAATCTGGATTTCTATATACAAAGCTTCCGCAACAACGCACAGACTGACATCATTCGCACACGACAACAAGCGACAAACAATCTCAGCCGCGCTGAACACCATGCCATCCAGAGTCTCAAAAACAACCTGGACATTATAATCAAACCAGCTGACAAAGGGGGTGCTGTGGTCATTCTGATTAAGGCCGACTATAACCAGGAGGCAACCAGACAACTCTCCAACACCACATTTTACAAACCTCTCTCCTCTTATCCCACCTCGGAATACCAAAAGAAACTACACTGTCTCCTCAAAAGCCTCCCTACAGCTACTCAGGAATAAATCCACACAGAAACACCTTCTGACCCCCGTCCAGGATTGTTCTATCTGCTTCCCAAGATCCATAAACCTGGACATCCCGGATGTCCCATCATCTCTGGTATTGGCACGCTCACTACTAGTTTATCTAGCTATGTAGACTCTCTTCTCAAACCCTATGTAACCAACACCCCCAGCTATATCTGAGACGCTACTGACTTCCTAAGGAAACTACAAAACATCGATAACCTCACCAATAACACCATCCTTGCCACCATGGATGTAGAAGCTCTATATACCAACATCCCACATGAAGACAGATTACAAGCAATTAGAAACACTATTCCAGAGGACACCACTGCCAACCTGATAGCAGACTTATGTAACTTTGTTCTCACCCACAATTATTCCCAGTTTGAGAACAACTTATACCTCCAGATCAGCGGCACAGCCATGGGTACACGCATGGTCCCACAGTATGCTAATATCTTTATGGCTGACCTAGAACAAAGTTTCCTCAACTCCCGTCCCCTTTTACCTCTTCTCTACTTACGCTACATCGATTACATCTTTATGATCTGGACACATGGCCAAGAAACACTGGAGACATTCCACAGAGATTTCAACAACCCCACCCTCAATCTCAGTCTGGACCATTCTACACGAGAAATCCATTTCCTGGACACCACAG
>JANRFK010001234.1:29465992-29485684 GCA_030068395.1 Apalone spinifera | reverse complement strand
GTTTTCTGGTTTGGGAATTTGGAACTGAGGTCTGTGCTGTTAAAAATGTTTTTTATTTCTTTAAAAGGGTTTTTTTTTCCCCTCTCTTTTGCAATTAAGCTTTCTAACCCAGGGAATTTTCCCTGAGTGTATCGATTGGTGGCTCTTACCATCTCGCCATCTCAACTATGCTTGCAACAGTAGTTTTGTTCTGATAATAAAAGTTTGTTCCCTTTTTCTAATTAACCTGCTATTGGTTCATTTTGGTGTTTTTGTTTTACCTTCGGGATGAGATTCCATCAGTGATCTCTTCCCTGATTTTTTGTGGAAATAGTTGGGTGGAGGCAGCAGGTATTCCCCAAAGTCTGGGTATTAGGATCTTTTTTGGGGGGGGGAGGGCAGTTTTTGGTACCAAGCCTATAGAGATAAAGTTTTGGGGTGCATTTGTCATGCCAGAGTGGGGAACAGCCTTGACACACACTCATAATGAGAGTTTAGGAAGCAACTCTTGGCCATGGTAAGCACCCTTTGTGCTACTCCAGAAGGAGGCTGTGGACCTAACCAGAGCACACCGTGCTTAATAGCAGACAGTATGGTTCCTGAGGTAGTTCTAAATCAGTGGTCCCCAACCTTTTGTGGCTCCCGTACGCCCAGGGGCGAGGCCGCCGTCGCGCGTGCCTGGGGCATGACCGGCCCTGAGCACTCGGCGGGCACATATAAATGCCCCAGCGGGTGCCCTGGCGCCCGCGGGCACCGCATTGGGGACCACTGTGCTAAATGGTGCTTGGAAATGGGATGAAATAAAACCAGTATCAGACTGTGGAGATCCACATGATTGCTTTGCATCTTCCTCTTCAGCAGTGTCCAGTCTTTACTTTGGTGCTGCTGAGGATTCAGTCTCTTCATCCCAATTCCATGAATACTTAAGCAAATGCTTAAGAATTTTGTTTAATAGGGATGGTCTTAAACTCATGCTGAAGTGGGGACTTTGTGTATAGGATTACTAGTGGGCTCCCCTCAGCTGCACAACAGACTGAAGCAGAGAGAGTGGGGAAAATCTGACCCACTGATTTGCCCCATGCCACTTTTTTTTTTAAAGTAAGAACTGAAAACTCACTAGGATTAGGCATACTGATGCCATTTATTCCTATTATTTTAGCAAATGACTTATGCTTTAGTGGGACCCCTTGAAATTATCTTTCAGTGCTCAGTAGAGTTTTACTCACCAAACCCTGTCTGCAAGCAGCCTAGAACAGTAGGGTTGCCAGGTGTCTGGTATTCACACGGACAGTCCGGTATTTGTGGGCTCCATCCAGTAAAAAAAACCCCAGCAAATACCGGACATGTGAAATGTCCGGTATTCCCTGTTTCCCTCAGACAGAAGCCCGGCAGAGACAATTTTCTCCTGCCACTTCTGGCGGGGGTGGGAGAGTGAGGAGCGCAGCAGAGTCGTAGTAAAAGGGGGCAGGAGGGGGCACTTGCCGGGCGCCACATAGGGGGATGCTGGGCTGGGGTGGGAGCAGAGTGCACGCTGCTCTGGCCCAAGTGACCAGCAGAGACCAGGGAGCTGGCCACATGATGCCTTCCTCAACACCAGCCGTGGCCAATCCGCGGCTCGCAAGCGACTCTTGCCCCCCAAAAGTGTGGCTCGCGAAGCCACTCCTGCACCCCCCCACACAGCCCCCGCCCACTCCCCGTGGACCCCGGCTTCCCTGTGCTTACCAGGTCGGAGCTATGAGGTTTTAAAAATGGCACCCAAGATGGAGGCCATCTTAAAGGGCAGCCTCCTTTAAAAAAAAATTATTTTTTTTTTTTGCTCAACAATTCTGTTCTGGGGGGGCTTTTTTTGTGTGGGACTTAATAACTTTGGTCTCCCCCCCTTTGTTTCCCCCTTCAACAGAATTCTTTCCCAGCATTTTTGTGTGTGTGTGTGTGTGTGTGTGTGTGTGTGTGTGTGTGTGTGTGTGTGTGTGTGAGTGAGTGAGTGAGTGAGAGAGAGAGAGAGGGAAATGTTCGATATTTTTTGTTAAACCATCTGGCAACCCTATAGAACAGGGATGTGTAACCACGTACACGGTTAAATGATGAGGTTGGGCTCATTAGTTAATGTTCACTGTTACAGATAGGCTCCCAATATGCATGGGATGCGGACTTAAAAGCCAGCTCCTAGCATGCACTGGCTCCTGGGGAGGCTTCGGATGGTATGCATGGGCCTTCCAGGGAGCCTTCAGATGGGAGACATTATGAAGGGGAGTTGGTTTGAAAGCTGGCTCCTTGTGCACACCAGCTCCCGGGGAGCCATCTGCCACCCCACGTATAACTATGTAACTGCTGAATTTTCAGTGGTTACATGGTTACTTAATTAAACACATTTTAACATCCCTAGTCTAGGGTCCAACTAAGTCAATATCAATAAGGGTTTTGTCTGGGAATGGATGACAGGAGGGGGATCACATGATGATTACCTGTTGTGTTCTCTCCCTCTGGTATTAGTCACTGTCAGCAGACAGGATACAGGGCTGGATGGACCTTTGTTCTGACCCAGTATGGCTGTTCTTATGTTTAAAGTCTTTCTTGCAAATTGCTATTGGGAAAACTTAGGCTTGTGATTAAACATGATTTGACAGCATGAAGACAATGGGTAAGACAGTCCAAAGAGGATGCATGTTGGTTTGTGATTATCTGTTGTACAATGTTGCCATTTATAACATACTAGAGGATTTACCTTGTGTTGCTCGGGGACTTACGTGAAATATTTTTTATTTGTCTTCTTTTACATTGTTCTGGGGTGGGGTCCAGTATGAGAGGTTTAGTATGCAGGCTGCCCAAGGGAGAGAATACAACCCTCTCACCATAGCAGCTTGAGGCCAGATGAGAACCGCCTGTTCATGGCTGCTCTAGCGGACACAGCCAGAGGAGGGGTGCATGTCTCCCAGCTGGGGAACAGACACATAGTCAGACACACAGAAAAACTCTCTCAAATATATAATAGATAAAGTGGTCTAACCTTTTTACTCTGTGTTGGATGTACAGAATTTGCAAGTAACATAAGATGAATAACTGATTTTTAATATTAAAGTAATAAGTATAAACTGCGTTTTAAGCAGTAGAATGCATTTTTCATTTTATCTCTCTACTTCAAAAACAAAATCACCAATCAATATTTCTAACTGACACCCCTTCTGAGGTTATGTGGGGAATGGTGTATAACAGTCACATATTCTCATCAAGAGGTAGCTCCTCTCATAGAACGCAAAGATTAACACTCCAACAGTGTGTAAAATGGTGAATCATTCTAGCAACAGCAACAAATGTTCAGGAAAAAGGGATACACAGTACATTCTTCCTGCTTAAAGTAGCATAGCTTTCCTATGCTATCTTGTGAATAGTCCAATACCCATTACATAAATAAATACTGTTTACAGTCAGCATAAAGCATACAGAGAAATCAATGAAGTCTTTTAAAATGTCCCTCCACATCTCTATAGATGCCAGTCCCTCATTGTGTCTGAAGTGCACATGGATGAATCTCTTGAATACAAGAAAAGTTTCTTTGCCTCCCATTGGCCAATAGAAAGAGGACATGGTGGCTGACTATAGAAGCCAGTGTCTACTCTGCCTTCCTTATAGTTGTGATATATTGAGCTGCATTCCCTGGGTACTGTGTGTTTGACTGATCACCTGCTTTGGACCAGGAAATAATTTTTCCCCCTATTGGGTTCAACTGGCAAAAGCCTTCCTTGCAGTATTGTTTAGGCCCAGTTTAGGTTAAAAATAGTAAGAACGGGAATGTAGTGTTAGAAGGATTAGAATGTTTAGTACATTGAAATTGTGTCTCAGTGTCCAGCGTGGAAAAAGGCTAAAAGGGGCTCTCAGAGGCAAGACCTCAAATAAGTTTGTTGGCCACTGGGCCTGTAAGATAAAGGGGAGACACAAATTCTTCACACACTAAGGTTCCAGCTAGTACCTTTTCCCTCCCTGCATAATGACGGAGCAGGCAAGCAGAGACTGAGAGGATTTAGAAGTTCACTGAGTCCTACGGGTTTGGCTGAAGATAGTCTACCCAAACTGCTGGTTATATGGTGGGTGGCTTGTAACCCCACAATGGACCAATTAAATGCCTGGTATGTATGAAGATAGGCAGATAACAATGCTGAGGGGCACAAAGTAAAGTTGAGATCAGCTGCTTAAATCTATTTCTGTTTCCATCTTTCATTCACCTGCATGCATAGATCAAATAGATCACTCTAATCTGCACAGATCCAAACAAAACCAAAATTGTGTTAAAGTTACAATTAGGAGAGGGATTGTGTATTCATAATCACTATGTTTGCCCTGTGCTATGAAAGCCTGACCCTGACTACACCTAAAATATCTGAATACTTGAAATAACAGAGCTATGATCCCCAGCAGAGAAAAATCCTGTTTGGCACTTTTCAGCAAAGAATTTTTGCTGGTTTCTGCAAAGCCAAAGCAGGCAGGTTCAGCTGATAACATTCCACCACTTGGTTCACATAAAAGCCCTTTTCCTAAGAGGCGATTCCTCCTTATGACAAAAGAAACATTTATTGGAGAATATTTATTTTCCTAATGTTTCAGCAAATATCTGTATTTATTGGCTAAACAGGGAATATTTTACTCTGGCACAAACACACACATTCCCACAACTTTTTGGGCAACAATTTATGTTTTCGCTCAAATGGCTTTGTGCTTTCATAGCTTCCCACTTAGCCACTACAAGTCCACTGGGGTGGGGTGCTCTGCCCCGGGCTTCCGGGAGTCAGCCACTGGTCAGTTTCAGTAGCAGCTGACTTGGGGAAGTCTGGGGCAGAGCAGCCAATGTGCTGCCAGGTTGGTCCTGCAGCGCTGAAGGGCAGTGCTACGGGACCAACCCGGCAGCACCTCAGCTGCTCTGCCCCGGGCTTCCTGGAGTCAGCCGCTGGTCAGTTTCAGCAGAGCAGTTCGGGTGCTGCTGGGTTGTCCCGCAGCGCCACCCCCTATCCCCCCCACCCTATCCCAGACCCCTCATAGCCCCCCCTTCCGATAGTCCGGCATATCTGATAATCCGGCATCCCCCGATCCTAAAGGTGCCGGATTATCGGAAGTTTACTGTACTTTGAAGTGCTTGTTTTAAAAGGACATCTCCTAGAGGTGCTCATTAGTGCAGGGATCACTGCATTTTAACAAATACACAGAATCATTGATATATAAGGCTGAAAGGGACCTCAAGAAGACAGCAAGTCCCAGTCCCCTGTGCTGTGGCAGGATCAAGTAAACCTAGACCATCTCTGACAGTGTTTGTCCAACTTACTTTTACCTCATATAGGCCAGGAGACTTCACAACCTCCTTTGAAAGCCTATTTCAGAGCTTTACTACCGTTATAGTTAGAAAGTTAACTTTATAGTTAGAGTTTCCAGAATTCTAATATTGTATGTTAGAGGTTCTAATATTGTATATGAATCTTCCTCTGAAAGTTAACTTTCTAACTTCCTCTGATTAAGCCCATTACTTTTTTGTCCTACCTCCAATGGACACGCAGACAACCGATCACCATCCTCTTTATCCCAGCCCGTAACATATTAGCAGACTATTACCAGGTCACCTCTCAGTGTTCTTTTCTCAAGACTAAACATTCCCATTTTTTTTGCATCTTCCTTATAGTTCAAGTTTCTAAAGCTTTTGTCATTTTGTTGCTCTCCTCTGGACTCCTTCCAATTTTTCCACGCCCATCCTAAATTGAGATGTGAAGAATTGGACACAGTACTACAGCTGGAACTTGTGCACTTCATTTTGAATTTTAAACCTATGCTGCAAAGTGCTTGCAACCATCCCCAGCTGGATTCATTTTCACATTTTATAAGCACACTCTCTACTACTCCATTCTTCCAGTCAACGAAAATATTAAATAGTACCAGACCCTGCCAGCCCCCAATAGATATACCTTTGACGAGTACTCTGAGAACAGTCTTTCAACAAGTTGTGCACCCAGCTTATAATAATTTCCTCTAGATCACATTTCCTTAGTTTACTTTTGAGAATGTAATGCAAAACCATGTAAAAAGTCAGGATGTAAATGAGTAGTCGAGTAGGCCTAGGCTCATGGGTTAATCTTCTTGATTATTTGCATTCCCCCTCGCTGCTAGCTGCCTCTGTATCTTTATCAGAGGCAGTTGCACAGGGGGTGGAGGGAGCAGGGGAAGCTGCCATTAAGCAGCCTCTGCCTGCAGTGGGCCCAGACTTGCTGCGGACAGAGGCTACTCTGCATCTGGCTGAGCAGCCTGAATCCACAGTGAGTCTGGGCCCGCCACAGGCAGAGGCTGACTCATAGCAGCAGCCCCTGTCTGAGGGGGGTCCGCGCTTTCTGTGGAGCAGTCTCTGTCCATGGTGAGCCTGGGCCCGAAACAGGCAGAGGCTGCTTCAGGACAGCAGCCCCTGTTCGCAGGGGGAGGTGAGTGTCCCTGGAGCTGGGACTATAAAATAGTCAAGTGACCAATAAGAATTACTGTGGTTACTCAACTATTCTATTACCAGATCCCTGGTCAAAAGCCCCTACTCAATGTATATCACATCTACTGCTCCCTCACCCACTAAATCAGTAATCCTATCACAGGAGAAAATTAAGTTGATTTGCCATGATTTGTTCTTGACAAATCCATGCTGACTATTCCGTATAACCCTATTATCCTTCAGCTCTTCAGGTGTTTACAAACTGATTGTTTAATAATTTGCACCAGGATCTTCCAGGTATTTAAGTTAGACTGACTGATCTATAATTCTTTTTGGCCTTGTTCTGGGTTTTTGTTTTGTTTTCTTTCTTTCTTTCTTTCTTTCTTTCTTTCTTTCTTGTGTTTTGTTTTTTAAAGATAGGCATATACTGGTTCAATATTCTATTTAGTAGATGTCCATGAGGTCATCATATTCCATATATGTAAGTAATTTTATAACCCTCATAACCAGTCTCTGAGCATCATAAGCTTCTGAAATCTCATTGTCAGAAAAGTAAGCATCCCACATAGGGCTGAACTGATGCAGCAATATTAACAACCACCACAATACTTATTTTACATCTCTATTATTCTCAATCTCACCGTGATAATTGTTACTGTTCACCATAACTAGTATACTATGTAGATCAAGACTCCTACACCTAGTAAAGTGCTGATAAATAATTTTGGAATGCTAACACATTCATTGATTTTTGGTTGTTTTTTTCCAGGGCTAACTTGGTGGTACTTCATTATTAAAAGCCTCATTTTGGGAACTGGGAAGATTAGAGTTAATGCTGTGAAATCTAAGATGTGGCTAGGGCAAGATAGTCACTCTGCACTCTCTATATATAGGTATGGTTCTGATGCAACCACTTGAGTTTGATACACTTAACCTTGAGGGAACAGTGTCAAAGATACTGCTGCCAGGTTGACCACAGTCAGGAATCTGCCATTGTTGCTCTGAGAGCAAGCTAAGTAGGGAAAAAGAGAAACCAAAACAAATCTAACACCAGAAGCACAAGTCACCCACAAATATACCCAACAAAACAGACTGAAGCCAGTGGGATGTAGTGAACTGAAAGGAACTTTTTGAAAGGTCTGGCTATAAGAAATGATATTTTGTTTTTAAACCATGGGATTTAAATATGATATTCATTTTCAACTCACTAGTTAGTATAATTTTAACTAAGAAAACAGAAGGCCTGTTACATTTGGGGAACACTAAAAAAAAGCCACAACTGCTGTATGCACAATGAAAAGGTGCACCCATCAATAACAATATGCAACAGAGGATTAGTGTTTATTGTAAAGCAGTTTTGTGACAAAGATTTATTACTAAAAGTAAATCTTCCCCATGGGAAAGACACCCAGAGTTTTCATTGACAATACTGAACATTCAAAACACTGGGGGCTTTTTCATGGAAGATCAGCTACAATAGCTTTGTTTGCAAAACAGTTTTTTGGGGGATTTACCCATGCAAGCTGAGGATTCTATATATTTTTGTTAGTCTCTAAGGTGCCACAGGGTCTACTCATTGCTTTTCTGAAGTTACAGATTCACACGGCTACCCCCCTGCGATGTCAGAATTTGGGTAAGCGTTGAGAGATTTTATTTGTAATTTTTAAATACATACAATTTCATTATTAAAATATACACAAACTAGAACTTGCATTCATTTCTAATTTTAAAATAGGTAAGTTCTTAAACCGGAATCCATCTTCAAATAATTTTTTGTAAGCAACTATAAACTAAGGATGTAAAAAAACCAGGGATGTAAAAAACAGGTTAAAAAAAGTAAACATGTAACCGTTAAAAATCCTAGCGGTTAAATGGTTATACACACTGCAGTCTCTGCAGTATAAACTGACTCCCAGTGAGTACCAGCTCCTGCCTTGCAAGCCCCGCTCCCAGGGAGCCAGCCACATTGTGGCTCTGTGGTATAAATGTTTATATTGCAGAGTCTCCAATACAGGGCAACAGATGGCTGATGCTTATAAGTTAGCTGTTTAAATGGTAATACTCTTACATCCGTACTATAAACTTACTATATCCAGTAGGGTAGCTGTTTTGATCCCTCAAGGTGGGAGAGGTAACAGCTTTTATTGGACCAACTTCTGTTGGAGAGACAAACTTTGTCTTTTAAATGATGTCATTTGTTAGTCACATTGTTTATGGTGCTAACAAACGACACTACATTGGTGTCTATATTCCCCAGTGGAAATCAGAGCCTCATTGTACTCGTTACTGTACATACATATAGTAGGGGATGGTCTCTGCCCTACTATATGAACTCTAGTTCATAATATAAGGGTACATATACATTGCAAAGCAAACATGTCTTCACTCAGGTTAGCTAACCCATATTTGCTTACTCAGGTTAAAACAGCAGTGGAGACAGGACATCTTATCTTTTAACTTGGATTAGCATCCTGAGCTGCACGAACATCTAGCTCAAGTTAAACCAACACTGACACTTTTGAATATCCAACCCTAAATAGACAATACAGACAAAGGAAGCATTAATTCTAATTTAAAGATGAACAACAGAGAGAGTAAAAGCCAGTGGTCATCAGCACCCAATAACTCCCAGTAATGCTTTTGAAAATTTGGCCATAAGCAATTTGCCCAACATCACAAAGAAAATCTGAGAGTCCAATCCAGTGCTTTTATCATTAGGCCATCTGCCTTACCTAATCACCAAAAACAAAGTGGAAAGCAGAACACATTCTGAAGCACTATGAAGTTGCAGAGGCAATCTCCCACTTGAAATGCTGGCCAACAATTTCGGGGGGGGAGGCGGATTCAAAAAGCTTTAATCAAATTTAATTCTCCTACTAGAAATATCTTACTGAGCACCATCTGGATTCTAACTGTAGCTAACTTCCATCTAGACTTATTACCCTTTCTTCATGTATGGTGGGTTTCTTCCCTTCCCCATAGGGTTAGGTAAAATTTTGCTTAATCTGGGGAATAATGATACCTCTCTTTATTAAAATAGGTATTTAAAATAGGTGTTCAGCACTCACAGGTAGAACTATTTATGGAAAAAAGACTCTTAAAACATGCGATTAAGTCCCCCCCCCCCCTTCCCGCTCCCCCCGGTCTATGGCTTTCACTGGAGTAACAGTAGTGCTGAATTAGAAAAAACTGTCTGTTTTGGTGATTAAGTCACTTCTCTGGACTCAGAAAACCTGTGTTCAATTCCCTTCTCTGCTACCTATTTCCCTGGGCAAAATATTTAATCCTTCTGAGCCTCACCTTCCCAGCAGGCAAATGGGGATGATAATACTTCTGTCTTGCCTACTTATACAGTAATTTCTGCAGGCCTCCTACTATTTGTAGATCTTACTTGAGGCTTCAAGGTACTACTGTAATAAATAACAGAGACTACTGCTAATCATATTCAATTTGGTTTTCAAAAAGTTTTCACTATGAGGTGATGTAAAAGATTTCAGGTGCAAAACAAACAAGAGTAATAAATACATTAACTTGAAACTGGTGGGTAGAAGAGAAATAGTCAGATTTACAATTATCTGGCATATTAATATGGGTAGTAGCAGCCATACTTTTTTTTTCATTTCCCTTCTGCTAAGCCTTTCATAATGAGAAAGCATAGCTGTATCTCTTCTTGGAAAAGTCTCAAACACTAAAATATTTCAGCAGTCTCATGTTGCCTCAAAGCAGTATTATCTTTACCCAACAATTGCTATGCCCAATAAAAACATGATTCTTTTCATTCGTTAGAGGACTTAATTTTCTGGTTTTGCTTTCTACAGGATGTTAGTTTCAACATCCTCAGAAAAAGAGTACTTTTCATTCCAACAGAAGAGATTAACAACCTCACACTCGTTTTATACCATTGACTTCTGCAGAGTTGCTGCTGGTTTATGAGAGATGAGAATCGGTTCCTTAATTCAGTTAAATGGCTTTTCCAGGAGTTTATGCTTCTGAAATTCTTGATAATAATCAAATATGTCCTTGATTCCAAACAAGAGAAGGGGAGACAGCTAATAATAAAATATTATTTAAAGATCCAATATACATATAAACTTTTACACAAAGTATTAAAAAGAGATATTATCAAGACAAGTTTTAAATACAAAGTGCAGCTTTTGCATTTTAAATGCTTACATTCATTTTTAATTCAAGGATTCATTTTGTTGTTTATTTAAACATTTCCCAGTAGTGTTGCAACAGAAAACTCTGCAGCACTATGATAATGTCTGAGATCCAGAAACTGTTATGTGACTACTCGATTTTGTATTATACAAGCTGAATAAAATGGCTGAATGAAACAAGGAGCAGTTATTATGACACTGCAGCATTTTATTTTTGTTTTGTTTTTTGTCAACTTCACTCTATTGATTTCATTGTAAAACTGGAGTAACACAGTGGGTGCATAACTGTAACTGAGTGGAGTATCAAATCCAATGCCCTTCCAGGAAGTTTTCCAGATGCACATATTTCCCCATAGGCTAGACTTTGCAATTCCTTCTCTAACATAACTGCAAGATGCAAAATCTTTAATATTCACATGTAACAGAGCTACCATGGCAGTGCTCCCTCCACAACATGGAGTGGTGTAGCCATGCAGCAGCCCTGCTTCAGTTTTCTCACCAGCCCACTTTGCTGTGTAGACGTAATTTAACCCTCCAGCCAGGGGGTTTCAGGAAATTCAATTCCTTTCAGGGTAATGGAGTCCTTTAGTTCAAATCCAACATGTACAAAAACAAAAAAATCTTAAGCCCTTGTCTTCCAGGCTTGGCCCCATCTAAAAGGCCTGTTTCAACATTCAACAATTGGTTACTGGGTTTCAATCAAACCAACAGTCCACTCCAGGCCCCTGCTGCTACCAACAGTTTTGAGTAGACTGCAGTCTTCAAACAACTCCTGGTTCCACTCTCCTTTCCCATCAGTTCACCAACAGCAAGGGCTTCTCTCTTATTAAGTCCACTCACCAGTGCAGGTGTAAGAGTGGGGATAATTGAACCCATGGGTTGCTGTTGAAATCCCCTTGTCATCTGCAGCAGGGTTCACATCTGTCACACCATACCTCTCCCTTTTGCCTGCACATTTAAGCACACTTTTACACAGTAGTTAATTCACATCAGAGGCTGGAATATTACACTCAGAGTCTGATATTTATGATTTATTTATGAGGGCAACCAACATCAGAGATTTAGTAATTTTCCCAAATGTACACAGGAAGTCAGTGGCAGAACTAGAAAACGATCACAAATCTCTTAAGTTCAGTACAGTGCTTCCTTCACAGCACTTATCCTTTGCTTTTTTCTGACACTAGTACGCTAAAAGCTTTGGCAGCACAAACCAGCCACTAGCAGTTTTGTGAGGATCCCTGTATCCACCAATATAGAGGCCATGCATATCTGGCAAGGAAGAAAGACAACAGCAACTGATTGGGGGTTACTACACCATTCATTCTGCTAGGGTTGCCAGGTGTCCAGTTTTCACCTGGACAGTCCGGTATTTGCGGGCTCCGACCGGTAAAAAAACAGGAAATACCGGACATGTACAATGTCCAGAATTTCTTGTTTCCCTGGGATGAAAGCCTGGCAGGGACAATTTTCCCCTGCCGCGTCTGGCGGGGGCAGGGGAATGAGGAGCGCAGCAGAGTCTAGTGAAGGGGGGCAGGAGGGGACAGCTGCTCTGGCCCACATGACCAGCAGAGACCAGGAGCTGGCCACGTGATGCCTTCCTCTCTCTACAATGCGAGCCGAGGCAGCTGGGCCAGGTGGCAGGAGCAGACACTTTAAAAGTCAGATTGTTCCTCCGTGCCTGGCTCTACAGGGGGAGGGGAGAGATTTGATTGGAGTGCGGGCTCCCAATACTGGGGATACCTGCCTCGGGGAAGGGGGAATGCACTGGGATGGGAGGGGGACGCTAGGGGAGCCTGGCTCTGAGGCAGGGGTGAGTGCATGGGTATGGGGGGGCACTAGGAGAGCCTGGGTCTGAGGCAGGGGTGAGTGCATGGGGATGGGGGGGCACTAGAGGGGCCTGGGTCTGAGGCAGGGGTGAGTGCATTGGGATGGGGAGAATGGGGGGCCTGGCTCAGGGGGAGGGGTGAGTGCATTGGTGGTTAGTGTGTGGTCCCAAACTGGAGGGAGTGGTGCAACTTTTGCTTAACAACTTTGCCGCTCCCCTTCCCCCATTTTTCCCCCAACAGAACTTTTTCCCAGTGCTTTTTTTTTTGGGGGGGGGCAGGGTGTTCAGTATTTTTTGTTAAACCATCTGGCAACCCTACATTCTGCTCCTGAAGATTTGTACTAAAGTGAGATGTGGGCACAGGCTATGATCCTTTGAAAGCATGGCTAGTTCCAAGAGGTGCTGCAGTATAGGGAAAGGGTGGGGCCATGCCTTCCCTCAGACCTATCACACCCACAGGGTGAATCCTTGCTCTCCTGCAACACTAGGACCTGTGTAGCACCCCTTTTCCTTGAGACACGTTGGCTATGGAAAGAAAAAAATCTAGGGACAAGTAAGCCAAAAAAACTCTCTAGCCAGCATTAGTTGGCACATAAGTATCCCCAACGAGAACCACTGGATATGGATGATGTTGTCAGTCAAAAGTGCAGAATGGTCATTATCTCCCTTCTGCTGATTGGCTTTTTGCTTCACCGCCTCCCCTCCCCCTGCTGCATATCACTTCACAATCTTTACCTTAAGCCTTCTCACACTTGCTGCTGTTTCTACTCCTCTCCTTCCTTTCTTCTTCCGTTATATTCCACTTTGCCCTTCCCTTCACCTATCTGTCCATTTAGCTAATCCTTTTCTAACTAAATCCCACACAAAAAAAATAAAAAATACTGTGGCATTAACGAGCTGTTTGCCATCCACCACTCTGTTTGTATGTTATATCCCCTTCACTGGAGTCATCTATTTAGACTATAAATTCGTTTGGGCAGAGACTATTTATATTCTGTGCTTGTACAATGCCTAGCAAAATGGGGCCCCAATCTTGGCTATTCCTTAGGTATTACCGTAATACATGCAACTTTAAATGTTTGCATTTTAATCAATTTTAATCTCTTCAATACGTTTTTAAAATAAAGATTACAGGAACCCCCCCATTGATTTCACAAACACAGTGAGGAGAAGGTAATGGTAACACAGAAACCTGCCTGGCACTCATTAATGGATTTTAAAATAGCCATTCATTTGCAGAGTAATTTCAGGAACCAACTAGAGAGACTGGAGAACTGGCCTTCATAATTCAGATAAGATATAAGTGATTAATCGACTTCCCGATAAGCATAAGCTTATCGGACAGTCAAGTAGCCACTTGACTAGTTGCTTCCCCCGCCCTTGCGGCCTCTATCAGAGAGAGGCAGCAAAGGGGGGAGCAGGAGTGGTGCTGGGGGGGAGCCAGATTAAAGGCCAGTTCTCCCCCCCATCACCACGGAGGAGCAAAGGACACAGAGGCACAGCAGGGAACACCCGCGCCTCTCCCTTTGAAATGTACAAGAGCCACCCACAGCTCTTATACATTTCAAAGGGAGAGGTGCAGGAGTGGGGACCTAAGCAGTACCACTGCCCCTCTTTCTTTGAAATGTACAAGAGCCACAGATGGCTCCTGTACATTTCAAAGGCAGAGCGCAGCAGGACAGCGAATGCCCCCTCTTCCCCCGCATTGACTAATCAAGTAGTCAATTTCCATCAACTACTTGATTTGTTGGTCATTTGAAATTTAACACCCCTAATCTGGATGGGGTCATAGTTTCCCTGAAAGAACAGCTATGAAGTTTGGGAGTCTTCCTGGACCCTTTTTTAACATTTTATATCCAGATTTCTTGGTAGCCAGGAGTGCTTCTGGGCAAGTTTGACTGATCTGCCAGCTGTGACCTTACCTGAATAAGAATGACCTGCTACGGTGATTCATGCTCTTGTCACAGCCCAATTGGACTATTGCAATGCCCTCTACATGGGGCTGCCTTTGAAGAGTCTTCAGAAGCTTCAACTGGTCCAGAATGCAGCTGCTCAAATATTAACTAACACCCAGTACAACGATAGCTGCACTGGCTTCCAGTATGTTTCTGGTCACAATTCAAGGTCTTGGTTTTTACTTATAGATCCCTAAACAGGTTGGGACTGGGGTATTTGAAGGACCGTCTCCTCCCACACAAACTGGTCTGGGGATTGAGGTCAACTGAGGAGGCTCTGCTCCATGTTCCACCGCTTATGGAGATACGGTTAAAATCTTCGCGGAGCAGGGCCTTCTCAGCTTTTGTCCCAAGCTATGGAATTCTCTCTGCCAGGATATTTGCTTGACGCCAACACTGGCACCGTTTCTGCACCAGGCTAAAGCTACCCTTTTTTAACCTGTGCTTTTATTGTTTGAGTTTGTGCTTCACAAGCTCAAGATCACTGAGTTCTGATCTCATGAAATGCCAGAGTTTGTTCTGAGTACAATATGCAGTAGCTAAAATTGATTCTGGCTATCCCATTACCACAGTCAACCATCCAACACATGGACAAGAAAAAGATTTCACTCCAAAATATTAAGTGAGCACATGGGAGTATCTGAGCACCCAGTAACATTATTGACAAGTATAAATGCAGACGGAGAAGGAAAACTGAACCCTCGCTGTACAGCATATTGATAAAAATTGAAATCCAAGTACTGGTATAACAAAGAAAATGACAGTAGGGAGAAAGAATGACATGTTCTTGAACACTAAGACATTCTGCCTGCTCTCTTCTCTCACAAAAGCTTCTTTTCATTAGGCGATGGAAAAAATCCCCTTTCATTCTCTAGTCTTTCAAGGGTTTACATCATTGCTCCTTCAATTTCAGGACCTCGCTGAAAACAAGCATTCTGTTAGGCTGGTCAAATGGCTGTGAAGTAGGAATTCCTAGGAGCATTTTGTGGGCAATTGACTCTTCATGATTTGATGGTACGGTGTGTTCTCATAATAGGTCATTTGATGAAAATATAAAAATCTTTTCTCCTTTTTCAGTTTTAATGTTACAATTATCTTGGGTAACCCTCCACCAAATGAGATCACTAGATTTTTCTCTTCTTTCCCTTTTTTAAACTGGTTCCAAGGAGCTTCCATAGGAAAACCCATTAATAATTCCTCTGTACATTATGGTAAATTTATATTATGGTGAAACTGCATCAGAAGAAAAGCTATAGGAAACATGTTTTAAAAATCAAACTACAAATCAATCAGAGACATTACAATAAAACCTCAGAATCTCTCATAAATCCAAGGAAACACAATCTGCACTTTCAAAGTCTTGCCCATTCAAGAGAGGCAAGTGAATGAAAAGCTGACTCCAAAATCTGGAACTTCTAATATGGAAGAAGCTCAGTCTACACTCTAAACTGAATCCAAGCTGTTTAGCTTGCCTCCACTGTTCATGTTGTAAATTAAACCATCAAGAAGTTTCAACCTCTCATTTCAGGACTAAGTAGGGCCTGACATCTTGTGGGTGTTACTGCTGTTATTTTCAGTGATCTCCTCTTTTCTAGAAGATACTAATGCAGGCTAATGATGCGGACACAAAATTAATGATTCAGTACATTTGCACAGTCCTAAATTTGGGGGTGGATTGAGATTCATTAGATTAGTGTATTAGCCTGTCCGCCATGTAATCATGAATTCAAATCCTTATTCCTTACAAGTGGAAATAAATGATGTGGTCTCATTCTTGCCCCCAATGGAGGTTTGTTCATATCACAAAATCACAGCAGAATTCAGCATGTTCTGAAGTCTGTGCTCAGTAAGGGTACGTCTACACTACAGAGTTTTATCAGAAAAACAGCCATTTTTCCGACAAAACACTACAATAGTGTTCTTCCGCAAGAAAACTGAAAGAACAGAGGGGTTTTTCCAGCATTGGTAATCCTCATTCTACGAGGAAGAAGCCTTTTTGAGAAAGAGCTCTTTCGTAAAAAGGCGTGTGTGGACGGGGAAGAGGGAGTTCTTTTGGAAGAAGAGGAAAGAGGACAGGTGCCCTGGTGGCCATTCCATCCATAGCAATTCGTTTACATGCGAGAGAGCGTCCATTCAGTCTGGGACGCTCTCTTTCAAAAATGCAGATTGCTTTTTCAATGCACTTTTGCAATGTGGATGCTCTTTTTTGGAAGAAATCTTCCGAAAAAGGCCTGCAGTCCAGACGTAGGCTCAAGCAGGGCTGGATTACCCAATAGGCTTACTAAGCACGTGCTTAGGGCACCAGCAAAGCAGGGGCACACACAAAAAAAAAAAAGATTTTACGGTATAGTATTGTTTTTATTTTGAATTACATGGGGGGGGGAACCATAATCTTTTCAGTGCTTAGGGCCTCTAAAGGTCTTAATCCGGCCCTAGCCTCAAGGACCAGCATTTGAACAGGGGTTTTTCAAGTCAGAATGGAGATGGTTGGCAGAACTGATAAAAGTTTGTGCAATGCCTGCCTGCCCAAACCCTGTCTCTTTTCAGAGCTGTATGTTTTGCTTTCTCATGCAATTCTCTCACACACACAAATAGGGTCAAGAGCTATGAATCAGACTTTTCCCTAAAACATGTAATCCTAATTTCTGGAAGATGCTGAACACCAACCGAAAAACAACTACGCATGTATTTAACTTTGAGCACGAGGGTAATACCGCAGAAGTCAAATCACTGCAAAATTAAGCCCAAGTGCAATGCTGTCTACTGGATAGATGCCAGTGTACTCCGCACCTTTCATAATTGAGCCCATCATGAACAAAGATCAAGGAAGTAAATTTAGTAGGAAAATAATGAATTTAATTGAATCAACCTATAACACAGAGGTGTCCAACTTGCAACTACTTTTCGTCATTTAAAAAGGCACATGCATTAAGAATATTTGTATTTCATTATAATTGAAACATTTTCTCTGTGATTTTTAAACTGAAGTGTTCTGAATCAGACCTGTCACCGCAGAGAGGCAATAAGGATAATCATCTTTTCCCCAGCCCCGTCTCTCAACTTCTCATACAGCCCCTTCCACCGGGTCTTCTGAGAGCCAAGACACTCTGAACAAATGCTGTCTCTTCCCTGCCGTAAATGCTCAGCAGTTCAACTTCTGGGCAGCTGCTGCATCCCAGGTGAGGAAGGAGAGAGTAGCTTTGGATTGCTACACTATCTGGTGGGCTGTGTGAAAGAATGGCAGGGCGAAAAGATAAAGAGACAGAGGCAGGATAGCAGTTCAGATGGCTTTGCGTAAGCCCAGGGTCTCTGCTCTAACTTGCAAAAGCTGCCAGTGATTCCCAAAGGACCATATATCCACTAGAGGTAGCTGTGCTTCCTGCGCAATACCCAGGCATCCCCTCAACATTTCTAAAATTTTAAGTTTGGCTCTTGGACTGTTGAAAGTACCTAATGAGAGTCAGAGAAAGCCTGAGGCATTTAAACTCTTATTGTGAATATATATATCTGTCTCTTGCAACTGTTTTTATTAAAGTACTTACTAGGTCTATCCTTAACCAAACATATATAATTGAAAAAATATAGTTGCTACTCTAAGTACAAGGATGTGCCTTAAAAAAAAAAAGAGATAGCATAGTTACTCAGTAGAATGAAGTCAAATTTCCTTCAGTGCATTTTCCTTTCTACAAACTGCCATTTTTAGAAAATCTGCTGGAATTAAGTCCCATTGGCATATACCTGAAGGACCCCTACAAGCTTAACACACCAATATAAATTGGAATTCCAAGATTCTAAACCAACAACAGAGGAGCTAGGAGTCTACAACAGCTGAGTAGAGCTGGGCAAAAAATTTTGTCCAAAGGGGTTTTTGTGTGGTGAAAAATGCAGGACCAGACTGACAGAAGCATTTCATGAATCCATGTTGATTTCATTGAATTGTCTGGGTTACATTTTTTATATCAAAATGTTCAATGTAACATTTTCTATTACAAATGAATTTCTATTTAGAAATTTCCTCCAATCTTATGTTTGAAGCAGGGGTGAGGAACCTTTTTGAGTCGGGGCCATTGACCCACAGGAAAAAAAAAATCAATCAGGGGCTGCACACAAGTGAGAAACAAAAAAACCCACCTCTCACTAGCATGGACTCCCCAATGCTGAGGGGAACCCTGACCCTCCAGGGCCGGATCCAGGACTGTATCCAGCCCCCAGGTCTTAGGTTCCCCAACCCCGGTTTAAAGCAATGTGTAAAACCTCAGAATTAAAATAAAACATTTTGGTTTGGGTCAAATGAATCAAACATTTTCATTTAAACACTTTTTTGGAACTGCCAGCTAGTGGAAAAATCAGATTTTCACACATCTTTAGCAAGGACCTCTTTGATACATTGTCACCTAAAATCAGATTTTGATCGTGACTACTCAGATAATGGCAAACAATAATTTAGCTCTTGAATCCTCACCTAATTTGGAACGAGACCCTTAACTACAGTATAATCTGATTTGAGTTCTAGAAACATTTTTTTAAAAGGAAACGATGATTTTCATTTCAAAGTTATTCAAAAAAGTCAAGAGGTTTACATCCAATATAAATACTCTGCATCATATTTATTAACACAACTCATATAAGTTACAATAATTCTCATTAATTTGTAGGGAACAACACCTGTTTAAAATGTAAGGGCTATGTCAGGGATGGGGAAACCTTTATGGGTTGGGGGCCACTGACCCACAGGAAAAACAGTTCGGGGCCACACACAAGTGAGAAGCAAAGTGAGAAGCCCCTGACTGAGAAGGAGAAAGACATCCCACACATTCCCTTCGCACATCAGAGCCTAGTGGGGGGCAAATCAAATAGATGTGTGTTCTCCAGCCCTGAGTTTGGGTGGCTGGGGAGCTGGAGTGCTAGAACAGGCTCCCCAATGCTGAGCCTCAAGGGCCAGATCCAGGCAAGCCAGAGGCTGCATGTAGCCCCCAAGCCTAAGGTTCCCCACCCCTGGGCTCTGTAGATAGATTTGGACCTAAATATCCAAAATAAATTTCATTAATACCTTTTGTACAACAAATATATATTAACCCTGGGCAAGTCACCATAGTAGAGGGAATAAGATTTTTCTTAGGCCATGGTTTCGAGTATTATATTTATGCCAAATATTTACATGTTAGTGCATTATTTTCAAGAACAATGAGTAATCCTGTGACTCCTAGAGACTAACAAAAATATACATTGTATCATGATCTTTTGAAGGCAAAAATCCCCTTTTTCAGACAAGCTGGAGTGGGGGAAGAAAGGAGAAAACCAGAATTAGTAACAGAAAAAGAAGCC
>JANRFK010001234.1:29439485-29449778 GCA_030068395.1 Apalone spinifera | reverse complement strand
ATGTTGACTTTCCTCCAACAAATTATATTCATCCATGCGTCTGACAATTGTATTCTTTACTACAGTTTCAACTAATTTGCCCAGTACTGACGTTACACTTACTGGCCTGTAACTGCCAGGATGATCTCTAGAACCCTTTTTAAACATTGGTGTCACATTAGCTGTCTTCCAGTCATTAGGTACGGAAGCTGATTTAAAGGATAGGTTACAAACCACAGATAATAGTTCATCAATTTCTCATTTGAGTTCTTTCAGAACTCTTGGGTGAATGCCATCCGATCCTGCTGACTTGTTACTGTTAAGTTTATTCATTTGTTCCAAAACCTCCTCTAATGACACCTCAGTCTGGGACAATGCCTTAGATTTGTCACCTAAAAAAAAGGGCTCAGGTTTGGGAATCTCCCCAAAATCCTCAGCTGTGAAGCCCAGTATGGCTTTGCACAGGGGCAATGCTTTGCCCCTGGTTCCAGTCATTTGGGCAGTAGCGCTCAGACTACTGTACGGTCTTTATACCTCCAATGGTTTGTAGAGCTCTTGGTGGGGATCTGCAGAATGAAGATTTTTTTTAATTAAGCCGTAATAAAGGAATGCATTACTGAGAAGAGGATCTTACAAAGTCTGTGGAAAGAAAATATTGGAAAAAACAGCACTGTTCCATCTTATGCATACCACCAAAATGGACAATACCCATTACAAATCCACCCCGAAAGGCTAGTCTAGTAAACAGATTAATCCACAAAATCAGAGCAAATGATGAAAAATGGAGTACATGAACTGAACAGTCTTCTCCACTTCCCAGTCAGCTGACAGGATTGTACCCAATGATGCATGTAGTTCTGTACTAGAAAAATGGAAGCAAACCTCTAGGCTACTTCCCAAGTCTCACCACAGTTGAAGGGGTCCAGAATTGTCATGAGATTTTGCTTACTCATGTTTTTTAGCACCAAAATCAAAACTCTACCAAGGGAAAAATAAAATGAGCAACATCACAGAAATACGAATTTACAGTTTTCTCAAATAAAAAGGGGGGAAAAAAACTTTCCACCAACCTTAATTTTTTATTCTGGAAGACTGTATAGTTAATGCAAATATGTAAATGTAGTTCACATTCAAAGCCAATTCAAGTGAGATGGTGATGTTATTTTAATTGGCTTAACTACACAGAGCGATTACCTGGATACATGATAAAATAAAAAAGGAAGAAGAAAACAAAAATAGGCTCTGGCTTGTAGAACAGACAAATCCATAAAATCAGGAATAAATAAAATAATGATAAATAGTAAAGAATAAAGTGATGATAAATAAGCAGAATGACAATATTTCATCCTCCAATAAGCAAGTATTAATCCAGCAACTGGATAAAATATATATAATGCCAGAAGCTACAACATATCACCCAGTATTAATCATTCTTATTGCAAGCTTTAATATATCATTGAAATCATTGCGCATTTTTCTCCTTCAGCCCTTAAAAAGGGCAGTGTTTGCAAAACCAGATCTTTAAGATTGGAAGCAAAGCATCTTACATATGCAAAGAACAACGAGGTGCACAAATACTTATATCTTGTTCGTTTGCTTGCTTGCATTATGTGTGTGCACGTGTGTGTACTTTGAATGTTCAATGATTTCACTGCTCAAAAAAGGCAGATACAGCAGCCTCCCCTTTTGTCTGTGTTAACATGAGTCTTCCCTTAGTTAATGCACGTGCATGAGATTTGTGGGTTTTTTGACTGCTTCCATGCATGCCCTGTGGAGACTAAGGGTAACATTAAGCTGCCTATGTTTTCTGTAGCTTCATCAGAAGATTATTCTCCACCAGGATTCTACACTATTTGAGAATTTCATTATTAAATAATGTTCTACTACTACTGACCAATATTTCCTCTAATTTATCCATGTATGTACAGAATAAATTTTGTTATGTGCACCAATAATAAAAACACATGCTGCTGGCTGTGGGCATTCTGCTAACATTTGAATCTCTCCTGGGCAAACACTCAGCTTTCAGGGGACACTGCTACTGACTGAACATTGAACACTCTTAAAACCAAGACAAAACATCTCATTCTGCTCCAGCATCAATACAGACTGAATAATAGTAGCAGCTCACAGAATGCTGCGTTATCTCTTGCATTCATACTAAGAGAACAAGAGTCAACATCAGAAAGTAAAAGAATGTTAAAAAAAAATACAGATACCTTCAGTGTTGTAAAACAAAAAGTAATGGTTGAAATTCTCAGCTGGTGTGAAGTGGCATAACTCCAACTGACTCAATGGAAGTAAGGTCAAAGATACTGAAGTGAACACCACCATAAAGAACTGAAGCTGAGAGCTATTAGTGTACTTTAACTAGAAATAGATGGCAAATATTTTGGAAGAGATAGATGTAGAACTTAGAAAAACTACAAAAAACACCCTACATGACCAGAACTAGGGAGAAAGGCAGGGGCTTATCCGTAACATAATCTTTGTATAAAGAAAATGGCATATCTAAATATCAATAGTTTTTTTTTTTTTATTTCCACCCCACCCCTCATTTAAAATCCCCTGAATAATCTATTTCCCCTCCCCTCTTTGTCATCACCTTCTCATACTCCTGGTACAGTAGCACCCTTTTGCACATAGTATGTAAAACCCACTAAAATCAATTTGGAGTTATCTGTTTTATCCTCTGTTGGTCCTTCCAAGTGGGAGCCACAGGCATCAGAGAGGTGGCCAATGAAAAGAGGGAGAAATCTTCCTTCCTTTGAAGTGGCAGGCAGGAGGGGAACACCAGAGCAGCGTTGGTGAGATCTTCCAAGCACAGCAAGGGGGAGTTGCAGTTCAAAGCTACAATCAGGAATTTTTGGGATCTGGGACAAAATGAAAAGGCCTCATAACTCATTCCAAAATTTCCAACAACTCTTTCTTTCCTTCTTTCTCCTCGCCCAAGTGGTTGGCCCCTGGGCTTTTTTAAAGCAATTTATATGAATTTGTTGGTTCTTTTATCATTCTAAATTGATACAATAGTTCTCTAACCAATGCAATTTGTTGAGGGATTGTATTCCAGTTAATCTCACCATATCATCACCAGGTGAGGTGATGCAGCTAGGGGCAGCACTGAAGTCAAGCCTTTATGGAACTGAGGCAAGACCAACATGCAACAGGAAAGCTCAGATGTATCCATTTGGGTGTATGCTTTTGCATGCACTGTGCCCACTGCTGTTCATGCCTCATTCTCCACATCCCTACCCCTCTTATTCACTCCTCTCTCACTTTATCAAGCTTTTCAGCACACAGCCATGCGCACATATACACTCCAGCCCCTTCCCACCTAACTTACACAACCACAGATGCACATCCTTTACCTTGTAGGAAGCAGGGTAAGGAATGGAGCCCTTTTCCAGAGGAAATCCTAGTTATTGGGGCTAGGAATAGATGAGCTCTGCTTCATCTATAGTTGCCAACTCTCCAGAATTGCCCTGGAGTCTCCAGGAATTAAAGATTAAAACTGTCATGTGATGAAACCTCCAGGTGTGACAACACTATGTACCACATGCTGTATAACAACATGAAAGGACCAAACTACCTCCTTATTAAGAAAGCTATTTACAGAGATGCAGCAACTGCAGCTAACATTCCAGCAATGTGCACACACGCTGGTTTCCTGGTGCCTCCTCCAAACTCTTCCCTCATATGCTTCTCTGTCCAAGGTCAATGCAGGTTACTGCTGGTTCAAGTTGTGCTTTTTCAGGGGCAAGGAGGCTGTCCAATTTCTGCTCTGAAATGCAGAGGCAGAAATTGGCCTTTTGTGGATTGGATCCATTCTGCATCTGAATATCTCCAAAGTTTAGTGTGCTCTGGAAAAGAAATCCTGATTTGCGTCCATCTTTGCTCAACTTAAGAAAGACAGAGGTAAGAAATAAGAAATCAGGACCCTTGTCAGTGGGTGTGATTTGCCTGCAGGCAAGGTAATACTAGGAAATCAAATAGCTATAAAAAGTGAGTATTTGAATTAAGCTGAGAACAACTATTGCTGTACAATTATTTGTTTTTGTAACTGTAGTTCAGAATATTTAAAATCTGATTTCTTATCACTATAAACTTTCACCAAGGGCTTCTTGCAGCTCAGTGACATAATGTGCTGTGATTTATCCCAAAGCAGTGAACATTTTGTGCTCAGGGTGTGTCTAGAATTGCATTTGCTTTTAGGAAACTTCTACTGCACTTTCAATTGGGTTTTAAAGCAGAGTCCGGAGATTTTCAGAGCTGTAATGTATCATCACATTTTTAATTGCTGAAATTGGCCATCCTGACACCAGACTGTGCCCTTTTATACTGGGCCTAATAATAAAAAGAGAAGCTACCAGAGGGAAAATTACATGAATCTGGTGTTATTCCTTCCAAGTCAGACTCAGGACAGGAACTGCCCTCTGGATACCAAACAACCAATGAATGTTTTACATACCAGGAAAGTCTACTCTAAACAAACAACTCCCTTAACTTCCATCTAGGGCTCATGTGGATAAAAGAAATGTGTTAAAAAACCCAAAACAAAACCACACCCCTAATCATCCTTACCATGCCAGCAAAAGTGTCTTGTGCAGACCTGGCTAGAGACTAAAAACAGAACATTAGAAACTTCACTGGAACCTTGATAAAGTTCATAAAAGCTCTGTATTTTCTCCTTTTCACATCAATCTGCAATCTTTCACAATTTTCCAAGAAATTCCCTGATCCTCTACACATACTTCACAAAAGCAGAGCATCCCTACTACATAGAAAAATATAGTTAAACTAAGCAGAGTAAAGGAAAGATCTCGTACAGAAATGGTACTAATCAATGAACTCTTCAGAACTACAACAGAATCTGGTAAGTTTATAAGGTATAAACTCTAAACTGTTTTTCGTTTAGCCTCAAGGAACAAATCATAGCATGTTCACTTTCTAAGAAGAATTCTCATTATTCAGTGGCTTATTCTAGAAGCCATCCTGGCCTTGAATTTCTCATTCACTGCATAACAAATTAACAAATTAATCTATTTAAAGCTGTGATGCAGTGTAGGATATCTAGGTTAGCATGTTGTATTATTCTGTACATCTGTGCTATTTCTGTTTGGACACTTCTCACTGGTAGGTTGAGAAAAGCTGTTCTCAAAAGACTTTCCTAGCTAATGTATGCAGACATACGTCCCTGGTGACCCATTGGGAGTGCTCTGTAGGGACACAAAAATGTTACTGAAATGTCATTAAGAATAATGGCTATGCATGGAGGATTGCAAAGTGGCAATCAGCAAGATAGTGCTTATTGTCTGTAGCTGTTGGGGGTTGAAATAAAGGATGAGGATGACCTAACCTGATTTGGGAAGATGACAAAATATGCAAATGAGCTCCTTAAATATCAGATTTAAAAAACGGGACTTTCTGGATAACAAAGGAACATGGTTTCCGTTAAAGAAAAGAAGCCATGCTGGGATGCAGTCTTCCTGGTTATTAGGATTCTCTCTCAAACTTAGGACACAAGCTCTGAAATGCAAGACAAAGCATTTTTATACTTAAAAATCTTAAGCTTATTTGCTAGCAAGCAATATTTAATTAATATTCATTAAACAATATTTCAATTAAACCATAGATAGAAAAGATAGAATCACCAGGCAGGTGAAAAGGGCTAACTGGGGGCATGCCCACTCCTCCACCCCATCTGGAACTGCTCCAGTCCCGAGCCTACCACTCCCTCCCCCAAAACCTTTCACAGAGGGTGGGGCGGGCTGCAGCTCCCCCCAGTTAGTACAGGAACATTGTGGACTGTTTCCCTTTGTCAGAGACTGAGGGGAAAGCGCACAGTTTGCTCCATTTTTTGGTTTAGCTGGGGAGCACAGGGAGCAGAGAAAACTGGACCTGCCCCAGTCAGAGACACTTCTCACCTGGCTCCAAACCGCTGTGGTAAGACAGGGCTGCGGTAGTCCTCTCTCCCTGGGGAAGCCTGGATACTGAACCCCTCAATCCCAGCCCCACACTAGAGCAATGATTTCAATGAAGAAAAATAGAAATTAATTGAGTTAAGGATCTAAGCAAGCCAGGGAAATCTTCTAGTATATCAGTATTTTTATCCCCTTCCAAACCCTTACTTCGCATGTTAATTTAAAAAAATGTTCGGCCCTCTGCATATTATGCCCTGGGGCAGTAGGCCTTTTTTTTTTTTTCCCCCTGAGGTCTTTTATTTTGGCTGTGTTTGGACTTGTGTTACTTTTCTAAATTAGAACAAAATGCCAAAGCCCTCTGACCTATTACTACATTTCTTCCAGTTTCCTCACAGCAGGGCTAAACGCATAGCGGAACGAAGTGTCCCATTAAAATCTAGCAAAAGTAAGCCAATGCCTCTTTCTCTGACTGAATTTTGCCGTTACACAAGGTTGAGAGATTCCCTAACAGAGCTTCAAGACTTCTGCTAACATTGTTCATTTAAAAGTGTCAGCACACTGTTCTTTCTTTAAATACCTGAAAAGCTAAAGTTGTGCGCTTTATAACAAAAAGGATAAAGTCTGCGTTTGAAGCCTTTTCTACACAGACAATTTCTTATTCTTTGTATCTTTTTATTTCCAGAAACAAGTTTACTTATGTATACAAAACTGAAGAGAGAAAACGTGACTTATTTTCAGCTCAGTGTCATCTTCAGAATCGCGCATATATTTTAGGTCACTATTTCAGAAACCAAAGCAGATTTTCTTTTAAGGAGCTGATATTCGTTCCATTTTACTGCCTGATTATAGAAATGGCTGGGCCGCTTCCTTCAGAAATGTACCAGTCTATGGAAGTTCTATGAGGAAAAAATAAAGGAAGAGTGGCAAAGCTTCACAAACTTGTAGACACAATAGGCTTGCTGATAATGGGGTCCTTCTCATGGGTGATGAGCTGATACAGGAAAATTCACCCCCACACATATCCATTTATTAAACTTTATAGACCCAGAAGTTAATCTAACCCATGGCTAGGGTCACGTCCTTTCATGGCGGTTGATGGGAGCTCAAGCTTAGCATTCAGTCCTCAAAATGCTCTATTTAGAACCCAATACAGTAGAAACGCATTGCATTTTATAATGGTTACTTTCATTTGTTAATAAAAAAAAGCTGCATCCTCACTTCCCAGTAAGCAGATAGTGTATTGAAACCTTACTGAAAGTTCAGTTTCACTTATACACAATAGACTACAGAACGTTGACTAGTACAGTCTAAAACTCTAAAGTGTTACCAGAAATGATTTAACTCAAGTGAATTTTTCAAAATAAAGGTCAATTTGGAGATTCATTATCCTTGCTATATTTTTAATATGCGCATTTACACACTCACCAATTTGCCAAATTAAGTAATTTATCATAAGCAACCTACTAATTAGCAATTATCTCCTCCTTTCGACCATCCTGCAAAGCTGTCCCCATTAGACCCTTAAGCCTTCTACAATCTCTTTTTCTTTCTGTTTCCTCCCTTGTTTTGAGGATGGTGGGCACAGAAAACTTCTGACTAGGTCACTAGACAGGTTGGCAGTAACCAAAAGTTGCTGCTATCTAACAGCTATTTAGTGGTGTACCTGAATTGAGAGAGTAATCAATCCAGGTCCTAATGGACAAGTGATCACAGTATAACACACCATTACCACTGGTGCGGATCTGGCTTCCCAAGAGGCATCCTTGGAAAAGCCAGACTTTTGTTCGGTCCTACTTCACTGACCTATAATGGAGGGCATATTTGATTGGGCTACGCTACGCAAGGTATATTTCTGTGACCCAGGAAACTGTCCAGAATGCAGCTGAACTTTATTAATTTTTTTGTGCATTTGGCACAAATGATAGAAGGGCAGAGAGGAGTCCAACTATGTATACTTACGTTAGTGCATAAGAGTGCAACGGGGTAGTTAAGTATACAGATTCTCAACATCACTACCACATTTGTACAACTCTTGGAAAATAAAACATTCTAATGGCTTTACTCACACTGACAGTATTTTACCACTATTGACATCACTGGGACTAATGACAGATTATGCACTATTATTATTACACTAAAATGCTTCAGATGAAATGTATTTTTATATTGATACTCAAACACTTTAATTTTTCAATTAGCGTAGTTCTCTTATTATTATTATTCTGTTTTATTCCCTGATCCATGTTTTCAAAAATGTTGGCCAATTTTATTAAGTGGAGCATCGTTGAGACACGAAGTTCATCTGAACAAAGATGTGTACAAACATTAAACCTGTTCTGTGTAACAAGTTCTGATTGCATGTTTACAGTCTGTTGCATCTTTTTCATTAAGCCAGAAAGAACTAATTAGCCCCCTACTACCACCTTAAAAAAAGAGAGACAATGGAAAAACCTGTCACATTCAAGTATTTGCTCTTGCAAGACACCTTCTCTACCCTCAGCTTTCAGTCTAGGGAATGTAAGTAGATTTTCTGTGGCTGAAAAGTGAATTTACTTTTAAAATACCTAAAATGTTTACAAAAAATTGGAAAGAATAGCTAACCTCTTGCAATATAAGAGAAGCATGTTTTTGAAATGTCTTCATGAGCCATTCAAAACCACCTAAAACCTCACTTTAAGAAAAGTTGGGCAGAGGTTCATGATTGTTCTTTGCTGCTAGGAGACATGTCATCTAGTAGGCCGCTGAAGTATGGGCCAGTGGTGTAAACACAAGGCTGGGATGCAGGAATTCCTGTTTTTACTCCTGGCTCTGAGTCATACCTAATGTGGCATCAAGCAAGCTAATCATCCTTTGGCCACATTTATACTTATCCGCAGATTGACACTCCAGAGGTTGATCTTCTGATGTTCAATTTAGTGGATCTAGTAAGGATCCACTAAATTGAATGCTGAGGGGCACCTCTGTTGATGCCAGTACTCCTACTCCTTGCGAGGAGTAAGGGAAATCGGTGCCAAAGTTCAAATTAAAGTACATTGACTCCAGCTATGCAATTAACATAGCGGGAGTTGTGTATCTTAATTTGAACTTATCCCCTAGCATAGACCTGGCCCTAGTTATCCAAACAGATAAAACAATGGGAGAAATGTGATTTACCTGCCTTGCAGAGGTGCTATATTAAAGCTAATTATTATGTACATAAAAATCTCTATAAAACTACAAAGTGTTATTTTTAGCACCAACAGACACCCTAGAAATATTAAATCAGGTACGCCACAGCTGCAAATTGGAATTACCCTTTCTAAATAGCATTGCTATATTTCAAATGATTTTCTGTGAAATAATACAGACACTGATGCACTGGTTACCATAGTGCACACTCATATCTCTGAAACATTTCTGCATCAGACGCAGTGCTCAAAAGAAAGGGCTCTGCTGCCCAGAATTCTAAATTTCTCTCTCTCTCAGCAAGCTGTCCATAAAGCAGAATTGAATATGGAGTAGCATCACCTTCTTTGACAGTAGTACCCAAATCCTCAAACAATGGCTACGTGGCAGCCTAGAGTGCCTATAGGAGTTGCCAATTAATTTGTAGAAAATGAAGATGACTGTTCTTCTAGACTTAGCATAAGATGTGATTGATGAGAAAAAAATGAAGCAAACAAATTTCAGACGAGAGCAGTGTAAAGAAATTCAGTTAACATCGGCTCAGTCCTGCTGCTGGCTCTGCAAGGGAACAGAAGTCCATTGGCAGAGAGCTAGATGTGGACTCAGGGTCTAGAAGTCCAATGCTGCAATAAGGGTACGTCTAGACTTGCATTCACTTTTGAAAGAAGCTATACAAATTTGGCAATAAATTTGCATATCTTCTTCCGATCGCTTTTTTTTAAAGAGGGTGGGTTGGAGGGTCGAAAAAGCAAGCAGTTTACACGCGGTTCTTTCGAAAAAAAACTTTTCAAAAGAACCTTCTTGTTCAAAAATTGAGCTTTACATATGCTACCTACTGAAGAAAGTAATCACACTGAAGACAACGGAACTACTTGCTTAAGTACATACAGTCTTCGACTTTATGACGTTCGTGTAACCATGAATAGCACTTACGACTTATAAACTGACAGTTTCATCTTTCCAACATCGGTTTTGACTTTACGATGCCCGAACACAAGTTAATATTTTCATAGGTGCACATTAGGTGGACAGCTAAGCACGTACGGGGGGGAGGAGGGAGAGAATGTATCAAGGTAGTGAGTTGTTACCTACCAGCCCTGTGCTCTTGAAAAGCCAGGGAGTGACACTCATGGAAAACCATCCCCCGCCCCCTCAGGTCTTTTCTAGAAAAGACGACAAAGCAATGAAAAGGCCGGGGAAGACACACCTAAACTGCTTCAGACAAGGG
>JANRFK010001234.1:29408279-29439385 GCA_030068395.1 Apalone spinifera | reverse complement strand
ACCTGGAGAACTCCCTCTTCAAACTCCCTGTTAGCAGTGCCTGTTCGCAAGCTGGGAGTATTTATGGCTATTAGAGCCTTACAAATTCACATCCATGATAAATGCATCATGGACTATGAAATCTAGTCTCCCTCTAAGCCTACCTGCCCCTCCCCCCAATGAAATCTGGTCCTTTATGTGCTTTTATCCTATACTATAGAGATTTCAAGGGGAGACCAGTGTTTCTAAAATAAGGGATCCTAACCCAAAAGGGTATTGCAGTGGAGCCGCAAGGTAATTGTGGGAGGGTCACAATATTGTCACACTCACTTCACTTCCTTCAGAGCTGGATGGCTATTGAGGTCCTCTGCAGGCAGCAGAACAGCAGTAAAAGTGGCAATACTATATCATGCCATCCTTACTTCTATGTTGTTGCTGGTAGTGACTCTGCTGACCAGCAGCTGCCGCTCTCCAGCTGCCCAGCTGTGAAGGCAGCACATCCAACAGCAGCAGCATCTCAGACAGGTAGCAGTGCCACAACCCCTCCTACAATAACCTTGTGAACTCCCTCACACACAACTCCTTTTTGGGTCAGGAACTCTACAATTACAACATTGTGACATTTCAAATGTAAATGCTAAAATCATGAAATTTATGATTTTTAAAATCCTATGACTGTGAATTTGACTAAAATGGACTGTGAATTTGGTAGGGCCTTAATGATGATCTAAAGAAAGAACAGGGGGAGAGTCTAATGCTGAGCCTTTTAAGGCAAGGGAGTCTTTATGCATTTTAAAACTAGGTGAAGCTGCCAGTGCAGATAGAGAAGTAGCTCATGCTTTTCCTGAGACATTGGCTGAAACCAATAAAGAGGCGAGTATTGTGCTCAGCAAATTTTGAATGTTGACAAAACAGGGCTCTTTCAGAATCTGCATTGCCAAAGAGGAGAAATCCAAGCCAGGGTACCACACTGCTTATGATAGGTTCACTGTTTTACTTGGTGCAAATGCTGCAAGTGATTTTAAACTTGACCCTTTGCTTGTGCAACATTCAGAAAACACAAAGGCATTTATCCCAGTGATATGGAAATCCAATCCTAAAGCGTGCATCAATAAGAACATTTTTTAAGGATTGGGTTGATCATCATTTTGTGCCAACTGTCAGGAATTATTGTAGCAAAACCAATCTGGCATTTAAAGCACTGTTAATCCTCCACAATGTTCCTGGTCACCCAACTATCCTTGGTGATGTATATACTACTCTAAGTGGTGTTTCTGCCTTTTCCCCCCATGACCTCACTTTTGCAACCCAGAGACCAGGGCAGGGAAGGGGCCCATAACTGCATCCTTCAAAGCGTAGGATCTTACGAGCACATTTGCTCAGGTCATCAAAACAACTGAAAAGGAAGGTGATTCAATCCTAAAGGAATTCTGGAAGGGCTTTGATGTTTACAAGGCAGTTAAGAACACTGGTGACTCATGGAATTAAGTGAACAATAAAATGTGAATGGTGTTTAGAGAAAATTGTGTCCTGAGTTTGTATGTCAGACTTCCAAGACTTTACAGACACCGTTTAAGAGGTGACCAAAAATGTTGAAATGGGCAAAGAATTGAACTTAGACATTGCACCAAAGATGTTTATGAGTTGCTGGCATCACATTCTGAAGAATTAACTAATGAGGACTCATTCAATTAGAATATCAAAAAGAAGCAGAGAAGATGATGATGCGCCCATTATTGAATGGATTCCTTCTTGTAAAGTCTCCACAAGAAAACTGTTGGCTGACACATTTCAACATTTGGAAGTTGCTATGTTCCTGTTAGAGGAATACAACCTCAACATTAAATGCAATGCATATCCAACATTTACAATTTCAACAGAGAAACTTACAAGGAAAAGAGGAGAAATGAGTTCAAACTTCCTTGGATACTTGAAAAAAGCAGACAAGACTACAGAAAAACCTGCAGGCTAGACTCCTGAGAAGACTCTAGACAACAACCCTTCAAAAAGTCTAAACAAGAGTCCTTCAAAAAGTCCAGAAAAGTTACTCCAGATAAGTCTTTCCAAATCACCTCAAAAGCCCTTGAAAACCAGACACAATTAGACCCACCCAGCTCAGAAAAGGGTGTCTGAAATCCTTCATTCCTTCAGGTTTCTTAGCCTATAAATCATATAACACGACCAGCAATACCCAAGAATGAAGGCATGTAAAAACATTTAAGGCTTTAAAATTTGTTTATGCTTTATAGATCATTTGTACAGTACATATTTCTTTCCAGAGAGTATCTATTGTCAGGTTCTTATATTATTTTATGTTAATATGACTGCTCTTTACTATATAAATAATGTAGCTATACCTATATTACTCATCTGGAAGTGATTTGGTACAAAAATCTGGGTTGTTTTGGTGAAAATAGTGTATCAGACTCTAGTCTGAGTTACATTTCGACTTCAGACACAATTTTCAGGAACCAGCTGTGTCATAAGTCCAAGGACTGCCTGTGCTATTCAGTGTGAGTAAGCTGTGCAGTATCAGAGCCTCAGAAGTAAGAACATTAAAATATAACAAAGCTGGCTAGAACATTTTTTTTAAATATGCTATTTCATCAAACTTGTATTGGCTTTGAAACTTTTGTTGGGCATGTTTTAGTTTAAAAGAAACCAAACAAAAAACCCAAAAAACCCAAAACAAAACAAAAACAAACACCAGACTCCTGCTGGGTGCTTAAAGTTCTGTCCTGGGATGTGGGAGTCTCAAGTGCTGGCCCTACAATATGGGAATCTGTTTATGGTACTCTAAACTCTTGTCTGTTCTCTCAATTTTTCTTTCATCAGTCAAATAATTCTTTTCTTCAATTAGAAATGTGTAACTACACAATAATGATGTTTTTAAGTAAAACTATGGAATTTCCACATGTTCAACATTCTGTTGTCTATCTTCATGATGCAAATGATTTATAAATAAGTTTAAAACCACAAAAACTTCCCTTGCTGTTACGCAGACCTTTTCTTTTCAAAATGTCTGCTAAATCTTAAGTAACCATAAAATAAAAAGAACAAGGAGTCCAATGGCACTTTAAAGACTAAAAAATTGATTAGGGTACTAGAGTATCAGCTTTTGTGAGCTACAACTCATTTCCTCAGATCATAGAATCATAGGACTAGAAGAGACCTCAGGAGATCATTGAGTCCAACCCCTGCCCAAAGCAGAACCAATCCCAACTAAACTATCTCCGCCCGCGCCAGGGCCTTGCGTTAAACCAGGACATAAAAACCTCTAGAAATGGAGATTCTACCTCCTCTCTAAGTAACCCATTCCAGTGCTTTGCCACCCTCCTGTTTTTGTGCACAACAAAAACAACACTAGAATCTGGGTGGTGAAGAAACTAGTGAAAATTCTCCAAAATGCTGCTGTGGGAGTATTATTGTAGCTGGAGCAGACATGAGCAGAAGCGGACCAAACACAAAGCAAGAATGGAAAACACACACCTTGGAATGGCAGATTAGCTATTCTGATCAGATCATATGATGTAAGTGTTTGATCCATTAACAGAGGAAGATTAGAAACTGCCTTACTGCAGCTGTGACTCCTTGTAAGTAACACCAAGATCAGCTAAAACCATACTCCAAATGATCAGCACCTAGTGCAACTGCATCCAAGGAGAAAGCATTGATGTCAATAATAGTTAACTTCCAGGGCTCTTTAATTGACCCACTCACAAATCCTGTTACAAAATAAGGTAACTGACTGCTTCAATTAAAAGATAATGCTTCACAGCTACTTCACTTAGCTTTTCTCATTAAAAGAAACATTATATGTTCATACGAAACTTGGGCTTTGTATGAAAACCTGATAGGAAGGTTTGCTGATGCTCCGCCTCGAGTAGAATATTTATGAGCAGTGGGAATTACAAATGAAGAAGTCACTGAGAATAAAAAGTGGGCTGGGATTTTTCTTTTTAATCTGGACTGTATTTAGTCATCTCAAAACTAGTGAGTATGTTTCCCCCCGAGGATAAAAAGACATTCCCTACTAAATATTTATTTGGAAGTGACCTCTCTAAATGCACTCCAAAACCCCTTCCTGGTCATTTCTTTTATTGAACAGTTATATTACATCTAACTGCTCAGATCAGGAGGCTGGTGATTGCAAATGCAAATTTGCTTCAAGCAAGAATTAAAATAGCATGAGATGTAGATAGCACAGAGTTGGGTGATTAGAAATGGATAGACACAGAGAAAGATGTAGTAATGGCCCTTTCAGTGAGAATGTTTATTTTAATACCTTAATAACGTATTTTAAAATGACTGCATCTGCACTAAGTGAATAATAAAACGCTTAAGCAAGAAAACACCTTTATAAAAAGTAACGCCCATTCTCCAGACCCATTTGTTCTGTTAATATACAAATAAATCCCCCCCCAAAAAAGCAAAATAGAGAGGATATTTTTCTCTAGCATCTATTTTACTCATGTGTGAAGCAAAGTCCCTTTTCTTCTCTAATAATTAGTTTCAAGGTAATAATGGACCATATACCCCATCTTGCGTCCTTCCCTTTGTATACACACACAAATGACCCAATTTAGCAGGGCACTGCAGGAGTCTCAAGAGACAGGTAAAGAACATGAAAATATTCATAGGAAGAAAGGCGTGTCATTATCTCCAGGCTCTGCTCACTAGACTGTAATTGGAAACACAACTCTCTTTAGCAGATGGGTCTCCTGGCCTCTTTCCAATCCATAAATTTGTTTGTCTATCAAGACAACCCAAAGTGAGAATCTAGCAAGATTTAGGGAGTATAGCAAAAAATACACTTCCTAATACACGTTTAGTTATTCCTGATTTGCCAAAACTTCATTCGTGAGAACAGTGTTATAGAAAGAAAACCTATGAGAGACTGAATATTTCAGTTAATTAGTTACTGGCTATAGAGCCTTCCACTTCCAGGTGACTAGGTCAAAGCCTGTATTCCCTCTAATTTTTCTTACCACTAAGCAGAATGAATTTTATTACATGCACCTTTATTATGGAGGTGATGTGCGACTGGGGTTGGGCTGGGTTCGGGAGAGGTTTGAAGTAAAGAACGGCTACTGTGACTCACTCCAGCTCTCTCTCCTCATAGCAGTACATGGGAGGAAGGAGAAAGAAGCCTCTCTACAAGAGCCTGGTCAAAGCTGGGCTGACAATGGCAGGGGCTGGGCTGGGATCCAGAATCCCTGTCCTACTGGAGGGTGGTCTAGGTTGGAGCTTGGGATCGGACAGCCTTCACCCAGCTTCCATAGGTCCCTGACCTGCGTGGCTTCCTTGAGAACCTGCACAGCACTAAACAGGCATTACAGGAAACTTTGGCTAAAGCTGTTCTTTGAACGTAGTCACACTCATTATCCTCTGATGAGTAGGTGATGTCAGTCCAATTACCTTTCAGAATAATTATATCATAGAATGTTAAAATCATAGAATACTGGAACTGGAAGTGACCTTACAGCAGGACAAAGCACCATCTAGATCATTCCTGAAAAGGGATTGTCTAACCTGTACTTAAATATCTCCAATGATGGAGATTCCACAACCTCCCTATCATAAAAACTGCCGTTACAATTAGTAATCTAGTGGCAGGCTTCACAGAAGATCTCAAAAAGTGAACTACCTTAACTTCTGTGGTAATCCTGCCAACCCAGGATTTTGTGGGCTGTTTGTATTGCTGATGTCTGTTCCGCAGCTAAATAGTGGATGAGTGTCTTCAAGATTGTCAATCTAGCACCAATCACAAGCATTAAAAAGTCATCACAGTTTCATCTACAAGAGAACGCTCTGTGTGTGATCCCTATACGGAAAATAGAATTCTTGTGTTTGTGCAAGTTTAACTGATGGTGAACAGTATCATATTGATAGCCCCAAAGTCTGTTGAATGAGCACAGGGGTGGGCAATAATTTTTGATGGGGGGGCCACTCCAAGAATTTGGTAAGTTGTCAAGGCCTGCACTTTTCCATGATATTAATGGAGGAGTTGTGGTGTCTGGGATGGAGGTTGGGTACAGAAAAGAGCTTGGGGTACAGAAGGAAGTGTGGGGTCTGGGAGGGAGTTTGGGTGAAGGAGGTGGTGGTGACTTGGGGCAGGGGATTGTACTGGTTGAACCTCACAGATTCAGGATTCTCTGGTCCAGCAACATCTGTGCTCCGGCAGAGCCATGGATGTTGTTGGATCAAAGAGTCCTAGAGGCAGCTGAGACAACGCAGGGGCTGAGGAGTTCCATCTGGGCCAGGCAACATTTGGGGAGCCCCCACCATGGCTGGGGAACCCCCAGCATCAATGATAGGGCAGGGCATCCCAAGGACAGGAACCCCAGGGGCAGCTAGCAGGAGAGTACTGACCTCCCCTGGTCCAGCAAATTCCCTGGTCCAGGACAGCTCAGGTCTTGAGGGTGCCAGACCAGGAGGTCCAACCTGCAGTGCAAAAGGCACTGCAGGGTCTGGGAGGAGATATGGGTGCAGGAGAGGATTCTAACCTCCAGGAGCGGTGTAAGAGGGGGTGCAGTGTCTGTGAAAGTATTGTGACATGGAGCGGGGGTGCAGGGGTTTGGGTTTTGACCTGGGGCAGGGAGCTGAGGTACAGGAGGGTGTGGGGTTCCAGGCAAGGTTCCCTCTAACCTTGGCAGCACAGTCCCACAGCTGTTTAATCAGCTCTGCCCAATCGGGGGCTCAGGGCTTCATGCAGCTTAGCGGGAACCTTGGTGCCAGGTACAGACTGGCCAGGATACATTTACCTTAGGTGGCTCCCAGCCAGCAGCCCAGCAGGAACCTCGGGCAGGCTCTCTCCCTGCTGGATGTCCTCCACACCACTTAAAGAAGCCAGCTGCTGGCACTATGTGCTCTCTGCATGCCATGAACCTTTTGCAGGGAGGCCTTCCACACACTGCCTGTGCCATAAGCATGTCCCAGGCAGTTCCCATTATCCAGTTTCCGGACAATGGGAGCTGAGAGATTGTGTTGAGGCTGGGGGGGAGGGGCAGTGCGTGAAGCTCCCTCCCCCCCATCCCCAGGCATGCAGTGAGTACAAGGCCCAGCAGCTGGTTGCTTTGAACACTGTGTGGGCCGTGACAGGCAAAAAGATTGCCCAAGGCTCCCACCGAGCCATGGAATGGTGGTCGGACAGATCCAGTGGTTTGGAGCCAGCCTGAAGGCCATATTTTGCCTGCTCCTGGATTAGCACATACCAGATTTATCAGGATATATGGTAGTACAAGCTTTCCCATACTGACCACCACTATGCCTCATCTTAGTCCTGGAGGGAATCACATCTAAGATGAATCTGATCAGATTTTCCATGCCCTTTCATTACTTGCTCTCTCTTCAGCAAGTGACAAGATTGCCAATTATCATAAACTGGACTGATGATACTAGTGATGAGTTCTTGTCCATTGAGAACTCACCTGTGGCCACCAGATTCTTTATACAGGCCACTGAATAGCTATCAGATAGCGTCTTCTTTCACTTACTGTCACAGCAGAGCAAATAGTGTGGAAAATAATATGCAAACATTTTGGTGACTTCCAAATACAATTTTGCTTCAGCTGTGTTTCAATCTGTTTTTATTTGTTTTTTGTGAATGGCTTGTTTGTATAAAAGTTTGCACAGAACAAATTTCAGGAATGTATTGGATTGATGGAGGAGGTGCCCCAAAACCAAATTAATTTTCAGTCAGAAAAGGGTAACAGGGAAGAAAATGGATAAAGGAAACAATGGATGAATTGCATCAAAGATGGCAAGCAGATGCACTGCCCCAGATGAAGATGGCAGATGCTTGCATGACGACTTGACCTCAGATGATAAGTTATGAGGAAAAAGCAGTAGTACTAATCTATTAATTTAAATTTTTGTAGGAAGATTTTCATGCAACCAATAATGAACAAGCAGTTTGTAGAATGAAATTAGTATGCAAAAATTACTAGTAATGGCAAACAAGTTTGTTTAAATTGCAGTCTAGTTGCAATCAATCTGAAATTAGAAAAAGAGCTAATACACCAAGTAAATTCCTCATTGCACCTGTAATAATTACTAACCAAGGTTTAAAGGTAACCTACAGAAAAAAGACTCTATTGTTTAGGTCAACAGAAATTCTCTAAATTATCCATTTCCACAAAAATATAAATTTAATATAGGAATATTATCCATGGAATTAATAAAACACAGATTTTCTTTAAGAAATTAAGTTCAGTATTAGAAAGAAAAAGCTTCAGAGGTGTAGAAAGAAAGCAATAAATACTTGCAATATGCAGTTTTATTTGATTATGCTCAGTAGCTATTTGTTCCCTATACTGTATAATTTATGCAGATTAAAGGTTCAATTCTATTACCCTTGTTCACATTAAGCCAGCTCTTATTTCACTGGCACTACTCAGAGTAAGGCACTTCTCAGCAGCACTGCTAAGAAGGATCTGGGAGTTGTGGGGGAGCATACCTCAAAATGTGTCAGCAATGCAGTGTTGTTGAAAAAAAGCAAATGCAATTTAAGGTTACATGAACAGGAGCACAGCATGCAAATCATGGGAGGTGATAGTACTTCTTAGGAATCAGCTAAAGTGCGGAGTCCTATTTCGGTCACCAGCGTATTGAAAGCTGGTAGACAAACAAGCAACAAAAAATGATCAAAGGGATGGAATGAAAACCATATGAGCAAAGGCTAAAGGAACTGAGTAGGTTTAGTTTGTAGAAGAGGAAATTAAAGGGGGACATGACAGCAGTCTGTGCATACTTGAAAGGCTGGCATAAAAAGATGGGGGGAAATGGTTTTCTCTTGTCAAAGAGGGCAGGACAAGAGGCAAAGGGTTCAAACTACCAGATAGCAGATTTAGATTAAATCTCAGGAATAACCTTCCTAACTAAGTGCAGTAGGATGATGGAACAGACTGCCTTGGGAGGTTGTGGAAGCTTCTTCACTAGAGGTTTCAAAAGGAGGCAGGATAACCATCTGTCTTGGATGGTTTAGACATGACAGTTCCTGTGTTTTGACAGACGATTTAGACTAGATTTCCCTTGCAGCTCCTTCTAACTATAATTCCTTTAAAAATAAATATACAAAATGGTTCCAAACACAAAAGTCTATGTCAGAATGAAGCATTTATGTATACCAAACAGTTTTCTTAGTGAAAAACACTTGTTCACTAACCGCTTGTAAGTTTTATTGTCTCCATAGTGCATCCAAAGAGAGAAGATACCTAGAGGTTAAAATTAGCAGTAAATATCTATTGCACCATATGGCTGTAGTATACCTAGACTTTAGTAAAGCATTTGATATAGTCTTGCATGACCTTCTTATCAATAAACTAGGGAAATACAACCTGGATGGGATTACTATAGGGTGGGTACAGAACTGGCTGGATGACCGTTCTCAGAGAGTAGTTATTAACAGTTCACAATCGTGCTGGAAGGGCATAACAAGTGGGTTCCGCAGGGGTCTGTTTTGGTACCGGTTCTGTTCAATATCTTTATCAACAATTTAGATGATTGCAGAGAGAATACGATTATTAAGTTTACAGGTGATACCAAACTGGGAAAGGTTGCCCATGCTTTGAAGGATAGGGTCATAATTCAAAATGATCTGGACAAACTAGAGAAATGGTCTGAGGTAAATAGGATGAAGTTTAATAGGGACAAATGCAAAGTGCTCCACTTAGGAAGGAACAATCAGTTTCACACATGCAGAATGGGAAGTAGTGTCTAGGAAGGAGTCTTGCTGAAAGCGATGTAGAGGGCAGAGTGGACCACAACCTAAATATGAGTCAACAGTGTGACACTTGCAAAAAAAGCAAACGTGATTCTGGATGCATTAGCAGAAGTGTTGTGAGCAAGACACGAGAAGTCATTCTTTCGCTCTACTCTGTACTGATTAGGCCTCAGTTGGAGTATTATGTCTAGTTCTGGGCATCACATTTCAAGAAGGATGTGGAAAAATTGGGGAAAGTCCAGAGAAGAACAACAAAAATGATGGAAGGTCTAGAAAACATGAGCTAGAGGGAAGACTGAAAGAATTGGGCTTATTTAGTTTAGAAAAGAGACTATTGAGAGGGGACATGATAGCAGTTTTCAAGTATCTATAGGGTGATACAGGGAGGAGGGAGAAAAAAAATGTTCTCCTTGGCCTCTGATGACAGGGCAAGAAGCAGTGGGCATAAATTACAGCAAGAGAGGTTTAGGTTGGACATTAGGAAAAACTTCCTAACTGTCAGGAAACACTGAAATAAATTGCCTAGGGAGATTGTGGAATCTCCATCACTGGAGATATTTAAGAACAGGTTGGATGATCTAGACAGTGCTTGGCCGTGCCCTGAGGGCAGGGGACTGGACTCGATTTTCTCTCGAGGTCCCTTCCAGTTCTAGTGCTCTAAGATTTTTTCTCCCATGGTGGAACTCTTGCATTCAACACAGCTTGAAGTGGGACTGAAAGAAACAAGAATAAAGTTCTTAATTTTTAAACAAAAACAAATCTTCCATAATACTATGTGTATGCTGGATTTTTCTGAACAGTAATTCTTTTACATGACTGTTCATTTAACATTTTTACAACAGTATTTATTTGTGACAAATAAACTAGACATTATAGAGAACAGAAAAAAAAACCAGAATTACACAATTAAGATTTCATTAATTATCCCCCTTTCTGAATGGCCCATTTATCAAATGTCATCCCTGTAAACAAGCAAACTCCAGCAGTGACTTCAGCCCAGATGCCACAGAAACAAGCACCTGTGTTTTCTCCCAGCCCCTTGTGTATATTGAATATAATAGACGCAAGATGATATGCATGGATGCATTATGCTGACAGTCTCTGAAAATTTTAAGCAACGCCTTCTGTGCATTCCTCAGAGTCAAACTCCTCTCAAAGCAGCTAAAGGTATCCTGAAATGATGAATGGGTCCTATGAAACTCAGCATTATGTCTTACACTTCCTTTGAATCCTTGGACGTATATCCTGTCATTACTAGTGCTGTTCATCCAAGTTGAAAAGGTATCTGGAATTGGGAAATTTCTTTGTTCATTTCACTTTGTTCCCAGAGGATCTGTTTCTGATCTCAGTTACATCATATAAATTCAAGGTAACTTCACTGAATATCTCAGTGCCATATCTCTAATTTACACAGGTAATTTACACAGGTGTTCACAAGATGAGATTCTGGTCCAACCGATGTACCTGCATTTTACAAGTGAAATTTATTTATTTGTGGAATCTGAACATTTTTACCCCTCTCACAAAACTAAGAGGATGTTGAATGGCCTGATATTAAAAGGTACAAAACGGGAAGGTAGGAGACCTGAATTTGCCTCAGATTTCCTGTCTCATTGGACATGGTACTTCTCCATATCCTAATTGCCTCACCTGCGAGTTGGAAGATCAAGTGTCCTTTGATAACATTAGGGGTTTTTTTCCCCCACTTAAAAAGATACTCCGATATGAAAATAGATTAATACAATTATCAGATTCACAAAAACACAATGGCCAAGACAGGCATTTTGCAATCTGTCCTGAGCAAGGACACAAGTAGCCACTCAAGCCCCAGAACAGTCCAGGAAATGAATTGTTCCCTGAAGAGATTATGCTATGCCAACATTTTTCTGGGCATAGTTTACCTCTCTCTCCACATCAATTCAGTTGCACTTAGTTTCCATCTTTCTGCATGAGAGAGGGAAACGAACGGCTCAATGAGAGCTGTTCTTCTCAGAACACTGACCTGCAATTCAGGTTGCCTGTGCTGGGGAGTAAGAGCTCACCCTGCACTCTAAAGTCAATAGGACCTTTACAATGGACTCTAATGGCCACGGGATCAAGCTCTTAGAAAGTACTTTACATCCGCTAACTTCTTGTGTAGGCATGCACACTGACACATGATTAAGTTCATTAGTAATAGGCATTTCTTCTAAATATAGCCATAAATAAGTCAACATAACTAGTATATTTCAGTGTTCCAAAATAGTGTTCTGACAATTGAACAGCATGGGAGGAGGAGGGAGAGAAGATCAATTATAAACAATTAGATCATAACACAAAAAGACATCCAAGTACAGGAGGAAGGAAACATAAAATTTTAGTAATGCATATTTGTAGATCTGAGTTTACACAAAAATTAATTTAAGTAATCTTTATTTCTCAAATCAGAAAAAAGCTAAACTGTGTTACCATCTTATTTCTATTGAAGTCAATATAAGTTTTGCTGTTAACTTAAACTTAAGCAGGTTGTTTGCAAAAATTATTCCACCTGACACTAAGAACAACAATCTCACTTACAACAATCTGATTACTGGCAGCTGTAAGGGGATAAAAGGAATATGGAGCCAACTCTTCCCAGAAAAGAATGTTCTTGGCTTACACACAGCAAGCTGAAATGTGAGAAACCATCCCAGGATCATTAAAAATTCAGCTGGTGAAATGAGGAATCAAGCATTTTTCAAACACTTAAGAATGTGAATAAGGAAATGTGTTCAGATTTGAAGATGAAAAACGCTATCAACCATACAATTAGGGACAAAAATGGTATATTCAGTTAAAGTGGAGGTTTGTGCTGAAATGGCAAAGGAGGGACAGGCTACACTGGGATTCTGCAGCTCTGGCACTATGTTCAGCCCTATCCCAGGTTCTAACTCAGCAGTGGGCAATAACTGGCCTGAGGGCCAGATACAGTTCACCAGAGTTCACCCTTGGCGAGCAACTGATGCTTTATTTACCTGTGCCTCCACAGGTACGGATGCTTGAAGTTCCATTTGCCACAAATCAATGTTCCCAGCCAATAGGAGCTGCAGGAAGCAATCTAGACCAAAATACCACTCCCCGTAGCTTCCATAGGCAGGGTATGGCATTTGTGACCAACAGGAGCTTCAATCGGCCATACTTACGGAAGTGCAGATAAATAAAGCACCGGCAGCCCACCAGAGACTAATAACCCTGAAGAACCACGTCCAGCCCTCAGACTGGTTACTGCCCACTGCTGTTCTAATTGGTGCCATTTATTGCATCAGACAAAACTTTGCCCATAAAAACTTATGTCCAAATAATCTAAGATGCCATAGGACTTCTCATTGTTTGAGCCACTTAGTAGCATTATCAGTTGGTCCAGTGAAATCAGTGAAAAGTGGAGGTTATGAAAAATGTAGTCTCTGTTACTCCCACGTATAATAAAATAATGCCACTCCTTTCTTCCCAAAGCTGTCTGCTTACTACAGCTCCTCCAAGCTGCAGACTCATTATTGTAGCTATGGACAGCTGCAGTGCAATATGTAAACCCACCTACAGATGAAAACATTGTACCAAACAATTCCATCCATGTTGCTCAAAAAGTATTTTAAATCTCAACAGTATCCAACAACACAGATTAAGAACAGATGTCAGAGTGTACTGCTAACTACCAGCACTGCGTAATTATTTTTAATGGATAAAAAATAAGCTTCAACGGTGAAAATGTAGGGTGACTGTTTGCCCATATTGCTTTTCAAAAACTGGAGAACTCACCAAGCAAGCACATGGTTTCAGAAAACACAACTGCACACAGAGCTTCTTAAGGTACCGGTATATGGTTGTAATTGCCCAGGAGAGCATACAATTTGATTTCCCATCTTGACAGTCAAGTTGGGAATCACATCTATGGAACTGGAACAATTTGCTTGACCTGAGATCACACAGAGAACAAAGGAAAGGACTTGTTCATAGCCATAATGGAATACATTTGCACTGTCAGAGCTAATGACAGCTGTATTTTGCTGCGGTCAGTTTTCCACGGACCTCATTTTATTCATTCTGCATGGTGCAAATTTCTCTAAGGCTTACACCAGACTGTCAGCACAGTATCTGTCACTGTAATGATGAGTCATTTTAAGCTGAGACACTTTTCCTAGAACCCAATAAAGCATCACTGTGACAAAGTTTAGAAAAACAATGTATTTGGGTTTATAAATTGCATCTAAAACTATAATATTAAGATACAACTTAAAATATTTTCTTTTTTGCTTTCAAACCTGGACATAAATCTAATCCAATGACTCTCAATTTTGTTTCTGTTGGCAGTCTACCCTGTGATGCATTGGTACATGAGCTCTCACCCCATTGTATTTTCTTGCATGATGCTAAGGCTTAGCTGTCCTTTATCTACTTTTTTTCCTCTTCTCTTCCCCCCTTCTTGTTTTTTTTTCCTTTTAATTTCTACTGATTTTTTCTATTTTTTCCTTTCCTTTTCCATTCATCCAAAACTACAAGCAGCTTAGTGGCCAGTGTCTACTCCCCTGTTGCAGAAACAAGTGACAGCAGAAACCAAAGTGTTGTCTGGGGAGCCATTAGGCTGCTCCTGGGAGTTGCTGTATTAAGGACAGCCATGGGAGGATTTTCAAAGAAGTGGCAATTTACTCCTTGGTAATCCACTACAGGTACACAGAGTACTGAGGAAGTGAGGAGTAGCTGACCTTCACTAGCACATGAGTTGCTTTTGTAGCATGTGTGCACTCCTTTGGAAATCCATTACACCTGTTTCTTTGTGCCAGCCCCATCTATCCATTAGTCCTCATTTAAAAAAAAAAACAAAACAAAAAAAACAATGCCGTCCCCCACAAAAATTAATCAGAGGAAATTAAATGAACCTGCTCTACTTTTGAAATTTGGTGTTTACAAGCATCAAAAGGTACAGATGCCATTTTACAATTCAGGCTGAATCTGTGCTCTACTTCCAGTATGTGTCTGTTTAGATGAGTAGATGGAATGAGTCATGGAAGACTTTCCACAACAAAAAAAACATTTTTCCTTTTCTAAAGGATTTTCCTGGCCTTGGAGGCAACCATTTCTTCTACTACCTGAACGTTTATGCTATCCGTACAGGTTTAACCTCTCTAATCTGGCTCTCTCTGGTTCAACAACATCTGTGGCCCAGAATGATTTTAGTTAGCTGGATGTCCATTTATCATGGGTGTGGCCAAGTTTCCTGCAATCCCATAAAGTTTGTTTATAGCTACCAGTCCTGGCTTTCATTGTTCTGTGCTGTTGTTTCTCTCTAATATACTCCTAAATGTCTTCTAAGAGCCCAGCAAGTGGTGGAAATGTTTGTAATGGTGCTAGACAATAATGACCTCCCATGGTTCTGAAAATTCTCTGGTTCAGCATCAGCCAGGTCCCAAGGGTGCCGGACTAGAGAGGTTCAACCTGACTTTTTTTTTTGTACGTGTGAAACTGTGACCGCAGGCACCCCAGTATTCACACCCTATCCAGAACTGAAATGGTCCTTGTACAAAATATGTCTTGGAGTTATCATATAAAAGCTAGCAACATGGTGGTTATTGATATAATTGTGAAGTTATATTTAAGGCAAGACATCTTAGCCTAGGTAAAAATGATAAACAGGCCTATTACAGGCAAAAGAATGAACTTGGGGTTAACTTCATTGTACATACTAGCAGTAAAGAAAACTATTGAGATAACCCAGCGAGGGTTATCCTGTTCCTGAACTCAAGAGAGAAAATTAACATGACTTCTGCACCCCAAATAGATACAGGAGATTGACATTTTCCTAACTTGTAAAACAAAGACAATCCCTTTGGGAATATAAGGAACAGAGAAACATTCTATCTTCACCTAGAAGACAAAGAAACCAAGCAGTTTGATCGCTGATTCCCTGGCCAGGCTATCCAGTAAAAAGCTGAAAAGGAGACTGAGATTGAAGGAAACCATCACTCTGCTAGATTACGTTTTAGCTTTTGAGATGTGTTTTCACTTTTTATTTCCTTTTCGCCATTTCTGCCTCTCTCTCTTTTACTTGGCATCACTTAATGCCTGTTCTTTTGCTAATAAACTTGTTTTACTTCCCCTATAACCCAAAGCAGTGCTGTGCTTGAAGACTGCATTTACCCCAGTTCATTAATATGCTGTCATGTACTGATTCGTTAACAGAGAAGTGAAGCGAATACATCTGCTGTGAATGCACAAAGGAGCTGTGCACTAATGAATAACATTTCTGAGGATCTCAGAAGGTGGAGCTCACTGATTGTTACCTATTGCGCAAGGTTTGAGCCAAGAGCTCCTTGAGGCATTTGCTAGGGTTGCCAGGTGCCTGGTATTGACCCGGACAGTCCGGTATTTTCGCCTACTGTCCGGTAAAAAAAATTTCAGAAAATACCGGACACCTAAAATGTCCGGTATTTTCTGATTTTTTTTCCCCTAACCAGGAGGCAAAAATATAGGGTGCTTACCTGGTTCTGCAAGGGAGCTGTCTGGCCCGGAGCAGGAAGACAAAATGGTGGACGGCCACTGGCACCCTGTTAGAGCCAAAAAGCCTCAAAAGCATTTCTTAAAGGGGCCATGCTGTTTTTATTTTTTTAGCTTACTAACTTTCGGGGTCATTTTTTTTGCTCAACAACTTTGGTCTCCCTCTTTTTTCCTCAACAGAATTCTTTCCCCATTTTTTGGGGGGGGGAGGAGGAGTGTTCGGTATTTTTGGTTAAACCATCTGGCAACCCTAGCATTTGCTAAGCAGGAAGACAGATCAGTGGGGGTAGGGAGCTAACACACACACACTGTTCACCAGCAAAATTCACTCTTGCAGACACAGAAAGGTAACAGTGACTCACAGCCCAGGGTATCCCAGCATAGTTTGAAACAGCTAGAATTAGAAAACACCTTTTAACATTAGGGACAAAATCCTAACCTCACTGAAGTCAATGGGAGCTTTGCCACTGACTTTAATGGGGCCAGAATTGAACATTTTACATTACAAGAAAAACACCCGGCTATTTTTATATACTGTATATATATATATTATATATACAGTATATATATAAATATACTGTACAAAAAACACTAATTTTTTGTGGGTTTGGTCTAAAGCTTTAGAAAAGCTTGAGATAGCTTCAGTGCAGGCTTAAGGACCATCACCAAGCATGTGGCACAGGTCATGCATATAAAGTCCTTTTTAGGATGTGGGTTTGCATTATTTAGGTCCTCCCGGAATTTCCTCATGTAGCTTGCTGAACTGCTGTGGAAGCAAATGATATTTTCCTGGTCTTTAGCATAACTGTGTAATATTTTTTGGGTACCAATACTGTAGTTGACCCCAAGCTTAGCCATGCTGATGTAACTGCATATATTTGGTCTCCAAATGTGAAAAGATCCTCTTGTGCCTAAGGTATTTCACTATTGCAATAAAAATCTCTGTGCAATGAATTAAATAAAAAATGCTGTTGACATCTGCATAAGAAATTTCAGGTAGACATTTTCACACATTTGACTCAGTTTAGGATCTGTGTTGGCACTGAACTCTGGACTGGCTCTGGACTGAACTCTGGGGTCAGTGAATGTATGCACTTATGTGCATGCATGCTCACTCTCATTTTCTCTTTTATCTTTGAATCAAGTTATTCAAACATGATACATTTTTAAAAGCCACTTTAATTTTTCTGTACCAACTACATAAATGAACATAATTTTAGATAAAGCATTTACAGCCGTTTTGGCTGCCAATCTTTCCAGTAACTACAAGCACAGTTACTCTGAGAAAATGTAAGAATTGTATGATGTTTACAATGCATCTCCTCTACAATTAATTCTTTATTCATCAGATGCTTTTGATCTCCATAGCATCCTCAGCTCAGATGGGGCCTGTTCTGCTAGAACTTGGCTGCAGGTTGGCTTATTTGCTGATAAGGCCAAAGCAAACTTTTATTTTCCAGTGAGTTTCCAATGTTTATCAGTTACAACTGATAATGTTTTAGGATGTGTTGGATTTTTGTTTGTTTGTTTTCTGTTAAAACTGAGCAGTGAAAACTCTAGCCTTAGCACATATGTACAATGTGGATATTTACACTTTGGGAAGGTCAAATTCTCAACTCTGACATCATATTAACATAATATTTAGAGTTTATATATCCTTTGTTTTTCAATTGAAATAAAAAAGCCCAACAAAAAACCTGATTTCCAAGAGTTTAAACATTAACCCTCAAAACATCTCTTTCATAAGGTTTTCCAACAAGCTAATCCACAACTCCATCATGCACTGAATTGTTATGGTTTTGGGAGTCCTCCAGAACCTACCTCCATCAGTCTATGAAATTGTAGCTATTTTCTGATAGATCATAACATTCGTTGGGTTTAAGATTTTTTTTTAAGAAAATAATTTAAATGCCAGAAAATGCTCTTTGTATTTTTACAGCACTAGTTAGAACTTTAGATATATGTTACAACAAAAATGCTTCCTCTTTTTTGTTAGAGGAGGATCAATAAGTACTCTTGTCATTTTGGTGCTCCAGTCACCCAGAAAAGTGCTTGGGTATCTTTCAACTCCACACTGAGGTACTTTCAACCCTGACGTAATTTGATTGACTAAAAGTCAATCAATTTCACTGAAAATAAAACTGACTGTCTAAAAGGTGCTTTGTGATACAATTAAATGCACGTTCACAAATAATGGTATAACTTGCTAGTGGTGGGAAAATGTCAAAACTTGACTAAATGTCACCCCACCATTAAGCTGTGTTAGGCTGGGTTCTAGGACAAAGTAACTTGCAAAAACCAAAGAAGTGACAGCAACTATTGAAATACATTTCATGATGCTACATTTCAAAATTAGGAGAGAGAGAGAAAAAAATACCATCATCCATTATGTGAATGAAACCCACATCCTTAGATAGTCCTCTGAGACCTCAGATATTGCTAAAGGGAGTGTATGTACCAACATTTCTCTATGTGATCCCCATCTCATTTCAGAAAACAAGTTGAACAAAATTGTGACATTTAAATTCCAAGTATAGAGATTAAACATAAAAATTACCATGAAACATGCAATGACAGCCAGATTAAGAGGCTAATGTCTAGTGGACTATGGAGGCAAGAATCAATTAGGTGGCTCTCAAGAGAGCACCAAAAGTTTAATTTCCCTAGCAGGAAATTAATATCATCCAAAAAAGGAGTCCCATATGAGAAACACTAATGACAAAGCTCCATAATTAATACGAACAAAACATTTGTAATCCTCTCTCACCAAACAAACAACTAAGGCGCTCACAATTCACGCATGAGTGAATAATGGAGAATAATTTCAAAATCTTTTGAGGGCTTAAGTATTATTTGTATAATAATGATGTTTCATTAGCCTTTTTCACCCAAGACCATTTCACAGGCTGTTCTGTGGCCTACATCTTTAATGATTTTATTCCAGTTCCCAGTGAATAGGTGTGAATATCTTAGAAAACTCTATAGTTGATAACCTTGTTGGTGCTCTGAACGGGAAGCAGGGAAACAAAGTTAAGCTCTCAGGCCTAGAGGTGCTTCCATTAGGTAAGGCTTGGTGAATGCCAATGGAGTTGTTTGCTGACGCTCAAAGTGCTATTGCTCAAGAGGCAAGTTATATAGACTTTACACACTCTAGCAACTTCTTTAACTACTGCCTTTATGGAGCTATAAAGTCCTACCTGTCCTACAGGAAGGAAGAATCTGTTTTTATATTTGTAAGTATCACACTGTTGTTCAATGGAATTCAGCCCTTCAAGGAAAGAAACACCCAGTTAATCTAGTGGAATTTTAAAGACTTCAAAGTAGTACACACAAAAAATAAGCCCCTTCTGTCAAAGAATTTTTGATTAGCAAAGCTTCATGTTGAATACTACACAATGAAGTTTGTGACTTTGAACTGTATTTGACTGTGTCTGACTGGTAATTTAGTTTTTTAAGAGCAGTTTTGTGGAACAATGGAAGAGTGGTGCACTCTAGGGATATACATCTGGCAAAGGAGAAAAACACTATTCCGCTCTGCATCTCTAGTGGATCTGTACAGGACAGAGGACAAATATGATTCAACAGTGTGATTTGGAGAAATTTAAAAGCCCCCATATCGATGTCATCCTAGCTTCCAAATACCCCATCTCTGCACAATCCTCTGGCACTAGTTTAATTTCTGTGGCCCTTCGGAGCTGTAACTGGGGCATTTAGCACCTGAGCTGAGCTAGCATACTTAGGGGCCCCACAATTGTTTCCCCTTCAGTGCTGACTCATTTTCCCCACCCCTGCAGCTTTGCCTATGTGGCTGCCACACTCACCTCGCCCTGGTTATGGTCCTGCATTCCTGAGAGAGAGCATATTGTCCTTACCTCCTGCAGCTGCCCACATCCTAAACCCAAAACTCCGATCATCTGAAGAAGTGAACTGTGCTCATGATACCATCTATATGTTTTGTTACTCCATAAAGTGCTACCAAGACCATTTGTTGTTTTTTAAGTTTATCCTGTACAGACTAACTCGGCTATCCCCGAAGCTTCCACTTTATATAAATCCTTCAAAACCATATATGTTATTTCAGAATCATATCAGGATTTAGCTGATCGCCATATTTGGGGTCGGGAAGGAATTTTCCTCCAGGGTAGATTGGCAGAGGCCCTGGAGGTTTTTTGCCTTCCTCTGTAGCATGGGGTACAGATCACAGCTGGAAGATTCTCTGCATTTTGGGGTCTTCAAACTATTTGAAGGCTTCAATATCTGAGATATAGGTGCGAGGATTATTCTAGGAGTGGGTGGGTGAGATTGTGTGGCCTGCATTGAGCACGGGGTCGGACTAGATGATCATAATGGTCCCTTCTGACCTTAAAGTCTATGAATCCCTGGAATTCAATGATGAATGTCAATTGAATTAACAGAATTAGATCTGCATTAATAATTGCAAACTAGGCAACAAGACATCATATAATTTTATGCAGAACTGCCACTGACTTTGCTTGAGATCTGTATTCAGAATGGCAGCTTCTCCATGGCCAAAAAAATTAAACAGTTATTCCAGAACTTCAATAATCCACAAAGACTGGAAAGACAGGACAGCTCCTAGGACAGCTAAGGGAGATTTCAGGACTAACAAATGCCAAAGAATGCACCTACAGACATTCTGCTCCATGGGGGCCTGTTGGGGAGCACATCACTGCCTCGCTGCACACATGGTCTTGGCACTTTTTGTTTGCCATTTTTGCAATAGCTCCATAGTTACTCTAGGATGAAGAGATACCTGCCGAAGGTCCAAAGCACCAGGGACAGTCACAGCCGCAGATGGCACACTGGGCAGGGAGGAATAGGGTCTGAGAAGGCACCAAGTATTTTCTCCCTCAGATGCTTGGCTGGCTGGCTCTCACTCACATGTTTAGAATCATCATCTAAGGGATTGGGAAGGAATTTTCCCTCGTGTCAGATTGGCAGTGACCTGAGACCCTTTTTGCCTTCTGCTACAAGCAGAAGCATGTGAGCGTGTGTCACTGGCCAGAATTATCTGGCTCTCTCACCTAAATCATTTTGCTCCAACTGTGGAGGCCTGAAGATCTGATGCACCTCAGTCCCTGTCTGTGGCAATTAACAGCCTAGTCTCCTAGTAGCAAATAATAGTCTAGTCTCCTAAAGGTGCTGGGGCTTGCTCTTGTGAACTCTGGCCTTGAACTCTTACTTTTTCGAGACTATGCTGCCCCCAATCACCTCCTCTTCAAATAGCATCTATACAAAAGAGCCATTATGTTTGTCTTGTCTGTGCTTTCAGTCCAACAGCCTTCCACCTCCTGGGGGCAGCTAATTTCAGAGTACCTAAGCTTCCTGCTAGCCCTGCAGAGCCCAGCACAGCTTTCCTTCATATTCTGATTGCCTTTTGACCTCGCTTGGTCTAGCATTGCTATGGTTCCCCTTTGTTACCTCTTCTGGGTAAAACTTCTCTCTCACCCACTCCATTGCACTGTGGCTTTTTCCACAGTACTGGAATCATATCTGACATACAAAGAACAAATCCTAACTCAGAACATTGCTTTTGCCAACAGGGAACTCACTTCCCTAAATGCCAGCATCCCTCACAATGGCAGCACTGCTCTCTGGCTCAAATGTCTATGAGACAATGGACAGCACTCAGATATCCACCACAAACACATTGTGTAACTCAACAGGTGGTCTCCAACCTTTTAACGCATGAGATCACTCTTTGAATTTAAATGCAATCCACGATCTACCTCAAATCCAAATACCCTTATCCTGCCTCCTTTGTGCCCCTTCTCCAAGGCCCTGTCCTGCTCACTCAGTCCTCCTTCCCTCCCCCAGTCTCCCTCCCTATCTTTCATCAAGCAGGGGGCAGAGGGTTGGGGCACAGGGTCTGGTCTTGGGCTAAGGGATCTGGAGTGTGAGGGGGGCTCTGATCTGAGTCTGGGGCAGGGAGTTGATATGCAGGAGATTCAGGGTACAGGTGCTGTAAGGGAATTTGGGTTCAGGGGGGCTCAGAGTCAGGGCAGAGGTTTGGGGTGTGGGAGTGGGTTCATGACTGGAGCAGGGGTTCTGGATGCTGGCTCCAGCTGGACACTACTTACCTTAGGTGGCCCTGGGTGGTGGTGCAGTGGGGCTAAGGCGGGCTCACCCTTGTCCTGACCTTGCACCATTCTAAAAAGCAGCTAGTAAACTCCATCTCAAGCCCCGTTATGTTCCCTCCTCTGCTCTGTGGAGATAGAATACAGGGTGGGAGGGAGGGCACCCTGACATCAGCACCTTCCTCTCCCTCCCCTGACCTGCACAGCAAGCAGGAGGCTCCAGCTACAAGGCAAAGGGCAGGAGATGCAGAGCAGTGAGGGGAGGGGCAGCTGATGTGATGTGCTTGATAGCCTCTTGCCCAAACCAGTCAGGATCACCTGTCACAGGCCCCATGATCTTCCAGTAGATCCCAATCTACTGGTTGGTGGTCATTGGTGTAACTCATCCATCCTCATCCATAACAATTTTACGTTTAACAACAGCCTAGGGTACCAGAATGGCTCCCCAATATCCCTACCTGACATTTATTGGACCAAATGCAAGACTAAATCAATCATATTTTCTTCCTCTGGAGAAATGAGCTAATCCCCTCCACCATAACTGCATCACCAACAGATTTACTGGGCCCCTGGGCAAAGTGAAGAGCAGTCCAGTGCTCCCAGAAAGGGTGGCACCACCAGCCCTCAGCACTGTCCAGACCGCGCCTCTCCCCCCAGCACCACCTGGAGTATGATATCTGAGGCTCTGCAGCATGCTGCTTAAGACACTGGTGGCAATTTAAAGGGCCTGAAGCTTCGGCCCGCTACTATACCACAGTAGCAGCAGCTTTGGTGGGCCTCTTTGAATTTCCAGGCCCCAGAGCAAAGAGGCCCCTTTGTCCCACTCCACTCCTGTGAGTGGGGCTCTTTGCTCAACACTAAAAATCATGGACTGAATACAGATACTGGATTTATAGCTTATTACAGCTGTCTATAACCCTCTAGTTGGAGACTCAAGAGATATTAACATCTCCCTTGAGATGTTAACATCTCCCTTCAAAAATGTGTTTCCCTCACCAACAAAAGTAGGTTCCATAAAAGATATTACTTTACCTACCTGATCTTTCTAATATCTTGGGCCCTACAACCTTAACCAGATAATTCCCCTGAAAAAGAGGAGAGATGAAGACCCACAAACATAGTGGTCACAAGAAGAGGGATGTTATTTATATTTTAAAACTGCAGCACCATCAGGTGGTGCTATCTCAATTAAAAAAAACACTATGGACCTGATGAAATTCCCATTCAAATGCTCCTATTTGCTTCATTTGGAATTAGCTCAGGCTCTAGGCGGGCAGTGTAGCCTGAAATATAGTATCATGAGAAAAATAAGTTGCATGCTGTTTGAAATTCTGCACATCTTTATGATAAAACACATTTTCCCTAGTTAATGAGTGATTAAAGTAAGTAGCAAAATTCCAAGCATAACACTGTATGGCACGCAAAAGAAAGATTGTGGGTTTCCCCTTCTCACTGGATAATGATTCAAATCTCAGGGGTGTTGCAAATGCAAAGCTGTATGTGAAAGGATGGGAGGTCAAAGTGCAATAGATTTTGCAGAGTAATATATTTCTTTGTTTGAGCATATTTTATAAAAAGAACTTGCTAAGAAAATTATTTTAACAGTCTACATAAGCAGTGGGTGAAAGTAAGGTTGGGGAAGGCAAGTCCCCAACCCCATGCCTCTTGCCCAGGACCCTGCCCCCACAGAAGCCAAGCTGTCCTCCTCCCCAGCATCTTGGGGAGGTGGGGCAGAGAATGGCCCCAGCCTCCCCGCCCCCAACACCCTGGGAAAGATGGGCAGCACCAGGCCCTATCAGAGGGGGGACTAGGAGGGCCATTTGTCCCAGGCCTCAGGAGCCAAAGGGACCATTTTGACATTTTTCTACCAAGTCATTTCCATTTATTATACTCCTCGCAGTTTTAACAGAGACAACAAAAGAAGCTATATATGCCTGCAAAAAATTGATTTAAATCGTTGTGGGACTTCGGAACTTTGCCAATTTTTTGGTCACATCCAAGTTTTCATCTATGTGACTGGAGACTGAAGTAGCTTCTGTGATTAGTGATTCTCATTATGAAACGTCATGAATGAGAGCTGTAAAGGAGAGCTTAACTTACGCGCGAGAGAGGAAAGGATTATACTAAACTTAAGCTACTCTGCACCTGAGGGGGAGGGTCTTTTGGCCTTGAGCCAATGAAATCAGCTAAATAATTTCAAACTGGGGGAAGCAGTCTCCTTTGCTAGAGAGAGAGAGAGAGAGAGAGAGAGGGGAATCTTCTCCAGGCACGGAGGGAAGAAATGAACTCCCCCAAAACAGATCCCTGGGCTATCAGAATGTGTGAGTAGGAAAAAGTTTAGAGTGTGTCCATCAGGTTTATTATTTTCCTTGTTTGGGGTTTGGAAATTATGTCTGAGCTAGTTAATTGTCTTTTTTTTCCTATCTCTTGTAACCAAGAATTAATCTCAGGGAGAATACCTGAGTTTTGTTTCAATCCATGGCTTTTTAACACCAAGTCATTTACTATGCTTGCAACAGTAGTCTTGTTTTAATAATAAAAGTGTTTCCTTTTTTTGTTCTTTTAACCGATACTAGTTGATCTTTTGTGTCCTTAAACTTAAGTGCCTGGCTGCACACACATTACCGGATAAAGAGCACACATTCACTGTTCTCTGCGAGAGTGTTCTTGTTTGTTTTTCAACTCTTTAGGGAAAGGAGGTTAGGGGGTTTTGCCCTCAGGGAAGAGATTCTAAGTGATTTCTTTCCTGGAAAAATGGGGTACAGTTGGTTGCGGCAATATAACTGGATTTCAGGAGAAACCAGGATAATATATATATATATATATTTTTTACCTCAGAACTGCAGAGACAGGATCTGACAGAGTTTTTATTTTCCTAGCCAGCCCCCATTACCTACACTCAAACTGCCAGGTTGGGGATTTCAGGCATAATAAAGCTGTTTACAGTCTTTGCATAGTTTAAAGGTTTTGAAAGTTGTAATTAATTCTGTTACTGTAAAGTGACTTTGATCTGAGGGCAAGTTTTACCTTTAAATTAGATGTTTATCTCTGCAGAGGAGATTTTCACATTCCTATTTTTTCTTGTGTGTCTTCATATACAATAACCACATCAGGTTCAGCTGTAAACTACCTCTTCATCCAGTTTTAGATTCACCTTTAAAGGCTTTATTGTGATGATAAACTTTTAATTCGAGTTGCTTTGATAAACTTTATCTCTAATCTGACAATAATGCACCAATTAGAGGAATGTAATAAAGGGAACATGTTAGCAGATGAAATTTCAAGACTTTCAAATAAGGCTATAAGGGCCATAGTAAATAACCCCCCCCCAAACCATTATTATATAATATTACATGTGAAGTATATACAACAAAAATATTGTATAACCAATAGCCTTTAGTGAATTAATTTATTATGTGTTTGTAACGCCGTGCACAACACATAACAAATTGGGATAGTCAACTCGTGCCGTTTATTAGTACCCCCACCACTCCGCGGATACCAGTGTCCGACCTGCGAAAAAGTCTCAGTTTGGTGCTGCGTGAGTTGCTCTGGGCTGACCCCCGGTGTAGGGGAGAGGGGGGGTCTGGGCCCACCCTCTCTCACGGACCCCAGCCCAGGGCCCTAAGGACGCGGATCTACAGTGGTCCGGTCCAGCTGGCGGGCCTTCCCGCCGTAACACGCCAGCCCGTGGGCTATCCAGGAGCCCTGCCCTGGGCTGCTTCCTCTCCCCTTAACTAACCCGGTCTTTCCCCGGCGTCCCGGCCGTTTGCCCCATCCCCGCGTGGGCTTGACGGCCCTACCATTTCCCCATGGCTCCCTCCGTTCTGCCGCCGGGCTGTTGTCTCCCAGCTCCAAGCTTGCTCGCTCCCTCCCTCGGAGAGGCCGGACGCCCATTTTAAACTCAGGTGCCGGCTTGACGTCACACCCCCCGTCACTCTCTCCCCGCCCTCCCTAGCACGCGGCGCCAGGGTGTTACGTCACACCCCGTCGCTCTCTTCTGGCTTCCCCTCCTTCCCTCCCTCCAGCTGCAGAGCACGCCGGGCAAAGCATCCGGCGGCCGCTCGGGCCCCCATCTCGGCCCAGCACCGGGCCACGGAGGGAGCTCGTTCACCGCGCTCCACCCCCAACCGCCTGGGTCTGCATGGTGCTGGCTCTCACCCAACCACCCCGCGCCCCAGACAGGACCTTCGCAGGTGGTTCAGTGCAGGGCAGCTGGGCCCCGTCACAGAGTTATTGTGTTTTAAAAGAACTCCTTTATAAAAATGAAGTGAAGATTTGAAAGTGTGCAAGTAAGAGACAACTAATGCAACTGAATGAAGCAGAGGTTGAGAGTTTAAAGCTAACACCACCACTTCTCATAGAAAAGATGCCTCAGTCATTAGATGGTGACCATACTGACAATGACACTTCCAGTTCTGATGATGAAAATTTTGTGCCCACAAATGACATTTTAATGCCACTTGCTCAAAATGAGAAGGTAATTAAGACACAGAAATGCCAACAGTAGTGATAGACACAGAATCTATGCTTAATTTAGAGACTATGCAGGCAGAAAATGAGGACCTCGGAGATGCTGTGCAACAAGAACAAGAACTTCTGACTATCACAAGACACAGTGTAATAACAGTGGCATCAGAACCTGATATTGGACTTCTTGATAAGAACAATGTCGCTCACATGCAGTCATTTTTCAAAGTTGTTTTCAGATTCCAAGTAATATACTGAAAGATTCTGAAAATCATGCTTTTCCCACTCGTCTGCTGACAAAAAAACTCTTCCAAGTGGAGAGATCTACGCAAGAGACTGGCTCTGCTGGATCATGGAAAAGCAGGCTATGTACTGTGTACCCTGTTTCATTTTTAACAGTAATACTTGAAATGCATCAGCACTGTCAGATCCATACATTTGAAGCACCAGTAGAGGTTGGAGGAAGTGGAAAGACCGAATACCTGAGTACAAAAATTCAGTCTTGCATAAAGATAACTATATTACATGGAAATCAGCATTTCAACAGTAATACTTGAAATGCATCAGCACTGGCTGACAGTTCAATTGAAAACTTACTGCTAAGTGAAATAAACACAGAAACTGACAACTGGAAAAAACACCTACTGAATATCATTCTTTTCCTTTCTGAAAGAGGATTGGCTTTGTTTGGTTCCAGTCAACATATTGGTGACCCTACAAATGGAAACTTTCCTGGTATACTTGAGTTTCTTAGCAAGTATGACTCACTTTTATCAGGCAATGTTAAGCTTGTTTGTGAATCACAACAGAGTGGAAAATGCATGCAAGTGCATTATACCAGAATACGAAACGAGTTTGGACTTGTGGGACATTTGTGGAAACAATTCTTGAAGAGATACGGCATGTGAAGTACTTTTCAATTATTATTGATGTAACTCTAGACTGTTCTCATAAAGAACAGAGATAATTTTAATTCGATATGTTAAAATTGCAGGAAGTTCAAAGGTTTCAACTGAAGAATGATTCATTTTGTTTGATAATATCATGAAAAAAACTGGAAGAGAAATTGCCACATGTATAAGAAGTTCTGGGAGGCTTCAAATTACATTTTCAAGTCTGCATTAGCCAAGCCTATGACAATGGATCCAACATGGCTGCGAAGTACAACACAGTACAAGAAGTCTTCCTTGAGCAAAATCCAAACTGTATTTTCTCCAGCTGTGGCAACCATACACTAAATCTTGTCTATACTGAATACACTGAATCATGCAAGGAAGCAATCACATACTTTGGAATAAGCCAGCAATTGTACAACCTCTTCAGTAGTAGTCCTTGAAAGTGGGAAAGTCTGAAGCAATATCTACCTGTTTCCCTTCATGGCATGTTGACAACAAGATTGTCAGCATTAATTGATGGTGTTAAACCAGTTGCACAGCATTTAGATTCTGTGAGAAAGACTTAAGTGAGCTTGAATCTCTTACTCTCAAGGCACTGAAAGTCAATTAAGAAGTATACATTCACATCTGAATGCATTTTAATGTTGTCCATGTGGATGAAGCTTCTAAAAATGATCCATGAAACTAATCTTGTAATCGAAGCACGTAATGTTTACATTAGATATTGAGAGGGATAACTTTGAACGACTTCTTAAAGATACTCAAAAGATTCATGATCAATGGGACACAATCCTTTCTGAGTCCAAATCAGTAGCACAGGGTATTGAAATTTCATCTGAGTTTTCCACCAATCACAGCCTAACATCTCAATCTGATGCAGAAAGGCACCATCGAGTCAATTTTTTGTTGTTGTTGTTATTATTACTGACTCCATCATCATGGTCTTGCACATTGATTTGAGTCACTGATAAATCTGTACCCTTTCTGGATTCTTTTCAGAATTCAGAGAACTAGGTGATGACGATCTATATTCAGCAGCTGAACAGTTTCAACAAAGGTACAATGAAATATCCAGAGATCTCTGTGATAAGATGGTCTTCCTGAAATGTATACAATTCCAGCAACTTTAAATTGGACTGCAAGCCAAAAGAACTGCTTCAAGAAATATTTGATCTCAGCCTGTCAACTGTATTTCCTAATATCACAATTGCATTACATACTTTTCTCAGTCTCCCTGCATCAGTGGCTTCAGGTGAATGTACTTTCAACGTGTTAAAACAAGTAAAGAACCATCATCATTCTACAATGGGACAAGAGCATTTGAATGGGCCCGCAATGCTTAACATTAATAGTGATGTTGCACGTAAATTAGATTTTTCTTCAATTATAAATGAGTTTGCACACAAGAGGCCAGAAGAGCATTCCTAAAATGAAGAGTTTTGCTTGCAGTAGAAACTCACAATTACATTGTTAATATACATGCTATTGGTATAATGACTGATTTGTTAATAAATAAATGTGACAAGTGTTCATTTTCATATATTCTTTTGGTTTTAGTACGACCCTGTGGATGAGAAGTTAGATACATCAGGGGCCTGGGGCTCTGGCCGGGCTGGAGCCTCTAAACTCAAAGTGTTCTGGACCCCTCTCATTCTCGGAGAGGGCCTGACTTTACTACAACACTTACCATTTGTAATATATACAGTTTCACTCTGGCTGCTTCCAATCTGCATTACCTGCTAGTTAAAAAAAACATGAATGAATTAACCTGTTCACCCCCTTTGACTGTTCAAGGGAATGGGGCAGAGATTGGGCTATGGCGCTTCAGACAGGAAGAGAATTGAAGAAACAAACTGGAAGGGAGAGGTAAATAGGAGAAGCATTGGAATGGTTTGAAGGGCCTTTGTGAGGTAGATGAGGGAACTGTATGATAAACCAAAAGTGAATAGGATGGGAAACATAATGGCAAAAGAGCTAGATGATTGGAAATTGGAAAATAGGAGAGATAAGTTGACTGGCACTGTGCTAGGGTAAACAAAAGCAACACTGGGCTAACAAGAGCAGGAACTATCACCAACAGCCACAAATAAGATCCCACGGTGAGTGCTGACTGGCTAGGGAGAAGCTGAACGACAATTACTGGGGTAGGTGGAGAAGGAGAGTCAATAGTATAAATACCTGGATGGATTAACCACCAGGCTTTGAGAGATCAAAGCACTGCAGCATGTGGAGAGCTTTGCACCTCCCAAGCAGATATTAGCATCCATCCATGGGCATAGATACACAAGGGCTAATCTATTCCATAATAACATTACTACAGGTTGAAATGCTCTAGTTTGGCAACCTTGAGGCCTGACCAATGCTAAACCACAGACTTTGCCAGACCATGGGAGGTCAATATTATCTAGCAGCATTGCAAAAATTTCCCCTGCTTACTAGGAGGCATTTAGAGGTAAATTAGAGCTAAACTACAGCACAGAACACAGAGCCAGAACCAGTGGCCATAAACAAACTTTATGGTACCACGGGAAACTTGGTCACATCCATGGTAAGTGAACCAGACAACTAAAATCATGCCAGACCACAGATGTTGCTGGACTTGGATTAAAGAGATTCAATCTGTATTATTTTTGTAACATTAAAAAAAAATTAGTTGTACCCTGGAAATAAATTATTTCGCAAAGGAACAATCCCTTTTAATGGACACAAACCTGATTTATGACAAATTCAGAAACATGATCTAGTTCACTCTAATTATTTTGGAAATTTTTATGACCTGTTTTATTCAAGGCAGCAGATTAGATTACAGAGGTAGTCCTTTCTGGCATTAGAATCTATGGAGAAGCAATGTTTGATCAAAGTAAGAGGAAGTACATTCTCTTTTCCATTATTTGGTACAAACACATATGCACACTGATTGCAGAATGGAGTTAATTCTAGAAGACTACTCTTCTACCCCTGCTATCATGGACAGGGTTTAGGATCTTGTCTTTATATACACTTTAAAATCTACTGAAGCTAAAAGTCTGAGTAGACATTCTTATCCACACAAATGCAACATATACAACATAAACAGAAGTGTGAAACTCCTGCTGAAAAACCTCCGACTTACCCTGGTTTTAAAATGGATTATGTCTATTTCTCTAAAGTCAGCTAATATCAGAATTAAATGAAATTAATATAAATCCTATTTAAATCGGTTTGCCCCAATTTAATTAGGTCAATTTAAAACCTCATTTTTAGTTAAACTGGTTAAATTTGTATAAAACCTGGATTAGACAGAAGTGACTGAGAACCTAATCTAGCAAAGCACTTATATGAGAAGTTTCACTGACCTCAAGTGTAAGGAATAAAAGAAGGGTGAACCTGATTGATGTCAATACAGTAAAACTCCATTGGTCCGGCATCCAATGCTCTGGCACTCCTGATGGT
>JANRFK010001234.1:29378669-29401613 GCA_030068395.1 Apalone spinifera | reverse complement strand
GTAATGTCATTATATTATGAGATGTAGTTCAAGTGCTGCCTGCTCAGCTAATTGCATCCGAATAATTCAAAGCATAGAGAATTGGTTCTCTCTTGGTCACGTGCCTTACAGAGCGTTTCAGAAGAAACACCATTAAGCACAGCACATAGTGAATGAGTTAAATAGTAACACTTACCAATTACATTTACAATGGCCTGGGGCCTGTTATCAGTGCTGATGCTCACCAGAAGCCCAACCCAAAGCCCATTGATTTCAGTGGAAAAACTCTGAATTCAACAGTCTTTGTGCCAGTGAGAGAGAAACAGCTATTCATTTCCTGAGACCTTCTCTCTCTGCAGCCCTCAGAGACCAGTTTCTTGAGCAGCAATATGACAACATAAGTATATATATTTTTAAAAGATTTTTAAAGCATACACTAGTTAATATAACCATCACAACCAGATTTCTTCATGCATCTAGGGAATTTGCCTGCCAGGACTCCCTGAGCTGGGCTGGCACTGGGTGTAAGAGTAACGTTTTCAAAAACAGTAAGTGTTTTTGGAGCAGCCTTTGAAAATGGGACTTAGGCAGTGGTCACAACCAGATGATTGGGATCTACAAGTAGATCTTGGAGCCTTTGACAGGTGATCCTCACTGGTTTGGCCAAGAGACTATTATCAAGCACAGCACTTCAGCTGCTCCTCCCTCCACTGCTGTGCACCTCTGGCCCTTTGCCTTGGAGCTACACCCCTCATCCCCCCCAGGAGCTTCCTGCTTGTGGTACAGAGCAGGGAAGGGAGGAGGGGCGCCGATGTCAGGGTGCCCCTTTTTACACCCTGTATTCTATCTCAACGGAACGAAGGTGAGGGGCACAACAGGGTTGGGGATGGAGGGAGTTTGCTGGCTGCCTTTGGGAATGGAGCATTGCCAGGGCAGGAGGGTGCCTTAGCCCCACTGTGCCACCACTCAGGAGTTAAGCAGTGTCTAGCTGGAGCCAGCTTTGAACCCCTGCCCCAATCATGAACCCCCTCCTGTACCTCCTGCCCCAGCCCTGAGCCCCCGAACCCAAACTCTCTCCCACAACCTGCACCCCAACTCCCTGCCCCAGGCTCAGCTCAGAGCCCCTCTCTCACTCCAAATCCCTTAGCCCAAGACCAGAGCCTTTGCCCCAACCCTCTGCCCCTGCCTGATGAAAGTGAGGGAGAATGGGGGAGGCAGGGAGCATGGAATGAGCAAGGGCAGGGCCTCAGAGAAGAAGTACAAAGGAGGCAGGACAAGGGTATTTGGGTTTGAGGTAGATCTTACATTGCACTCACATTCAAAAAGTGATCTTGTGGCTAAAAAGGCTGGAGACGACTGGACTTAGGCAACTATGTCACTGAGGCCCTGCAATTAAAAACTTGTGGTTTGACCTTTGCCTGCTGACTTGCGTTCACAGAGCTATATAAATGCAATGTAGATGTTCAGACTCAGGCTGCAGCATGGGCTCTAGGACCCTGCAAGGTGGGAGGATCCCTGAGCCCAAACAACAACACTGCAATTAAACAGTCCCTTAGCTCAAACCCTAGAAGCAAGTCAGTTGAGATGAACCAGTTGTAGGTGTCTAATTTGTACACTGAAGATATGTTTTCATTGCAGAGTTAACTCTAGTTCTTATTTGGGTTTGCTCTAGCCATCTAACCTGAGGTTGGTGGGGCTTTCAACCCAGGCCATCTGGGACATCTAGGGGTACAGGGTTTCACTCACACCAGTAATCCATTCCCTTTGCATTGAGAAAAAAGGCTAACTGTGTGGATAGTCATTTAGTGCTTGCCCACCATTCCCCCTGCATGCCAAAGGGGACACGAGTTTTCCCAAAATTTATCTGGGAAAAAAGCAAAAAGTTTTACTGGAGAACAAAAAGCAAAAAGTTTTACTGGAGAACAAAAATAAAAAATTGTATTGTAGCACTTTAAAGACTAACAAAACATATAGATGGTAGTCTTTAAAGTGCTACCATACTATTTGTTGTTTTTTAAGTTTATCCTGTACAGACTAACTCTGCTATCCTCTGAAGCTTTGGAGCACAAAAGAACTGTGTCCCCAGACATCCTAGAGACATACCCAGGTGAGTGCAGCACCACTAAGGACAGTAATTTGGGTTTCCCTTTGAGGTGAGGCAACTCATTCCCAAGCTATGTTAATTGAGGTGCCAATAGGCTGAGTTAACTGCAGAGAAGTCACCTTTTTTGTGGCACTTTTGGAAGTTTTACTCCATATGACTATCAATGGGCCTTTTGTCAATTTCAGGGCCCTAGGAGGACAAGAGGACACAGACATTAAGGGACTTTCTGCCCTTTTCTTACACTTTGCAAATTCAATTACTCCCCTTCCTTTTTCACAAAAGGCCCAATAGAGACTCTGTTATTCCATCCAGCTGGTCAAACTGTTCTCTATGGACTTGTAAATTACAAACATATCCTTTCCAAACTATTTCATGCTAAGTAGCTCAAAGAGCTAATCTTAAAACTTGCAAGGGGAAGTCATAACACATTGTCTTATTTTAATAGTAAAAATAACCTTTAGTTACTAAGAGCTATTCCTTTGTCCACAGGTTTGAGATTAAACATTATTTTGGTTCAGGCTTGTGGTAGTAATAATAATGTAATTGACATGACAAACAGAATGACTTACTGATAAATGCCTAAGACAAATGGTAAAATAAGCTTTCAAAATCTTTCACTCACAAAATCTTTAAATTATGTATTCTGGAAGTCAGCTTTTTTGGCAGATGTGTCAAAGCTTCATTCAAGGTCAATAGCATTTATGACAGTGAGGGGGCAATTTATGTTGCTGAAAAAGAGGCTGCATGCACATAAACTGTGCAGCTGTTAACAATCAGCTTATATGAAGCAGAAACATATTGACTGTTACAGAAATAAAGTTCCTGCCATAACATATACACATTGTACTATATTCTGCTCTCATGTATATAGGTACTGCCTCATTAGCTTCAAGTAAGGTTAAAATTATTTAACTAAAAGCAAAATTTGACCCTTTCAGTATATTGTACTGAATCCTTATATTTCCATTTTTTACCAGTGGATAAAACAATTATTATAAAATTAGATTCCATTTTCTTGCATTATTTTGGTTGTTAAAATAATTGGTTTCTTATTTTACTTAGTGCTGATGAAGCACCAGATTTGTTTCTAAAATACTAATTAACTAAAGAAGAGCTGTCTCATGATAACTGAAGGAATTCTATAACATCTTTGAAAGGATGGGGGATGCACAGAGGGCATTAACTTTTAAACTTATCTGCTTAACATTAAAGCACAAGTACTGTTAAATAATTTACAGATTACAGATGAGATATGGAATTCAAAACATGTTCACAAATTTTCTCTCTACATTGCTTATATTTAGATGGCTATCCTTTTGTCTTAACGCTATGTCCTTAATTCATAAATGGACGTTGAGGGTTTTTTTTGTTGTTGTTTTTTTAAAACAGCAGTGTTCTTAGTGAATGATACATATTTTGTATCAAACATGATACAGAAGAATATTTATACTGGGTACTGACTTATTTTTTGCTTAGTACTCTGTGAATTATACAGGTCATCTCTATGGATTTTTATACCAATGCATGCAAGTGCCTCAGTGTGGTATCTCAAGTTATGAACTGTTTTGCACAAGATTACTTTTGTATTCATACAAAAACATATTTCTCTTATTTTGCGCTTTTAGTCACCCAGAGTCAGTTTTGTAGCAGTGTAACTTCAATGACTTCACTGATATTTTTCTTGGTTTATACCAGCATACATGAGACCAGGAGCAGGCTATTCCAAAAATGTAACTCTACTTTCAGAATTACCATAATTTTTTGTCTATGTTGTTATTGTCCATCCATATTTATCACCAACCTATATAAAAAGGTAATCTGAGGTATAACACTACCATATTAAAATTGATTCTGCATTAGGAATGTATAAGTGTAACCGTTTAAACGTCTGTTACATTTACACGCTGGCACAGATACACTGCAAACTCTACAGTATAACTTTTATACTGCCACAGCAAAGCCTCCCTGGGAGCAGGGCCAGAAGCCTTCACTGTGGGCTCTGCAGAATAAACTTATTATATAGCTTTATACTGCAAAGCCCCATGTAACCACTAGGGGCACGTCTAATCTACATCCCTCTTTCGAAAGTGTTCTTTTGAAAAACGCTATTTCAAAAGTGAAACCGCAGACTAGACACGGTTCTTTCAAAAAGAAATGCCTTTTACGAAAGATCCTGTAAACCTCATTTTTTTGAGGCATACAGGATCTTTCAAAAAAGACTTTTTTTGAACCGCGTCTAGACCGTGGTTTCACTTTCAAAATAGTGTTTTTTGAAAACGCCGAGACGCAATTATGCAAACAAAGCATGGGAAATTCAAATCCCGGCTTCATTTGCAATTTCGATAGGTCTAATTTACATCCCTCTTTCGAAAAAGGGATGTAGTCTAGACGTACCCTAGGAATTTTAACAGTTACATGGTTACATTTTAAAATGACTTTTTACATCCCTATTCAGCATTATACTATTATATAGTCATCAGTGTCATTGCACAAACAGGAGCAATAAAGGTACAGTTATTAATTATAAATAAAATTTTTAAATTGTGAAAAAAAATCTATCCAATAAACAGCAAAGCTTTTGCAAACCAACATGGAATGATGCTTCATAGGTCCCTCAGCAAAACATCAGCCACAGCACACAGTCTTTCCATGAATATAATTCACATGATAACTAAACAGATGAATGATTTTTTTTTGTACTCTACTATGGGTGTAGAAACAGGCATCATGAAAGCCTAGAAATGATCTAAGAACAAAGCAAAAGAATTTTTTTTAAACCAGAATTTTTTGAGCGACCTCCTTATCAGCTGACAAAGATAACAGTTAACTCTTTAGCAACACTGAAGAGTCTTCTATGGAAAATGGAACTAGTAAAGCTGATACTATTAATAAACATATTCTGTGGAGAAAAGTACTCATCGCCCCCCCCCCCCCGAAAATAATAGTCTTCTGTCAAAGGAAAATGGTTTTTACATTATTTTTTAAAAGCTACTTTAAAAGTAACCGTACTATTAGTGGCAACCCTGTCAGCATAGGTCTTCTCCCTTAAAAAGTTGCTACTTAACATCTCAGACAATGAAATCAGGTCATCTAACCTCAAACTGTACCTCCATTTTGTGTAAGAGTCATTACCAATAGCCTGATGGTAACAAAACTCACTTTTGCTATTCAAGTGAGTGATTGGCGATATGTTCAGTTTTCTTACAACTGGAAAGAAGAACAAGGAGGTCAAATATGATCTACATTTTAAAATACAATTAAAAAATAAACCAAGACTGGACTTGAATTCATTTCCACCCTCATTTGTTTTCATGCATCTACCTGATAATCACACATTTGAAAGCCATGTTGCACTTGCCATCACCTTGACTGGGTTCTCATGCAAGCAGAAGGCAAGACAATGGATGTTTTGGCTCTTTCCTTCCCGCTATAGCGCAGAAATTGCAAGCAGCTAAGCTAGTTTGCCTTTTTTTCCCCTTCTACTCTCCATTGCTTCCCTGGCTATATATTGATAGGTTGGGGCAGAAAGGTTGAGCTGTCTCCTAAGCAGGCAGCTCCAGGCTCTCCTAACCCCTCCTAAACCACAGCCATATGGTCCTACCCCACCTCCAATTAACCCAACCCCTGTCTGTGTGTACTAGGCTCTCTGTTCAACCCTATGCTGATATCCCATCCATAGGACGATTCAGGGCAGCTGCCCCGGCCCCTGAACTTTGAGAGGCCTTGCAGTGGCTGCCTCAATCATTCTATGGTCCCCCCATATTGATGTTAGCCGCGGGAGTCTAGGCAAGCTTACCTGGGAGGCCTGGTGTGAGGCAACAGCAGAGATCCCCGTCTTCCCCACTTAGTGGTGCCCTACATAGCTGTGTGCTGGATGCCTAGGGCCAGCACTGAAGGTACGGAATAACAAGGCACAGGCAGTGCTGGCTCCAACAGCCAGCCTCTTCCCCTTGAACCTCCATGAGTTATGCCCAGTTGCCACTCACCTGCTTTGCCTCACTGGGGTTTGAAGCAGGCATGGAGTCAGTGGCAGAGCCCTTGGTGGCAGCTGGGAACCCACATAAAATGTGTGGGTGCTGCAGCACCTCTTGCTCCCCCATTTATGCCTCCCTGTCTTGCTCCTGGAGCCCTGAGGGCAGCCCCCTATCCTGCGGAGCAGCCACCCGTCATCCCCCTCCAACTCTTTCCCATGTAGAGCACCATAACCCTTAAGGATGGGCCTGCTGGCCTAAAGTGGTTCCCACTATATATAGGGTTTACAGTTTGGTTGAATGGCTCGCAGCACCCCCACTATATAAAATGTTTCAGCCCTCTGCCCCAAATATTCAAAAATGATGAGTCAAGCTCAAGAAACATCTTCACGTGGAAATAAAATTCATGGGATGTTGTAAAAACAATACATTTGGTGTTTTTATTTGGCTTCTGCTTTTTGAGCCCTTTGGGTGCACTGGGGTCACATTTTGAAGCTTTCTCCACAGCCACGAGGGTAGAAACTTGGTTTTTAAGAATGAAGGCTGAAACCATCATATTTCCACTTGATACCACGAGATGGGGCTTTAAGGAAAGCAATCATTACTGTGAGACTCATAGAAAACTCATAAAAGCTGGCAACACTGTTTAAAGGCTAGTTACTTTTCAGAAGGCTCTTAAGCACTGTGCTACAGGGACTGAGTTGCTATTCTCTCAGGAGAATATTTAAAACCAAACACCAAGACAATTCCACATTTTTAATTCATGGAAAAAATTGAGTCTTCTGAATCTATCTGGACCACTGTAGGTAGAAAAGGAAAACCAATAAGTGCAGTATCTGGCAGCTTAAATAAAAATGGGAGAGTCCAAGTTCTTTATCGGGTAAAACCTCTATTGCTGTCATACCTTCATTCCTAGATATATTAACCTGTGCTCATCAACTATACACTTCATACTTCAATATCTGAGCCATTTTATACACAGTTTAGCTCTAGGGTTGCCAGATGGTCCCCCCAAAAATATCGGACACACGGTATTTTGGTCAAGAAAAAAAAAAAAGGAGCACAGGATAAGTAGTACTTCCTCTCCCAGCCACTCCCCCACCCCTTCTGAGGGACCCAGACCAGCCATTACGGCCCTGCCTCCCAGCTGCAAGGCAGGGCCGTGATCAGCGCTGGGAGCCTGTGATGGCGCAGAAGCCTGGAGGGGATGGGAGAGTCCCAGCCACTCCTCTCACCCCCGCCAGGCTCTGCACAATCACAGACTCCTAGCACCGATTGTGGCACTACCTTCCAGCCACACCCCCTGCCCATGCAAGGTTTCCGTCTGGTGTGCAGCCAGAAAAATCAGAGAATACTGGACATTGCACATGTCCGGTATTCTCTGATTTTTTTTTTAACCAGACAAAGAGCGCAAATACCGGACTGTCCGGTAGAATACCTGGCAACCCTAATTGGCTCAGGGACTACAATTTCTGGCACATTTTGAACAGTGCTGAGTACAGAGATGGTGCCCAATGAACACCACAAATTATGACAATTATTATTGAGTTTAAGAACTCTGTGGATGCAACTTCTGTTTTTTGTTTTGGAATTAGCCTGAATAATAATGAGGCATGAACACATCTTACTTGTAAGACACATTCCCATTCCATCCTTTCAACAAACCCAGAACAAAAAAGTGGCTTTCTGTTAAAATATAAAACTTCACAGCAGATATTGCTCTACCACCCAGCATTGGGCAGACCCTGCTACCCCTTGTGGGTTAAGCTACCTCCTAACATTTAACACTTGTTCTCTCTCTTTCTTCATGCTCTACCTTACAGAGCAGCTGTGAGGACAAATAAGTTAGACACTGTGAGATGCTCGGATACTACAGTGATGGGATCACACAAGTACCACAAGTAGAAAGTAGGAACTTTTCTATACCACTGCTAACCGTTCTTTTGTGAGGGAAATATTAAGAACATAAGAACATAAAAATGGCCGTACTGAGTCAGATCAAAAAGGTCCATTTAGCCCAGTAGCCTGTCTGCCGACAGTGGCCAGCACCAGGTGCCCCGGAGGGGGTGGACCGAAGATAATGATCAAGCAATTTGTCTTGTGCCATCCGTCTCCAGCCTCTGACAAACAGAGACCCGGGACACCATTCCTACCTCCTGGCTAATAGCCTTTTATGGACCTAACCTCCATGAATTTATCTAGCTTCTCTTTAAACTCTGTTATAGTTCTAGCCTTCACAGCCTCCTCTGGCAAGGAGTTCCACAGGTTGACTATGGGCTCTGTGAAGAAAAACTTCCGCTTATTAGTTTGAAACCTGCTAGGGGGCTCAGAGTTTGGCTATTTTTCTTCTGGATTCCCAGTGTTCTCTCATCAACATACCTCACATAGAGGGGTTCCTGTTTTACAACTCATCTAATGATTTTCAGATCCTTAGTTTAATTAACAGCTCTGTCTCATTTTAATCACTCTGCCTCTGTAAACAAAATACTGATTCCCTGTCCCACAAGCACAAGCTGGGAGCAGCACCTCTCCCCTGCAGAATAAACATTCCACACATAGGCAGTGCTGTGGTTAAGAACTCTACTTTGGATTAGGATGTATGACATGAGCAGACCTCTTTTACAAAACTTGGGAAGTGGACAGGAGCCTTCTATATACCCTTTCCCACTAATTCCAACAATGAAGGGTAAAGCACAGTGGCTTGATGATTCTGCTAAAGTGTTTATGAATGCAGTAGTTAGTGTGGAGATCTGACTTGTCAGCAGTGGAATTCAGAATTAGCACCCCATTGAGATGAATTGGAGCAGTTTATACTTTTCTCAAAGCTTTTATTCCAGGATATTTGCAGACTCAGGCAGACGCCAATCATACCACTAGTTCAGATTTTGAAGACTATTTTAATATCTTTGACGAGATAGAAATGCAATTTTAAATGAATGTTTATTTTTAAATTGTGCTCCAAAATTTATTCTACAATTATATGGCCACTTAATCCACACTATGCATACTGCCCTGGATACTGGCCTTCAGTTATAAGCTGTAAAGACACTTTGGGAGTTATCATCTAATATGTCACAGACTACTTGCGTACTCTTTAATCCATGATATCGAGGCAAGAAAACAGTAATTGCTCCTTCAAACCTATGTGAAATATTGCATAATCTAGATGAAGATACTTCAGTTCGGAGATTATTAAAGTAGAAACTGATAGCAATAATCAAGCTTCTATGTCTGTGCAAACTCAAATGCACTAACACAGCATAGTACATTCTTAATATATGTATGGCATTTTTGGATAAGGAGTACTTGTATGGTATGTGGCATTTTAAACAAAAGAACTAAATTGATCTTGCAAATAAACTGAAAACAAAGAGTCTGCATTTTAGACTGCTTGATTTATTTTTGCATTCCAACTTAAAAGTGTAACAATCATTTCAATAACAACATGTCTTTAAAGATTAACTTCTGAGAGAATACCCTCTGTACCAAGTTTGAGTGTTAAGAAAATTAAAAACCTTGGGGGGAGGGGAAGTTGTCCTATGACCAGAACTGACAATTAATAGAAACACCTCATAATTATTATTGGTATTCATGCAGATGGTGTTCCTACTTCCTACCTTGCCCCAAATAATACTCAAGCTTGATTAAGTCATAGCTACACATTTTCTGGGATTTAACATTGTTAATTACTCAACTAATAAGAGAACATAAACCTCTGTCTAAACTTTCTCAGCCTGGCTCTGCCCAGAGTTTCCAGAACTGTGTCCTTCTATCTGCCTCTCCTTCCCTGTGAGAAAGGGCCATGTCCCTCTTGCTTATATCCTGATGGAGTTAACAAGAAGAAGTTACTATGCAGAGTTATAACTCCTGTTAAAATGAATGTGGATCCCTATATGAGGTTGTATATCCTGCAACAAAATCTATGTTCTGCTGTCAAAAGCATACACCATCATCATTGACTTACTGGTGAGGGAGAAGTACATATCTGCAGGCAGAATTTTGCCCACAGGTTAGCAAATATTTACACCATTGGTCAAACAATCAGATAAGCATAGTTATGTCAAATGTTAGCTTTCTGTTTAAAACCTAATTTAATTTTGATGGAGTTTCCCTGTTATTTGGATACCTAAAATTCAAGCTAAATCAAACTAAATTTATTTTAGCTGGAACTGTGCAAGACTAGGGATGTTAAAAGGAGTGTAATTAAATAACCGTGTAACCACTTAAAATGTCAGCAGTTACATGCTTAAATGTGGGGGGGGGGGCAGGCAGCTCCCTGGGAGCCAGTGCACACTGGGAGCCTGCATGTAACTGTGTACATGGTTACACTTTAACATCCCTATAATACTTGTATTGATTAAATTAAACTAAAAGCGTTTTCTAGCTACCTTAGCTAAATGCTTTTCAAGCTGTGGTCCATGGACCCTTTAGGGTCTGCAGACAAAGTTTAAGATTTCCCAAGAGGTCCATACCTCCATTCAAAATTTTTAGGTGTCCACGAATGGAAAAAGGTTGAAAACCACTGTCTTAGTTCATAAGAAAGAAAATGCCGTATTACAAACATCAAAATAATTTGTCTTTACACAAGAACAGGTTTCCTGAATCTTCCTCAGCTAGAAATCTCAGTGCTATTTGATCCACATAAATGCACTATACTTCTGAATACAAAACATTCTACTGTTTTTATCTTCAATAATTTTGTAATTTAGTAAATTGAATCAAACAATTGGAGTTTTCTTTTTATTTCTGAGATGTCAGTTTTCAGAAAGTTGCAGGCATAAACACAACACCAACTCTCTCAGTTCATATGTGCAAGTAAATTCACAAAAGAGTAAAAATCAGAGAAATGCACAAGCAGATTCCTCTGTTTGTAATAATATCTTACACATACTGCCCTTAGAGAGAAGGAAGGAGACAAACAACAGTATCATCTGTCATTACAGTTTCTTGAAGAAGCAATTGCTATTTATATTAAAATTGAAAGCAAATTCCAGAGAAAAACTCAGTAACTCTCCGGAATATTTCTCAAATTACGCACATTGGGGATCAAACCATTTTCCCTGCTGTCAGGACTCCCTTGAGGGTGACCTCCAAATTCCGCCGCCTTCTCCTCCCCACCCATTTTCATGCAACTCCAGTCCATACAAGCCAGTCAATTTCCAAAGTTTGTCTTATTTTTCAATACATTTTTGGGAAGAAGCTTTTTTTAGAATTTTACTCTCCACAAGTACATCATAGGAAATCACAGCAACCTTATAATATCCTCTGCACTTTGTGCCAAACACATACTGTGTTATATAAATATCTGCGTAGCTGAAATTATCTGAGCCTCTTGATCAGCTCAAGAATGCATAACATCTGCTATAAATCTATAAACACAATGTCCTTTAGAGAGCTCTCTCTCTCTCACACACACACACACACACAATGACATGAGTAGCAACACAAAGTTAAGGCTGTCCAATAGCGTATATTGTAAGATGCAAAGTAGAAGAATCAACTCATTGCTGCTGCATCCCCCTGCAATTGGGTTTAGAATAGCAGCTCTTTCCCAACAAAGAGCCTAACAAGGTCAACATCCTTACAACTAATATTTGGCCTCAACTCTGGGCCCTGTAGTCCTCACTCTATTATCTCAGGATATTCATTCATCTTTATCTCCTTCTCGGAGACTGCAAATTACCACCTTCCTCAATGGCTGGTAGAGGAACCCAGGTTCTTCCTAATACACTGAGTTCCAGTCTAGCAACCCTGGGAAGAACCACCAAGTTTTGCCCCAGACATCTTGCCCCTGGCTACTTGGGTTTCTTTCCACCATTAGTCTTTCTTCAGGTCTTTCCCACAAGCCAGCCCCATTCCTAGGCCTTTTGCAACCAGCATCACCTCAGCAAGCTTTTCCCCAGTGTCTGCTTCCTGAGCTTGTTCACAGTCAGCCGCAGTAGCTTCCCCTAGCCTTGCAGAAGCCTTCCTGTTCCCTACCTGTCTCTCCAATCTCCACTACCCGAGTACCAAGACAATCACTAATAGTGTTGCCAAATGGTTGAAACAAAAATACCGACACCCCTTTCTCCCCCCCAAAAAAAAACACCAGGAAAAAATTCTGTTGAAGGGGGGGAAAGAAAAAGGGGGAGGGGAGAACCAAAGTTGTTGAGGGGAAAAAAAAAAGATTCCAAGACTTATTAAGCAATAAAATAAAATAAAGCAGCATTAAAACAGCATGTCCCCTTTAAGAGTGAGTGCAGGGATAAGAACAAGGGAGAGGTTGAGCACTAAGACCCAGAGGAAGCCCTTGTTTGGAACCAGTGGAGGCTCAGGGGGAGGGAGGCTGGGCACTGAATATCTGTAGGGTTGCCAGGTGCTTGGCATTTTCGCCTCCTGGCCAGGGAAAGAATCAGAAAATACTGGACATCTCAGGTGTCCGGTATTCTCTGAATTTTTTTACCGGACAGGAGGCAAAAATATCGGACTGTCCGGGTGAATACTGGACACCTGGCAACCCTAGTCACTAAGGCACCTCAAACTTCAGTCCAAATTCCTTTAAGCTACTGTTACTACCTCTTGGCTCCTCATACTTCCATCTTCCTCCTGGCAACTCATCTCTGACCCTGGGCTTCATTGTCCCTTACTTCCCAGACTACCTCCTGAGTTAGGACCTTATGGGTCTGTCTCCAGGATTCTCTCTGCTTTTAGACAAAGAGAGGAAATACTGTAGTCTCTCTCTAATGGGACTCCTGCTGGTGTTTTTTCCCACAACCCTGAGCTCCTTCCTTTATGAAAGCTCAGCTCCTTCACAGCTTAGTTTTGTCACTAATTATGCCTAATATAATTTATTGCCACCCAGGCCTAATTGGGCTTAGGGGTCTGCTAACCCATAAATTGCCAGTGTGAAGTTTAAACACCCTCTCAAATCTTGTTTTCAGTGGCTTATAACATTGCTTAACTTAAATGTTCATGCTGAAATTTTCAAGCTGGGTGTGTCAGGCTGATTTTTTTTTTAAATTTCATTTCCAAAAACAATATTAGGGAAAAAACACATTATTTTGCCCATGTTAAATAATATTCTTATTTAACCATGAAGCTCTAGCATCTCTATGCTTTGGAACATAGTCTCAGGGTTGTATTTTTTGCCTTCCCCATGCAAATTTGGCCAATGCACAAGTCTCTTTAAAAAAAAAAAAAATCACAGCTTGCCTATACTAGGGATGTCAACAAGTAGTTGACTAGACAATTAACCAATGAATCCAGGCTTATTGGTTAATCTGTTGACTACTCACATTTCCCACACCCCCTTGTTACCTCTGTATCAGAGGCAGCAAGGTGGGGGGGGGGGAGGAACAGGAGTCAGTGCTGGGAGGAGCTGGCTTAAAAGCCTGTTCTCCCCAGCACCAGCTTTGCAGTGCCACCTGTTACCACAGCTCTCAGAGGGAGCAACGGGGTAGGAAAGGGCAGGAGAGGCTGCCACAAAGCAGCCTCTGTCTGCGGGGAGCTCGGATCCCTGCAGATAGGAGCTGTTGCCAAAGCAGCCTCTGTGTACGGTGGACCCAGGCTCAGACCCTTTGTGGATGGGGCTGCTGCCATCCCATGCTGCTGCCTCTGTTTCAGAGGCAGCAGGCAGCCAGTCTGCATGGAGAGCTGGTTTTTAAACTGACTCTCCTCGCAGACTGGCTCCTGCCTGGCACCCTGCGCTCCTGACTCTGATAGAGGTAGGAGCGTTGGGTGGCAGGGGGCTCCCTGAGAGAGGGGCCAGAGCACAATGGCTGCCAGCTACACCCCCGGGGAACAATAGAATAGTCAAATAACTGATAAGAATTCATGCAGTTACTCGACTGTTCTATTACTCGATATCTAACATCCTTAGTCTATACTTAATAGAGACCTTTTAAAAAAGAATTTGGCAGCTAAATTCTCATATGATTCTGTCAGTACTGAGAATGCTCTATCTTGTAACAGCTCCTGCACACAGTTGGAATCCACATACACTATCACCACAAAACAACTATGAATGCTCTATAGCAGGGGCTATAGGCACTAAGGCCACGTTCATACTTCCTGCGCCAGAGATCGATCTTCTGGCATTCGATTTCATGGGTCTAGTAAAGACTTGCTAAATTGAATGCTGAGGGAGCCCCGGGTCAACGCCAGTACTCCTTGCAGTCATGAGGAGTAAGGGAGGCTGATGGGAGCACTTGCTCCCATTGACCTCCCACTGTGAAAATGGCACCAATTTTGGCTTAATGTATGTCGACTCCAGCCACGTTATTTACATTGCTGGAGTTGTGTAAATTCAATCGACTTCCCGGGTCTAGTATAAGCCTGGCCTGAGCAGGACCTTCTCTAAAATTGATCCTCAGAGAGACTTTTTGTGGCACAAAGAACCAGAACTGAGATCAGATGACAAACTGATTATGATTCAACAAAGTGATGCAGTTGCAATAAAGGCTAATTTCATTTTGGGGTGAAGGTTCTTACAGAAGTTTTATTTTATATATATATATATATATATATATATATATATATATATATAAAAATAAATAAATAAATAAATAAATAAATAAAAACAGAAATGAGGTAATTGCACCATTCTCTACACTACTGAGGCCTCAGCTAGAATATTATGTTCTGGGCCCCACACTTTAAGAAAGTTATGGAAACATTGGTGAGAATCCAAAAAAAATGATCAAAGGTCCAGAAAATGTGACACAAGGCAAAGTTTAAAAACTAAACATGTTTAATCTTGACAAAAGAAGATGGAAGGTGGACCTGGAAATAATCTTCAAATGTGCTAAAGACATGATAATAAAGAGAATTGTGATCAATTATTCTTCATGTCTACTAAAGGCAGAACAAGTAGTAACAGGTTTAATTTACAGCAAAGGAGATTTATGTTCAATATTGAGGGAAAACTTTAATTTAAGAATAGTTAAGCACAGGAATAGGCTTACAAAATACCTGTCATAAGTTTTAACAACAGGTTGGACAAACACCTGCCAGAAGGTGAGAGCCCACAAGAGATTTTAAAATACTCTGCCACTAAAAGCTTCTCCTTAAGAATTCCCAAGTCACAAATTACCTAACATTAGGTGGCATACTGCAATCACCCAAATGCAAAAAACCCTTCTAAGAACCCAGGATGAGGCACTTGTGACTTTCCTCCTATGAAGTATCCCTAGTTCTTTAACCCTCTGCAGAGAACTTGAAAACAAACTGTAAATTCTTAATAGCTGAACTTTCAGTCTCAGGCACATATACACTCAATTTGCTGCTTTCCAGGACACAGGAATCAGATTATAGTCTTTAAAAGGTGATTTTATTAACCCAAAAAAAAAAAAAGACATACTTGGTAGCTAGGTGTTACAGAACAACTTTAAAAAGGCAGATTAAAAACACAGAGAATTTCTTCCCTGGGATTAATTTTTAAAAGTTACAGTGCATGGAGGGGTACACGGGCTCAGCCCAGAGGAGTCCAACAAACCCAAAAATAAAGACAAGAACCTGACTGCATTTGACTGAACATTCCCTGTTCTACTTACATATTTGTTTTTCCAAAGTAAAGACAGTCCTTCTCTAGGCATGGCTATCGCTGGATATCCCGTGCCTTGATTCTTGATCAATCCATCCCTCCCAGCTCTTGCGCGGATTACATAAAGAACTGCAGCAGGAGGCTCCCGCTTCAATTCAGAACCCTCACTCTCCTTTCATTGGCTCTCCTGGCTCTGTGCCAACACTTCCCAGCAACACTCAAGGACCCACTAGAACCTTTAAAGGCATGGCTGGAATGTCCAGAAAAGGGTAATACCCCTCCCATTCATCACAACATGGGTCCTGCCTCAGCATATGGGTCTGAATTATTTAGCTGCTTGAGGTCCCTGCCAGACCTTCATTTCTATGACTGTTCAATCTGTGGTTTATTTAATGAACAACACTATTTAAGGCCTGCTCTGAAGACAGAATTATTCATCTCCTTATGGCCTCCATAAGGGCTAAGATTTTATAATATAAAACCATATTGAGACAGAAAATAAACCCGACAGGACATAGTGCTCAGACACTAATATCAAGATAGTGAGAATAATCAATGCTATTCTCTCTTCCTGAGCATTGCTTTTCTTTTCCCTCCCCTTCTTTAACATTTTATCTTTCGGGAATATTAATATTCAAGGGCATAGTCTGTCTGTTTCTAAAGGTCTGTACAGTGCTTAGGCACATTCATTATAAACAAACAATAATCTAATCCAGTATCCTGTCTATGAGACTGAACAAAAGCCACTTTCAAAAAACACTACAAAGGGCAATTATGAAATAACTTGCCCATATGGGAAAGCTGCTTTCTACTCTCAAGCAATTATAGTTGGCTTGTGTATTAAATCATGATGACTTATACCCATATTATTTTATTTTTTATTTATTTATATTGTTTAGTAGCATTTAAGCACAAGTCTTCATTTGCATTTTGCATCACTGAGAAGAAATCCTTTTTTTTTTTTCCAGTTGCTTTCTTTTGATTTCTTTGGATATCCCCCTTTGTTCTATAATACAGGGTGTGATCCTTTCCATACCAGGGGTTCTTACCAACATCCCCTTCCATGAAGCCAGACTCCAGACAGAACTCCCCTACTATTTAATATGAAAACAGCAATGCAACCCCAAGGTTTATGAACCTCTATTTTACAGCTATTGTTTCAGACTGTCTTCAGATTCAGGCAAGGAGCCCTGCATTGCTTTGTTCATATTTTAGAAGTTACTACCACAATCATAGGGGGTTAGAATCATGTTTTTAAATGAAAAGATATGAAAGCATGGTTGTAATACTCTGAAACCTATCTGTGATCATCCTGATGGAGAAAACCCTGATCGATAAATATAAGCAGGAGTATATGGCAGCTCCTGGTTAATCATCTTTACACTGTTCATTACCTTACTTACATCTCTCTCATCTGCCTTAAGTCCCTCTCTAAAATGAACAGCTGAATCCTTTTAATCTCTCCTTCTGAGGAAGCCTTTCCTTGCCTCTAATCAGTTTTGGCCCATCTTGGACCATTTCTATTTCTATATTTTATCTTTAAAATGGGAGTTAAAAATTAAACACAATATTCATATGGAGGATATACCATCAATTTATATAATGCAATACTTATCTGTCACACTCTTAATACAACCTAATACCCTTTTTGCTTTTTTGGATGCTACTGCACATTGAGAAGATGTTTTCATTGAGCTGTCCACAGTGACATCAGCATCTTTTTTTTTTCCTTAACAGTTGCTCAGTTTACATCTCTCCTTTTCTTTCAACATGCATCACACCTCGCACTCACGTAAAATTCATTTCTTCTGCCATAGTATTCAGATATGCTGCTCAACAGGTCTTCTGTAGTGTCTCACAGCATGTACTAACATGAACAGTTTTGTATCATCTGTGAATATTACTACTTCACTGTTTACTCCCATATTCAGATCATTAAGTTAAACACCAATTCTAGGACAGATTGGGAATGGATCCTTCCATTTAGAAAAATGACCACTTAGTCCTTTCTATTTCTTATATTTTGACTAACTAAACCCACAACAGACATTTTAACTAGGGATGTTAGATATCAGGTAACTAAATAGTCGTGTAACCAAACAAAATATTGTCGGTTATACGACTATTCGATAGTGTCCGGGGGCAGAACCAGTAGCCAGAGCGCTCCTGGCCCCATTCCCAGGGAACCCACTGCCAGCCCACGCTGCTGCCTCTGTATCAGCTCCCTGTGTAGACCAGATGCCTGCTGCCTCTGTATCAGCAACCCCTGTCCATGGGGGGGTCCTACCTTCCCATGGACAGAGGCTGCTTGTGGGGGAGGGGGTTGAAGGCTGCTATGAATCAGCCTCTGGATGCAGACAGAGACTGGCCTATCAGCAGCCCCTATCTGCGGGGGAGGGAAGGGTCTAAGCTCCCCGCAGACAGAGACTGCTCCAGCCTCTCTCCATGGGAAGCTCGGACTCCCACAGACAGGGGCTACTGTCAGGGACCTATATCAGAGGCAGCAAAGGTGAGGTGGGGGTGGGGAATGCGAGTAGTTGAAAAAATTCCTAAGCTTATCAGTTAATCGTATAGTTGACTACTTGTTGACATCCCTGATTTTAAACACTTGCATATAGAGATCATTTAATTTCCTTAAAAGCCATGTGAAGAAATTTTCTCAATGATCTTTTTAAGTTCACATTAACAATATCAACCATCTTTGCTCTTTCCAATATTTTGTTCATTCCCTCAAAGAATTCTACTAGAATAGCGAAGTCCGAGCCAAATTTCCTTTATGAAAGCTATACAGATTTGTACCCAAGAACAATTCTTTATTTGGAACAGAAATTTGTTAATGTCAAACAACAAATTCTTCGTTCTCCCTTAAATTAACTAGATATACTTTGATTGTGTTTTTACTAAAATCTTTTGTGAAAATATTATATCACTCAGATATTTGGGAAAAAACAAGGGTTTGATGCTGGAGGTGAAGAGAGGATTTCTCCATATCCCATCCAAACTTAGTGTATTCCCTATTTACAGACCATTTACATGGCCAGTGGAAGCATTGGGGGTAAAAGATTGGGAACAGATGACAGGAGTTGTCTTTTGGGACGTTAAAAACAATTGCTGTGATTACAACCAAGTTTATACAATTGTGCTTGACTGCATTTTTTTTTTTTGGAAGCATAAAATTGCCATGTTTTTCAACCTAACTGATAAATTAACCAACAAGGGAAAAAACAAAAATTAAAGTAATACCAACTAAATGAATATGCTTAAAAATATAAAAAGAAGTTTTATCTATATTCAAAAGAAGACAGAGAATTTGCCGAATTTACCCTATAACAGAGACCACAGATACTTTATGTGGGAGATCATGACAACAGTGCATGCTTAATTTTGAAAAGAAAACAGGATAATCTGATACAGCTTTGCACTGATGTTTGTTTTCTGTGGGAGATAAGAGCTTTTGTATAATATGGGGGAAAATAACAATCATTTGATTTCACACTTTATGGCTGACTAAAGCAATAGAGACCATTGGCTTCTCTAGGCTATCAACTAAACACAGCCAGTATTTTGAAAAAAAAAAACCCTAAAAAATAGCTATTATACTGGATAGATTAGGAGACCAGTATGAACTAGTGTAGCCACAAATATGTCAGTCAAAAGCTTTCTGCCATTAGTACTTGTCCCATGCAAAGTGCTCAGCCTACCAGTTAGGAGACAAATCTCCCTTCAAATTGATTTAACATTGGTTCTTGAAATACTGCCAGTGAAACCACTATCTCTCAAAATACAGAGTACACTGGTGAAGCACTTTAAAGGAAAAGACAAATGATTTACATTTACGAGTAGCACTCAAAGACAAATGAGCACCAGTACGATGCAGTTTGAGTAAAACAACATGCTGACTCTGAACATCCCAGTTTCTCTGGTGATACCTGAAATCCAGACCCCAATTTTACAACTTTAGCCCATCTTGAATTTGCACCTGTACCACAAACAGAGCAGTCAGTCCACCCTTAGATTCTTGAGATGTTAGAACAGTGGTTCCCAATTAGTGGCATATAAAGTATATCAGTAAGCAGAGAGATTGCATTGTGGGAGATGTAATCTAGCTAAGGAGAATGGGGGGGCGCTAAGGACCCAGACCTGCAACTCCTACGAGGCACTGAGCAGCCCAAGCAGACACAGAGATTAAGGTCAACTTGAATTCTCCTGCAGATAATTTCAATTTTGAAAAAACCTTATTTTCTGACTGGAAAATATTCAAATTTTTTTCCCTGCCAGCTCTCCTAATCATGATTATTCTCAGCTGCTAGAACACAAAGTAAAAGGAAATAAAAAGACTACTGCAGTTGAGGACAGCAAAGCTTCATAGGGTGGCTATTATCATGATAAAAGAAAAGGGCATTTCTGGTAAGGGTCCTAGATGGGGTTGGCAGGCATGCAGTTTTTGACTAGACAGTCCAGTTGAAAGGGGAACATGACAGCTTCCAATCAGTAATATTGACATGACACCGGAAGTCCAACTATCTGAGTAACCATTTGCAATTGGCTTCCATTCTACTGTTAAGAGAGCAGGAAGAGCAGCTGCTGTTAGAGCTGGAGGTGTGCTACCCCAGTCACACCTTCATCCCCTGAGCGCAGCTCTCCCTCCCCTGTCTTGCCCCAATCACCCCTCCATGCCTAGAGCCCAGTTCAGATGGTGCAGGGGAGGGGAGAAAGGTGGAAAAAGCAGCAAGCGATGGGGGGGTGGGGAAGAAGAGTGGCAGGCATGGCTTTGAGAGAAAAGGTGGAGCAGGAATATGGCCTTGGGAGAAGAGGCAGAGATGGACAGCGTGTCAAGGGGAAAAAATGGGGTAATGGTGGGGCCTTGGGACAAGAGCAGGGCTGTGGAGAAGCTTCGGACACTTAGTGTTCCCAGAGTTCCAGGAGCTGAATAGTGCCCTCCCTTAATCTAATAGCCCAAACATTATGACCTTCCAGCCATGTTACAAGAGCCTGACAGGGAATTGGAGAATTCCTGAAGGTAAGGGATATGGGTAGGAAAAGAGATTTCGCTCTTTATTTGATTTACAGGTAGCTAAGTTGATTAGCCATTAAAATTGCTTAATGCCATTGGGCTCCTTGTCATTTACTTCTACTGCTTCCTACTGCAACTGTGCACACATGCATGATCACTGCACTCCACCAGATAACAGGTAGAGATCATGCATGTACACCCAATACCCTTTGTGGGGTGAGTGTGTGTGTCATCCATGTAAGACTTTTTTTAACGTTGGGTGGCTACTCTTTAGTGCTTAAACCTAAAGAATAGCAAAAATTTGCTATTATCTAGGTATGTTACCAGTGCATTTCAAAAGAACATTGTTTTCCTGTTCCTGTTTTGTTCCCAAGTCAGTACAAAGCTTAATACAAAAAGGCTTTTTTGCTCTGGGAAGGGTCCTTTATTGGTGCAGCCATATGTGGGAAGCTTCATAAATCAAGCATGGAAAAAGATGAAAGACTGTAATTAAGAGAACTATCAATACAAGGAGAACATCTTTTAAAGTGACTTTGAAGACAGGGTCAGAACAGTTTTTTTCACCTCTGTTGTAGTAAAGAAAAATGGTTCACTCTCAGACATAAATTTCCAGAACTTCTTACAAGTCCCTTATAAAATGTGTTTGGCTGGCAAGAACTACCCATTTTTAAGCTCAAAAGAAATAACAATAATGCCCTTTGGATTGCCATACTTGCAATAAAAAACAGGGACTTGGGCAATAAGGGTAAAGCAGACAGCAACAACAAAACCCAGCATTTTTGGCAGTAAGGTAAGGCAGGAAAAAAAAATTGGCAACTAGCATCTTGTTCATTACAGCCAACAATTCACATGTGGAATTTTACTTGGAGACTGGGAAAAAGCAGCCCTGGACAGTTTAAGACCCTATCAGCTTTTCCCTTAGGATTTGTAGACCTCTTTATACAGGAGAAAGGAAGTAATTTTGGTAGCTTTCAGCCCATCAGGATTGGCTTCTTTTTTATTCTTATTACTGAAAAAATCATTTCTCAAAGAATGGTCTGGAAAAACCACGCACAAAGTGTTTTTTCAAGAGCTACTTCTTTGAGCAGCATATTGACCACACCCAATTTTTTCCTCTAAGCTGACAACTATTTCAACCATAATGCCATAAGTATATTAAAAGGCCTAAATAGCCACTCACTGGGCAAGCAGACAGAACTCCCACTCATCTCAAGAGCATTCTGGGTCCTATCCTACACAGTGATGAGCATTTCTGAAAAGCACCTTCAAGTCTCAAAGAATCAGACTTGTTGTGTGCACATAAATCAATAGCAATAGATAAAAATCCTTTGCGGACTTCATGGAATCAGTGGCTCTTCTCTTTTTCAGAAGTTCAAACACTGCTTGGGGTCATAGGCAGTATATCCCCTTATGGCTTTCCACTGGCTCATTTTAGTTCAAGTGAATATATATTTTTGAAAGTGTCTTTAGAACTTGTAATTCAAATGTAATGATCATGCTACAGTCCCCGAAGAATGAAGTCCTTTATATGACCTGTAAATAAATACCAACATGAGCAAACTTTCTGTTTCACCCCAACTAACTTTATGGTTCATAGGATTATTCATTCTCCATGCCCAGTCAGACTTTCCTGTCTTCTGAAATTGTCAAAGTGCCAATTAATATAAAATGTTTTGGTGGATTTTCAGATTTGGACACCCTTCTACTAGAAAATGAAATAAAATGACTGCAACAGCTAGCATATGGTAACTCAGTGTCATCGTGCACCTAGTTTAGTTTGGATTTGAAATTATTGTTTTATTAAAATATTAATAATCACATATTCTTGTTGACTACAAGCTACCAACATCTTAGCTCCCACCCCCCAAAAAGACACTTTCTTCATTTTGTTATTCTAGTGTGATTAAAAAAACAAACAATCACTCTTTTCTTTGTGATCTTCTTGAGATCTAACATAAGTAACCCAGCAAAACAAACTATGGCCACACAACTGGAAACTGACAAGATAGAAGAACGAGAGTGAGAAAAAGACAACAGTGATATCACCATACAATCCAAATGATTGCCAACTGAAGTTATGTTAAGTTTTAATTTAAGTTTTAATGTAAATACATGGAAAAAGAAAATGATTAGTGCTGCTTGCACATTTCAAGAAAGAAAATATAATTATAGAATGATACAGATTAAAAAGGCATACATGAAATCTTTTTGTCAACAATGAGGCTAATTGTCAGCTATTCTAAGTCATTTCTTGCACAAATATACTTATAATTGTCCGAGACAGAACAACCGAAATGGCTGTCCGTCGCAGGTGAGCCATAGCCTGTTACACCTGAAAAGGCTGGTATGGGGGGCT
>JANRFK010001234.1:29361135-29371944 GCA_030068395.1 Apalone spinifera | reverse complement strand
AACTGCACACAGTATTCCAAATGAGGTCTCACCAATGCCTTTTATAATGGCACTAACACCACCTTATCCCTACCGGAAATACCTCGCCTAATACATCCCAAGACCGTATTAGCCTTTTTCACAGCCATGTCACAATGGTGGCTCATAGTCATCCTGTGATCAACCAGGACTCCGAGGTCCTTCTCCCCTTTAACCATGTTTCAGAAGGATGAATTCAAACTGGAACAGGTACAAAGAAGGGCCACTAGGATGATCGGAGGAATGGAAAACTTGTCTTATGAAGGGAGACTCAAGGAACTTGGCTTGTTTACCTTAACCAAAAGAAGGCTGAGGGGAGATATGATTGCTCTCTTTAAATATATTAGAGGGATAAATGCCAAGGAGGGAGAAGAATTATTTAAACTCTATACCAATGTGGACACAAGAACAAATGAATATAAGCTGGCTATTAGGAAGTTTAGACTCAAAATTAGGCGAAGGTTTCTAACCATCAGAGGAGTGAAGTTCTGGAACAGCCTTCCAAGGGAAGCAGTGAGGGCAAAAGACCTATCTGGCTTCAAGATAAGGCTAGATGGGTTTATGAAGGGGATGGTTTGATGAGGTAACATGATCTTGGCAATTAATTGACCTTTCACTATCAGTGGTAAATAGGCCAATGGTGGGCAGATAGGAGTTGCTATAGAGAACTTTTTTCTGGATGTCTGTCTCGCGAGTCTTGCCCACATGCTCAGGGTTCAGCTGATCGCCATATTTGGGGTTGGGAAGGAATTTTCCTCCAGGGTAGATTGGCAGAGGCCCTGGAGGTTTTTCACCTTCCTCTGTAGCATGGGGCACAGGTCACTAGTGGGAGGATTCTCTGCATCTTGGGGTCTTTGAACCATCGTTTCAAGGACTTCAATATCTGAGATATAGGTGAGAGGTTTATTCTAGCAGTGGGTGGGTGAGATTCTGTGGCCTGCATTGTGCAGGGGGTCAGACTAGATCAAAATGACCTTCTGACCTTAAAGTCTATGAGCCCTTTCCCATTTCTAGCAATGATATCTTGTATAATCTCTTCAGGGTTTGATACATATTATCTTCCCTTGCCAAGATAGTGTATTAACCTCCTCTTCTTGCTGGAAGTGGGGTAAACACTTCCTATCACAATTGTTGTATTTCCATTCTTCAGACACCCTCTGATACATATAAACACCATCAATGCAACAGTCAATACAGTTTTATGCATGGGGTTCCTCTACTAAATCATTTAGGCACTTTTGAACATTTTAATCCACATCTTGGATTCCCATTCCATGAGCAAACCAGAAGCAATTATGTTATTCATATATAGAAGTGGGAAATACTTTGTCTGAATACAGGCTTACCTTCATTAAAAGGTCTTGATTTGTGTGTCATCTCTACTTTCTCCAATTTATATTGTATCATTACTGAATTACACATTAATCAGAAAATATTACACATTTCAATACAGAGCAAGACTGATCAACAAATGAGTCTTATCTGCACACTTTGTTAAAAATGGGAGGAAAGCACAAACCTTCAATTCATACACATGCTCCATTTTCATATGTTGCTTTTCAACAGTGGGATTGAGTGCCAGTACCACACCAAAGGGGAAGCTGAGCTTTTTTTCACTGGGAGTGAGATATTGCCATCCTTACCACTTTTGCATATATGATATTTGTTCTAAATAAGGATGTAAGCCCCATTTGACAAGTTAACTGGTTAAACATTACGTTTAACCAGTTAACCAGGATCCTGTGGGAAGGGGGGCTGTTCCAGCGCACAGTGCAATGCGATGGGCTCGGCTGGGCTGAAGCAGCTTCCAACCCATGTCAGGCAGGGGGTACTCCAGCCTGGTTGGGCCACCAGTTATATCCCTAGTTTTAAAATGTTCTTGGTGTTACTAAGAAAGAGCAAGTGGGGGAAGATACAAACTTGACTCATCCCTTTTCTCAGCTCATGTATGTCCTAGTTTTCAGAGGTGATGTGCACCCATAACACCCATTGGAACGATCAGGAACCAGGATATTTCAGCACTTATGAAAATAAAGCAATTAGTTTCCAGCTAAGGAAAAGTGAAAGCTGAACTACTCCCCCTAGAGCAACTCCACGTAGCCACATCATCACTTTCAGGAGAGGCTACACAGAGTCCCATGTCTATATAAAATGACCATCCCAATGGGGACCCAACAGGAGTAAACAAAAGAAGAAAAATGGGGCATAATGGAAAAGTGTGGGTAAGTATAGGAGTTAGTTTCAGCCAGCAGTTGATACCACATAAAACTGTCAATTAAACAAACATTAGCATTCTTAAAAGATCACTTGATTTATTTTGAGTGACAGTTGTTTCCTCAGTAGCCAGGCTCTCATTTCTGGAAGATTCCACAGACTGTTACTTTTGACAACAAACATTCTATGCAAGTACAGTCAGTGGCTTTGAATTTTCTCACAGATAATCAGCAGGCCAAATGCTGGAAACAAAATATAGCAGAGAAGGCTTAAAAAGCTGGGAGGAGGGAGGGTTTATGAACAAATCTCATCATTTTGTTAACACCGTCTCTCCTTCCATCACTAGGTAAACACACACTTAAATAATCATCTGGCTGGCATAGAACTGTCTAGAGAACAAGGAGCCATTTGGCTTTTCCAAGACTACTCAATGATGTCATCTCTCAGAGAGTCAGACACCACACGTCTATCTATTTTATGATCAGCATCCAAAATGTATTTTCAAATGAGTAACAGTAAAGAAGCAATACAACATGACCTCATTCAAAACGAAAGAAAAATGTAAAAGCAAAATAGGTCAAACAAATGCTTAAACAGTCCCCTTTTCATGCCACCATTCAAATTCTCCTATTAGTCTTTCAACCAATCACAAATTAACCCATTTTAATATACTGGCTAAAGAATAAAGAAAAATACTGAAAAGAATGTATTCTCCTCTCCATAGTATGACAAACCAAAGCAGGACCTCCTGCCCCAGCAAATCAAAGCACTCTGTGCGTCTCAGAGTCAGAAACGGTAAGCACACTGAACCTTAGAGAAGTCCACAAATAGGTGGAGAACTAAATGCTGCAAAGGCTCCCCCCTCCCCACACACAACTAGTTCTTGTTAATTATACAATCCATTCTTCCTTAAAATCATCTCCCTTCTTCCAGTGATATACCATTGCAGTACTCACACAGCTGTTCCATATTGGGCCAAATTCTACTTATTCACAGACCTCAGTGTTTACTAGTATCCTGAAATCCACAAGTCTGGAAAGTACTAATGGAATTTGGTCCATTAAATGAGTTACATACACATATTGAGAAGAGAACAGACTCCCATAAATATTGAAATTACTTTAAATTTCCATCTTATTTTAAGAAAACTATAAAATGGCCTTTTAATTTGTGCTTAATTCATTTCCTCAGAACAAGCACTTAATGAAACATAAAAAGCAAACAACTAATTTCTTCAGACGCTGCCCTTTTGGACAACAGTGAAATTCCAAAGTACCTTTTGCAACATGGTGGTCATTTGAAATGTCAATTCTTCATGTTCGGTTACTTACCTAGAAAAAAAAAAGGAAAAAAAAATTAGAATTTTCCAATATTCTTAAATATGCCTTTGTCAATACATTTAACATGAAAGCAAATCTGGTTTCCCCTTCTAAGTCTTCCTTAACAGTACAAAACACTCTCTCTTTGTCCAAGTTCTTAATAGATACTTTAAAAAAATCTATTAGAGTAGACAGGACATTGAACCAGAGGACTTGGGGTAAAATCCAGCCCTATAGAAGCCCACAGAAGTTTTGCCATTGACTTCAATAGGGCCAGGGTTTCTCCCATTGATTCTCTGCTCTGAACCCAGTCTATGGCATGACCTATAACGTGGGGAAGTTGCTTCATTTATCTGGGGATAATAATATGTAACGTCCTTTAGATGCTGTGGATAAACATGTTAAATGAAAGATAAGTATTATTATGCAGCTAGAATTTATGGCTGAGGAACAGGTTGCTGACAAGTATATTATTTAGCAGGAAACAAAGAGGTTAATTATCTTTTTCTCTCTGTTCTTTGTCACATGACTCCTTCCCCTTCATTTCCCAACTCAACATAAAAGCTTCTAATATGACTGCTATGCAGTTGCATATATGTTAAACCAATTTCATTTAGCGCTTCAAAGAATGTATTGTTTAATGATGAAATACCCATAGTCAAACTTTACCTTCATTACTGATATCTTGATATCATTTAGTTATAGCCAAATTTACACAGAGTCAAAAACAGTTGAGAGGAACTTTTCACAAATCATAATTATACCCCATTTTTGTTTAGATAACACAAAATAACCTACTCTCCAATTCTGTTCTCATCTCCTATACATGTATTTCCACTACCCTCTCTAGATTATCATGGAAAGATACATCCAAAAGCACTTCATACACTATTTTTAGGCATTACATCAAAACTAAAGTGTAACCATTTTTGTGGTAGAACACTGACACTGTTTAAAAGTGTTTAGCAACACTTCATCATTGAGACCAAAAAGTGAAAAATACCACAACCTATGGAAATGAAAAGGTAGGTGGGAAGTAACTAATTTCCCTAACCAAAGCACTCAAAAATCAAATGCTGCAAAAATCATGATATTTTAAAAATAAGCTTTGGGTACTTTGTACTTCCCTTTTGTATTTTGCGCTTTTAAGGTTAACATTTTCAAGTTTTTTTATGTAATTGTAACAGCGAGAAACTTACATTCCATTCTGAATTCAAACCTGAGAGTCTGTAATAAAGTCATTCTAGGAGTTGGAGCTTTCAGAAAGTTACCAAATATAGGAAGAGTCATGATAAAATCATAAGAGTTCTCAAGACTGACCTTTTGGCCTCATCTTGAAGATGTGCTTGCAGTAGCAAAGAGTCTAAAAGCCCTCTAACACTGATAATGGAGAGTAAAGACCATCCAGCCAGTAACAACCAGTGCTGGGAGCTGCTTGGTGTATCACCAATAACTTCTAGAGCATGCCACCAGACTTCAAGGACAGCACCATAGAGAACAACTCTGTGCCTCAGAAACCATAATATTAGCATCATCACACGTTGTGCCCTTGCTCACAGAAGCCACTTTAAACCAGCTAGCTTAATGCCTCGAGGAACAACCAGAGATAAGCACAGAATCTCAACACTTCTCTTACTCCCCCATTAGATCCAAGAGCAGTTGTGGTGGGGCCCAGTCCCCCATAGCTGACAGTCCATATAGAGCAGGACCCAAACCAGAAGGGCTTACAGGGCAGCTTATAATGAACTTCTAACCAAACAATACTGCAGCTTCAGAACCAGAACAATGAACATTTTTGGTCTCTATAGTTCGGATAAAAGCATTCATGGCAGTTGCTATATGACTTTGCTGCTTGCCTTACCCACCTCTTTTTAACCCTCTGCTTCATCCATTACTCTCCCACCTCCTCTTTGCTGCTTCCATTCTCTCCTCTTCATTTCCCTTTTTTCTTCATATAGACTCACTACATTTCCTAAAAAACTCACTTCTCCCACCCTTACCTGCTCACCACAAATTAAAAAAAATATATAAAAACTGAAAACAACATCACTCCAAAAAATGAATAAAGGAAATAGACAATTGATATAACCCAGGTCCTCTCATTCACCTGCTCTTCTATGGTCGGTCTGCCATTCTTGTCTATACTTAGATTATAAACTCATTAAAGTAGGGCGTGATCTTCAGTACTTTCTTTTGAGTGTCTACATCATTTCATCCACTGTTGGAATACACAATAATACAAGTATTCATGTAGGTGCATAGGGTCCAAGAGAAAAATTTTATGCTCTGAATTACCAGCACCATTTTCTACAACATGCTGGTTTTCTTTGGAGTTCTTCCCACCACATGACCTTTTTCACAACCCCAGAATGAAAAATGCAGGCAAACCCTCTCTTCTTTCCCCCCTTTCTTCCCCCCCCCCCAAAAAAAAAACCTCCAACCAAAACAAAACACAAAACTCTGCTAAAAGGCTTCTTCATTGAATACAAAAAATGCACTTCAATTTCTTAGCAAAAGGTTGTTCCCAGGATCAATTCCTTCTGTTTTCCAGATTTGCCTTTTTCTAAGCTTTCTGCAAAGTTGGGAATGGATTTGAACATCTCTAACAATATAGTGTAAAAAAGACAAAAAACAAATGGTCTCCACTGCACTCTGAGAAGAGTTTATAAGCTGAACTGTAAAATTGCCTTCATTCATCTGATTTTATGTTATTCTAAGATTGCATGTTACTGCCAAAATCACACATTTATTGCACAAATTCTGTTGCTTCCATCTCCTGTTGTGCTGCTGTGTTCTGCCTGTGAATAAGCTCAGCTCTGCCAGCAGAGCTTGTATTATCCACTTTTGAAAAAGAAAACTTTAGTCCTCTGATCCTTATGCACATGTTTAGTCTTTTTTCAAGAGAACCGTAACTGCCAACTACATTTCATGGACTTCTCCGGTGCCTGGATCCGTTTCAAATTTTATAATGCTCTTGTATCTTAACTGTGCAATATACTAAGCTGGATTTAAAATGTACTTCTTTCTTCTTCAGACTGACAAATCAATGTTCTCCTGGCATCTGACTGAGAACAACTGTCTAGTGATGAAAGGCATCACTTTTTAATTTTCTTCCACTCTCCCTTCCCTTTTCAAGAATTGTGTACCTCCAGGTTAGCAGAGAGGAAGTATTAATCTCCTTCTGTTTACCACAAGAAAATGTATGGCACAGATGCCCCTCAGAGCTAACTCCTCCACAACTCTTTCCTTGGTCTTGATAAATAGCTACTCAGTATTAGGATGATCAGAACAGAAATGTAAGGAACTTCACTTATTTGGTGTTTCCCTTCATTGTTTTCAATATTCTCTGGGAAGTTTGAAAAATTAGAAATCACCTCAAACCAAAAAGTACTTGTGCAAAAGTCATCTATCTTCAAAAAACCATAGCTTCAGAATATACAACTCAGTTCATCGATAATTTTGTCATTTGCCATTTGGCAAATGATAGCTGATTCTTCACCTTGATCATCTTATGAAGCTGAAACCAACACAGTTGCCTTTCATTGGGCACGAATAGAAATCATGTGAGCAGGAATGCATCTCTCACACCTCATTTTGAGCAGTATCTCTTACTTTAATCCCAAAGTTAAAATGTTCTGTACAAATTTGGTCTGTATCACTAATGTATGCATACATGGGAAACAATCTAGAACTTGAGTTTGCAGACAAGGTGATTCACACTAATGTCATGAATTGCATAGCATTTCCTACAGATAGGATTTTGCTGGGTCCTTCATTTTGACATTTTGTGTCACATTATTTTACATATGAGGTCTAGGCAATTTGAGATGTACGGCTTTGCACATGACAAACTAGTTAGAGCTGCAGAAGATTTCATCTTCTTCTCCCCTCATCAAGCTGTATTCGATGAGACAATTTCCATCATCCTTTCCCTCTCACACAGCACAAAACTAAAATCATCCTGAAGCACTGCCTCTACCAGTATACCTGAAGACAGGGTAGATCTATCTTACATTACTGCTCCTCAGATCCTTATGCATATTTCAGTATTATTATCCTTTGGGAACACCACTTCCCCTGATAGCAAGAAGGATGACATTAAGGCCACAGATGAGGAAAGCATTTGTATTCAGGAAAACATTTCAGCACATGATTATATAGGACATAAGCATGTTGTTAAATTCTTTGTTGAGGAAAGTACTTAGGCAAATGCTTGAACCTGGAGAACAAAATTCTGGAAAGCTGTTGAGTTCACCATCCTGTGCAAGCCATGCCATGTAGGAGCACAGCCAGCACTAAAGTCTGGAGTTCCCAGAATAGTTTTGAGGAAGTGGGTATTAACTCAACAGCATTTGATCACTGTAGCTGAAGGTGCCAATATAACATGTTTGAGTGTCCTTGCTTTTGTTCCAGTCCAACTTTTATTCATTTCAGGGGAATGTGGCTTAGGCTTATAAAATACTAGCTGGGTTTTTTCCCCACAAAGAACAGTAAGTTAAAGGGAAAGGATGGGACATCTTTCCAAAAGACTATAACAATTAAGTTGGTCACAGTTTGGAGTCTGAATTTGAATTCGCTGTCTCTTTGTAGCAATTTGTTTTCATAAAATAATAATAATGGGGTACATTCATACTTGTCGATGCACACTAAGCCAATTCAGTTTCACTAGGGATAAACTTGGCCAATTGTTTATAAAGCTCGTAACATCCAAACTAGGGATGTAATAGTGTAGTCGATTAACTGATAAGCAAAGGCTTATAGGTTAATGCTGTAGACTACATGGATTCTTCCAGCCTCCCCGCCATCCGCCCCATCAGAAAAATTTTTAGCAGGTGGCCAGCATCCCGACTCACTCCTGGCTTGCACTGGCTCTGGGACCTACCCCTGCTACCACTCTTCATTTAAAGTGTATTAGGAACAAGGCGAGCAAGTAGCCCTGCTCAGTTCCAGTTCACACCGGGTCTAGAGCTTAGCCTCAGCCCCACCCCCACGGACAGAGGCTGTTGCCACCCTGTGCTGCTGCCTCTGATACAGAGGCAACAATGCAAGGAAAAAGGCAGCCAGTCTGTGAAAAGAGCTGGTTTTTCAATTGGCTCCCCTTGTGGAACAGCTCCCACTTGACACCTTCGCACTGCTGCCTCTGATACAGAAGCAGCAGAGCAGAGTGGCAGGGTGCTCCTCGAGAGTGGGACCGGAGCACACTAGCTGCTGGCCCCCACCCCAGGGTTTATAGAATAGTTGAGTAAGAATTCATGAGATTAATCGACTATTCAATTAACCGATATTTAACATCCCTATTCCAAACCAACTTCAGATCACTGCGAAAGTGAAATGGAATGAAGACACATGAACAGAAACATTAAATTGCTAAATTCCATAGATTTGGATCCACAATATAAGACAACACCCAGAATAAGGGTCTAAGGAAAATTAATGGTTAATATTACAGTTGCCGCAAGAGGCCCCAAAACAGAACTAGGGCCCCATTGTGTGAGGCCCTGTATACACATTATAATACAAAGACATAGACCTTGCCCCAAAAGTTTTAAGATAAAATAAGTGGCAAAGCACTGGCAAATGTGGGATTCATTTCTTTATCTTAAACCCTATCAGACCTTAGATAGCCAAGCTTATGAGAACATATTACATAACATCAGGTTCCTGCAATTGCATTTCTCATGTGAATTATTTACCACAGCAACATCAAAAGATACTAAATGTGTATGGACCATAAGCAAATTTGGGTCTGAAATTCTGTTTCTCACTAAACTAACAAGTCAAACAGTTTAGAAGAGGTCATGGAAAAGTTAAAAGTAATCTTTTCCCATTTCAGCATTCCAAAAGTAACATCCACTGCTGCAGTTTTCCAGTTCTGAATTCCAAGTTTTTTGGATAATGTGAGATTTCAAGCACGTAATTTCTAGTCCTCACCATCCACAAGGGAATGGATTGGCAAAGAGAGGAGTCCAGATGGCTAAAATAATTCTACCACAAAAACACCCCATTATCAGCTCTGCTGTACTATTCAGCAATCCAGAAGTAAGCCTGCAAACCCCAGGGAAAGTCACCAGGGTCACCCCAGCTCACCTTCTTATAAGTCAACAGATCAGAATGCTATCAATCTTACAGGCAAAATAAAATCTCAATCTTCGCTGGTCCTACTAATGGTTGGGAAGCTGAGAGGAAGACCTGCTCTAGAGCCAGGTGGGAGATTGAGTGGTTGTGGGTTGGGAAGCGGGAGAGGAAAGTTTGGCTCAGCAGCTGTGAGGAAGGAGAAGGGAGTGTAGTACCAAAAACTCTCTTTGGCTAAATTAGTAGGGTCATTCCTAGCAGAGAGATGCCATATCTAAGATGTCTTGGTATCTGTCATTTATGGTAAAAATGTAACCTCATTTGCTTTAAAACCAAATTTAAATCAGTAGACCCAGTCCTGGTAAAATTGGATGAGGGGAAATATTGGAAACATCATCTATTTCTATAGCCTGAGCGCCTATATGACTGAGATGTATTGAGGCTTTCAGTACAGGAGGTATAGGTAGGTACATCTTCAGCTAATGCCAACCCAGCTGAATTTCTATATGACTGTACCAGAGACACCATGAAGGAAGACATCCCCCTGAAAAATGTCGTAAACCTATTGTGCACAGGGATACATCTCTGGGATTTGATAATCAAGGTGAATCTTTTGGACAAGTATCTCTTGACTGCCCAGATCTAGATATGTGCCAAAGCCAGTGACTTGCCCAGATCTAAAATTTGTTGTTAAATTTTGTTGACAAATATTCTTATACAGGAGCAAAATTATTTAAAAAAAAATCAAAATACACTTTTGTCACACCTACTTATATGCCTCCCTCTAAGGCAGTGAGTCTCAAACTTTTTGGCCCACTGCCCACCCTGCTTAATGCAGACCTTTCCGCGGACCACCAGCCAACCACTCATGTTGACAAAATGGGTGCAGGAAGGCATGGGAGTTTGGGGTCTGGCCAGAAGGTAGGGGGTAGGGGTTGGCTGAGGGAGGAGGGTATCGGAGGGAGCGTGCAGGAGTGCGGTGGGGGTCTGAGGTGTCAGCTAGAGGAAGGTGATGGAAGTGCAGAGTCTGGGTATGAAGGAGGTGCTCATCTGGCTCTGTGCCTCTCACCACTGCCAGGCACTCTCCAGCCCCGCACTGCGCGAATTGATTCCAGCCAATAGGAGCAGTGGGGAAAGCCTCCAGGCAAGCGGTTTCCTGTGCTCCCATTCCCCTGCTGGGGGGGGG
>JANRFK010001234.1:29341347-29352597 GCA_030068395.1 Apalone spinifera | reverse complement strand
GGGGGGGGGGGTAGGCGGGTGTTCGGTATTTTTCTTTCAGCCATCTGGCAACCCTAGGCACCTTATAGACTAACTGATGCATCTGACAAAGTGGGTCTTCACCCACAAAAGCTTATGCTCCAGTAAATCTGTTAATCTATAAGGTGCCACAGGACTTCTCTCTGATGCAGGAGGTTTCCAGGTCAGGAATCTTCTCCTCTGCCGTTTTGAAGCCAAGAAGGCTAATACAGGTTGAATCTCTTTAGTCCGGAAACCCTCGGGACCTGACCAGTTCCGAACGAGAGAATTTTCTGAATCCTGCGAGGTTAATAGTATCTAGTAGCATTACCAACACTTCCACTTCTTACTGCGCTGTTAGAGGACATTTAGAGGTAAATTAGAGCTAATTAACAGCACATAACCCTAAGAGCTAGCACTGGTGACTGTAAAACAAACTTTATGGGACCACGGGAAACTTGCCCACACCCATGAAAAGTAGATATCTGGCTAACTAAAATCATTCTGGATTTTGGATGTTTCTCGATGAGAGAGTTTTGGATTAGAGAGGTTCAGTCTGAAGTTGGTGTTAACATGCCATTTATTCATTTCACAAGTTCAAGCTAGGGAGGATGTCTGCAACACCACTTCAATCAACTAAATATAGTTGGGCCTTATTCCCTATTACCCTGTTCCTTCTCTATTTAAATCAAGTGAAAGTAAAGTGGGTATAAAATCTTACCAAATAAAAAAAGTAGCATTTTACACTAAATTTGCACAGCCATAGGTGATTAAATTAGAAGCAGGGCAGTAGAGAATAATTCCCTGTAGTATTTTGAACAGTTAAGGTCAACTGTTTTGTACCTACAATTTGTTTATGTACTGTAGTTACAAGTATTAATTAAAATTACTATATGATTTCATACTATTCTATGTGAGTACTTATACCGCACTGATCATCAGGGTATCTGAGCACCTTCCAATAAGGCAGCAAGGAATGTCACATGTTGGTTTTTCTCTCATCCTCTCTCCAAAGCAAGGCCAGATGATGACATTCTAAGGCCCTAAGCTATGTCAAGAGTAAGAGTCTGAATACCATAAAAAATGAATTTATTATTTTCACAAAAAGGACATTGAATATTTAAACATGAAAGCTTTATGTTCTCGTGGGAAAGTAAGAGATGATATCTAATCTTTTAATGTTGTGAATAAGGAAAATTATCCTTTTCATGTGAATAAATGAAAAAAAAAGTGATTAATAATCTTAGGGAAATACAAAATTTATTCCGACTGTAGATAAATATATATTCACAAATGTTTATTCTAATTTAATTTTCATTATGAAACGATGAATTGTTGGGATTTTTCTTTTGCCATACTATAAAAATACAGTGACCGTTTCTGAAACTGACAAGGAAGATACATTTTTGTTGGCTTCGCCTCATCCCAAGTTCATAAGAGTGAGGCAGAATGGATAGGGTTCTCAGAGAAGTGTAGCAGTTGGAGGCAGCTCGTAGAGTGTTTTTTAGGACTCACCAGGTGCACACCATAGACTTAGCAGCTAGAACACCTCCACATGGGCCATGGGTGGGAGAGGCTGGCCAGGAGCCAGTGTGAGGACTCGGGGGGCGGGGAGGGGGGCGGAGGAAGCTGGCACCTGCAGGAGGGATATGTTTCTCCCTGCATATACTGGCAACAGTGGGGAAGAAGCACAGCAAGGTAGCCCAACTGCTTTGCTTTCCTGACCACACCTCTTTGGGGAGGGGACAGGACCACTCTACACATTCACCCGCAGGAAGCAGAGTGACACGGTGGGGGAGCAAAGAAGTGGGGCCGCCTAACACCGCATACCCTGCTGCTACTGGGGAGTGCGGGAGCAGGAGGTGTGGACTCTTGCTGGGGACACAAGGCCTTCCTCCCCGCTAGCCAGTCCCCTGGGCCACCTTGCTTGGGGGAAGAGTTGGGGCAGGGAGACGGTGGGAAGGGGGCAGAGTAAAGGTAGGGAGAAGTGGAACTGTGTGTGTGGGGGGGGTCATGTGATCAGTGGCCCCTGGGTATTCCCCTGACCTACAGAGGCAAATGGGAGGCAGGAGCCAGTGCTTAAAAACTGGTTCCCCCCAGCACTAGCTCCGCGGTGCTGCCTGCCCCCCTTCTGCCCCGGGCTGCTCCATTTATTAGAGGCAGCAGCACAGGGGAAGGGGCCAGGGGAGGCTGCCATGAAGCATGGAGCGTACTAAGGCTTGGACCCATCCACGGACAGGGGCTTCTGTGGGGGAGCAGCCTCTGTTCTTGGGTAGCTCAGACCCCCCTACGTACAGGGACTGCTGCCATCCAGCACTGTTGTGTCTATATGAGAGGCATCAGCGCAGGGTGGCAGGTGGGAGCTGGTCAGCACAGGAACCTCTGATAGAAAGGCAGCAGCGCAGGGTGGCAGGAGGCTCCCTAGGAGTGGGGCCACGAGTGTACTGGCTGCCGCTCCAGGGACCATCGAATAGTCGTGTAACCACTAAAATTTCATGTGGTTACATGACTAGTCAATTACATGCTATCTAACATCCCTAGTGCCTGAGGTGAGAACACACATCTAATGTGAAATGGACAAGAGCAACACAACTCAAAGAATACCAGCTACAGAAACAGTTAAATGTCTTATTCCTAGTTCACATTAATATAGTTCTCTTCAGACAGGACTCAGTTAATGTGAATTTTAAAGTAGAAGTGGGGATTGTAAAAGTTTAATGTCCAATAATGTTCTCCAATACTAGATAATAGATATTTTTTGTAAACAGGCTGTAATGAAAATATGGACTTGACAGACGCATCTGAATATTTGTTTCTTGGTAATTGTGGTGTTAGTGGAAAACTTGAACTAGATATGATTTTGCAAGAGATCCATTCCTTTATCAAAACCCTGGTGTTTTATGTTCAGAGAAACTTAATTCTAATAGGCATGTTTGTAGTAGTTATTGTAAACAGGGTTGGCAAAAATCCCCGTCTTTAACAGATTCTGCTTTTGAAATGCTCCCTACTACGTCTGAATTTTTTTAGTTTTTACTACCAAAGATGACTTTTTTAAAATTGTACATTGGAGCAAAAGTCTTTTTAGCCACTTTTGAGAGCAGTAAGGATGAAAACAACTCATTCTTTCCCCTATGTTAAAAATTTTAAGTTCACTTGGGTTTTTGTTTGTTTGTTTGTTTAAACAGACTAGTGCAGAAACTGCTGAAGTTTTGAAGCTTCAATGTGGGGCACTGTAAATCCTAGCTCTCTGACTGACGAACAGACTGATCTTAGTTTCTAGGTTTCTGGCCAAAAATATTTGTTTTCAGCACTTAGTGATTTTCTTTATTAATATTTTTATGTTGCCTCCCTCTCTCTCCCTTCTCCCAGTTTTTTTGAGCAGCTCTATTCACCCCTGCTACAAAAATTAAGACATGATCTAGGACTATATGAAAATAATCCCTGTTGTTTTTATCCAGAACATATGAATAGGAAGCTCTGGTGTTTGAACAACATGGTGTTGTATGAATATGCTAATAATAATGGTCATACAAGTCCTTTCAAGTTAAACGTTCAGAGACATTGTAACAGCTTTACCCAGCATTTTCCTATATACAGGTTGAACCCAGGCACCCTCGGGACCTGAGTGATTCCGAACGAGAGAATTTTCCTGACCACGGAAGGTCAATATTGTCTGGCACTATTACAACACTTCCACTGCTTATTGGACTGTTAAGAGGCTATTTAAGGGGTAAATTAGAGAAATATAACAGTACAGAACACTTATAGATAGGACTGATGGTTGTAAATAAACTTTATGGGAGCGCGGGAAACTTGGAAAGTCTACATCCTGGCTAACTAAAATCATTCTGGATGACAGCTGTTTTTGGAACAGAGAGTTCTGGACTAGAGAGGTTCAAGCTGTACTATCTGCTTGGCATCAACATCTGCATATTAAGCTGAATAACAGCTTAATAACAGCTTAATAATAAGCAGATTGACTTGGGCACACAGCTTTGCTGCTCTCATCCTTTTTATTAGGCAGAATCTTATAACAACTCGAGAAGATTCAATAAAATGTGGAGGAGCAATTTTGCTGCGTAGATGTCCTTGCCCATAGCATGTTGTTCAGAAAAGCATCCCTCTGCATTTCTTTCTTTCTTGAAGTTTGAAATGTAGCCAAACTTCCATTTTGCAGGTGGAAAGAGCCATTTAGTCAGGTAATCAGAGAATGAAACTACACATTGTGCAAGAAAAACTAGAACCAATTAATTGCTCTATAACTGCATATTGTTCATAGGTTTTTAGGACTTCCATGTAATATGGAAGAGTTGGAGGAAGATGTGATATGTGGGTCAAGGCAAGTCATGAAAAGGGTTTGTTGTTAGTTCTGAGAAGTTTTCTTGAGGTGGCAACAGGAGTGGAGGGGGTGAATTGTGTCTTAATCATAAGTTATATTAACTGATGTTTTAATTATATATTTTGTATTGTGGTCTTTTGGTGGGTAGTTGTTTTGCGTGTTGTCCCTAGTACACAAATTCCTTCAGTGTCCATCTGGTCGAGTGCTTTCTGTTAACACCTTCAGGAGCAATGTGATAGGCATGTCTATGTGCAAAATTCTATATTTGCATCTATCAATCACTAATAGGATACTATTATGATGGATGCCAATGTGAGAACTTACATACAGAGAGAATTCTCATAGAAAAGGCATTTTCTTCACAGCTGTTCTTTGACTAATTTTTGTCTTGTGGCATTTTAGAACAATTTTTGTCTTGTGATGGCATTTTTGTCTTGTGGCAGTGTTTGTTCTTTCTTAATTTTTTCTTATTTTTGAGCATTCAGTTCAGTTTTCAAAACATAATATTTATCTTAAGAGAAAACCATTAAGATTTATGGGCATATCAACTTTCAAACTCCCATCTTTTTTGCTCTATCCTTGTCTTTTTAATAACCAGGTTTCCCTACTACTTTTAACATGTTTTTTAAAATGGTAAATGTATGGGGTAGAATTTTTTTCCAAGGATGGGGTCATGGGAGAATCTTTCTCATTTAACATAAAAATAGATTAAGATTTAACTGAAGTTTAAAATTACTGTCACTCTCCGATATATACCAGTCTGTGGAAAATGGGGAATTACCTGATAAAAACTTGTAGAAATATAATTGTGATAACACTTCGTTTTACAAGTTGAGGCTGCCATTAAAAAGTCAACCACACACATTACATCTGTGATGCTGTAGTTACTCCATTTACCTCCAATAGAAAATAATTGCCATCTCAGATACTTGGTGTGATAAAGTAAATGCTAACTTTTCATATGATAATCTGATTCACATGACAAATACTGAAGTATCAACATTGTATATGCTGTGAGATGCATATAATATGGGTAGTAGAGTTTACTAAAAAGAAAATAAAAGTACACATATGGATGGATTTTCATGCTACATTGACAGAGCTCCATAAGCTTGATGCAGACTGATCTGCACTTGTATCTTTTAGTAGCAAGGTTCTCAGGTTACAAAAACCTTGGATCCCCAGACTTGGAGGGAAACAAAAATGCATGTAGCCTCAGCACATTGTGGATGAGATTTTCAAAAGCACCCAGCAATGGCCTCTGTGCCTATTAGAGTCAATAGTAAAACTCATGGAATCAGAATTAGGCCAGTGCTCAGCACTTTTGAAAATCCCTATGAGGTTTTTCTCACCATTTTCCCCCCAGCATAAAAGAGAAAGTGCATTAGTTTTCTTCAGTAGAAATTAATATTATTGTGATAGTCCATTATAATTATTTTCTGAAGATTTAATTGAGGAATATAAAAGAACTATCTGAGAAGAGACCTGAAATTTGATTATAGTTTCCCTCTTTTTCCTTGCCCATATAGACTGGAGCTTCACTTTCTGGATCACTTGCAAAAGTAGCTGTACTCCAAAGCGCCGGTTGTTTTCAAGATGTCAAAAAACTCATATAAGTTAAAATTGTGAACATGTTTTCGAGGTACTCAGATAAAAATCTTTTCTTTCGAGTCTTAGAAAATCTATTTTGAAACTACATTTGTACACAATTACATTTGGGTAATGCTGCTGCTTAGGAGAGAAGGTGTATCTTAAATATATTCTTCATTAAGGATGTTAAGAAGCTGGTACTTGACTAAACTGCAGAGCTGCACAGGGTAGGTCCCAGACCGGGCATGAGCTGGGACTGAGAAGTCCTAGCTTCTGCCGGGTCCTAGACTGCTTCATCTCTGCCTTTTAAAGGTAATAAAAGCCAGATGGCTCTTACTACATTTTAAAATGCAAGGCACAGCGGTCTGAGACCCGGTGCAAGCCGGGACTGAGCAGTCCTGGCTCCCGTCAGATCCTGAACTGCTGTGCCTCTGCCTTTCCCCCTACCCCGCACCGCAGTGATGGTGCTGGGAGGAACTGGCTTTCAAGCTGGCTCCCTCCAGTACTGGCTTCTGCTTCCTCACCTTTGCTGCCTTTGATACAGCAGCAAGGGGGGAGCAGAGAGTAGTTGAGTAGTGACTTGACTAGTCGCTTACATCCCTATTCTGCATATGAATCCAAACATTTTAAAAGCATGAAATAAATATTTTTCTTCCAGATAAAAAATGGGGATAAAAATATTTACACAAGAAAGTGTGAAGTATTCCCAGTCTGGCTTATAATTAAATGCCAATTCTCATCTCTCACCAGTTTGGTGTAACTATATGGACTTGTATGGATATACTCCGGACTTGTTTCACCAGCTCCCCAGTGCTGGGTGAGGGGCTTGAGTCTCAGGGACTGGAACCAGGCAAGCTGAGGGGCCCCATCCAGCCCCTGGGGCTTGGGTTTTCCACTCCTGCTGCAGAGCCTTCCTCTGGGTTTTCTCTTGCCCCTTCTGCTTGGGATATCCTTCCTGGCCTGGTCTGTACTCTTTGATATTCTTTTTCAAAATTCATTGCTTCTGTGAAGCTTACAAGAAATTAGACAGAGCAGCCACATGTGTATTTTAGTCCATTAATATAAGCAAAAAAAATTTCTGCACGCTGCGCGGTAACACTCACTGAGTTATCATATTATCTTACTAATGTTACCTCCGCTCTTCCTAACCTGACCACTTCCCTGCTGTCTCATGTCATGTTTAATGCTGACTTGTAAGGTGTTTGGGGAAGAGAATGTGCTTTGTAAATTGTGGTGATAAATCATACATTTTTAGTGGTGGAATAAAGCATGGGGAAAGGTTTCAGCTTTCAGTCATCGTTTTCTTTGTTTTTCTTCACAGCAGGTCAGATTCTGATACTGAAAAAGAGTAGTACCTTACTCCATACAAAGCTTGATTGGTGTCAGAGGCGCCTTGTTCTGACATCGTAAAGGATGTTACAAGTAGCAGGGAAAAAAATTATTCTCCTTATTTTCTGACGCTAGGACAAGAAGCACTGGGCTTAGAAAAGGCTTCCTAACTGTCGGGGTGGCTAAGCACTAGAATAAATTACCTAGGGAAGTTGTGGAATCTTCATTATTGAAAATATTTAAGAGCAGATTAATCAAACACCTGTTAGGCACAGTCTAGATGGTGCTTTGTGGGGCAGCCCGTCGTATAGGCGAACTGAGCGGCTGCCTAGGGCGCCAAGTTAAATGGGGTGCCAAATGGTGGTGCAATATCATTGAGGAGTTTGGAGGTGGGGGCGCCAATTGCATGGTTAGCCTAGGGTGCCAGTTGGTGGCAACTAGTCTAGGGCTGCCCTTGGTGCTTGGTCCTGCCATGAATGCAGAGGACTGGACTTGATCTCTCGAGGTTCTTTCTAGTCCTGTGATTCTATGAGTAAGAGTTCCAGGATCTCGCTATAATTCACATTTTTGTTTGTACATTGGTTATGCTCATTCTAGAGACCATTTCACACTTAGCTTGCTAACTCTTTTTTAATTTTCTGCAGTTTTTTAATAAAATGACACAGCTGCTTATCTCTAGAATATGGAATGTAGAATATGCTACATTTTTTAAAATTTCCTTTCTAATATCAACATACAGTTGTCACTTTTGGCACAACATTGTTACTGTCTTTTTATATCCGTATAAATACGTTTTATAGCGTACTTAAAAAAGAAATTAGACTGGAATATTACTCTGGAGGCATGTAAATAAATAGCATGATTACATCATGGACTAGGTTATGTTAAATACACTGGGTAGAGCTCTTGGATAATTATAACTAGGCAATTCTTAAATAATACACTATGCCATGAAATATGATGGGGATTTGATACATTTATAGAGAGAAGTAAGAGTACTAAATGATGGTAAAAGATTGGGTTATCCCATATCCCAATGGAAAGAGCTCTGTTAACTTTAGTAGTGATTAGACCAGGCTGTCACTCCTGTGCTGATGATTTTTTTGGTTTGCCTATTGTACTGTTGCCCTATAACCCAGATCAAAGAACCACCTGGTTCTGTATATTCAGAAGCAGAACTGGTGTATGGTCCTGGATGTATATAACATATTTGGCTTTAAGCAGTTAAGATCTACCCCAGGCAAAAGAATACATCTGGTTTCCCCACATTGTCCAAGTCAGTTGTAAAAGTTAATTTTTAGGTGGCTTCCTGGATGTTCAGGCCAGATGTATTTTTGAATAAATGCATCCGTCAGTAGTTATGAAGCAATTTTGTCGTTTCTTATCGGGGGACCTTATTGTCCCTTACTTACACAGATGTAAATCAGAAGAACCTCCTTTGATGTCCCTGAGCCTGTTCTAAGGTATGTCTGGTGCCAACATAGTGCCCAATGGCCTCAGGATTGCAGATAAGTGCAAGTGTGTGCCAGCAGAGCTTCAGGGTACCTGAAGTTTGAACCCCCGAAATTGGTGTATATTGTTCAGGGACTGAATTCTACAACTTTCCTTCAAAGAGGTATTGTTTAAAAATTCTCAGGTATTTACCTGTGTTTTGTACTGTCTGATTGCACTCAATTTGGATTTCCTTATGTGTAAAATATATCCCAAATTTTTCAAACTTAATTGCTTATGTGAAGGACTTAAACCCACGTTTATGTATCTAAATATGTGGTCTAGCTTTTAGATATATTGAGCATTCACCAGCTTCTCTAATGCCCGTAACTGTAGTGTTTAACTTGGGCATTCAAGTTAGAAAATGTTGACCATTTTTACATAACTTTATTAAAATTTTAACATGCATACAGTCCAATCCACAGAGATGCTGAGGGCCTTCTGAGTGGTTCTTAGCAGTCCTTAGTTTTTACTGACTTCACTAGAAGCTGAGAGCACTTAGCACATTTTCAAAGGATGCTTTTTTGTGAGATCAGGCCCCTAATTAGCAGAAATAAACAAATCAGAAATTCCTTTAGCAAAGTTGGAAAGAATGTCGAAACATTTCACATAGTGCTGAACTCCTAATTCATTAGTGCACTGCAAGCAGCCCTTAATATAACAGTGCTAGAGTCTGGCTGCTACATGCCAAATAACCTGATATGCTGGCATATTTCCTTTGTTTCACAATGTAGGCCCCTCTTATTTGGCCAATGATAAATAATTAACGAGTCATACCTTTAACATATATAATATCAGAATGATGACAATGAATATGAATGTCACTAATGCAGCACAGTCACAGTCATCACTCCGTGACTTATTTTTCCTCCATTTTCAAATTTGTCTGCTAATTATGAGTGGCTTAATTTCTGCCCTCAAGATTTAATTTTCAGAGGTGCTGAGTACCCAGACTATAATTGACTTCACTACGGGCATGAATGCCAAGCACCGCTGAAAAACAGTCACTTTATGTCCAACAAGATGCCACAAATTATTGAACCCTTTTGAAAACTTAAGCCATTGGAATTATGTGCAGACAAAACAAAACAAAAAAAAAGAGGAATGAATCTGAACTATTAATGTGGTATATTCTCTACAGGCAAATGTAAGGTTCTTCACATTACACTAGTAAATATGGCTTTTACTCAACTCAGAGAGTCTGTTGTTGGCACCACTTTTAGGACTGCATTTTAATGGAACTAATTCTTCCCTGTAATTTCAAAGGGATTCTTTCAGGGTTTTATGCTCACTTTGGGTATGTCTACACTTGCCCCCTAGTTTGAACTAGGGAGGCAAATGGAGCATACCGAAGTTGCTAATGAAGCGCGAGATTTAAATATCCTGCGCTTGATTAGCATATTCGCGGCTGGTTGCCATTTTAAAATGCCGGTAGCCTGAATTAACTACCTAAAAAGTGTAGACACAGTAGTCCGATCCAAAACCCTTCCCTCGAATTAACTGTTACTCCTTCTTTATTATTTATTAGGAAGTTTCCAGTATATGAAGGAACTGCACCAAAGCCAATATAAGTTCATCCATGTAAATTGAAGGCTGTATTTGCTTATCAGAGCATTGATAGGGTTTTCATTGTAGTTGTATTTCCTTTTGACTAAACTGACTATTGAAAAATGGCACCATCTTTTCGCAATCAGATTTCAAGTGAGTGTTGTTAGTTAGATAGTAAGGTCTTTGGAACAGACACTGAGTATTTTTCTGTGTTTGTACCGTGCATAAAACCATGAGGTACTGCTTGGTGCTGTGATATACAAATAAAAATACTGTAAAACTTTTGGTCCTAGTAGCCCAGCAGGAGACTCTTCTTGGGAGAGTGAGTTGGATTAGATTCTAGTTCTTCCATTCTCAACTGAATGGTTGTACAGTTCTTAACTGCGGACACAAACTGTGAAGAAAATGGTAACAGGCTGAACCTCCCAAATCCGGGACTCTCTGGTCTGGCAACATCCATGGTCCGGCAAGGCCACAGATGTTGTTGGACCAAAGAGCCTCAGGAGCAGCAGCCAGCTAGGAGAATGTGGAGTCCCAACTGGTTCAGCAGCAGCTAGGCAGGGAATCCCAGTGCCAGTCGGGGCAGGTGGCATTGGGGAACCTCTGCCCTGGCCAGGGAATCTCCAGCATCAGTGGAGTAAGGCAGCCAGGCAGCCCCGGCCAGGAAACCCACGGCGGCTGTGGGGCCAGGCAGTGGCTTGGAAGTCCTGGTCAGGGAACCCTGGCAGCCAGAGGTGTAGTAAGTGTGTTATGCGCCCAGGGGCAAAGGCAGGTACAGGGGTGAAAGCTCTCTGACATGTTGCGCTTTTCTTGGTACTTCTCACTAGCCCTTGATAGCAACCGAGTGGAAAAAATATCACGGAAGAGCTCAGCCAGCTGAGATTGATTTCTGTGTACAGTAGAACTCCAATTGTCCGGCATCCAATGGTCTGGCACTCCTGATAGTCCGGCACCAA